>JAWNLN010000068.1:3600000-4265000 GCA_035042305.1 Drosophila glabriapex
TGAGAGCAGATAGTGTAGAGAGGAGAGTGGAGTGCTGCAGTTCAATTGGATACATTGAAGAACAAAAGATGCTTGAAGAAAAAAATGCTAGGCGCGAAATTTGTATCAACTATACTAATAATGCAAACGACAGGATTCACTCAAATCTCATAAATTAGCACCTATCGCAATGCAAAGTGCTCAAATTCAATAATAAAGAAAGAAAAATGACAAGAAAATCAAGAAGATGCGTAGAATAAACAACAAGCAGTGTATAATATTGTAGTTTTTCATGGAAGATTTTGAGTATTTCTGGGAACAAAAAAAGAAAAAAAGAAAAAAGAAAAGATGAAACACATTTGTGTGTAAATCGGACAACGCTCCAGACAGAGTGGCGGGCCAAGTGTCTGTGTGTGAGAGTCTGTGTGCATTTGTGTGCGTGTCTGGAACGAATCAACACAATTTAAAATGTACAATAGATACAGACTGAAGAAAGAAATAAAGGAAAAAGATCAGCAACAACAACATCCATCAGCAGCAGCAGGTCAATGCAACACGGCATGGCCAACAGATGTACGCAACACGCATTCAAAAATACAACAACAAAAAAATCAAAAATCAACTGAACAAGGGTAAAAAGAAATCCAGAGAAAAACAAAACAAAACAACACAAAAAATAAGTTATTTCCAAAGGTTAGAAATGTCATTTAGAGTGTGACTGGGCATTAAATCAAAGTCAGCCGCAGCGTCTGAGAACAATGCATCCAATCTTCCTTGCTGGGAGCAACATCAACTCACAGATTACAAACACATAAGACACATGTATCTGTATCTGTATCTATATCTGTATGTGTTTATGTATCTGTATCTGTATCTGCATGGAAATTGTACACTAAATTTGTGTCAACGTGGGCGAGTAGCTGTTGTCGGTGTGTAAAAATAAGACTGAAAGCATTTCATGTTTCTCAGGCAACATTAAATTCCATAAATGCCGTTTTGCAATGTAAAAATATGTGGCAGAAAAGCAAAGAATTAATTTTACCATATATTCAAATTTTGAAAGTTTTAAGACAAGTGTAATTGCAGTAAATCGATTTATGATTATTCATAATGTTTTTTCAATACTGTTCACATTTCCTTGTAAAGTTATTATCTATCTTCACCCTCTCTTAGAAATCAGATATTACATGACTAGTATATTTAAAAAGAAGTCTTTTTCCTCCGAAAAACCATTATCTTATCATTGTTTTCAGTAAGTTAACATCCACCCAGTAAAAAAACAAACCAATTTGGATCCCTGTATTACGCAATTGTGTAGCGAAATAGTATCAATAACATTATTGCATATATAATACTTATCACTTATCACGAAAAACATTAAATCATTGTTGTTTACCTGGCCCTGACATGTTCTATTTATTATTAGTGACCACAACAACAAGTAATATTTTGTATGAAAATGAAAGCAGGGCAAAATATATAAAATTAAATTGAAATGTATATATATATATATATTACTAATAAATACTACATTCTCGACAATATAGAGGTCAGGCTTCCCCTCTACTATACATTTTTATATAGTTTTTATTCGATGTTTTTTTAATTCCCCCTTAGTATATTGTTCTATTATTAAATTTATAAAATGAATACTTTTATGAATTGAACATTGAACAAAGCAAAAACTTGAAAATAAAAAAAGTTTATTTAAAAAAATAACAATAAAAAAAGAAATGTAAACATCTCTCCCCGACGGGGAATTGAACCCCGGTCTCCCGCGTGACAGGCGGGGATACTAACCACTATACTATCGAGGATGTTATATGTGGACAATCCAAACGAATATTTAAGCAATGCCAAACACGTTTGTAGTTTGCTCACTCTCTTTTGCGCAGCACTCTCTTTTGCACTCACCACTTTTGATTTGCTTCTCGTGTGTGACTCTTGTCACTGCTCCGCTCAACAGAGCAGCAGCAGCGGCCGCCTCAACAACGGTGACGTCTTCGTCCGCTGATAAAACATAGGCGCTCAGCTCACCTGCAAAGTAATAAAAGAGCAAATTATATTCATGAACAGATGTACAATTGTTGGAAATAAGTATCCAGTTACACTAACAAATTAAGCGTTATTTTCTTATAGATAGGGCTATATTGTCACAATTTAAACAGATATTAAATATATATAAAAATAATTTTTCAGTGTTTACACTGCTCTTAATTATAATATCATCATACAAAGTTCAAAATACAAATTTTGTGCACACTTTTAGCGAATTCACCAAGGGGAACAACAACATTCCTGATAAATTAACTAAAAATTGATAAACAAGCGCCAATCACTTGAATTAATAACAATTGCTTATAAGCCCCAGCGGTCGGCTTATCAAATTTAATTGCCTGCAATGCATTTCAGTTGAAGAAGAGCCTCAAATCAAGAGTCTTTCAGTTTGTTTGCATGTTTGCGTGTGTCTCTCTCAAAATGTGTGTCGGCCAATGTTCAATTAAAAACCACTCTTTGGGTGGCATAAGCGCAAATTAATCATTTTTTTTATGCTTGCAGTGGGTATTTTAATTTTGTGGCAAAGTTGGTAACGCACGAAGATAGACGTTTACAACCCCCTACAGAATATATATTCTTGATCAGCATTAACAGCAGAGTCGTTATAGCCAAAATCCGTATGTCTGTATATTATTTTTAATGTTCGCAGGTAGATTGCGGTCTGCAAGGATATATAATCATCGGCGATAGCGATTCTTTCTTGTTTCAATATATATACGATTATCTTTACTTTGCGTGCTTCATCTTAACTCCATAAAAAGTTTAGTTAGTTACATATTAGTAGCTTTTTTAATTACACCAAATAACTGCTGATAAGGCAAGTAAGCACAACAAAAAACCTTAAGGGAATCCACGTATTAGAATTAGATAGAAGTTATAGACCTTAAATTCGTTTATCAACTAAGCTGTTTATTTATTTCCATTCTTTTTTTTTGGTTATAAGAACCATTTAATATTATTATTTTTCTATTTCTGCATTTCTATTCTAAAAACAATAAATGAAGAAAACTGCTAAATACTAGAATAATTACTAGAATATTAATTTTAATTATTTGCCTCTACAGATAGGAAATGCAGGTTTCACACACTTTTGAGTAGACAGTTACATGAACCATTTATAAAAAGTCCCAGCCATTAGGCTGTAAATAATCGTTTTGCGTTCGGTGAGTGGAAAACACAAAAAAGATAATGCAATTTCCGAGAAACCAAATGCAACTCAGAAACGTGACAGGCAACGTTGCACTGTGGGTGCGGTAATAAGAGAGCAACAAACTTATATGGTTAAAAGTACAAAAACAAAAAAAAACATTTAAAGCAACACGTCAAAGACAATAATTCATCAATATGCATATTGCGATGATATAGTTCACGTCGCTCTCATCGCATCAAACGATTCGCACTTGCATAGAAATAAAAGCAAATGCCGACTGCATGCCAAATTCAAATTGGCAAATTGCCCGGCCAGCCATGTTAGCCATCCATTAGCCAAGTTAGCCAAGTCTTAATGAAGAACCTAGAAAACGTTTAGAACGTGCCCAATCAATATAATTCTACTAAATTATCTTGGCTGTTCCCAAGTATTCCATTAACTGATTGGGCTGATTACATAACTCATCTCATTATTAGTCTTCTGATGGGAATTTCAAAAGCTAACATTCGATGCAAAAGAAATATTAATTAGATAAGTTCAAATTGATAGCTTTTTCTTAAATCAATTAATTACATACTTAAGTCATAATTTTGCTGAAAGCGTTTTATTTATTGTTTATATGTATTTGTAGATTGATGGACAGATAGATAGATCGATAGATAGATAGAGAAATATATACATTTATATGTATATAGATACATCGATATACAGATAGATCGACTTATTATTAAACCGTGAATCCACTGAAAATTATTAGAAAAGGTATAATGAATATATTCAAATGTATTTAACAGATAAAGAAAGCATTTCCGCATATATATTCTTGATCAGCAGCCAAGTCAATTTAGCCAAGTCCGTCTATCGGTCTGTATAAACAAGCTGATCTCAAAGACTATACGAGTTGGAAGAAGTTCTCGTCTATTATTTTATTTAATCGATATTTCCGTTTCTTCAATGTCAATAAAGATCATCTGTAAAATAATTTAATCAAGATCGCTCGAGAAACATGTAAGAAACGCGACTCAAAACAGTTGAAGCCTTGTTTTCAGGGTAACTCATAGTCGAATACTCTCAACTCATACTTGGTAAAAATAGATGGATCAACTCGACATTTATATTGCCGGTAAATTGCAATTTTTGCAACATTTTAAATGGAATCGTTTAAAAATAGATCAAAGTGCATTTATATATATATATATATAAAATTTTTCTTTACACTCGATTTAGAATTGAAAGACGGATACGCAAAATTATGCTTTGAACTGAAAGTAAGCCAGCGACGGCGAGCACAAATTAGAAGAAAAATGTGTGTAGCAAGTGAGGCATGCTGCAGAGAGGGCCGTCTTGGGATCCATTTGAAAAGAACTGGTGCAAAGCAGCCACATACAAATCTTGCACACACACACACACACACACACTCACACACGCTTACTTATACGCTCCCCCGCACAACTGCAATAGTGAAAAAGAGTGTGTAAATGAAATCAATTAAAATTCCACACACACACACCGAATTCACAAGAAGCCGGCCATGTTTACGTTTTGGCCTATGCGTTGAGCATGGCCTAATGAAGGCACGTCTGTCTGCCCACGCCGCATGGATGCGGCGGACGTCATCATCATCATCAACATGGTCATATAGGAGGCATATGCAAGTGGCTATCCGATCGACCCTCTGAACACGAACCGTTGCCACTTCAAATTTGTTTACAACACACAACACTTTTCGACTCTGGCTGTTCAACATTCGAATTCAAACCAAATGCAGACAGCACTTTAGCATTTTCAGCTTAATCATATCGAGTGCAACACAATCCGGCATTAATTTTGATTTTGCTGCACGAACTGTAAACTCATCATACATTGCATAATAACAGAATCAATGGGCGGTTCATCGTCAATATAGAGGAGGAAGGGAGTTCCGCAGGTGTTGGCAGTTGGACATATATAGCTACAGATTACGGATCGCATACATTGCAGAGACTAAACCCTTTACTCCTCAAGAGAAATTACAGCTGTTGTTTTTGTAGTACTCCAACCGACTACATAATACTCAGGTATCAGTTTAATTCCAACTGATATGAGATGGCAAAAGAGCTGCCGTCGTGTGTGGGGCAATGAGGAATAATTAATAATGTGGTTTTATCAATGTGCATTTATCGATGTTATCGATTACCCAGCAAGCCAGTGAGCGTAGCCAACCAATTATACAGTAAGTATGCCCATATTAGACCTCAGGCAATGTACCATCAAAACTTGTTGGCTTTAGTTCTTATAATGTACCAAAAAATGTACTTTTATCGATATGCATTTATCGATATTATCGATTGCCCAACACTCCAGTGAATTTAGCCGATTTACAATCACAAATCGAAAATTTTTCTTGGTTCATAAAAATTTCAATTTCCAACTTAAGAAACATAGTCAAAAATATTAAACAGATTTTGTTTAAGATCAGCTTCCTTTATCGTTTCTCTGAATAACAGCATTATGAACACATATATATAATATTCTAGTTAAGATGAGGTTACTCCATAGCAATAATACAACTTTATATACATATATGTATATGGATCTTTCTATCCATATCCATAATCTATATATATTTAAGACACGTCGCAGCACAAAGCTTATTTTCCTTCTTTATTTTGTGGCCACCCAAGAAATTTGTGTTGGGGCCGCGTGTAATCATAATTTATGTTGTACGTTTTTGTTTTTTTCAAAATATTTTCCTATTTATTTGCTTGGCATCATCACTGTCAAAAGTTTGACTGACGTTTGATGTGTAATTGAAATGGCAGCGCATAATGATTTTCTGCTGTTTATATCTTTGTCTGCTATATGTGCTGTAGTCGCCAAGTAAACATTTTGGGTGGTCCCACACAACGACATAGTGTGCCATGAATATATATATATAAATAAATATATATGTACGAATATATATATATATATATATATATATATATATATCTATATATATGTGTATACAGTTTTGAATTTCAAAAGTTAGACAGACAAATAATTGAAGACTTCCGGTCAGTGGCAAGTGGATCGGGCGACAAAGATTCAACTGCGAGTTCTTTTTATTGGATAATGTCAACGAGACAACGGCTTGGTGAGCTTTGTGAGCTGTTGACACGGCAATTTAATAATGCACTGGATGCTGGGGTTGCCGATGCTGATCCCTGCTTAAAGTTTATATGTATTTATGTCAGCAACTACGTCGGCAAGTAATTCAATCCGAGGCAAACAATAATGCAGACAACAGATACCCAATAAAACACAAAGAAAGAACTATCTTAGCTATCTTAGGCAAGCCGAAGACTACATACCCTTGCTGTATAGAAAAGTGGTAAAATGTTGATGATTTAATGAGCATAATATACACGCAAATTAAGTGAGTTTATTTTGAATATTTTTATAAGCAAAATAAAATTTTCACACAAGAAGTCATCTTTCGACGCATTCTTCCAATGACAGCTAAATGATATAGTAATCCGACCTTGCTGGGTCGGGCATATGTACTGCCTGCAGCAAAAAGACTGATATATGCTAAGTTTCAGCAATAAAAAGTTAGGCAGAGCGATGATAATATATTTAAAAGCAGGAAGCTAGAAAGGTTTATCACGTTGCACAGCTTATTTTATTAGATAATATTTTACGTTTTTTTTATTTGCTTAGCACATCTTATCAATAAATGAGTAAATTATTTTTCACTATCGTTATTTTCTCCATTAAAATTATATTATATTTATGGTTTTTTGATTCCATTAAAATTATACTATATTTGCACTCATATTTTGTTGTCTCTTCCATTCTCACTCGTTTCGTAATCGTTTGAAATACTTGATCAGCGAATTTGCTCACCGTTTTCAACTGCCTCCGTGGCGCAATTGGTTAGCGCGTTCGGCTGTTAACCGAAAGGTTGGTGGTTCGAGTCCACCCGGGGGCGATTTATATTTTTTATTTGGTTTTTTATTATTTTTTTTTTACTTAAAGTAGGCATTGTAGTCACCCAAAAGTATTTAGTTATTATATTTATTTACTATATATATAACTAGTTGTTTGGCTATATATCTCTTTAGAATGTCAAACGCAGTTTTCACAAACAAATGCATTTTGAAGGTAATTTGAAAATTGAGTAAATAATATATAAAACCAAATCAACTAAGAGAATTTAAACTTTGGCAAGTATTACAAATAATTATTTTTACAAATAAAACTATTTTTTTTAATTTTATAAGATAATTTAAGCACTCAGATTACTTAAAGCTCTTAAATTTGTACAACCTACAGTTACAAAGCTTGTCCCGTTTCACAAATTTAAGTCTATTCATTTATTAATTTTCTTTAAACAACTGCTTTGTTAGTTAAATTAAATTTCTATCTATAATGAAAATTTTTCAAAGAAGTTTTGCTAGAGAAATCAGATTTTAAGCGTATTTTAAATTATGGTGGTAAAAATTGAATGAGAGAATCATTTTTTTTTTTCATTCATATCGATTAAAAATTGTCCACAATTTTTTAGCATAAATATTTTTGGAGCAACGAACAAGAACCTATAAAATGTTCATATATATATATATAGTTTAAACATCAGTTAAGAGTTATTTCTTTAATAAATATCGACACTTTCAGCCAAGTTGGCTAACTTGTGGTGCGTGTCTCATAATTGAGCGAAGAGCGCGCAGCTAACGAAAAGTATTTGAGCAATGTGATAAACGGTTTTCAGGTTGCAGGCCAAAACAGAAAACTCAAAACGTTAACAAGCAAAAAACTGTGTTGACCAACAAAAAAAAAAAAAAAAAAACGAATACAGACACACAGACAGAGGCAAACAGAAATGACATATCAGATAATGCAATATCACCTACCAGCCAGCCAGGCCCAACGGGCCCAAAAAATAAAGAGGAAAAAAAGCAGCCAACAACTAAACCTGGCCGTTGTTGAAGGCGGCGACGCGCTGCCGCTTGTCTGCCACAAGATGCCACAAGTTGGGCACCGAAGATGCAACAATTGATTGCAGCCCGAAACACAATGCGAGACTCCAGGATGCTGCTGTTGTATGCAGTCAGGGTCGTTGCACAGCAAACGTTGCACAGCCTTCTCCATTTGTACTTTGCAATGCAAAAGACGCGACAACGCGTCGTCGCCGTTGTTTGTTGTTGCTGTTGTAGTTGTTGCTGGTTACATGAAGTACAACACAAATTGTGGTGTCAAACAACATGTTCCTTCTTGGCCGCAACAGGGGACAGACGACAACACGCCCAAAATGAGAGGCGGCATCAGCGACAGACAGTTGCTCAAATTTTGAAGGCGAAAATCTAATTGGATAACTTCGGTATCTTCTATGGCTTCTGTGACTGATACGGGGACTCAAGTCATTTCCTAGACACGCAAGCCACAAAATACAGCATAATGAATACCGAATACCGTCCGCATACAGACATCGTAATGAGGCAGCCACATATGTCTTCAGTAGCCATTTCTAGTTCCGAATTCAGGTTGCTCCTCAGCCACACAAAATAATGCCAAAAACAAGTCGCCGACGTTTGCTGTGTCTGTCTTCCACTTAATCCACGAAGACATGAAAAATGTCTAGTATAAATTAACATTTGTTTTTTTATATACACAATTCTTGCCGAAGAATACTTCTTAAAATTCTTAGTGGAGAGTAAAATTTTTAAAGAAGTAAGCTAACATCACGATTGATGTTTACAGAAACTTGTTTGCGTACAAATATTTAATAATTTGTATAACAAATTTAAAAACCAATACTAAAAGTAAAAATGATATGAGCAGAAAAGCTTTAGCCGAGAGAACTCGACTGGATTGTAATTTAAACTGGTAAAGTTGACTTTTAATTCCGATAAGTACAAGCTAAGTAGAATTAACAGCTTAATTTAAGTAAACAGAGCATCATTTTAGGCTTGTTTTAATGCTCGACTATAATACTTTTGTCTAATTTTATACATCCCACACCGCTCGTAAGCAATTTAAGGATCAATATCATAAAACATTTCAAGATAAAACTTTGACTTGATCAAATATTTAATTAAACTTGTTTTTGGCATTATTTATAAAAATGGATATAATAATATAAATAGAAAATTAAGAAAATAGAGCAATCAGCAACAAGAACAAGAAAAAATCGTTAGCTTTTGAATCCGTGCAATTCGCAATATGTATAAAAACTGTCTGACTCCTTCTCCTTCTATGAAATTTAAATGATTTAGTAATCATATTTTGATAATTATTTGTACAAATGTTAGAATCATAATAACTCTCATAACTGGTAAATTTAGTTAGGATAACTTGGTAAATAAAAAAGTGTGATTCGAATTATTTGTTGTCCAAATGTGAGCAGCATAACAAAACACATTTTGGATAAGTTTGGAAATCTTATTCAACAATATAACTTTAAAAGTGAGATACCAGGCAGACAGTCGGACATGCCTATAACGACTCGGCTAGCCATGCTGATCAAGATTATATATACTTTATGGAGTCGAAGACGACTCCTTCAATGCGTTACAAACGCAACAACAAAATTACAATACCCTCTGTCGGAGTCTAAAGGCGTAAGCATAAATCTCTGCCAAAGAAATATTCATATCATGATGTTGACGAATTTCATAAACGTGCCACCAGAAGAATTACATACATATATACATATATATAAAGTTCCCTTTGTGTGTTGTTGCTGGTGTTGTTGGCACTCCACCACGTTCAGAATGAGGCAGCAGAGAAGGAAGAAGAAGACGGCGCGAAAAAGGTGGCAACTTAAATAAGCTTTGACAAGGTAAATTATCCCAGCATCGCTGGAAGCTGTGAAACTTAACTGCCAGCTGCAGAAGACGACTGTACTAATTGACTGGGCCTTGAACTGACCCCCATGGTTGGTATATATACATATATATATATATATATATATATGTCTGTACTCTTATTATGTTGCAGCTCATGCGCTTTCGAGTCGATCTCGACACTCACACACAAACATACACAAACACGTATAATAATATGATGGGAGCCTTTTGCAAGTTGCAATTTGCAATTGGCAATGGCATCGAGGCGTTGAAAGGCATATTAAAAGAAGTTTGCAATTGCAACGTCGAGGCTGCATTTTCAAATTACTGAGTACGCTGCATGAAACTGAAGCTGTTGCCGAACCCGCATGAAGATGCAAGTGGCAAGATTTGCTGCAACGTCTACGTTTTGAAGCCATTTATGTTATTTGCTGGTTCGCCATTTTTGTCTTTCTGTTGCTGTTGCTGCTTTTGCTGTTGCTGTTGCTTTTGCTTATAAGGTCTGCCAGCACCAGCACAATGGGGCTGGCTGGCTGGCTTGAAAGAGGTCCATTTTTCGAAGGCACCTTATCTGGGCAACGGCATCATTATTTCACACCAGCAAGGCAGCAAGGCAGCCAAGCAGCCAGCCAGCAAAGGGCAGACACAAGCCAGAGTCAGAGTCAGAGTCAGAGCCAGCGCACAATCGGCATAAATATTATGGCCAAGTTTTGCAGGAACTTAACAGATCTCATATCGAAAACAGTACGTGGCTGGCTGCGCTACGGCAATGCCATGAAATGCCTAAAACATAAATTCACAAGCCAACCAAGCAACAACAACCGAATACGAATACGAATACGAATACGAATACGAATACCAATACGAAGCAGGCAGGCAGGCAGCGGTCTCCAGTCGCAACTCCAGTCAAAGCCGGTCCTGAATAGTCGATGTGCTGCAGCAGATTAGTACGCGACATAGAGCAGCAACAATAAATACGTGTGTCTGAGTCCGAGTCCAAGTCCAAGTCCGAGTTGGTTTCCTCTGTCTGTCTGTCTGGCCTGAGTTTGTTTCCTCTGGTTGTGCTCACCCCGATCATCGGGCCAGAGAAGTCGAATTGTAAGCGTTTAGTGTTAGAGAGATCGTATTTTCCTTATGCTCATTTCGAATGCAATTTCCTTTTGGCCAAGCAATAAATTATCGATTATTCGCAATTGTTGGTTCAACGAACTTAACGCTTATTATAGGTCAAATTACACATTCTTACGTCCTCATCTCTGGCGACTATCAAAATCGAAGCCACTGTTGTCCACACTGAGGTGTAAAATTTGATGCGTTGCATTTATTCCCCGAAGAATCGGCGAAAATGTTCTTCTTTTTTGAAGTCACCCCTTTTAATTTAATTTAATGTCAAGTCAATTCGCCAGGCCGCAAAACGTGCCAAGAATTTTAAATGTTTGTGGCAAAAGAAACGTTAACAAAAAGCAATAAATATCAAACAGGAAATAACTGCTACACAAATACCCTTTCACCTTTGTACATTTGAAAGGAAGATCATCTTCGGATTAAGTCAAGTTTTACTTGGTATTTATAAGATTGAAGATATAAGTTACTGCGGCCCATAAAACATTCGACAATATCTTGAGAACTCAAAATGGTTTTCTTGCTAAAAAGCATCTTTGAAACTAGCTCGGATTTTGTACTCCTAGTATAGTATATAGTAAGTTTCCAAAGGCAATCAGTCCTTGAGGCCTGGTACTGGCATTATGCTACGGATAGCTCCAGTTTGTGATATGTCGGCATCGACCAGAGCCGTGATCTGCAGCCCAAAACCCGACAATTCCATCGCAGCGCCGATCCCGTCTCGGGACAGGTTGACGTCGACACCGACGGCCGGCATCGCCTTCATCGCGTACTCGGTCGTTCCGGCTGTCAGGCTGTAGGGAAGCACTACCTCGTGCATCGGGATCCATTGCTCCCCGTCCTCCACCCGGCTTGTTACCTTTTCCTTGGCCTGCGCGAGTAGATGCTGAACTCTCTGGAGGAGTGTTTTGCCTAGCCGACTGAGACCGAGTGCAAATCGGCGGTTCAGGGATTCCCCTTGGTGGTGTTGGCTGCGCAGTGTTGTTGTCGTGTATACCCGACTGCTGGCGGGGTCCATTTTCTCCCACAGTAGTTTCAGTTTCACCTCCCGTGACCCGGGACTGAGGGGTGTGCACGTCTGCCCTGACCAACGCCATCACGCTAGCGTTGGTTGGATTACCAGGAGCATCCGCTGCTGGGTGCACTCGAGCACAACCAGATGCGTAAGGAGGCATCTGACAGTTTTAGAACTTCGGTCGTTCTTAGCTGAGATCAGAGAACAATTTATAGAGCTTGGTGAATTCACTTTGATATACACTTATTTGTCGCTGAAAATCGTTTTATGTGGCGCTTTATGAATTTTCTCTATCGTTGTGGCACAAGGCCTTCATATTTACTTACAATTATAAAAAAAATAATTTAACATTTATTTACTTTCATGACTTAATATTTACTTGATTTGAGTTTCAAATTTTACTATCAGTCACATTATTTATTTATTCTTTAGTATTTAATATTTTATATATTTATTTATTTAATTGTGTTCTGTATTTTGTATTTTTTCATTTTATATTTTAATTGAATTATACACTTTTATTTTGTATCAATTAATGTGAAACTCAAATTTTAAATTTAATTCAATATTTTTATTTAAAATTTTTAAAAATTGCGGATAGTTAACACTAAATAAAATGAATAAATATTTGCATGATTTTTGAAGAGAATGAAATTCAGATTCGGCACAAAATCCCACTTTTTTTAAGTACTGGCTACAGTAATCGATATTATTAGTCCATATCGTTTCACAACGGAAACGAATAATCAAAAAATAAACCATAAAAAAATTCATTAACTTAATAGGAATGCTTAAGCTTTGGCAAGCTGATATTATGGTAGCTGATGAATATAAAAGCACCTTTCTTCCGCAGTTTAATCATCGTTGTATCATAAAATGATACCTTGTTTTTTATTTGCGTTACATAAATTAACAGAGTTTAAGTATACCCGTTGGATGTCCTTTTCGGTTGCAGGGTGTATTTAACGCTAATACCAATGAACGTAAAGTGTGATTAACGCGTACCTGCGACTGCGTGTGGACCACAAGATCTGCGAGCACCGTCCTCTGGGTTTCTGGGTTCTGCCTTTTTGGCACAATGTCTTACCAGCTGTCTGTCTGTCTGTCTGTCCGTCTGTCTGTCCGTCTGTATGTCTGTCATTCGTCGCCCGTCTCTCGTCTGTTGACTGTCGTGCTTCTCTCCTCAACAACAACAACAACAACAACAACAACACCACCAAGAACGGCATCAACGTTGAAATGCGCGCAGAAGCTGCACAAAAAATCGCCCGAAACCTCAAACGATCCGTCTGTCTTTGTGTCTGTCTGTCTGCCTACCTGGACCAGGCTGTTTGGAACCTTTTTGTGGCTAGCAGCTTAAATGCTTCGCTCGTTATGTTTACCACAGCGGCAGCCAGCCACAGATAAGCAGCACAGGCGACGTGCAGCTCGAGCTGCCACTGCCACACTGCCACAGACCCTGCCCCAAATCTCTGTCTCTCTCTCTCTCTCGCTTTCTGTGCCTTTGCCTCGGCCTGCGCACTTTGCATGCATGCGATCTGGCCGTGGGCTGTTTTGGGCTCTTTTTTTTAATGAGTAACTGTCTGGGCCGTGGCAAAGGTTCGGTGACTGCATCTTTTTAAAAATATTATTTACGTGACACTTGATTTATTGTGAACTTTTCCTTTTGACAGATTATGTGGCAGCTTGATTCCACAGTAGATGCTACTGTTTCGCGTGATTATTGTTGCTGGCCGTTGCCAGTTACATATACATACATGTATGTGTGTGTGTGTGTGGCACGCCCTTATCATTATTTATTTATTTTTTTTTGCCATTATTTTTTTTGGTATCGCCACAGCGCATTATGCATGGTGATTTGAGCAGCAACGCTTTTAAACGCTACCAAATCGCTTAACCTACCACAGATTTGAAGAAGAAAAAAAAAACAGTTTAAGCTTGTTTTCAATTAGCAGCTAAAACAGCGCTCTGATTTGTAGTTCAGGTTCAGCAGTCCGCTTTGCAAGGGAAATTAGAGAAGTTATCAATAAAATGCAATGATTTTGAGCTTCGCATTTGGTGCACAATGCAGAGGGACTCGATTGATGTCGATCAAGAATTTGTATGCTGAATGGAGATGCTTCCCTATGTCACTTGCAGTACGAAGATTAATTATTTCAGGTTCGGAAATTCATTTTTATGGAGTCATCAATAAAATGCAATGTTTTTGAATTGCGTATCTGCTGTTTAAAAGCAGGCACGAAGCAACTTGGATTTTATGAACTCGACTTTTAATGCCGATCAAGAATATATATGCCTTGCATCTGTACAACTTCATGATACCTTTTTAGCAACATAAAAATATGCCAGACCCTCCCACTGAAAATTTCGCAAACTTCAAGCAAAAATCAAGAAATTATATCTGAGATCCATTTTGACTTTCTTCGCAGATCTAATTAATGGAAACCTCACTTAAATGAATATCTCTTACGGTTTTACTGTACAGTTTAACCAGGCATAAAATTATAGCGGAGTCTTTCACGCTCGACTGCAATGTTCTTATTTGTTAGTTTATATCGTTTGATGCGCTATGATTATTTATAGAGTTATCTAATAGAGACTTCGACAGTGTCGCTTTAATTAAAAACCAGTTTCATTTTATCTTTTTTTCTTACACTCTGTGCAACTGCACGTGAGAAGCAAAAAAAAAAACTTTATTGGGTTTAAAGTTTTCCCCTTGCTATATTTATATACCGATTTATATTATTTAATTTTTTTATGTGGTTACATCAAGCCGAGCGCTTTAAGCCATACAAATTTTATGTGTTTGATCAGAAATTAACAAACTAAATATTGATAAGCTGTATTTTTATACACTGAACTCATTAAAAATGTGTAAAACCGGAATGATTAAGTTGGGTAAAGTCATGTAACAGCCAGAAGGAAGCAGCTCTGATCCCATACAGTACATATATACTTAAACAGCACAAAAAGCCGATTCGTTTTGGCCAGAGACTCCAAGAGATAGAGACCTCAAATTTCGAAAGTAAATTCCCATGTACCGATTGTAGATAAAGTTTATTTTGTTTTATCGAGAAATGCCCCCGTTTCGATAAGAATCGATTTCGACAGCAATAAAACCACAATTTTATATATATATATGTAAATCTTTCTAAATTGACATAATATTGATAATCAGTAAAAATTGCAGCAATATCGGTTGCGAAGCACAGAGGAAAATAATATATTTGTATTTAACATATTACACAGCAGGGAACACAAGCATTTTATGTAAGGGATTTAAAATAGTTAAAGACTTAAAGGCTCCAGGGTATCTCCCAGTCGACATCGCTCGACCAGAACATTTTACTAACTTTTGAATGGACTCAGCATTACGTGTGCATTTGTTTGTGGGTGCTGTGCGTATAAAATTTAACTACATGCTCCAAGCAACAGTTGCAGTTGCTGTTGTTGTGCTTGCTTTTTATCGTCAAGAGTTTTAATCTTTATGGGCTGTGGCAGCACTCGAGTCGTTGTGCTTGCCTTTAAATAACCAATTCCACGGCTGCGTTATTTATGTAGCCTGTCAAAAGTAACAGTCTCAATAAACACAATTCAAGCTATATGGTATCCGTATGTATATAGCCCACTTCTCATTTGGAATAAGCGGCGAGGTGGCGATCATTTAATTATTGACATACTGATATTGTCATAAATGTGACAGCGATAAAAATCGCCACAACTTTGTTGTGCTTAACTCTGAGGGGAACTGAATCTATGTACTTAAGCTGCTTATAGGACTGTATTATGGGTTCTGTGAGCTCTGGTGGGGTTTAATGGCTTATGACAGGGGACACAGGTTACACATTGTTTACACTTTCCAGCAACATAAAAAAAAATTTTGGTCAAAAGCCCCACCAACTATTGACACATTGATTAGGGCAAAAGGCAAATATTGCTTGGCATGCATGAAATATCTTCTTTGATGACGAGCAACTTCATTCATTACAAACCATTGTATGCAAACTCAGACACAACAACTAAGAATAGAGCTCGATAGAGCTCTGCGAGAAAATACCCTGAACCCAGTTGATAAATACTGAGTAGACTTGTTGATGGTAGTTTATGTAGTACGGAAATACCTTTTGGACAAGAAAATCTTTTAGTATCCAGCTCTTATAGTCTGCTATGTTGGTTTGTTCATGCAGACGGATATGGCTAAGTCTTCTCGGCTTTTAATGCTGATCAGAAAAATTTATACTTTATGGAGTTGAACATGCTTCCGTTCATTATAAAATTTACTCCCATTTTTAATCTATACAAATTAAAAATCTAGTGCAACTAATTATTAATTGCTAATTATTAATTATTAATAATAATGTTTAGAATAATTAGTTAAGAAAATTAAATTGGCTTTTTCGGATTTACACTCTGACAAGCAAGATCGAATTAGTTCAAGCATACAGAATATATGAGTCTATTACAATAATAGCTCCACTAGATTTCCACACATCGATTGTGCCGCCAGTTACAAGGAAATAAACATGAAGTACAAATAAATTAAAAAAAAAGCTGGACCTAAAGTTGAACTACTAATATGCAAGCGTCATGCTTAAGTATCCATGCAGCTTTTCGAACAAAGATGAAAGATTGTTTTACGTGCAAGAAATATTTAGCAGCATTCTTGCGCATCACGATGGTAAAGTGATCGTATCGAAACACATTTTACCCTTTGCTGGCATAACTCATAGCTCCAACTCTTAGCCGAAGAGAAGCCAAGCGCAACAAATCACTTGATTAGTTTTTCTTATTATATACCTGGGCTGAAAGAGTTCGAAGTGAAGGTGAATGTAGCTAACTTCTTCCCATTCAAGTTATTTCTCTTTCTAGCTATCTGATCGTTTCCAATTGTTAAATTGTAAGCTCCACAGCATGAACAATAGTGGCAGATATTCAAAACTTTAAGCAATGACGGTGATATACAGGAAATCGTAGATCTTGTATATATATATATACATATATAGTTTTTCAGTTTATCTGGAGGGTTAGTTTTTGGGGTAAAAAAGCTTAAGAGTTGTAAATAACACAGCATTAATCTCAACTCCTTTACTGCAGACACCAAAATGCCCCTGGCTAACAAAAAGAATGTAAATTCTGCTCAACTATGCCGAGGTGTGAAGAAATGTGTCGACTTGTTAAGCACAAATAACAAAAAGCCAAAAAAAACAAAAGGTAACTGAAAGGCTAAGCTGTGTCCAGTGCGAACCGGAGATTGGGCAGCAGGCAACTTAGGTTTAAGGCTTATGCATTTCTCAGAAGAAGAAAAATTGTAAAAAAAAACGAGTCAGCGCTTTCTGGAAGCAATAAATAAAACAGCAAGTCGCACAAGCCACAGACTCCAGCGGCGGCTCTTTGTGTCCTTCATGAGTGCTTCGTGCTCTGACATGAAATAAACTTTATTTATTTCTGCACAAAGGATATGCGAAAAGAAGAGCCACACTTTCCCACTTTTACCCCATGTCGCACTCAATTAGTGTGCGCGGCATGCCTTTGAAGCTATACGCCCAACACCTGGAGAGACTACTCAAAGTTGGCAGGGAATTGACAATCACTTTACAATTATATAAATACCTAGTCACTACTCTCAGTGAGGCCCGGGGAAGATGACTTACCCAGGCAAAATTACTAAAAGATAACCTGAACTCAACTGACGGTAGTTTGTTCAATATCAAAATGCGCTTTAGCTAACAAAATTTATGTTTCATATTCGATATTAATTAAATTTACACTTGATCAATATAACATCTGGGTATATTATATATATTATATAATAACAATTGTAAGGCTATAATTTTTATCGACATTCGCAAAATATGGTAAGTTATAGATAAATGAAATAAACTTGATGTGGAGGAACAGGAACAGGGAGTACAACAAGAACTTCAATAACAAAATTTTAAGCATTATTTTTGTGGTATAGTCTTTAGTCTCTTGAGCATTCACAAACAGTCTTAAGTTTCGCATGAGGTCTCAAGCCTAAGTAAGTTGGTTAACAACTTGTTATGGCATTCAGATTAAAGTGCACTCAATCAATCAGTTGCATAGACACATAAGTGTAATTGGTTACCCACAACCCATCACACAGAGCGTCCTCATCGACAACAACTACGACAAATATTAAACCTGTTTTTGCATTATGACTTCTCGTTTTGAAAACTTGGTCTAATCACCGCCAACAAATGATAGATTTACACGCAGGCGCCAAGACGACTTAATTCCATTAAGTAAATAAATTGTCAAGCCGGCACTCGAATTAGTCTTCATTACGTCGGTAAATCTTGGCCAAAATCGTAACAAGGTTTTATTAGCGAAAGTCTGCAATTACATTTGGACTGTGGGATAGTTTATTATTTATTTTTTTATAATTGCGGCAATTGCATTGGGAAAGTTCAACTGACAGTTGCGCATAGTTATTTGCCATATTGATGGATCTGTCGAGCCAAACACAGACTGTGTGTGTAGAATGCACATTTTTATCGGACCTACCTTATATGGCAAATTTGAACGTAAACAAGTTAATGATGAACGTGGCAGCTCTAAAGATTAAGGCTGCAAAAGATCAAAAATAAATATCGATGGCGCCACATGAACATGCAACCAACTGCAAAGGAAGTAGCAGGCACCGCTAGGATTAAAGTGATTTAATTAAAGTTTACTAGGGCGCGAATCACTTCACGACAAAGGCAACAACAACAACGATATCATCTCAACAAGAACAAAACCAATAAATTCAATCGAGTCGAGTGTGAACGACTTGCAACTGGCCTGCAAACTGAAATGCAATCGTAGCTATCTGAAGGAATGTTTTTAAGTCCTGCTTGAGCTCAACACTATGTAGAATTGTTTGATCAAATGTCTTTAAATTAGGTAATCAAATTGGAGCCGGATTCGAAATCGTTAGCCCAAATGAAACTCTGAACCAGAACTGAAATAAATTATAGCAAAAAAGAAAATTCTCTTACGAACTCGAAAAATTTATAATTTTATAAATTTTACATTTTATAAATATTGACAATACAAATTTTCGCTCAAATAATGTTGATAATTTCAATTGTAGTTCAAGTGGTTTTCTTTTGGAAATATGCTCCAAAGTCCAATGTTTCAAAAATAATAACAACAACCATGAAAAAACTCTTATTAATAAATTATTTAATATGATATAATATAATACTTGTCGCTTAAGTAATGTTAATAATTTAAATGCCTTTGTCCTAATATTATATTATAAATATATAAATATAAATAATATAAATATTATGATATTATAAATTATAATATATAAAGTCTGTCATGTCTCTTCCTGTTTGGTATATAATTATAATATATGGTAATAAATTACGAATACCCCTTTTGGCATTTCAAATATTTACAGGATATAGAGAAAGACTCGAGAGACGACCAGAAAAGGTTGCTGAGGCAGAATACCGTGCAACAAGTGTCATGCGGACAACAAGCGTCGCCAGCGATGTCTGCGTTGCTGTTGAGGTTGTTGTTGTGATTGTTGTAGGTAAACCACGAAATTAACGAGGTGTTAAGGTAAATATGTAAACGCATGCTACAAATTTTACATGCAGCGGCAGTAATTGAAAAAGCTTGTTGCCACAAGACGTGCAACATGTTGCCAGCGCCCACCAGCATGTTCTATGTTCGGACATGAGTTTGCACTGAGTTGGCATTTGCAACACTGGATGCATATCAAGTATGCACTCACACTTTAGCAAATGCAATTAGAAATATTTCAAAATCTATTTGGCTTCCAGAAAAGCCTTGCGATTGTTGTTTGCTGCTTGTTTCTAATTTGGACTTTTAAATAAATGCAGCTTGTAACATGTACCTGCTAAAGATTCCCAGCTCAGCGGATGCTGCAGACAACAACAACAATCCAAACAACAGCAACAACATTGACAAAAACAACATTCAGAGCGACAACAACAACATTCACAGCAGCAACAACAATAAGCAATGCAGCCGGTTGCCGTCTTTTATATCCTTTAAAAGGAATTGTAATTTTGTTGGGAAGTTTGCAACGCATTGAGGCAAACGTCTTCTATTCCATAAGGTATATATATTCTTGATCAGCATCAAATCACGAGACGATTTATTCATTTAACCTTCTTTCTGTTTGTATGCACAAGTCGATCTCAGAGACTATAAGAGCCAGAAAATATTATTTATTGATCAAGTTTATGTTTCATTTCCACAAATATCGAAACAAATCTATTTTTGATAGCAATAGAATAAAGATATAGCCTTCAAATTTATATTTAATATAAGCAGACATATACAAAACTCAGTTATAAAAATATACCTTTAAATTAATATATAATAAAATATATATTGAATACTTGTAGATAGTCTGTATTGATCAGATAAGGAACGCTGACGTTGTTAAACAAAACTTATTTTCATGCGCAATTATCAAAGTAGGCGTTTGCCAACAATTTATTCTAGTTTCGTGACTGCCCAATTATAAAATACCCTGGACTATTGAGAGCCGGGTTAAAGATATCCTCTTGTTGAACTAAGAATTATCCAATCCTATTATACCGTTCTATCTAACAACTGAGTTCAGTTTTATCCCCTAATCGAGCTCACACGATTGGAGCATTTTATCTTCTTTAGTTATTAGTGATTGGCGGATTGACTCGACTTTGCAAAGAGTATGCAATCTTCGCAGTGCCTTAGTTAGACTTACTTTCTTGTTTTTCTTTTGTTTTTTTCCTCGTGCAACCAACGCTGCTGCAATTGCCACTGATCGCGTCGATTCAATTAGTAATTCTAAAAGGCAGCAAGCAACGCCTTTCGCATCTTAATGAGCTACATGAGCAACTGTTGTTGTTTTTTATTATTGTTGTTATTACTACTTCTGTTACTGTTGTTGTTGTTGTTGCTGTTGTTACTGATGTTGCTTTAGCATTATTATTTGTTCAATACCAAACAGCAATCACACAAGACTCAGAGTCAGAGTCAGCAGTCTGATCTGCACGGGAATCATTTTTTTTTTCCAATTGTCGGCACCGCACTTTTCATGCCCAAATGCAGTTACGCTCAATGCTGCAGTTGCAGTTGCATTCACATCGGTCATATTGGCTATTTTTGTCACTGCCAGTCTCTGTTGCAGTTGCAGTCGCGTCGCAGTCGCAGTCGCAGTCGTCGTCAACGTTGACGTCAACGCACTTGTCTGTCAGCATGCTTGTGCGTTCGTCTCTTTTCAACAGAAATTGTAATTTGTTATTTCATAAATACCCTGTAAACACTAGAAAGTGGTACAAGTCTAGCAGGAGACAACTGCTATCCTAATGTATATATAATAAGTTCTTGAGTCGATGAAAATGTCTTTAATATTTGAATACGGACTTTAAGTGTTATTCGAAATTAAGTTAATTTTAGAACATTTTGAACTAAAAGTAAATTTGTCCCTTATTTAGAAACAGTAATTTTTTTAAAGAATAGTTGAACTGAATGCTACATCAAGTTTGAGCAATTTAAAAATAAATAATTAAAAGATTTCCATAGTTATCCATTTTTCAGTTTTCATGTTTTCAGGGTATCCTCAAGGTAGTGTACCCTCTTTTCGAGTATTTCTGATATTCTCTTCGTTTGCTTCAAATGCAATTGTAATTACGACCACTACCATTTCTGTACGCGCTCTATATATTTACTCACTTGGATATAAAATGAATTCTCTTAGCCAAATCACGCATTCCCGCAGACGAAGATAATCAATGCGGCATTTTAAATGCTGCTACTATTGAGACTTTTGAGAACCTCAAATTGGTATGACTTGTAAAATGCCTTCAAATGTATCAACTTCCCTCAGATCTCAGCGAAACGCACTTCAAATTACAACTAAGCAAATCTCTGAATGTTAGAAACACTGGTTTTTTTTAACCAAAATGTTTTTTTTTATATTGAGTTAACTACAATCTTCTAGTCGAGCACTTTCGACTATAGCATTTTAACTTGATTTATATTTAGATAGATATGTCGAAATAGGTAAGATGCAATTGCTGTATTTATTGCAAGCAGACTTAATTTAACGAAATACAAATAAAAACTACCTTAATTATAGTGTTGACTTTTTTGAAATAAAGAAATTTAAACAGAAAATAAACTGTTGAGGAGCATCACAGGACACTGTTTATATAGAAATATTGTATTTGTATATTATGTTCCAAGAAGCTAATAATCTACTTTCGCGTAATCTTTTAAACATTCTCGCACGGAAATTTTGCTTATAAATAAATACAGAAATGCTGATAAGCTTTAATATTGTTCAAATAGTCGGTTGAACTGCATGATCAGTCGGAATAACGCCACAGCATTAGTCTTGTAATTATGTTCATGACGCTATTGACTTCTGGGTTGCTAATTGTTGCACTTTGGACCCTACTAAAGTGCCTCAACCGAAAATACTTTATCCTGTCGCTGGTGAAACGCGTACAGACCCAGGATGGCAGTCCATTGGACAGCAAAGTGTGTGTGATTCCGGGCAAGACGAGATTCGGCTGTAATTTTGATTTGCTCAAAATGACGCCCTGTAAGTATGATCCCCGTTGTTCTAGAAGCGAAATATTTTGTGTGATCAAAGTTTTGTGTTATCAAAGCGATGGTTTTTCAATATGTGCGCGATGCTCATAAAAAAGCCAAGGGTCGAAATTACCTGTGGTATTTCATATTCGCACCACTTTATAACGTGGTGCGCGCTGAGGAAGCTGACGAAATCTTACAGAGTACCAAACTGCTAACCAAAAATGTTGTATACGATCTGCTAAAACCCTTCATGGGTGAGGGCCTACTTATCAGCACAGGTGAGAGATTTGGGGCAATTTCACACACAGAAGCTCATCTCTGGTTGCACTTTGTTTTCTAGATCGTAAGTGGCACGCTAGACGAAAGATGCTGACTCCCGCCTTCCATTTCAATGTGCTACAAATGTTCTTAGACATATTCAAGTGCGTAGATAATATATATCAGATATATATATATAAATATATATATACCATTAAGTTTGTGTACCACTTCAGGGAGGAATGCAACAAATTAATAAATATCTTACATCAAAATGTTGGCGACGAATTGGAGCTGAATCATGTTATTCCACCGTTTACACTCAACAATGTTTGCGGTATGTATTAATACTCTGACATCGAAGATAGTAGAGTATATTGTATATTTTCATCACCCTTAAAGCTAAAAACTTCAAATATATACTCGTCTCTGACTAGTAAGTAGATAAAACCACATATCTCCCATAATTTTAAAGATAGAGTCACCAAACTAGGCGCATAGATTTCAAAGATTGAAAGAAAAAAACGGCAAAATCATTTATCTACCTCAATTTAAGACATAATATTACTGGCAATCTCCTTCAAACATTGGTAAAAAAAAAACAAAATGATTGCATTGCTTTAATCGCCTCGTATAATCGGCAGTTTATTGCGATAACCTTTCAACTGAACAGAT
Organism: Drosophila glabriapex; assembly: GCA_035042305.1. Lineage (NCBI taxonomy): Eukaryota > Metazoa > Arthropoda > Insecta > Diptera > Drosophilidae > Drosophila > Drosophila glabriapex. Next base: position 3,623,639 of record JAWNLN010000068.1, read on the forward strand.
CCCACAGCGAGTTGAGATGCAGCCAAATATTTCAGTTGACGAATCTGAAACTGATTGTCAGAAAACACAATTTTTTCTTCTGAAATCTAAATAGCAGAGCTGCAGGTAAAACCTTTTACAACCTTTGCCGAATATTTTCTTAAATCTTTTTCGCCTTACTATTTAGAATGGCACAACTCAAGTAACAAATTAAGCATAATCCAAATGATCAGATTAATTATTAAATTCTTTTCGTCAGAAACCGCTCTGGGAGTAAAACTTGATGATATGGAAGAAGGTAACCGATATCGTAATGCCATACACGCCCTGGAGGACGTTATGATAGAGCGTATATGTAATCCGCTGCTATATTATAAGCCCTATTTCTACCTGTACGGCAGTTATAGAAAGCACATAGAGAACCTGAAGATAGCGCATGACTTCTCCAGCCGCATCATCGAGCAGAAGCGACAACAGAGCAAACAGAAACGGACTGGATCTGTGGATGAGTTTGGGCGAAAATCACGTTATGCGATGCTGGATACACTGCTGGAGGCGGAGAACGAGGGTCTCATCGATCATCAGGGCATCTGTGATGAGGTGAACACATTTATGTTCGAGGGCTACGACACCACCGCCACTTGCCTGATATTCACGCTGCTCATGTTGGCGCTGCACGAGGATGTCCAGCAACGCTGCTTTGAGGAAGTGCAGCCACTGAGCGACAAGGATAATGAGGAACTGAGCGTTTTCGATTTCAATGGGCTCGTCTACTTGGAATGTGTGATTAAGGAGTCGCTGCGTCTTTTTCCTTCTGTGCCATTTGTGGGACGCTTCTGCACTGAGGAATGTGTGGTGAATGGTCTCATCCTTCCCAAGGACTCCCAAATCTGTTTGCATATCTACGATATAATGCGTGATCCAGTGCACTTTCCCAATCCCTCTCAATTTCAGCCTGAACGTTTTCTGCCTGAAAATTCTGTAAATCGTCATCCGTTCGCATTTATTCCATTCAGTGCCGGACAACGGAATTGTATTGGTCAAAAGTTTGCCATTTTGGAGATGAAAGTGCTGCTGGTAGCCATATTGCAGAATTTTCAACTTTTACCTGTGACCCGACTGGAAGACATTATTTTCGAGTATGGCATTGTGTTACGTTCCCAGAAAAACATTGCCATTAAATTGAAGCGGCGACAGCAGTCATAAATTATACAACTTGCCACAGATTACCATATATACAGTTGCGAAAAAAATAATAGCACCTCTCTCAAGAGAAATGTTTTCAAAACGTCTCTGTAAGTCCAGGGAACTTATGAAAATGTTTTCGGAAGTGGAAGTTTTCTACTAATTTCAAATCAATTAGAATTAAATCATTATACACATTTTTCAAATGGCCACTTATAATTATGAAAATTGGAAATACATCAACGATTTCTATAAAAAATTATATATTATTGAAAATAATTCCAGGAGCAGTACTAACTACAATTTAGATAATATTAACTATAATTTAGGTAATATTAAAATATATTGAAAATCAATATTTGGAAAAATTAGAAAAAAGTTCGAAAGAGTGGTATTATTTGATTCGCAACTGTATAAAATAATTCATATTTTTTAAAATTTATATTACTAGGCAAGCAAGAAAACCCAATTTGAATATAACATTCTTAAAATTCCACAAGCATAAACAGCTTTTTGCAGCGTAAAAAGTAAATACTAAAAATATAAAAATGCCAAATTCAAAAGTGTGATGGCAACCCTACAAAACCAAACAGGAGACTTGTTGTGTACATATGTATATATGCACACAATTTGTAAACATTGCAACTACATGTAACATATTTGAAAAATGCTAATGTGTCATAGTCATATTCATATCAATGCAATTAATTTTATAAACATAACATTAATTCTAAGCAATTTGTTGCTTTACGGGAAGTAAAGGCTGCCACAATTCCAACAGGCGCATTGACTTTTCAACTGCTAAATTTATCTGTGCATTTTCTATTATATAGAATTGTTAACGAGAAGAACTTGCCACACTTATGTTAAAGCGAACAAGTGCCTAATTTAATTATAATTATTTTTACGCATCAAATAACAAAACAAACCGCGCACAGACACATATATATGCACACACTCACACACACACACACACTCAGGTACATGTGATCGCGCAGCAAAACAAAACATAAAAGTGCAGCACTTCTGCATACGAAAAGGCAACCAGCAATTTCACTCACCTCTTTTAATTTGCACAAGCAACAAAAAAACAACACAAATCAATGAAACACTTCTTTTACGCATTATTTATGATATAACTTTCACAGCACAAAAACGAATTGTTTTATTTGTAGTTATTTGCTGCTGTTGTTTCACAAATACAATGCACTAGTTTTGACCAATGTTGAATTACCTTTAAAAAATACCGCTGCCAAACACCAATCTAAAATACTAGCAAATAATACCTCAAGTGTGGCCACATTGACTGTGGTGGGTTTTCATTCAAATTTTTGTCCATGTCGTTTAAAATTATTAAATATAAAATCTAAGAATTAGAGGAAAGAAGAGAAAATAGTTTTATTATTTTTTTAAATAAAAAACAGACTGCCTTATCGGCCTCAAATGATTATGGGGCAGATAATTTGTATGCATGTGTGTATTAAATGTATTATAGATAACAGCTATAGACCAAATTCTAGAACATGTGTTTGTTTAAAACAGTGATAACAGGCCAAGGGCGACCGAAGCGATTGAACTCTAATAAATATATGTATATACATAGTTCATGTTTCTTATGTATTATTATTTTTGACTCGTACATGAAATATTTGAATTGTAGAGGCAAGTTGTATACTTATTATTTTGACCATAAATATACACATCAACTTTTTTATATTCCAATTTCACTGTTAGAAAACACTTATTTACTTTTAAGATAAGTTCTTTCGAACGTTTATTGCATTTTACATATTACATTGCATTTTTTCTTTATATTCATTATTATTATTATTGGTTCTCATTTTTACTATAATCCTCCGTGTACTCTTTGTTCACTTTAAGTGAGTGATTTATAACACTCGATGCTGGCGCCTGCTGCTGATTGGGATTATAGGGAGGCTGCTGCTGATTGGGATTATATGTAGGCTGCTGTCCATATTGTGGTGCAGGCGGACTCGGTGGTGGCATGTATGGGCTATAAGGCTGCTGCGGCTGCTGCTGCTGATTGGGTGGATACCCACTGGGTGGGTATGGATTCATAGGTGGTTGGCTGGGATATTGATTCATGGGCTGTTGGCCGTACGGTGGAAGCGGATATTGAGTATACGGGTGCTGGCTATATGGATACGGATAAGGATAACCATATGGGTAAAATGGTGCATAAGGATACGCCGGATTATTGTATTTATGCTTGTTTTTGCGGTGATGGTGTCCACTGCTGCTGCTATCGCTATCACTATCGCTGTCTGCCAGGACGCCTCCCGCCTCCCAAAAGATCAGCAGCACTGCCCAAATCAGAGCCACGTATTTATTCATCTTGCGATGCTGAACAGAAACTCAAATTGAAATTCGGATGCTGCGCTCTGGAACAAGACTGAATGAATGACGTGAGACAAAGTAAATGAAATGTCTGAATAGGAGACGCAATTCTATTAGTCATTGATAAGAACGAACAAAAAAATAAAATAGAAATGTATATTTATGTACACTCATATTTCCATCCAGAAGTGACATATGCGGTTGACAAATACACTTTCAGACTTACATCACCTCACAAACAGTGGCTGCCGTAAGTCAGCGCTCATCTGTGTAATGTAGAAATATTTAGATTATATGTTTTTAGTTTTTTATTAAACAAATTAGCTGCAAGAAAATAACAATTACATTTCAATTATTTTTTTTATTTATTTTTTAAGTTATGCTTAATTTGTTAACATGTTTTTGTGCATGGATTAATTTTTTTTTCTCATACATGTGTATATTAAGCGAGATCGACTCGAATCTTGGTGCTGAAGAAGAATATATATACTTAATGGGGTCGCACAATTTGAAAAACATATTTATTTCTAAAATAAGTTCAACATTGTTCAATACCTCACAGATACATAAGTGGGGAATTCCAGAGAATTAGTTGAATTCCTTATCATAATTCATGAATCGCTTTAGTCGGGCGCCGTTGAATGGTTCTTCGCTGCCTGGTGGAAATTTACGCATCTAAATAGTTATAAAAAGAAAGCACACAAATTACTGAAATGAAGTTTTAAATATTTTCTTTACGTGCGTATACTTAAATGTATTTATACTTACACTTTTGCACATACTTAACGGAAATATAAACTTGATCCGAATACCCCCAAACCAATTTTCCATTAAATATACATGGAAGACATGATAAAAATAATATGAGAATGTTTTAAAAATTGTATTCTGTTTAATAGATAGATGAACAAATTAATGTAAATCATATTTCTATCATGTCAAGCTATATATTCTTTTATCATAATTATTAACAACCCCATAATAAATTCAATTGCACTTAGCTGAGTTCACACGTCAAAAGTATGTAAAAAAAATAATATAATAAATCTTTTTCAGCAAAATTGAATGCAATACAATGAAATTCAATAAACTTTTTTCTTGAATAAAGGGAAGGAAGGAAAAGTAGATAGAAAAGTAGATTTTTTAACAAGAGCAAAATAAATAAATTTTGTAATCAATTTTCAGCTTGATTGAACTCAACTAAGATAAATTTCAATAATTAAACTACTGGTAGTATTTATGTATATATTACTTCAAATAATTATATGTAATAGTGGTAAGTAGTGTATTCATAGGTATAATTATATATATAAATATATGTATATGTATTTGTATGTAGGTTAAGTACAGCAACAAATTGCGATATTTAGCTGTGTTATCCAGTTACTCAAAGCTGCCAGCATTTGGTGCAATGAAAATGTACAATAAGCTGTTAATTGTAAATTTTTGTTTTGTTGTGTTGTTTGTGAATATTTAATTAGGGTTCGTCTTTGGCGAATCGTTTCTGTAATTAAATAAAACTCAGTATTAGAATGTCTTGAGGGATATTACTTATTTTGTTGGTATTTAGTGTATGAGTGCTACAAAAACAATGGGCTATAAAATATATATGTAGATACATACAAATAAAATGGTGAATTATTTTTCTAAATCGATGTGAAATTTATAAATCGATGGTGTACTTAAAAATAAGTAATGTGCGTTATTTAAATTGGGTTTAATGGGTATTACAAACGATAATTATTGATTTTCAATCTCTATGTCTTTGGTTTCCCATAATTATAAATGGATGTGGTTCGAACCGGTTCATATCAGGACTTATATCATAAATAACCGAACCAAAAAGTTTTGCTTTAACGGTGGCGGTGGTTTGGCTTAAGACATGGGTGTCAAACCGGAACGGAAACAGTTAACTAAAATTAACCAACCGCAAAAATAATCCAAAACGAAATTCAATATTTTTGTAAAAATGAGCAAGCTGAACTCATATTATTATTAACCAAAACAATGTAGTATATGATATAACTCGTTGCTACTCAAACTTTTGTAAAGATTTTGAGAATATTCATTTTCTTTTCTTTTCTAGAACCGGAACCTAAATTCGTTTCGGCTTGACAACCTGTCTAAAATAAATTCAATATAAAACAGAGACATTAATTTCAACCTTGAATTTTGCTTTCAATTTGAGATACTTGTTTTTGAGATACTTCATTTAAGACGAGTTTACCAAGCAGTACAAGGTATTTAAACTTCAACAACCTGAACAGTGTACTTTGTTGCTTTTTTCTATTGTACGCATATGTGTTCAACCAATCGTGATAATATAATATTACATTGTGACTGCTCGGGCGAACAGCAGAGAAACTACATTCGTATGAATGCACTTACTTGAATGCGTGTCTGCGCATAATAAATACACATTGCTTACCATAATTCTGTATTTCTCCTTGCATGCATAATCGGACTCATCAATATCCAGATAGCAGTCCGACTTATATTCGGCTGGCAATGGGTTTCCCTCATATTCACACAACTTGTGCAGGGGCCGTGCTCTGATCAAGATTCAAATTGATATATTTATATATAAAATAAAGGTATTTGAGATTGGTTTAAAATATGCATATTACGTGACAATAATTTTGCTCATCGACGACGGCTTCTGTATGGGACAATAAAATACATCTGGTGTCTTCTTGTCGAATACAATTTTCCTCATCATATCCTTTTCCTTGAGAATGGCCTTGCCACTAAGGGTAGCCCATGTGCCACACAGTAGTGTTGCAAACACAAAGATCGCCAATAGACCGTGCTTCATAATGGATGAATTGACTGCAATTAAAATAAAGCATAATTAAATGTTTATGAAAAACATAAATTAAGTGAAAAATCTTTATATAGGCATATATATATTTCTAGACATGAAACTGAAACTAGACATATCTTACACATATATTTTTATAGCAAACTTGGATCGAATTTCAGTAAAATTATATTTTTTCTTTCTTCTTTTTTACACGGTCTTTGAGTTGAGTCTTTCACCTTCACCTGTGAGCACACTTTATAATGATCTCATCAACATTAAAAGCTGCGTCAGCACTTTAAACATGGCCTACACGCAAACAAAAACCAAGTTTTATCATATTCCTTATTAGGATGCATAAAAACGAAGGCTTTTATGTGTTATTTAAAAATGTGCAATTTTAGATAAAGAAGAAGAAAACGAGCTCAGACAACCTTGAACGTTGTCGCCATAGCACAAGTAGTATTACTTATTAGAAAGACAATTAGAAGGGGTACTGCACAAATGACTTACACTCACACAAATGTATTTATTACAAAACCGATTTTTTGCCAGATTTGATTTTTCAATAAACCGATCGTACTTCATTCACCACTCAGCTGGCTCAAACTATTGTTTTTTTTAGCAAATTGTGCAAGACGAACAACCTTTAAGCACAGAAAAAGCTCTTTAAGTCTTAAGCGCACATTTAACGCAAAAACCGGTTTCTTCACCATTCAAAAGAAATAAAGAAACTGTTTGTGTGAATGTATGTGTAAAGGAAAAGTATTGTTTATACAGAAAAACGTTAAGACTGGACACAGTTAACTTTAAATAATATTACTTACTATATTTCTAGTATTTTTTATTTGTTTTTTATTTTTAAAACTTCACCAGCTTCAACCTAGGCGGTCACAGATATTTATGTTTTAAATAGTTGCTGTAAAAAGTAAACAAGCAATTGTTTTGGTATTTAATTGTGTGACCATAAATACGAAAGTAAAATTCTGCAATGCAGGCATATAAATAATTTGGTATTATGCAGAGAAGATATTAACTATGCTATAATATTAATTATATCAAATAAGATTTTGGAATCAGTTTATTGTTTAGTTAAAAACACACAAAACTCAATCAATTCATACTCACTCAGAATAACAGCGCTGTTTTCAAATGTATTTGGTATCGATACTCACGACCCATGTGTATATTTTTGAATAAGAACAAGAAATACGAATTTATATGCATCCAAAAAGAATTTGTTCAAAATGTTACGACATTGCACCCGGTTCGGAATTCAAAATATAAAATTCATTTCAAATGAATGGACGATACGTGGCATGGCTGGCCATTCAAAATGGGCGAACATTAAGCACGTCAAGGCGCAAAAAGATGGATTGCGAGCGGCGCTTTTCACAAAGATTGCCCGACAAATCCGCCTGGCTGTGCAGGAGGGCAAATCTGGTGATCCGGCCGTAAATTCTCTGCTCCGATCGGAAATTGATAATGCGCTGAAGAAGAATATGCCGATTGGAACGATACAGAATACGATCAAGAAGTGTCAGCACAACAAGGCGCAGCTGAAAAAGCATCGAATGGACATACGATTCAGGAGGAATGTATACATGATCTGTTGCATATATAGTGATAATCTGCAGGGTCTCAAAATGGATGCAACGCCAATGATTAAAAAAGCTGGGTAAGCTCAGTTGCTAGCCATAAATAAATTATCAACTTTATAACTCAAACTCAAGTTGAAAATATTCTTGCAGCGGTGTCCTTGTGGATGTTAGCCATATGTTCGAAGATTTCGGTCTAATCGAGACGCGTTACGATCCCACAGCATTGACCAAAGACGGCTGCAGTTTGGAGGAGAAGGCCACCGAAGATGCCATTCAATTTGGCGCCGAAGAAGTGGAAATTGTCGATGCCGAAAATGCGATAGTGAATGTAAGTTGAATTTGCTATGCGGATAATTATAAATATCTGATTATTTTAAACTACTCTTTCTGCTCTCAGTTTATTTGCAGTCCAATTGTATTGAGTGGGCTCAGCAAGACATTGGCACAAAATGGTTACACGATTGAAAATAGCGAGCATATTTTCACACCAAATGTAAGCACTCTTAAAGCGAATATCTTCAAAAAAGTAAGGTAAATTCTTGTTTTGTTTTCTTACAGAATCTAGTCCAGTTGAGTGAAGAGGATCACAAGGCGTATAATGTGTTTGTGCAAAAGCTACGAGATGTGCCTGGCATGGAGGACATCTATGACAATGTGGAATAAAGTCGTTTTATATATATAATGTTTATTGTACTTTCATACTTGTAAATATTCTATGATTCAAATTACATGTGTGTGTTTTGCTGTGTTTGCTTTTAAGATTGTGATGATGCCTGTATAATAAAATTTAAAAGCTAAACTCTGTTTGATGGTCCTACTTCTAATGGAACAACATTTATGCTACAAAAAACTCTTCAAATGCTCTTTACAAGGCGTTTACAGTTTAGGTGTGCTGTATTTTATCGATGATCTCCAAATGGGACTTCTGATGAGGTGTCCCTTAATGCTGATCCAGCCCATCTGTAAATGATATATGGATTATAATCCTTTTTAGGATTTGTTGAATTCAGTTCTACTTACAGTTTTGTGGAGTTTTATTACCATGGCAAATCCAGATTGTCTAGAAGAAATACGAAAAGCTATTTCCATCTAATAGTTAAACAATTTGTATATTAGCCGACAATGTTTTAAGTATAATAATAACATTTGCTTTTGTTGTACACATAATGCATAATTGAAACATGTTAAATGTTAAATAATTTAAGTATACTTGAAATCATTAAACATCATAAAATAAATACTGCAATACTTTCTAAATAATATGTATTATAAAAAAAACCGCAAATTATAATGGCTTTCTTTTTTTGTTTTTTTTTTTTGTTTTTTACAAATCTGATACGTGTACATAAAAGGGTTTTATTACAAAATTATAAATATGTGTATACGTGTATAGGCAATAAAATTAGAATTCTTATCGCTGTCCTTGTCCGGCTTCCAATTACAATTTGGCATTGTCGAAGAGGGGACCACGAGTGACGGTTATATCCGCATACGGCGCCGACTGTGTAATGTGAAGCGCCTTAAACTTCTTCAACACCAGCAGCGAGTAGAATTTCTGTGCAGCTTGTTTCCTCGAGTTGCGCACGGTTAACTGGGAGAGGGTCAAGTGATCATTGTTATTGAAATGAACTCTGACATCGACAAAGAGTTGAGCAGCTCGCTTGTTCAGCACACGCTCCTCAAACTGTTCGTCCGTCTCATTTTCCATTTGCTCGTCAGCGGGTGCATTGGGCAGACCACCCACCGATGGTGGAAAATCGTAATCATTCCAATCCGTTGATATTTCGCATGTCTTGTTAAAGTTATTCACATTCGATTCCGTTTCGTTGAGTATCGAGCTGACCTGATCGGGTGGCAAATTGGGCATACAATCAATGTCGCCAATGCCGCCGCCATGTCGTGGCGTCATTTGTCCATGCTCCAAGCCTGCGGGCGTTAGATCACCATGATGGAAATCATCGCCCATGTCATGATGATGGCCATCGCGTGGCGTCAGTGGCAACTCATTGAGATTAGAGAAGTTATCCATGTCATTGAACGATAACAGAGCCGGACTACGCATATTATCGAATATGGTTGCATCACTCTGTGCCGGACCCATGCTCTCCTGCTGTTCCTTTGTCGTTATATCCAACGAGACGGCTGACGCACCCAACGATTTCTCCTGTTCTCGTATCATTTCGGGTGCCGCCAAACTCTGTGTGAGCGTATTATCTGCAGCCGGATCCGTTGCAGTTGCATTCGCAGTCAAATCATTTTTACGCTTGCGTCCCTTTTTGTTCACAATGATAATGGAGCTTTCGCCCTCCTGGGCATAGAGTTCCAGCGCGAGCACATCCATGGGTGCAATATTTGAGAAGTCCTCTAATTGTGTCGAATGTGAAACCAACTGACGATTGTAATTGTTCAAAAGGACTCGTGCAGGAATAGTGCGCGAGGGCAGCGAGAATAGTTTCTCCACGCCACCCGTCTCCTTCCAGTACATTAGCCGCTTTGTTGGTGGTGCCAGATCCAGGGTAGTGAGTATATCGGATGTATCTGCTAGTTGTGCTTTCATCTCCTCACCGGATATATTCTTGACCTCATCGATGATGAGTTTTCGCTTGCGCTTTGCTTTTGTGGCACCCTTATAAGTGGTTGCATCGATGGGCGCCAGTGCGAATCCCTCGTCATCGTTTTGCACGAGAGTCATGTCATTTAGGGCGGCATCAGCGCCACACGCATTCACATCCTCACTGAAACTGTGATCTTTCTCCTGAAAGTCATCCTCCTTGTCACCGGCCGCCAAATCGGCACACGACGAAGCCGGCGATGGAGCATCATCAAACTTGCCCATGCCATCGTCATCCGAATAATCAGGTGGATTGTTAGCCTCATTGATAGCCGATTGTTCGTTGATGCCCACCGTTTGGGGCGGTTCGCCAAACAGATCGTCCTCGAATAGTGTTGGCTGGCCAAAGGAGTCTCCGAAACCGTCGCCATCCAGCCGATCGCTGGGCATTTCGGATTGTGTTAGCCTGATATTGGGATCATTGGGTTCCACAACATTGGCCAACACATCATCATCGAACAGCTGATCATTCATATTGCCCGACAAGGGACCACGCATCATCTCAGGCGTATCCGCCTCGAAGCCAATGTCACCAAAGCCATCGTCCTGCAGCGACAGCGATAAACTGCCATAATCCTCACGCATTGTGATCTCATCGGCACGCGATTGATTCACAGAGAATTGGGCCTCGATATCAATGTCATTTAATTCGGGCAGCGCTGTATCAAAATCATGGAACACCTCGGGCAATGTGATCGCATTCACATTCGCCTCCCGGTGGCCCTCGGGCAAATCGACCATGCCCGGCCTAAATGCCATTTTGATTTTGACAAATGCCTCATTGCAATCGGCGAGCAAATATTTAGCTTTTCTCGAATAGATTCGGACGACGCCAAGCAGTAAATGACCCGAAGTGCGTAGCGCCAATTTTACTTTTGGCTGTAAAATTCCCTCCACTGACTTTTCTATATTCGTCTCGAAGACGTGGGCTTTTGTTATTTTCTTGTCCCAGTGCGCTGCTAGCCAAATTCTGGCTAGCGGGCCTTTTTTGGCCAATATTATGTGTTCGTAGAACATTATTTACTTCTTTTCTTTGCAATTTTTAGATTTTTTTAATACACAAACAAAACAGAGATGCACAATTTGCTAAACAACATGGCGACAACGATGCTTCGATCAATTTTCGATAGGCGTATATCGATAATATCGTATTTTAACCAGTTATATTATTTCGTGTGTACATCACATTGTGGCATTATTTAAAAAGCAATACATAAAAAATATTATCCCGAATTTATATAATTTTCATAAATAAAAAAAATTATTAGTGTACTGTAATTGGTGTGGTTCTGCTGATAACATTTATTCGATAGTTAACAGGGGCGCACATTTTTTTTTGGTATATTTTGTAGTGTTCATCGTTGGTCACGCTGTGCTTACATATGTTTTGCTAATAGTTTCAATTATTGTTAAGACAAATATTTTAATCAAAAGACAATTAAAATGGCCCTTAATGGGTTTCTCGAATTCTTTCATAAGGGAAATGTGTGTGTACGTATGAGAGTATGGGCCTAAGTATACCACCAATGTGCATATTTGCATGTAATCTTTCGCACATTTCCAATCACCGCATCGTGTTCTATTTAAGTAAATAAACTCGTTGCGCTAATCCATAATTCATATGCATATTTATTCTTTTGCAGACTTTCAGGCCGAAAAAGAGATTCACGGCTGGCACCATTCGCTATTCGCTGCACAAACAGGCCCAGGCCAGCCTACAGTCCGGCATCAATTTGCGGCAAGTGGTGCGGCTACCGGAAGGCGAGAATATGAACGACTGGCTGGCAGTGCACGGTTTGTAACTATAAATAAATACAAATAAATTAATTAAGTAAATGACGTGTGAATTTATGTAGTCGTTGACTTTTTCAACCGCATCAATCTGATTTACGGCACCGTTTCCGAGTACTGTAATGAAACAACATGTCCCACAATGTCAGGTGGCTCGCGATATGAGTATTTATGGGCAGATGGAGATCTGTGAGTATATCTATATACCTTTATAGACTAAAACAATAAAATAATCCTCTTTTTGCAGATATAAGAAACCCACTGCGTTGCCTGCACAGAAATATATTGAGCTGCTCATGGACTGGATTGAGACGCAGATTAACAACGAAGCCGTTTTTCCCGTTTCTACTGGTAGGAAATTCTTATAGGGTATTCTAATTTTGAATAGCGTATTCAAAGAGACGTCTGCGAGCCTCATTTAATAATCGATTTGATATAGCAATATCTGTTTGCTTATATGTAACCTAGTCTGTCAGCTAATGAAATTTAAAACATATATTCATCTCTTTGAACAACTTTTTTGTTTTCCAAAATCTAAACCAAAAATACTAGATACAAGCTTTATAATGCTCTCAACATGCAAATAATCTCTCAGTTGTAAGACAATCTTGAACATATATGCATATATGATTTGTCATATCAACTATCGCGCGAAAGAAGTGTTCTTGTATGAACAACTTACAAAAATGGCTAGTTACAAGTTCAATAATGAGCTCAAAATGTAAATCAGTCTTTTGCAAAGACCTTGCAATTTAATCAAGTTGCGAATGGCATAGCGATTAAAGCTACAATTCACTTTCTGAGTGTGCAACTAATTTACAGGCAGATAAATAAATAACAAATTTAAAATAATTTTTTTTTTCTCGTTTGCAGATGTTCCTTTCCCAAAAACGTTTGTGTCACTTAGTCGCAAGATTTTAACAAGATTATTTCGCGTCTTTGTCCATGTCTACATTCATCACTTTGATAGGATAGTCACTATCGGTGCCGTAAGTATTATTTAATAAAGTAAAACAACACAGATTGCTAGATTTAATATATGTTATTTGTTGCAGGAAGCGCATGTGAATGCTTGCTATAAGCATTTTTATTACTTTGTGCAGGAATTTGAACTGATATCGAGCAAGGAATTGGAACCACTACAAGAAATGACATCAAGAATATGCAAAGATAGGGATTAAATGTTCTGCAAGCATAAAACTACAATTATAGCTCTTATAGCTTCGAATCTCAAGTCATAATTATATGTTGCTTTTAACTATAGTATCAGATATATGTATGTGCATGTATTGTATGTTAGTTATAAGTCTGTGATGTCAAAGCGTACACCATTAAACAGAAACAAGAAATGCTCGAAAGCCTTCAAAAAACACCAAAACGGATGTGTCTTTAGTTGTATTTTGAAATTATCTACCATTTTATGATTGTTGTATGATTATTTTTAACCTTGAATATTTTTGGCGATTAATTTTGTAGGAGAATATGTCGATTATTTCTTGAGTTCTACTTGAGTTGCATTATTTACGACTAATGTCAAACGCAGTTTGTTCTTAAAATTGTAAGTATTTCAATGAAACCAGAATCACTCGTAAAAAAGAAAAAAATTTTAGTTCAGCAAAACTGCACTTAAAATAACAGTCGAACAGTGATAATATAAGAGTGTTTATGAAAAGCAATTTATTAGCGAGTTTTTAGGCCGACGGAATTTTGAACTGCAACAGTTTGCGTCGTGTGCCACTCCGTGTGAAAGCAGCACTAGTTCTGCGTGCTGTTCAAGAAGTCTACAATATTTAAAATATTCATTTCTCTTATTTAGAGTTCTCAAATAAATAAACCGAGAGTAATTTGCTGCATAAAAATAAAGATTATCACGAGGCGAGCTTGATTGCCAAACACATTTAAAAATTACATGTTAAATGTAGCTCACTCTGATTAGGACTTGCACTTTAAATTCCAATATTGAATATATATATAAAGATGTATTTTTTTTATTTTTTTTTTGGGAGGAAATTGAAGTAATGTGGAGGTATTTATGCAAGGGTAAGCTAGTGGCAACATCAAATATGAAACTCCACCCACATAGGCGATTGCGATTGCGATTGCACAGACAAATTATTAGGTGTTTTATACACGCTTAATGTGTGTATACAGAATAAAACGGCCATATAACCAATAACAGTAAAGTAGGGTTGAGCCAGCAGACCTACAACCACTTGACAAGAACAACAACCAGCCCCGTAAAGACCAATGAGAATAAATTGAAAACACGTAGGCAGGGCGACACCTTATTTTCTACGTACGATTTTTAGGGGTTGTTGCCAGTGCTCAGTGCCGAAAAGAGCGAGCGCCACGAATTGAGCAATTTATGCAAAGAGCACTATAAATGTTCAGTTAAACCAAAATAATAATAATACATTACATTAAATACATTAAACAAGTGGGAAAATTTAGTGAACCGTATAAAATGGAAGTCAATTTGAAAAGTAGTGTCAAAGTTGACAACTTATAATTGCAATTGTAGACTAATAAATGTTCTATTGATTTGAATATGGTCATAAAGATCTACTTAGTTGTTTGTTTAAGCAAGTATGTGCTAATTGCAAAAGCATACTCATTCCAATTGCTTTCCGCTTGTTGATTTCACACTGTATCTTTTCTCTCTCAAGGAAGTTCAGAAGAAGCAACAAAAAAATCCAAAACCGGAAACGGAGCTGAATGGCATGCGCAGCATTTCAAGAGCGAAATAGAAAAATGTTCTCAACTGAGGCAGGCTGAGTGGGTTCTTTGTGTTAGTTTTTATTTGGTTTGGCAAAGGACCTGTAATGCGATTGGCCTTGCCTGCGAAGTAGTCGAGCGTTTCATTGTGTAAAAGCAACTATGCAACGGAGTAAAAGTGTACAACATCTGCCATAATAATATTGGTAAACTGTGAGAAACATGGAGCAATTAGCACAGTTTGTAAACAAATCGTTCGAGTTCAATTTAACCAATAATCGCGTTAATCATTTGTTTAACTCAATGACAAGTGCCCGCATCCATAAACTAGCCGATGCAGCAACAGCCAAATCCATTTTAGTGAACACAAATCGTTTGGACCGAAATTCGGTGGATAATTGCGTCAATGAGGATGAGTCCATGGATATTGATATAACCGATATTTCGGCGGCGGAGGACAGCAGCTATGAGGATGATACGGTTGTGTCCAAACCAATATCGCTGGTCAAAATTCGTTCGCTTCAACAGAAATCAATTGTGACTATTTCGCACAGTGAACACTTTCGTAAGACTGAACCTGCGCCAAAGCCCAAAAACTGGTTAATATCGGATCTATTGGAGACGGACGCACATTCAGAAGGTATTTCGGGGAATTAGTATATGTAAATTCACAAAAGTGCAACACAATTCTGTTTTAAAGTTTACAAATCTTCTCTAAAACTTGCAATATTTATTTTGCTTACGCTCAAATGAAATTGAAATTTGAACAAGAAGGAGAAGGAGAAGCGATCCAAGGCAACCAGAAGATATATTTTATTGTAGATTACTATTATATACATTGTAAATTATAAAACTCATTGATTGCTCCTATTTGAGAATTATAGTTTTAAATTGATACTTTAATTGGGAGTTTGAAAAACAATGGTTTTCAAAATATTATTCAAACAAGAACAGAAAGTTTCTATGGCAGCTAAATGTCAACTGATGCTGACAAGGAATTTATATATATTTCGTGGAAACTGAGATTTGGGAGTATGAATTACTCAAGATGAACGTTCAAAGACGAAAGTCCTTAAAAACATGTTGCTAAATGTATAAATATATTTATTAATTGTGATTCTAATGTTTTTAATATGATAAAAAAATGTTGGTTAAAAAATTTCTTAATTGGAAATTTATATCTTACAAAAGCCTAAATCCCTTAATACATTTTTCTACTTTCATATAATATAATTATTAATTTTAAATTTTTAAATTTATTTATTTAACTAATGAAGACTAAAAGCAGTCCACATATTTTAAAAAGGTTTAAAAATTAGGAATTTCAAATTAAATCTCAATTCAAGAAAGACTACAAATCGATCATCTGCTTTGAAAATCTCATCTGCAAACGAATCCAAGTCCAGAAACGCTCCACGCCTGAAGTCTTACGGGTGGTGATGCGAATAATCTTGATTGTTATACGGACTAGGCTTAAATAGTTCGTTCTAACTTAATCAGGTGGCGGCATACCTTCTCCAAGGAGCCAGAGTTCATAGAGGTCAGGGTAATGCGAATACAGTGCATAGATAGAGAATCATCTGTCGCATTTGTAAGTCTATAGTTAAGTTAGGATGTGAGAAAACTGAACTGCAAATTTATATATATATATTCCAATCAATATAAACATCGAGATAGCCATTCCATTTGTCTGTTTCTAGTCCCTCAGTTTTAAACTCGATCTGTCTTTTTGACGATCGAAGGGCGATCGAAACATAAGTTCTCTCCAGATGTCCAATCCAAACTTACCCAATATTCGTAATATTATGCCTTGGTTTTTAAAATACAATTATTAAAAGCATATCGCATATCATCACTAGAAAAAATAAAAGATTTATTAAATTTACAGTGAATTTTACACTTTGGCAATATGATTCTGGTTTAAGGACAATGTATTCTTTTGGCAAGCCTAAGATTGCTGTTCTTTCTTGTTTTTATCCTTATATGTTGGGAATTTCTCAACAATTCTATTCGGTTTTTGGATTTCCAGATGACAAATGTGGAAAGGATTCGCCTGCTCGCTTAAATGATCCAAGTGCGAATCATCCAAATACGGCTAACAGCAGTGCCAAAAGCGATGCCGATCCGGGCTCAACTTGCCAAGAATCAGATTGTAAGACTAGCAGCAAGTGTATTAAGGATATGCAACTCTATGATATCGATGCAACGCCAAGTAAATATGCAAATTCAGTACTCAAAATATGTATATTTAAATTCAAAAGAGTTTTAATTTTGTGTATGGATTCTTGAGTTTGAGGGGTTTTTTTTACCATTTTATTATTGTGATTACAGCGATTGCTATTTTTTTTATACTGAAGTAGTGTTATATTATATGATGATAATAATAATAATAATACTATGTGAAACATCTAGTTTGCGCGGAGGTATATTTAAATACTATGATTGGAGTATATTTTAGTCTGTAACACAAGGTGTATTCTAATATTTAATGTACACATTTTACAGAAATGAAAACTTCTGCAACAATTACAATAAACTTAAACGAATGTTCAAATGACAGCAATTCCCCAGAACTATCGTTGCACAAGTCGGCGGCGAATGTATCTGAGAAATCAATATCGCCAGAGCCACAAGCCAACATCGGAGAGAATCTATCCCGAATTGAATCGTCCGGATTGAGTAGTAAACAGCGACGATCTCGAACAAATTTCACACTCGAACAGCTGAACGAACTGGAGAGACTCTTCGATGAGACCCACTATCCAGATGCCTTTATGCGAGAGGAGCTGAGTCAGCGACTGGGACTGAGTGAAGCCCGAGTGCAGGTAATTAATTATTGGGTGTCATAAGTTGTGACCATATCTCTGGTATCTGGTGTGGCAACTAGATGAAGACAAATTCACCGAGTAGTCGACCAACCCAGTCGCCAGACAGACAGAACAAATTGAAATTCAATTGTTATTCATTAGAGCTGTAGTTGTGCTCGTTGTTCGTTGTCCCCAAGTTCAAGTTACAAATTTGACTTTTCAACCACCAGCACACTCCCAAGGATATACAAGTATGTATGGGGTGTTAAGTGGTTTACGCCGCCCTTCGTTACAATTATGCCCAAGTAAGAAAAATCGTTGTAACAACAGGGGGCCGATTACAACTTAAATGCTCAATCAGGGCGGTTCTTAATGGACCGCTATGTGGTAATATATGAACAACCTACTGGTCTCTACAAGTGCTATAAATTACAATGCCCTTCCACATGTCTTCTAAACTCAATTTATTCGATGAGCAATGCTTACACTTAGTGCTCTAAAAACTTGCTGTCCATTTGCCCAAAAAAAGTGTAATGTAGAACTTTGGTCAGTTAAAGATCAGATTAGCAGTATTTGTCTATGATGCTAGAGATTGAAACAAGTAAAAAACTAGTGGAGATGGCGACTGTGAGATTCCCTGAACCTGTCCTTTTTTAACTATCCGCAAAATCAAAGACTATAAATAACTCTATAAGTATCTCTGTACTCCTTACTTTGATAGCCAGCTTGCCTATAGTTCTTTGTTCAATATGAAAATATGATTTTGTTAACAAACATTTTAATAAAATTATAACAGTTAATCATTAATGTATAAATTGCAAGACTTCTTTTCAATTGTGTTTTTTGTTGCTATCGGAAATCGATTTGTATCGATATGCACAAACGCGCTTGGTTATCGATTAAATGAAATAAAGTTGAGCTCTTATAGTATATGAGAATATAAACTTGAAATTTGAAGAATTTAACTCTCATAGTCTTTGAAATCAGATGGTTTATACGGACACGGCTAAATCAGCTAACCTTTCGACGCTGATCAAGAACATATATACCTATACATATAATACATACACAGCTTCAGTTTACCCCTATGCCACAAAATTTTCAACTTTCTAATATAGGAACTCCTTAGAGATTATTAAACTCAACCAAAGAAAGCAAGATGAGTGCTATAAAGATAATGGTAACTGAGGCAATACCAACAGTTTATTATTGCATTAATAGCTCTAAGAACTCTTACAAAACTCAATAAATAATACACATTTTCTAAAACCCCACAGGCAAAATTCAACTTGAACTCTCAATTCAACTTTGCATATTTTCAGGTTTGGTTTCAAAATAGACGAGCAAAATGTCGAAAACATGAAAATCAAATGCACAAAGGTGAGTGAAAACAATAAAAATCATATATTAAATTGCTTTTAGGTGGAAGTGTTTTACTTAGCTCAGCTTATAATTATTGCTGAAACATTGCCGTATTATGATAACAAGGCTGTTTCTATTAATTAACACAAAGGATATATGTTCATTATATTCAGCGCCAGAGCAAAGTTCTCCAAAGTTAATTTGCAAAATTGTTTGCAGCAGCATTTGAAGTTTCTAATGATTATTGATGCTGGAATGGGCTTTAACTTCCTAAGACTGCCTCCTTAAAAGCAAAATAGAAATAAAATAAAAGTCAAAGGTAAAGTTGAAGTTGAAGGGGTTACTCTGACAACAAGCTTTAACACCTCAAATAAAGCAGCCATAAATTCGCTTATATAGTCCATATATATACTCCCAAAAATTTGTACGTTATTAAAATTTAAATTATTGCTGAATTTTGAAATTCGCATCTGCTGTGATTTTGGTGTTTTGTCGCTCTGCCAGCGAATTCCCCTTTGGAAATACATGGACACAAATCATTGCCAACTTAATCAAATTAAATATTCCAGCCGTAAAAGTGGAAAATAAAAATGTTATCGGTCGAAAGTTTCGTGGGGAGGCGTTGATGAATCTACATTGGGGTGGAGGAGGAAATGGACGTGAAGAGGGTGGTTCAGCTCTACGTATTTGATATATTGATGATGATACATTTGAATAAACTGTGAAACCATGACATATTGTGTCAACCAGTTGGTTAAGCGAGCAAGTCACGGGAAGCGAGCAAGTCCAGAAAGGAAGCCGGCATTAAGACAACTGCGGCATTTTCAGTTAAGCTGCAAACTTTCAACGTTTACTTAACTAATTGCCCAGTTCTTTTAAATGTGCATAAATTAAAATCAACTCCATGTTCAATGTGGAGACAGTACGACTGTGGCTTAGCCGGGGATTAGCAAGGGTGCAGATACAATAAAGCTGCAAAGAAACACTGATTATATACAAATTGAAAGGGGTTTGAATGAGGAGGAACACTTTTATTTCCATAGAGTCAATGACTTTCGAATATTTATGTAGTTCCTATTAAGTTATTAATTTAAAAAGCTTAAGAAATACAGATAAAACTTTCGATTTATGAATCATAAAATGGCAATTGCAAACTCCTTCTGAAGGATGGCTGATGACCCAGAAAGAAATCCAAGCATACCAATAATAGCCATAGAAAAACTTGATAGTTGCAGATAGAACCACTTTGGGCTAACGGAGTTCTTGTAAATAAAAATAGGTTAAGAGAATAGACATAAAAACTGCTTACTTTTTATTAATTTCTTATTTAAATATGAGATACCAAAGGACTTTGGAATATACATAAAATCGTCTATGCCCGCATCTGTTAAGGTTTTCAAAATTGTGGTGGGGCAATCGTTATCATCGATAAATGTAAATCCACGTATCTCCCATCATTTTAAAACTAGAGTCACAAAATTTAAAGGGCTGCCAATTACCGATTACTAAATTAGGACAGATCTCAGAATCTGGTTATTTTTGTATTTATGCTGCTATTGCAGTCTTTATTTCGGAAACGCAGAAAATGCTGAGGTTAGATTTATAGACAGGGGCAGATTGCTAATTTTGCCGGCAGATCTGTTATTGAATTTTTTGATTCTGTTCCTTTTTTAAATTTAAATTTAATTTTAAATTTGTATATATTTCCCGGAGTGACCACTTTCAATCAGGTATGAAAACATGACTGCAATTTAATTTTAAAGAATGCAGAGCAACAATTGAAAGATGATGCAAGGGAAGTAGCCTAGTAATGATCATTACAAAGAACCCGAATCCGATAAGTCGATAATATCCGCAAAAGGCGATAATATATTTCATTTGATTTGAGAGTTGTTAAAGGGGCTCCAGAAGAGATTATTGCAACCTTCTACGTCTCAAGCATTTCGTAGCAAGAAGTCTGGCAAGATTAAAGATTACTATAACTTGGATAATCAAGTCTATGCCTAGTTCCCCAGTTAGGGGAACCAACTAGTTAGGTTTGGTGGCAACTCATCTGCTAATACCTCAATAAATTGAGTCTGTAGCGACAGACAGAGACAGACACCACGGGGCACGTCGGCAACAGCCAAAATAATGATAAAGGCTCTCTCATAATTCATATTTATGACTTGTTTCATATTCTAGTTTAAGTTATGTGTGCCTAAATAGAACAGGTTTAATCCGAAAAAGCATTCCTTGTGATGATTTAGTTTACTCCAGGTTAACTGCTAAAGTGCTCAGATCCACATGTGTATATAAATTGCTAGAGGAAATGTGCGCGGGGGGCGGGCAGCAGGAGCATAAAGACGGGGCGGTGTGCAAAACCAAAACGAAAGTAATCAAATTAAAATTCGAATAAAAAAAGAGCAACCTTCTTCTGCGTTTTTTTTCATATGGCGCAAGGTATCATTTTATGGACTTATATCAATTCTCAGACTTTTTATCGCCACGCAAGTGAAATAGCCCTAAAAGCAAAGCACTGCATAAGTGAAGAGAAGCCAACCAGGTCCTGGTTCTGGTCCTGGCCTTGTGGTCCCTGGAGTGTCATTTTGATATGTGTCCGTCTGGCCATGGCTTGTTGCAGCGGGAATGCGGGCGGGGGCGGGGGACGCGAGCATCTCAACCTTGGGGGTGTTTTCATGGCAATAAATTAGAAAATGAATTCAATTACTTGTCACGAATTTTTGTACCGATTTGCCAAATTGGGATGTTCATTTGTGTTTATGTACTACGGCATTAAAGGTATGTGCTTATGTAAATTATTTACACATACAAAAAACATACGAACGAACTCAAGCGTGAGTCCGACAATTTGCCAAGGGGCTGGCTGTCGGGGGTCGGGGTTTTAAGTAAATAAAGCCAACAAAGTTGAGAGTAAAGTTGTTTGGGTGGTAAATGAAATACCCTTGCCGATATTCGATATAGCAAACTTGATCTAAATCTGAGAAATTTTCACTGATTGTCTTTATGTATAACAAATGTATAAGAGCTGAATTTCATAGCAGGCAGCTATACAGCATTATCAGGGATCGGTTAGAGTGACCAGACTGTACTGAAGAAATTGTGAAGAGTTTTTTTTAGCTGAGTCCGTCACAGGTTGCTTTTACAGGGTGTCGCTTAGAAGGTTTGATTAATTTCATCTGTTTATTCAGATTGTTCAAAAACGTATATATAAAATAATAATAATCAGAAGACATTAAGATATTTTTTAAAACACAAAGAACACTAACATTCAGAGACTTATTACCAAAAAAAAATTTACGTAAGTGGACCGATTTATGTAGAATATAAAACCTGTTGGCTAATATTATAGATGACAAGACCAGACAAAATATGAACGCTTCTTTCAAATGCGGTTGGCTCAAAATGGAATTGCAAAATCATTAAAAGCGGTTATTAATATAATTTATAGAATCCAAAGAATTCTTTATTTTGGTCAGTTGGTTTGTCAGTTTTTTTGTTTGTTTTAACGAGTTGTAAATACTTCAAAAAATTGTAGATAACTTAAATATAAAATATAAGTTAATCATAAAGTAAATTTTTCTTGTAAAAGAAATAGAAAATAAACATGAATTTTCAGTACAAAACTAATATACCCTTTTTTAGATTTATCCCAGTCAAAGCTTTATAATTGATATATTTATGATTGTTTGTTCTGCATTGTGCAAAATGTTTGGAAATATTACAGGTATTTTACTCAGTAGCCGAAGTCCGCCGGTGGCAACGCCTCTCGAGCCTTGTCGTGTGGCGCCCTATGTTAATCTGGCCACCATCCGGAATACCAGCACATCCATAATGCCGGCAGGCAGTCTGCAACAGCAACAGCAGCAGCAGCAGCAGAATGGCAAAAGTGCCGTTAGCCTGGTTAACGGCAGCCGGGCTCCGTCGCCGTCCGCAATTGCAACGGCTGCCGCTGAACACTTTTCCGGCAGCGTTGCAGCCGCTGCTGCATTCTCGGCCTTCGATCCAGCAATTTTATCGGCCGCTGCTCATCAGGTAAGTGCCTGGAGTTGGTCTTTAGAAAAAAATAAAATAATCGCACCACTTTCACTAAAAATGTTTTTAAAGGTGCCTATTTTAAATTTGCGAGCTTAAGGAAATAATGAATACGTTTTTAGAAGTGGAAGAGCACTTGCAAAACGACAATTTTAGTCACTCTTTTCTACTTGTTTTAATTGTAAAAAAAATAATAGAAAAAGGATTTTACAGATTTATTTTTCCGCTATCTTTTGGCAGTTTTACCTTCAAATCAAAAAATATATATTTATAGACCTATTGAAAAAAATTCCTGGAGCAGAACTAACCTAAATTTATTCATAATAATATATTCATACTTAATAGTTGCAAAAATTGCCAAACTAATTGCTTGTTTTATGTTGTAGTGGTGCTATTATTTTTTCGCAACTGTATTTGTATTTTCTTATTCTTTTTTTAATGGATTTCTTTCATTATTCCACAGTATGCGGCGGCGATTAGTAATAGAAGTAGACCCGCCGGACTTTTCACATTGCCACAGTATCCACTGCATTTGGCCGCATTTGCCGCCGCGCACAAGAACTCCAGCATTGCGGATCTGCGGATGAAGGCCAAGAAGCACTCGGAGTCGTTGGGCCTGGAAGCGGATATAGTTATTTAGTACATACTTCAATTGAAACTAAATTAGGACTAGGCTAGTCGGGTGTTGTCTATTTTAGGACAATTCACTATTGAAATGAAAAACAAAAAAAAAAAACAAAGAAACTACAATAATTACATTTACCATACTATTAAATTATATTTACCGTCTATATGTTCCCGTAAATAAATACTTAGTTGTCTTGTTTTCTAAAATTGCGCCTCAAGCTTTTCAATTACTTATCGATAAAGGGAGGAAGCGAGCCAAAATCGAATATCGATAAATAAAAAGAACACACGGAAATAGCTCAACAAGCGAGAGAAAACTTGCAAAACATAGAAATGCGTTTCAGAGCTATACGCTTGTAATATTGCTTAAATAATCTATATTGTTAATTTTTCTTTTATATTTTTAGCAGTTTTTAAAAGAGTTTTGTATTTACTTGATATCAAATTATTAATTAGCCAAACAGGATCCACAAGCAGATGGCCGCCATATTGAGTTTGATGGAATTGCTTTACACGCAACAAATTATAGCAGACGCATATTACACTTATATACATATATATAGAGTCGTAAACTGAAAAAACGCATAACATCAGCTAGATAATTGAATCTTATTAGAAATTACCTAAGAGACCATTAAGAGAGGATCACAAGGATCTTCAACCACTCTGCAGGCTTATTGCAGTGGAATCTATGCCCGTCTACGGTCACACTATTCACAAGCTTGCTCTCTTTCGACACTGTTAATGTAACAGTTTACAGCGGATACAACATTGAAGCTTACAAATTCTACTTGGAACTGTTCTCTTTTGCATGAGTGAAAAACCACTCAGTAATTAAAATATAATAAAATGAAAAACATGCATTAATGGTACATAATATTAACAATACTAGAATTCTTAATTTTGCACAACAAAGAAGAGATTTTCCGCTAGGAACAGTTTGTGAGTGGCGCCACAGTACACACGCTTATAACCACGACAGATAGATGGCGCTTTATATGAAAACATAAATTATACATTTGCGCAATTTACCGAGAAATTTGTGCGGCTAAACTGGCGCCACTATTTAGATGACCAACAGATGGCGGTTTAAAGAAAAACATCAGAATTACATTTGAAACAAAACGCCATCGCTTGGAAGAAAAAGTTTCTGGTTCAATTAGTGTTGCGATGTTTTCTTGGTAACATATTCAGCTAAACTGACCGTATTCTGTAAACCGTAAACTTTATATAACACTAGCCTTCAAAACGGCATTGAAAAAACCCTTTCAAATCAAATATAAAGCGCAAATTATATATAAGTAATGAAATAAATGTATTTCATTGAAAATTTAGTATAATCACTTAAGATATTTTGTATAATAATTATTTGAAAATTGACGCAATAAATTATTGGTATTTTTTTGGGCAAGTATTTTGTTTAGTGCGGCCGACGAACCAGTATTTCAGTCTCGGGGCGTACGGTCACACCATAACTTTCGCAGCGAAAAAATTTTTATTTTTATTTAGTTTTTCATTTTTTTTGTGTTGCAATCAAACTACTTAATTTATTAATTAATTACAATTTATGCAAATAAACGCAATGCGTAAACGCTTAAAACGGCAAATATCGCTGGAAAAATTGTAAAATACATGTTTACAAATTGCTGCGTCGGCAGCGAAGATCCGAAGATCTCCACCAAAAGTAATGAAACGAACCGAGTGAAAATTAAAGAAGTGACGTTTGCACTGTGTCTAAACTCTAAACTGAAACTCTGAAGGTTGACTTTTTTTCGTGTTTTTTCTTAATCTTTTCGTGATTTGTAATTTATTTTATTGATAATAATTATTGTTGTTGATTTGCTGTGCTTTGGAATTTGACCTTTCTCCTGGATCTGCCTGCTTGCTGCTTGTTGTAATTGTTGTTTGTTGCATTCGAACGGTAAAAGGCGTATTCACCAGTTGCGCATCCGCCTCTTAACGGTTGTTGGAAGGGGGCATGGGGCTGAAATTGGGGTGTTGTCGTCGTCGTTCATTGCTCATTTTCATTCATTTGATGCGTGTGCTTCTCTCTATGCATGTGTGTGTGCGTGTGTGCACACATATGCATTTTACATATGTTTGCATGTATTGGGGTATGTCCATATGTTTTGTTCCATTACGTTTACTCCAATTGGTGCTGCTGCTTATAAGGCAAAAAAAAAAAAATTTCCTGCTATTTGTCCATCTCTCTCTGTCTCGCTCTGCATCTCGCTCTTTTTACGTAAACTTATTTTGCTCTTGCGTCAAATTTACGCTTTCTGCTTGGCTGACTCAATTAATTCTTTTGGTGTTGTTTTTGTTTTTACTATTGCCGCTCTCTTACGTTTGTGCTTAAATTGAAATTTTGCAACAATAACAACAACAATAAGTAGCGTTAATGGAGTCATTAGCCCCTTTGAAAGCAAGCTTTATGCATACGTATTTTTATGTTTAAAGCTTTGCTCTGCCTCTATTCCTGTTTATTGTGCTCTCTCTCTCTCCCTCTCTGTTAATCTCTTTCTCATCTTTTTTTTTGATGTTGCTGTTGTATTTAAATTTGAAATTCATTTGTTCAATGAATGAAAATGGCGATTTCACATTGTGAAAGTTTCATTTCCCATATGAATTGTGTGTCTGTATTTTTTTGGATGTGATTTTAAATACATCTAACAGATATCTTTACCATATTCATTTGAATACAATTGAAATATAAATAAACCGCCCTCTGCCCTTAATCCACTAACACATATTTGATCATCATCATATATGCACACATGCATGCATACATACACACACACATACACACATGTACATGCTCCATTCGTCGTTGACATGTGAATGACAACTACAAATTAAACAGCTGATCGTTTTTGTTTTGATTTGGTTTTTTCGCTGTGCAAGTTTGATGCATGTTCCAAATAAAACTGCAAATTTGAATAACCATTAAATTTTCTATTTAATGGAAAGCAACTTTAAAAAAATGTACATTCTGAGAGATGTTAAAATAAATACATTGTATTTGAGTTAGGGTGTTATTTGGGATTTATAGGCAACTTTATTTCGAATTAGTGATTTATAAGATTTTAGGTACGCATTAATAGAGAAAAATGTACTATAATTTATTTAGATTTGTGATTTTTATTTTGTAATTAAATTGAGCTATTTGTTAAATATTCTCAATTTGTTTTATTTTTATTTGTAGCTGAGTTATTATTATTATTAGCATTTGCAGTCATCAAATTTAGTATAAAACAAGTGAGAATGGTTATCTTTGCTATGCCGAAGATTAGATACCCTTGCAGACCTGAGTCAACTTGCCGTTATCTAAATTTCAGAAACGAAAAAAAACCAACGATTTTTTCAATGAAAGTTATATATAGTATTATAGTGCGATTCAAGAATATATATGCTTTGCATGGTTGCCGATCTCTCATTCAACGCTTCGCAGGCTTAACGACAAAATTATACCCTCTGCACGGGTAGAATTCTGTTTTTTAACCTTGAGTTACTAGTCTCTAATATTATAGCCTAAATAATAGGTTGATATTTATTTTGACAGGGCTTCTAATGAATTATTTGAAAATGTTTTTAAGTTTCATAGGATTTAAGATAGTATAAAAACATATATATTTATTTGATTGTTAAAAATATTGTCAACAAATAGATTCTTAACCTACGTTTAGACAAGCTGCCTAAAGAACTGCTCGATATATATATATTTAAATAAATATATATATATATAGTAAAGATTATTCAAAGAATGCATCTGATCTTGCCACAAACATTGTACATATCATAAGTAAGCCCCTCTTTTATTATGATTGTTTTTAACACTGATTTTCTGTTCTTGATTTTGTTCTTGCAGCTTAACTTAATAAATATATATGTGTTTGTATGCACATCTATCGCATGTGGAATAAGATGAAAAAGATGCTGTGATGGCGAAAATGGCATCTGGTGACCTCTCGCTGACCAGCACAAGCAGTCAAGAGGGTGAGTATACAAAGAAAACCCTTCCAAAGGAGCATACACGAATAATTTAATCTTTTTATGCCGCCCTGCCAGAGGAAAGTTCCGAGTATGTTGGCTACGATAGCACATTGCGACCACCTTCGAATTCCAGCGGCAGCACAACGGCCGCCAATATGGCGAACAACAATGGACCCACCAAGGTGGTCAGCAGCGGGGGTGGAGGCGGCGTCGGCGGCGGTGGAGGAGGCGTCGGAGGAGGCGGAGTTCCGACAAATGCCAAGAAATTTGAACTGTTGCAATCACAGTACGAATCCGCAATGCTGGAGCTGAGCACATTGCGGCATCAGCATTCGAGTTCGGAGCGTCGTTGCGATGAGTTGGCCACCCAATTGAATATCTATCAGGAGCACTACATGGCCGATCGCAGCAAATTCACGGACATTGTGGCGGAGAGTACGCGACTCAAGCACAAACTAATGCTGCTCGAGAGCCAAAACAATGGCAATCCGCCAGCTGCACAGAGCACAACAACTGCCAACAACAATCCCTTCTACTATGGGAAAATGCCAACGCCTTGCGATGGCAGCTGCAGCAGCAGCGAGAAGCTAACCGAGCTGAAAAAGGAACGCAATCTGATTGCGATGGAACGGGAGAAATATAAGAAATCCTACATTGAGCTGGAAAAGGAGCGTAGCTTCTATCGTGATCGTGGCGATGAGAATCAAACGCTTAAAGTTCTCCTTTCCAAGGAGACCAAACATGTGGTCTCGCTGACCGAGGAACTGAATCAGTTGCTGTCCGAGAAGGACAATGTGCTGCAGGAGCATCAAAAGATGTCCGATGATCTGGCGTTGGCCAACAAAGAAATCGAACGTCTCAAAAAGGATGAGTTGGTTTACAAAACGGAACTGAAATCGTTGCAACTGGCAAATGCGGAGCACAAGAAACGTGATCTGCTCAAGTCAAGGGAGAGCAGCTGGTCCAAGGAGTTCAATAGCAGCGATACCAGCAAAGAGGATCTCGACAAGCTGCGCAAGAGCCTGGACAAGGCCCAATCGGAGGTGGCGCGTGCCCAGCAAGATGCCGAGGAGGCGAAAAGTGTACGCGATTGGGCCATCTCACAGCGTGAGAAGATCGTCCAGGAGCGCGATTCGGTGAAGACGCTCTGTGATAACCTGCGCAAGGAGCGCGACAAGGCCATCTCGGATCTATTGATGGCCATACGCGACAGCGAGAAGATCAAGAAGCAAAAGGACGAAGCCCAGCGCAAAATCGATGCGCTCAAAGAGCAGCTCGAGAACCAGACGGCAACAACAGCAACAACAACATCAACAATTGCCACCTCGGACACAGCATCGAGGCGCAGCTTTCGCTTGAGCTGCTTTGAGAGTGGCGCCGATCTCTTGGAGATTGAGTTGTGCAATTATCACGAGACTGCCGATCTGGGCATCATACTCGACGACAGCAACAGGCGCCAGTTGGTTTGTGGCGTCACCAATAGTTCGCCGGCGTGTGGCAAACTGAAGATCAACGATTTCATTTGCAAGGTGAACAATCTGGAGTGCGAGGGCGTCTCCAAGCGTATGGTGCTCGACGAGATCCGTGCGTGTGCGCCACGCTGCCAGCTGCTCGTCTCGCGCACTCGCCACAGCAAGCGGCACTCGTATGCCGTCCAGCTGAAGACTAACAGTCGGGATGCCATTGGACTCCAGCTGGATATGGGTGTATTCATTGCGAAGATTGAGCCCAATTCGTTGGCCTTCTACGAGCCCGAATTGGATGTGGGGGATCGTGTGCTGAGCATTAATAACAAATCAATGGATTCGTTGCAATCCATCGATGAGGTGATGCAGTTGCTCAACAGCGACACCATCAGCATCTTTGCATTGAAATATGTACCCGAGTCGGATGGTGGAGGAGTGCAGCATTGTCGCATGACCAGCTCATCGGCACAGACGGACAGCTCTATTGATTCCATGCAGCACTTGAATAGCAGCAGTGGTGTCGCCAGCTCCATTGGCACCACATCCAATACCACAACGAGCAATAATAATAATAATAGCGGAGCCGCCAAGCATCCCTCGAAATTTGCCGATTTTTTGCGCAAACTCAAGTTTAGTAAGCCGGGCACGGCGGATGATAGTTTTGAGCAGGAGCACGATGTGGCCATTGCTGCGCTGGATTCGGTGCTGAGCGAGAATAGCTCCGAGAAGAGCAAAGAGAATCTCTTCAAGCGTCACAAGCGTGGCAAGAAAGGCGAAAAGGAGGCCAAAACAATGGGCACCTGGCCACGCACCAATATCTCCCATGACAATCCCACTGGGACCATCGTTCAGCGTGGCGGCGAAAAGAAACGTGCTCTGATGTCCCTCTTCACCGCCGGCCCCATCAATGTCGACAAGGATGATGATGTTGTCGATCCACTGGAGTCGTCGAAACAGCCACAATTGCAGCTGCAGGATTTGCCACCGCCTCCGTTGCCGCCGCAGCTGTCCAAGCCACGCAATCTAAATGGCGGTGGTGGTGCTGCTACTGTTGGAGGTGGTGTTGGTGGTGGTGGTGCAATTAAAACGCATCCGAATCGCAATTCGAATCCGGTTGGCAACGTTGTCGCCTCCACACTCTTTCAGCCGGGAAATGTCACTTATCCGCGGCATTCGCTCTACGGCGGCGTCCTATCCACACCGGATGACAGCAACAAGCGCAGTGCACCACTGATGGGCGCCAATGCGCGTGTCAAGCTGCATGGTCAGCAGGAGCGCAATGTTGGCGGCACCGGACGCAATCATAATCCGCATCGTTTCTCCTTGAATATACCGGCGAGTGGCGGGGATTTCTATCAGCCGAAGACGACGGGTCAGCAGGCCCAGCAGCAGGTGGTGCCAGCCATTGCTGCAGGTGAATTTCCCGTTACGCGCAAACAGCAAATGTTCGATATGTTTCAGCAGCCGACACAGGCACCGCTATCAGCAGCTCCTGCACTGCCACCCACAGCAGCAGCAACAGCAGGTGTGGCAGGAGCAGCTGGTGGACCACCACCTGTGCCACTGCCCAAAATGAATGCTATTTTTATGCCACTGCATCCACCGCCACGTCTGTCCGCGGGCAGTGGTTCGGCTGGTTCCGGTTCGGGTTCCGGCAATCCCGTCGACATCATCTCATTGAAATCCCAAAACTCCATCGAGTCCATGCTGTCGACAAAGAGTCCGCCGCCCCACAACGATTGCAATCTGATGGTGTATCCAAAGCGCAGTGTGATGCCACCGATGTCGATGCCAATGCCGCCCAAACATGTGCCCAAATATCCCAGCGATAGTGAGAGCATTGGTTCCATGACCATCATTGGCACCGGTCACAACTATTTGCCGCCCACGCATCTCTCACACTTGGTCAGTCACCCGGTGGGCAATAATCGGCATACGCAGCTCTTTCCCAGTTATCCGCCCAGCACGCATGCCATGCGCTATATGCGTCGCTCGAGTCCTCTGACTCTGCCCTCGCCACCCACAACCCAAGCCGTCGAGAGCAATAGCAACAGCAGCAGCATTGGCATACCAACCGATCTGGTCTATTTGCCGACGAGCAACAATCAACAGCAGCAGCAGCAGCATCCGTTGGCTCATCAACCGCTCGGACATCATCAGCATCAGCAGCATCAGCATCAGATGCAGCAGCAACAGCATCATCATCAACATCCGCCCTACATGGACTACAATCAGTCGCAGTCGCAGCAGTCCCAACATTATCCTTATAGTCTTTCGGCAGCGGGTCCTGGCAATGGTGTCATCTATGAGGGCGGCACATTTCCACGCAAGAAGGACAATCAACGTTTGCGTATTCCATCCAATCCGAGCGTGGCCAGCAATCGACAGAACAGCAGCAGTCTGGTCAAGAACAGTTCCGGCTCCATTGATCACCATTATGGTGGCAATTCCGCACATAATCCCATGATGAGCACATCCCTGCACACCACCAACTATGGGGGTGGTGGCGGCGGCAATATGAGCAGCATTAATGGCAGTGGCAACGGTGGTTGCGTGGGTGCTGGTGGCGGTGGTGGTGGTGGTGGTGGCAGTGGCCGAGGCTCACCGATGCCCCAGGTGCATGTGGAGGTGCTGAGTCATGGCCAGGTGCCAAGTGGCAGCGGCAAACGAAATTCGAATGTGGCAACGGATTTTCTATGCCCTGGAGACCTTAGAAGAGTCACGATCGATAAGCGCGACAAGTCGCTGGGCATTACCATACAGTGCAACAAGAATGGCGGCGGCATCTTTGTGTCCACGGTGGCGGACAAGAGTACCGCGATGCGTGCCGGTCTCCAGGTGGGCGATCAACTCTTGGAAGTCTGCGGCATCAACATGCGTGCCGCCACCAATGAAATTGCCGCAAATGTGCTGCGCCAATGCGGCGATTCATTCACAATGCTCGTGCAGTACAATCCAGAGAGTAAGTTGAGAATATACAAATCATAATACATATAAGTATATGGATATATGGATATATAGAAACTACCTTCGATTCCTGATTGAAACAAAAGTTAATTGAATTTAGTCAGTCTACAACCAGTCATTAAAACTGAGTGAGTTCAATCTTATAAAAAGTATGCGTGTAAAAAACGAGGGCAGACAAACATGCCTATTTCGACTCGGATTCTGAAGCTGATCAAGATATTATATACTCTATGGTGTAGGTGACATTTTCTTTAAAACTATACAAGTTTAAAGGGCATCAGTAATTTAGGCTGATCGCTTAATATTTAGGTAATGTAAGAAAGGCATTAAATATCAGAACACTTTTTAAGAAATTATATTTATTTTTTCCAAAGTTTCCCCACTAAATTTCTAATTTTCCATATTGGTTTCACAATTGCGCAGCTTGGATTGACTTGGCATCGCCTACTCAGTCCCAAATTTCGTGAATTTAAAGAAGTTCTTTAATAATTGAAGCTTAATCATTTTTTATTTGAATTTTAATCTTCAATGCGATCAAGTTAAAAACTTAACGTTATCTAGTCCTTAACAGCCAATTTAAATTTTGAACGATCTCAGCTAAGTTTCATTGAATATAACAAATTAAATTTCATTGAAAATTTTATAAATCATTGACGGAAGCAAAGAAGAAAAGTTTATTCGAAATCCTTTTTATGAGCATACCTCTATTTTGCACAAGGAGCGATTATTAATTTGCCCAATTGATCCTGCAGAGTTTCACTCAACCGAGTACGAAGGCATCCACAATCTGGAACCAGAATCTCCCCTCAATCATTCGGGGTCGCCAACGCCCCGCAATTCGCCGCGACCGCCGTTGCGCAGTGTTCAAGCGACGCTGCAACCGATGCAACCGATGCAGACGCTCTCGTTGCTGCCATCTGCGGGAACTGTGACACGGGCGCCACTCTCACATCAGTCGATCAAGGATCAGAGCTTTACGGACAGCCTGGAGAATCAGTCGGACATTAGCAGTAGCCAGGACATGCCATCCTCAGCGGCGACAACGACAACAACAACGGCATCTGCCGCCTCAACGGTCTACGATGAGGATACCAAACTGACGCTGCCCTCGGCGCCGGCAACGGTGGCCGCAGAGTGTAAGTGAAACCAGAATCGGAAGACAGACAGGATGTATGACTAATCGTGTATTTTTTCACAGCTCTGCGCTTTGTGACGCTGCACATGGATAAGTCCAAGAATCTGGGCATTAAGCTGTTTGGCGGCAACAAGGTCGGGATCTATGTGCATGATGTGGCGCCTGGTTCGCCATCGGATCATGCCGGCATACGCAAGGGTGATCTCATACTGGAGTACAATGGTGTCGATCTGAGCGGTGTTACCGCCGAGCAGGCAGCCAATGAGATCTCCAAGCTCACCGACACGGTTTCGATGCTCGTCCAGAACAAGTTACAAAGTGAGTGGCAGACTGTAAAAAATGATGAAAATAATAATAAACATAAATTATTATATATATTTCTAGCACTCAAGCAAATCAAGGATAAGCCTGGCGATTCGTTCTATGTGCGTGTGGGGTTTGATCGCTTTGGTGAGCTGAACGAGGAGGATTTGCGTTTCGTCAAGGATGAGGTGCTCTACGTGGACAATACGGTGTTCAATGGCACGTTTGGTCTGTGGCGTGCCTGGAAACTGGATTCGATGGGACATCGCAAGGAGTGCGGCATTATCCCAAGTCAAATGAAGTGAGTATTGATAGCCTGAATAAAAGTAAAATGTTCAAGGAATCTACGATTAGGTCAAGTAAAATTGAATTCAATGATTAAGTTTTATTGTTATGTATTAAGTGCTAAGGTCGCAAAAAACTGAAATTGATCTTTAGCAAAAAAGATGAGCAGATCAGTTGAAAATTGTAATTTCTACAAGCGAAAATTCAAGCGATCAATGTTTAATGTAATATGTTTAAATATAAGTCAAGTTAAATTGACTATAATTAATATTATTTGCTATTGAAAAAAAGCAAATATATTTCTCATAATCTTACCGAAGGATTTATAATTTTGTCATAAAATTTAATGATAAAATATAAATAATATAATATAATATGATGTTAGGAACTACCGGTCCTGAGATTTATGCTTGTAAGAAAAGCTTATTCGTTTTTTTAATATTTACTAAAGTTTATGTGTCACCAATTCTTGTTTTATTCTACACTTAAAATAATAACCGAATTAATGGAATTTTTGACACTGCTAGGCAAGAGTTTAAGTACGCCTTTGCTTTATTTTCTTTATAATGAACTACTTTCTTTGTATTTCTGCAGAGTGGAGGAGGAGATGCGTTCGGGTGAGGTAGTCGACTGTGATACGGGCACTGCGCGACGTGGCAGCACTTCGGCGCGACGTTCATTTTTTCGCCGAAAAAAGAACCAGCGCAGCTCCTCGCGTGACTCCACGGAAATAGCCAGCTTCAGCAACACTCAGCTGAGTTTCTTTCCGGACTCGGGCATTCTCAACGATGATGGCGGCGTCTTGAGCTATCAGCGTGTAGAGCTCCTAGACTGTGAGTGCTGACTAACAACTTCATCTCAATTTATTTGTATAATAACAATTCTTTATTTATTATTTTTTAGCGCCAATACGTCGACCCGTGCTAATCATTGGACCGCTGTCCGAGTGCTTAATAGATCGTTTAAAGATCGATTTTTCTAATTTGTTTAAGTTGTGCGAGGTAACAGCGATGGATTGCTCCCAAGACGCCATGGAGGAGGGCCTCAAGGAGAACATATTTGTCGATTATCGGCGACGTGGCAACAAATTCGAGTGCACCACCGTCGAAGCCATCAGCAATGCGTGCAAAATTGTGAGTACCAATGTGAAATATGCTCCGTTCGCAATATGCTAATAAATGCTCGACAATATCCTTGCAGGATCGGCGCCACTGCATATTGGATGTGTCGATCTCAGCCGTGGAGCGATTGCAACGTTTGCAAATCTATCCGATTGTGCTGCTGCTACGCTTCAAGTCGGCCAAGCAAATTCGCGATATTCGCGACTTTGGCACCGACAAAATATCAGCCAAAGCTGCCAAGGAGATGTACGAGCGCGCTCTCAAACTGGAGTTCGACTACAAACAGTATATATCCGGTATGTGAAACGCTTCTCAATAGACCCATTTCCTCTTCTGATGTAAATCCGATAGTTAACTTGTAAATATCAGAAGAGCAGATGTGTTATTTATTTGAATGTATTTTGTTAATATATTTTATCTGTTTTTTATACAGCCGTTATACCTGGCGTCAGCATCAAGCATATGTGCACTCAGATCAAGGACGCCGTCGACAAGGAGCAGGATAAATTACTTTGGGTGCCTGTTACGAATGGTTAGCACAATTCGACGAGATTTACGATATTTTTCTAGTTTTTAGTTGCTACTCTGTGCAGCTACGCATAATACATTAAATGCGTATTAATATTATTTAGGTTTTGTATTCGTTTCGCTTAACGCAGAGTATTCAATGTCGTCTATGCTAAGCACAATATATACTTATACCTATTATGTTGGCATATTTAGGACGGCGTATTTTCTGTATGTTTGTTTAATGTCTCTTACATTTAATTTATATACAATATTTGTGGAAGGTATTGGTCTGTACGTGGATTTCAAAAATTCTCAATGTAAAGTGTTAGTCCCGTTTTTTATTATTCAGTCAATGACTTGATACTTCAGCTCAATTATTATGAATATATATATATATATATATATATATATGCATATTATTAACTAAATTATTTATACACTTCAACACATTTCATCAAATTGTGTGGTAATATAAATTTTTTGGCTTTATACGGTTCCAACTGTAATTGTGTTTACTTAATGGCAATATTTAAATAATTTGTTTATTATTCTTCAAAATTGTCGTTCTCAAACTGAAAAACATATCTAAAACAAAGTGTCTTTTATGAAAAGAAACTAAACAAGAAAAGAAAACCACTAAAAGTATAAAAAAGAGTCGAGGTGTATTTATGCAATATACAAAAAAATCTTTAATTGATGAACAAAGTTGGTATTGAAAAAAATGCTATTACTATATATATATATATATGCTATATTAGCCTTAAAATATCTAAATGTTAAATCTGATACGAATGCCTTTAGCATTAATCAAATTATATAATGCAAATTTACACAACAGCAAAAAATGAATGAGTTAATTATGAACGTATTAAATACATTACAATCTATTTTATACAATAATATATATATATATATATATATATATATATATATATATATACTTACATTTGTAAGCATTTTATATACTTGCACGTATATATTTTTTGCAATAAATATTTTTTCCAGAATGTTTTTTGTGTGTTTTTTGTTTTGCTTTTGGCTTTATTTACAGTTCAAAAAATATGTATATAGTTGTTAATGTTTTATGGCCACACGTCCGTAATGCAAAATTATTTCTAATCGAAATTAATGATAAAAGCAATACTATTAAACGCAGTTGAATATCGAATTCGTTTAATAAATATTTCAAGGTACATTCGCTCTGTAAAGTTTTCGCTGGGAAACTCATTATGTTGATCTTTATCTATATACAATAACACAATGGCTGGCTTAACGTAGAATCATTTAACAATTAAAGGGTAACTCAAACAACAATAATTGCTTAAATATATCCTATTAAACTAGTTTCTATTATTTGTGAATTTCAAGTGAAATTTAAAGTTAGCATTACTGAAATTTGAGACAGTTTTAGGTTATTTATTTTGAGTCGTTTTAATTACAAGCGGCTATTAAGTTTTTTTTGTACATGGGAGGGACTAGGACTAGGTACTCTTTCTCTCTGTCTCTGGCTGTGTATGAGTCTGTGTCTGTGTCTGTGTCTGTGTCACGAGCTAACCCTCAAAGAAATCGAAGTCATCGCGGGGCCGATACCATTGATCTGTGGCATGCTCGTAGATGGCACGTTGCACCTCCGCTTCGGCTGCCCGAATTGGGTCCGGCTGTGGCATAGACTGTGCCCCATCATCGAAGCTGCTGTCGGAGCGCGGACTACGCGATGTTGCCCGAAAATCCATGGGTATATTATAGCACTTGCATATGCAGCTGGAGGGGAAGCGAAACCAGTCGGAGAAGATGCCACGGCATTCATTGTGTGGGTCGTAGGCCAGCAATCGATGCAATCGATATTGCTGCTCGCAACGACAGCCGTCGCGGCAGAACATCTGCTTGAACTCATGCGTGCATTTCTCCCAGTGTACATACTGCTCAAAGGGATACAGATTTAGCAGGGCCAGCACCTCGCCACGTGTGTTGTTCGCCCAAAATGGAGCAACCACCTCATCCTTGACAGGACAAGCATTGCTGCAAAGATAGCGGTGATAATCAATGAATGTCAATTTAGAAAATTAATGAAAATAAATAATAAATTAAAAATATAATTAAAAAATATAAATAAAATAGATATAAGTAAATAATTCTCAAGTGAAGAAAATTCAAGTTTTTCTCGTTTTTAAATTTGTAAGGCTTTCTTTTGATTTTTCAGAAAAAAATTTCTTAATAAAGAATAAAAGAAATTATTAAAAAAAAAATGCAAAGCACTTAATTTTATTATTATTTGTATCGCTGCGATAGATAAATAAATTAAATAAAATTATCCTTGGAGATTTTCTAAAATTCTGGCTGACCTTTTTTCCGAGTGTACTTACCGTTGTGGACTCTTAACAATAAAACTTGCACCGCTTTCGTACTTACACTCCACGCATATTGCTGCTCACCGCCATCGGCTCCTGCTTCATGGCATCTTGGAAAAGCTGACCACCCTCACGCAATAGTCCGGCTTTTGTGGTGCTGGTGGCTGGTGCGGCAGTGGTGCTGCTGCTGCTGCTGCTGGTGGTGGTTGTGGTGGTGGTGGTGCTCACAGTCAGTGGCCGGCGCTGTTTCTCCGCATTCAAAGCCGCATTGAAGGTGGGCGAGAAGAGAGAGGCAAAGCTGAAGGGTGTTGTGGTTCCCATCGTTGTCTTCGTAACATTTCTGCGTGGTGGCAAGGCGCTGCTTGCTGCTGTGGTGCTGCTCAGTGTTGTAGCAGTGGTTGTTGTTGTTGTTTGTAGTGGTGCTGCCTTAACGTAGGCTGCTGCTGCTGCTTCCTTGGTGGTTGTCGAGGTCTGCCTGCGCAGTGGCATCGCTGTGGTGCGTTTGGGTGCCGCCGTTGTAGTCTTTACCACTGTGGCAAGTGTTGCAGGTGCGGCGGCGGCGTCTGCAATGCTCAAATTGCGTAGTCCCTGTCCCAGTTGTGGCGAATCAATAATTTGTATATTTTCACCAGCAACCGTGCGCTGTGTGGTTGTACTGCTGGGGGTGGAGCTGGTGCCGGGCACTTCATAAACACTATTCGAATCCACACTGGGCTGTTCCGGCTGCACAACAGCTGTTGTCCCTGTTGAGCTGGAGGAACTAGGTGTAGTTGTTGTTGGCATGTCAGTTGTTGTTGTTGTTGCTTTTGTTGGTGTTGTTTTTCTTGTTGTTGTTATTGTTGTCGTTGTTGGTGTGGCTGTTGTTGTTGTCGTTGTTGATGTGGTGCTCACAACGGACACGGGTCGAAAATGTGGTTCCATTAGCACATCGTTGCCCTTGTAGCTGCTATAATCATCGCGATCGCTGTCCCGACCATGCAACATATACTTGGCGCCACGTGGCATCTTCGAGTAGCGTTGCGCCGCCTCCTCGATGTCCTCCGGGTCGACAACCTCATTGTTCTGGATCTCATCGCGTAGTATGGAAATGTGTCGGACATCGCCGTACATGCGCTTCATCAATCCCTGGTTCTCGTGGACAAAGCGACGCACCGCATGCCACGGATATATTGAGCCGGGCAGATGACAATACGCCTGCTTGCCCAAATCGCAGGGTATCGCTGCCAGCATCTGGGCACGACCACGTCGCGACACTTTACCGTTCGGACTGCACGAGTTCGCCGAGTCGAAACCGAAGCTCGGCGTGCCAACGGACTGCGCCACGGCGGACATGAACAGTAGCACAAACAGGGCAGAGCACTGCAATTGCAAAAAAGATTTAAGAAAATTAAGAAATTGTATCTTAAATTTAAAAAATAATTATACTTTAAGTATATCTCTTGTACTCAATTGTGTTTAAGTTACACTTTTTTATAGCCAGTTAGTCTTCTAAATTTATTTAACGTGGCTTTCATTCGAGCAAAACAAATTATATTTTTAGAGAGATAAATATCCAGCTTAGGTTAAATTTCTAATCAATTGTCGAAGTAGTTTTTTTTAAATTTAATATACTAGATTTTTATTTAGAGAACAATTAAAAAAGTTCTTGTTTACGCTAATTTTCTTATATTCAACTGCTAACGAAGGAAACATTCACAATATTTTCAGCAGCTGCTTTTTTTCAGTTCTTTATGAAATATAATGAAAAATATTGAAAATAATTTTGTTCTGTTTTGTTATGTTCAATTTCTGGGTAACTTTGCCTAATTTTGCCCAATTTATAAAAACAAATATGGAGGAAATTTAAATGCCGATCTTATAATGATGTCACCAGCAACAAATCCTACAAATCTAATAGATCTTTATAATTTTAAGAGATATATAGATTTATCGATTTGCATTTGTCGATGTTATCGATTTCTCAGCCACCCAGGGGACATAGCGCCTAAATTTGAGCACTTTGTCTGACGTAGACGAATATATAAGCCAATCTTTAAGTCTCCAACTTCAGCTAATATACTCTTCAGAGTGAAAGATCAATTAAATTAATGAATGAAAAACTGTTTGTTCTGTTTGGCTTATGGGCGCCAGCAACATTTGAAAGGTAAAGAAAAAGTCTTGAAAATATTGACGGGAATAGAAAAATGCATTTAAAGATCACGAAAGAATTCAATTTGTGGTTGCACTTTAGAGTCCATCATATAGGCAACGAATGCAGTCGGCTCTCACTCGGACAAACAGTTTGTGGACAGCGTGACGAGGTAAAAACACAAAAGCGGAACGAACAAAATGCGCCTCTTCTTCTCCATCTCTCCCTTACCCCCCACCCCTCCAGTTCTCCATCTGTCCCTCTCTTTTTCTCTATTACCTGCCTCTCAGTGTGTGTCGCTGTCGCTCATCAAATTTTACTTTCACACAGTGGCACAAACTGCACACAATCACTTTACTAGCCACGACCAGATGATCGATGTGCATTTGCATGAAGGGGGCTCGAGGGGTGGTCCGCAATGGAGAGAGGCAGAGAGAGAGAGAGAGAGAGAGAGAGAGAGAGAGAATGGCCGCAATTACCTTGATGCATATATGATGGATAAGTCGTGGGGGTCTCTTCGGACCGGCATTGGGGCCGTTCGTCAAGCATTAAGTGGCCAAAAAGTGAAGTGTAGAAAGACACAGAGACAAAGAGAAAATGAGACAGAGAGAAAGAGTAAAAGAGAGCAATTAAAAGCGAGTGGCTGGCTAGCCAAGTAAAAGTAAAGTGCCGCAAAAGGCATTGTGAAAAGCACCTTGGTCTTGGTCTTGGTCTGGGTATTGGTATTGGTATTAGTCTACTCGAGTCAAGTCAACTCAACTCGAGTCTACTCGAGTCGATTCAATGGGGTCCCTTACTTAAACTTTCCCTTTCTGTTGCACAATCGACGGCTGGCCAAGGAGCACATAAAGCTGCACACACACACACACACACACACACACACACACACACACACACACACACCAGAAATCGGAGCCCAAGCCAGTCGCAGCAGCAGCCTGCCTGTTTCTGTCTCTTTTTGAACTGGTTTGCTTTTTGTTGTTTTATTTTTTTTTTATACATGGATCTCAAATTTGATATCCATTCAGTTATCATTTTAGCTTGCATGCGGTTTTTTTTTTTAAGTTGTATGATTCACCTCACTATTGCGTGCGCTTAAAAAGAAAGTGCTGTGCTGTGTGTGTGTCTGTTCGGTGTGTGTGTGTGTTTGGGACCAATAGACTAGCTTGCTTTAGTCAGCGGGTTAGGTAACTATGCCATGTGCATTATCGATCTGCGTATCGGTAACTTTTTTTGGAAATTCCACATATATAAAATCAGTAAGCTTTCCTCGAAATTTGTTGCGTAAGAAACTTGAAAAGGTAAATGAATGCAAATGATTAGTAAACGTAATAATAAACTTTAACAGTGGAAGATTAAATTTATAATAAATCTCAAAGTATCAAACTACATTTTAAGGCATTCTAATTTTCCTTTAATATCACTTTTTGCCGAGCTTTAACTATTCTTATTCTATAAGCCAAACCTTGAAACTAAAACTTAATCCGAATCCAAGCACGAAACAAATCTTTTAATTTTAATGTGTAAATAGAATAAATAAATGGTGGAACTAATGTAACAAACACAGCTGCAAACCAAATTATGACTTCATGGAAATCCGTCTCACTAAGCGAACTTAAGGATGAGATATTGGCTTAAAGCTGCACTGCCAATAGAAAATCTTACAGCAAACCGTTCGCTTAGTGAATGTGTTTATTTAATAACTGAATAGTGAAAATGTAGTGAAAAAAGTTTTAACGAAAGTCGGAGTTCATCGGAGTCTTTCGAAACGAATTTAAGGATGAGACTGCACAGCTAACTAAGTATGCATTAAGACAGGAAAAACAAATAATTTAAGCAACTAATCTGCCTTATATATAATATTAATTAATTTTAAATATATACTTATAGATAAATGCTTAAGTCATAATTAAGTCAGCCTAAATTTACTATTTTAAAATTATATTTTGTGCTTATGAAAAGAGAATTTTGAAATAGTTTGATTAAGCTTACTTAAATATGATTTAAATATTTATCCATTATCATTTAAATATATATATTTATTATTTAATTATACTATATAGTTGAAAATGCTCGAAAAAGTTTGTAAGCCTAAGTTTATTTATACACTTGTCATAAGCACGAGATGATATTTCTATTAAGTTCAGATATGCTTTATAAGTAAAGTTAACTCAAATTGTTAAGTATAACTTTAATTATTATTATTATGAATTTTATTTAAACTGTAGCAAATAGCCACTTAATGCCTTAAATGAATATTAATAAACAAATGACTTATGCAACAAACATGATCTCAAACTAATATTTACTAATATTGTCGTCATTTTAAAATAGTTTAAATATGCTAACCCAATTGTTGTATAAATATTTATCTCTTATTATTTATCTTTTAAATATACTATATATCTAAAAAATTATGAATCTATAATTATATAACAAATGACTTGGACAACGAACTCGCTTTTAAACTTAAGTGTTTATTAATATTCTCTTTATTGGCATGAGCAGAGAATTCTATTAATTTTATCAGCAACATTTACTTTTGTTTATTTTTTATCTTTTATTTTTACCAAGCAGCTGCAAAAAGAATTAAATTAAAAAGAAACCACAAATGACTTCAGCAACGAACCTGCTCTCAAACTCGAGAAGCTAATTTTGGTAATTGGATAAATGGCATTTGCTTAAACTGTTATCTTATTATTATTATTTTCCTTTCAATTTTACCAAATAACCGCAAAATGCACTTAATTAAGATGGAACCACAAATGACTTAAGCAACGAACCTGCTCGCAAACTAATATTTTGTATACAGAATGAAATTGGGTCAAATAACACACAACCTGAAATGGAAAGCAAAATTGCTTTCGCTTCGTTCCACGCCAAAACTATATCCACACATATACATATACTATGTACATATAGCGGAATATATATGTATATATATATACACAGAGAGAGAGAGAGAGAGAGAGAGACAATTAAAAAAAGAATCTCACATGGAACACAGCGAACGCGGGTGACTTGAAAGATTCAAGTG
The DNA here is from genome assembly GCA_035042305.1 of Drosophila glabriapex. Lineage (NCBI taxonomy): Eukaryota > Metazoa > Arthropoda > Insecta > Diptera > Drosophilidae > Drosophila > Drosophila glabriapex. Next base: position 3,666,800 of record JAWNLN010000068.1, read on the forward strand.
CAGACACACACACACACACACACACACACACACACACACACACACACACACACACACACACACACACACACACACACACACACACACACACACACACAGACACACTTGAATACATTGTCATATTTCTTGGTAAACCTAGAAAAAGCCATAAGGAAATTGGAGCAACAGTCTGGCTAGTCGTTCTGTCTGCCTGTCTGTCTGTCTGTCTGTCTGTCTGTCGGCTGTTCGGCTGTCAGCAGATGCACTAACAAATCAATATGTCGAAACGGGCGCTTTAAGTCAACTGGCATCGAGGAAGACATTTGTCACTTGTCCATGACGCGACTCGCTTTAATGTGTCAGTGCGATTAGGATTGCCGACTTTCTAAGAAGCCTCCTGTTGCTGCCAACACCATCACCATCACCATCACCACCACCACCACCACCGCCACCACTTGCACCACCACCAGCTGACTGACTGACTGACTGACTAGTCAGTCGGTCTATGGCCTGCCCGTTTATGTCTTCATTTGCTAACTGCTAGTCGATCGGCGAGAGATCTGCGAGATGGCCAATGAATTATTTATCAATTTAGAAGTCAACTGCAAATGAAGTTGATGTTACATTTAACCAAATTTGGTTTTTCGTTATCGCCATTTCTGTGCGCGGCTAATTGCCATTCCCAGGCGCAGCTGTTGCAGCAGTTGGTGAAACTTACAGCAACAAAATAGAAAGACTCAGACGACGAACTTGACGTGCAGCTCCATGCAAAATAAATTGTGCATATTCATTTGATTGCTTCAATCGAAGAACTGTTTTGCTAACTATTAAGTTTCACTTATCGACCTACACACCGGAAAAGATGCCCAAAACAATCGAACAAACATTTAATTCAATTTGGCATACGATTTGTTGTTATTTATTTTTCATTTAAATTCAACTGACGGCCCAAAAGACCAAAAAAAGAAGCAAAACTAAGAAATCGCTTCAACGCACTCAAAGAAAGTGAAATTTTATATATATATTTTTTTTTATATATTTGCGTGTCGCTCCCAACCGGTAACGAAACAACAAAAGCAACAGCTGAGCTCGTGTGTGTGTGTGTGTGTGTGTGTGTGTGTTTGTATTTATACATATTTACATATGTGTGTAAATATGAGTGAATTTGATGTCTTATCGCTTATTTGATCAGCTGATACGAGGCACGGATCCCAAGCCCAATTGAATACATGTTATGTGACAATGTTGTCTCAGTTAACACTTTTGTCACAAAATAAATATATATATATATATATATGTATATATGTATAGTATGTGTGTGTACCGTTATTAGCTTTGTGATTTGCAATCGCCTATCCATTTTCGTCAGCTCCATTGTTTACTTTCACTCTGTTTTGGCAATAGCCCCCCAAGTAAATAAGGTGGCTTTGGAAATTTCGTCAAAGGATTTCGCAATGTTTCACTTGGCTTTTGGATTTTGGGGACCCGGCCCCGTCACACCTTGTTTTTTTTTTTCTTTTTCTCTTTTGTATTTCACTGGCTTAACAATTTATTTGGGATTCGGTTGCAGACTTCGATGCGGTTTGAGATTTGCGTTTATATAACGGCGACGCATAGTATGCATAATAATAATTAATATAGTATTTCGCATTTGTATTTATTTGCAAAAGTATGTTAACGCCTTTTTGCACTGCACTCCGTTGATCTCAGCTGTCTGTCCCGCTGTTGGATGAAACAGGCGCACATAAACCACAACAACAGTCGATCCCAAAAGCTGAAAGCCGAATTTCAAAAATCACGTTTACACGCTTCGCACTCACGTTTGCAACTGCGGCGAGAGTTGCGCCACAGACTGGCAGCAAGCACAAATGACAACGACGGCGACGACGACGACGACGACGACGGCGGCGACAGCGCCGATTGAAGCGAGTGTTGTGACGACCCCGCTGCCACCCCGCAAAATCGGAACCCGACTCACGACAGAGCCAGAAAGACGGCCAAAGCAAGCGGCGCAAGCGAAAACGCTTTTCATACCCTGTATGCAGATGCTGCAGAATATGGGTATATAAAGCACAATATAGTCATGTTATAAGCATTTGATTTACAATTTACTTGAAAATGTCGGAATTTATTATTAATTATTTACACTGGAGAGAGCTGGTCTGTTTTAAGTAGATAATCAAACAAATAAATTGTGCACTTTTATTCTCAAAAATTTTATTTTATTCATATTATTTATTTTATTTCAATTAATTTAGAATTTATTCGAAAATATCGCAGAATATCATATAGTAATTTATAATAATTTAAATTACACTTTATTTGGTAGTGTCGTCATTTATTATTTATTATTTACACTGGAAAATTATTAACCGTCCAGTTTAAATATCTTAATAAATAATGTTATTAAATTACACTGTAGAAAATGTAGCATATTACAGGGTATACACTAGTTGGTATTTTCCTGTTAACTCGAGCATTGTTACTTGTTATTTTTACGGCTCTGCCTGGTTTTGTTGTTGTTTTTGCTGTTGTTGCCTTTTTGCGATTGCAGGAAAACTTTTTCTTATTTATTATTCGAAACGTTAGCAACGGGCGGGCGCAGCAAAACACACAACATTGAAAAATGAGCGAGCGCAGCAGCAGCAGCAGCAGTGCAAAAAAAATACAAGAACAACAACAACAACACCAACAAGAAAAAGAGTCACACGAGTCCGAGAGAGCAAAGCACCAAAGACCCGAAGACGAAGATGTTTGCCCGAGACGAAACGAAGGCACGACTTCGCTACCGTTGTTGTTGTTGTTGTTCCTGTTGTTGTTGTCTCTGATTGTGGCTGCTGGTGGGAAGCAGCGAAGACGATGACGCCTGCTTAGTAGGTCAGTAGTGGTGGCCTTTGTTGTTGTTATTATTGCTGCTCCGCCTGCTGTGGCTGCTGCTGCTGCGGCTGCTGCGTTTCGTGTTTGAACAAAAAGTGCGTTTTTGCCAAGCATAATTTACACAGCTTGCCAGCTGTTTCCGACGCGAATCGAAAATTAAATTAATTGTGTAAATTATCTAACCCAAAATTATGGTTTATGGTTTAACTTAAACACCGTTTGCTGTAACTTCAAAATGCATTTATTGTTAATTGAGTGATGTCTATGAAAAAATTGTTTGGTTTTTATGAACCCATAGCAACTACACAAATACATAAGCATGCATAAACATGCATAGCTCATTGACTAAATCTCTCTCTCCTTGCAAGTCAATGACTTTCGCGCAGAGGAAGAGAGAGAGAGATAGAGAGAGAGAGAGAGAGACAGAGAGAGAGAGAGGGGGAAGAGAGTCCAATATCGCCTGCAGTTAAAGTCAAAGTTTAGCCACACAAAATGCATGTTGGAATAGCCACAAGACTTAAATGATTGACAGCTTCGAGATCCGCTAAATGGGTGTGGGTGTGAGTGTGGGTGGTGGGTGGTTTTTCGACTCCATTTCTCCATTTCAATTACGTGTTTCCTTTTAACATTTCTTTGGCCACATGTTTGTTGAATTTTTGACAAATTTAAAGCGCATTTTTTTGCTAATTGTTATTTTATGTAACATAAATATATATTTCTAAAAAACTTATAATAACTAACATGGACATGAATGTAAAGAGGCGATTATTATTTATTTATTTATTTAATATCAACTAAAGTCAGGCGACAAAAAAGATACAAAAAGTAAAAAAGATAAGTTAAATTAAATTACAAATAAAATTTAAAATTAACTTTAATTTATGAAAACAGGAAATATTTATAAGATTTCCGGGTGTATATAAATGCAAAATGGCCCAACATTTGTTGCATGGATTATGTATTTGTATATAAATCTAACCTTACTCTTATTACACGCTTGATAAAATTACAAAATAACAGAAAAAGATATTTATATACATACCTGGACAGTAAAATAGTTATGAAGACAATAACTTGAGATTAAAAATAAATAAAAATTTAAATATAATGTCCAAAATACAATAAATTAATTTATAATTATAGCTACGTTGTTTCGTAGTGGAAATTAAAGGCATGAAAAAATGATCGTTTTTTTTTTGGGTAATAAAAAGTATCTCATTGTTGAGTAAATAAGTAAATAAATTTTTAGCAAACACAATGATTTCAATGATATGTATGTGTGTGTATGAGTGTGTGAGTGTGTGTTTTGGTGTGTGAATCCACACTCCATTATATATTTGGGTTAAAGTGAAAGTGCAGAATTAATAATAATAATAACACACGGCTGAGCTACCTTTGAATTCTGAAGCGTACTCAAGAAGCTTGATAAATGCAATTTAATTTTGACTTGTCAGTTGCAAAAAATTGCGTTCCAATCCAGCAATCAGCTAAATTACTGTAATTATGAATTAAAAATATTTTTGAATGTAGAACACTTGAAGGCATTTGATGGCATTTGAGATTGAGGTATATTTTCTCAAGGTGTAGTTAAAGAAACCATTTTTTGGATTGTCAAATTAAAATGTATGAAAATGAGAACACTTTTTTTTTTTTAATTGTATGTGTATAGTATTTAAACTTTCCGGCCAATAAATGTAATTAAAGAAAAGATGTGAAGTTACACAAATGATCAATTCGCATAAAACTGATCACAACTCGTTTTCCAATCGCTAAACAGGTGGAGTGGTTTTTAATGCAACACTACAACGCCAACAACAAAAACAACAACAAAAGCAACAACGACAACGACAATATTGTCTCGACGACGCCAAAATGTCTAGAGCTAAAAGCACAGCAAAGATTCTGGCATTGGAGCCTGAACGAGATGAAAGTGCGCGACTGGTTTATTGGATTGCTTCCCATGCAACCCAAGCGACTGCAACTCAACTCAAGTTCATTAGCGTCATCGTTGTGTGGTGGACAGACAGACTGACTGACTGACATACAGATAATATGTTATAAATTTTAGCAAATAGACAAATAAATGTTCTACTTTCACCAGTGCAATCGGCAAAAGCAGACGCATGATTAGCAACCACAAAGAGAAATTGCTCGAGCATGGAAAGTACTACTGTTTATTAATTGTAGTATTAATGCAATATAAATATGACTATTTTTGATATTTTGATTTTGATAAAGTTGAAATTCAAGTTATAACCGAAAACATTTGAATGGCTAACAAATCACTAAGTTTTATGCTCGTATCAGTTAGCTTTATGTTGTGTCACTACACATATCGAACGATAGTTTTGCATGTGAAATGAATCGTTATATCGAGTAAATTGTTCGCAAAGAAACAAAACATTGTTGTTTTGTGTTAGAAAATTTGCTTGGCAATCCGGAATTCGATAATTATTTTGTGACATATTGGGCACCTGCAAAACAAATATGATAAATTTGGATTTGACTGATTCTGATTTTGTTGAAATTCATATTATAACCGAATACATTTGAATGGCTAACAATTCACTAAGTGCTATGTTCGTATCAGCTAGCTTTTTGTTGTATTTCCAAACATATCTACCGATAGTTTGGCTTGTTGTGTATCGTATTATCGATATAAAATTGTTGGCAAAGAAAACAAAGTCATTTTAATTATTTTTAAATTAAATGGAGTTATTTGAGCAAATGGATATGGAAAACGAACGTGTGCTGAAATTGATATTTCCGAATGGCATACCAGGTTAGTACTGACAGCAATATAGAACATTTTCATCTGTCAATAACAATTTTGTTTTTTGTTTGGTAGAAAATTTGCGTGGCAATCCGGAACTCGATAATTATTTGGCCAAATTGGGCACCTGCAAAGTGGATCAACTGAAGAAGGAGCAAACTCGCCTGGCCGACGAGACGAAACGTATATTGGAGCAGACCCAGGAGCTGGCCATTTCCAATTACAAGACGTTCATCACAACCGCCGAGAACTCGCGTTCGATCTTCAATGAGTTCCAGAAAGCGGAGGAGCAGGTGGACACGCTGATTGGCAAACTGCCAGCGTTCAGTGGCAAATGCGAGCAGTTTCTGCAACATTCCGCCGAGTTGAACGAACAGCGTCGCCTGAACAGCACAACACTCCATAAGAATGCCCAGTTGCTGGAGATTCTGGAGTTGCCGCAGTTGATGGAGCGTTGCATACGCGAGGCACGCTACGAGGAGGCACTCGAGCTGGCCAGCTATGTACAGCGACTGGGCCAGCATCAGGGCCACCTCATACCCGTCGTGAATGTGGGTGGTAATCTATTATTTTTTCTTTGCTAATTGCTTTCTAATTTCTCGCCCAATTCCAGAGCATTGTTCGCTCAGTGGAGGCCTTGTGGCATACGATGCTTGTGCAGCTTGTGGCGCAGTTGCGCATGGACCTGCAGCTGCCCAAGTGTCTGCAGATTGTTGGCTATCTGCGTCGCATGCAGGCCTTTGGCGACAACGAGCTGAAATTGAAGTTTTTGCAGGCGCGCGACGCTTGGCTAACATCCTGCCTGGAAGGGATTCCCTCAGTTGATGGTAGGCTAAATAAAGAGCATAAATATAGATAAAGTATTTATATAGTTTATCCCCTAAATAGCTCAGCAGCATCTGACCAAAACGATTGAAATAACACGCATCAATCTGTTCAACATTATAACACAATATCGAGCCATATTTCCGGATGGCGAACAAGCTGTTGGCAAGTCCAGCAATTTGAATTCCCTGCAAGGCGTCAGTTGCAATGGTGATCGCCTGTTCCAAGCCTGGCTGCATAATAAGGTAAGTTGAACGCTTTATTCAAGATTATGCATAAATTGTATTCCTTTTGCCTTGCAGATTAATGCCTTTCTGTTGACGCTGGAGGCGGATCTGCAGCGTGGCGTGAGCTCCATTGAAACTGTGCTGGGTCAGTGCATGTACTTTGGCCTCTCCTTTAGTCGTGTCGGTGCTGATTTTCGTGCTCTGATTGCGCCCATCTTTGTGCGTGTGGTGAGCCAGAAATTCGAGACAAGCATTAGCCATGTGAATCAAAACTTTGGGCAGGAGTTGGATAAATTTACGCTGATCAATAAGGTCAGCTTGCATACGCGCAAGCATCTCGATGCAGCAGCGATGAGCACTGATCCGGACTCGGAATCGTATGCGCCGCCAGAAACATTACTGGATTTTTATCCACTTGCAGTGCTCTGCAATGGCTATTTAAATGCTTTGAATGAGTTGCGTTTGTGTGCCCCGTTCGCCGTGGCCACCGATGTGACGAGCTGCCTGCAAAAGTCACTGCAGTTGGTTGCCCAACGGGTCCTCGCCTTCTATCGCCAGGAGCAGCAGGCTTTCACAGGCAATGAACGGGAGACGTTTGTCAAATTGTGCTCTTGCTTTGCGTATGATCTGGTGCCATATGTCCAGCGTTGCATTCACGGCATCTTTCCGCCCCAGTTGATTACCGTGCATCTGGGCATTAGTTTGCTTCAGTTGGAGCAACAGCAGCTCACCTTCTTGCAGCAGACACAGATCTTGGAACCACTCAAGCATCTGCTGCCAACCAAAGTTCTCATTCATACGACGATGCCAGCTGTGTCCACAACGGATCCAACTAATGCGCCAATTACAGCTGAAGGTTAAACCGGATTCCAGTTGATTGTCTTTTTTTTTGTTTATGATTAATTTTGTATAATACCAAAGACTACAGAGATAGCCTTGCCTTGAAGCATTTATGTCTCTAGAGTCTTTGATAAAACTTAACCAGGTGCCAGTTGCTAAAGGGCGGCATTTCCGATTCCATGATGTATAAATGTATATTTAAAAAAGTGCTGATAACCCGACTAGAAAACTTTCGTTATTTTTTCTTTGCCAAAACATGTTAATAACATTTTCTTTACTACTGTTTATAATTTAACGTGTAAATCTTCGACACTTGAATGCCTGATCAGCAAAATATATTTTTATTACTAGCTCTTCTTCATTTGAATCGTGGTATTACCTTATATTTTATTATATAGATTTAATAAATGTTAAATAAATATAACTTATTAAAAATAGCGCTAATTAATTCGTATCTGGTGTCGAAACTGCTAAGGTATCCGGACAAAACTCCCTAAATATATATGTATTATGCTCCTAACAATCGGTTAGTATTTGAAATTTTGATAACGGTAGGCTCAACCCCAGTCAGCCACTGTTAATTCATGACTACACATACAGTCTTATTTTTCTTGGAAAGGCGAGTTAATGATCTATAATATCATATAATATGTGCACAGATACCATCATATATGGCTAACTATATTTTGTTAAGATATTTATTAAAAATCAACTGTTTTTTAAAGAGTTGATTAAACTTAGTTTGCCTTACTTTTTGACAGTTAAGTTACTACACCTTGGCTAAAGTATATACATATATTATTACTCATTCCATAGTTGGCTTAATGTTTGCTGCAAGCTCTGTGGAAATTTGTATGTGTGTTGGTATTTTGATGAGGATACTGCCCAGTTTACAAGCGACTAAACATGCAATTGGGCACAAAGGCCAGCCAAAGTTAGTGGCAGCGGGGGGTTTTTTCTTTCTATTCCGTAGGACCATATGGAGAAGGTTTACGCGAGTGCAATAATATTTTTACGCCAATGCCCGAACAATCAAAAACGCGGCCCAACTTTGGTTGTGCAACCGCCAATGCTGAAAAGGGTGTGGGTGGTGGGTGTTGGGTGTTGGGTGTTGGGCTAGTAGTTAGTTGATGCGCGTCGACACATGGCGGGACAGGATTGAGTGCGGTTTATAGGGAACGTGGAACGCAATTTAGGTGCCTCGTTGCCTCGACCTCGATCCGTGGAACGTTTATAAGCAATTTCGCATAGGATGACTAAATTTTGAAGAGAAAAAGCCGTGCGAGTATTTTTCTTTGTTGTTGCGTTCTCGCCCGAATCCCGAGTGCAGTGTGCTGAAAATTGGAAAACATGGCAACTGATGAATACAAGGACATGGACATCGACATGGACATCGCGACGCGGCTGTGGATGCGTATGTGGATGAGGTGAATGTCAATTTTTCGATGTGGAGGATGTGAACGCGACTGCGGCTTAGCGTTGAATGTCAGGAGGCCCGGGTCCGGGTCCGGGTCTGGGCCCGGGCCAGCCGGACGCATTTTGACCACGGCCTTTGTGGGTGCGGACGTTTTCTGTATTTTTAAGTCCACCACTAAATACAAACGAAAGCACTCAAGCACAAGTTGGTCACGATTGCCAGCTAACCGCTTGGGCAACGGACAGCCGGGCAACTGGGCAACTGGGCAACCGGGCAACGTGTAACGGTAACAGACAACAGGGCCACCTTTTTGTTTTTCTGGGGCTGCAGCAATAGGAACAACAAAATGCGGCCTACTGCTGTCCAAAATGGAAGTTGGGCATTTTGATTGCGAATCGAAATAGATTTTGCGGTATTTTGTGAAAAGCAGTGCGAAACGAGCTATGAATGTCTATGTATGTGTGTGTGTGTGTGTGCGTGTGTGTGTGTGTGTGTGCTCATTTGTTACTTTGACGCACTGTGGACAACATTGCGTATACGCGTTTTGTTCGTTTATTGATTGATTGAACTAGAAGGCATTTTACACGCAACACGGCTTCGTTTTTGAAAATCATTCGTTTACTTTGGCAATTTCAATTGCCTCCAGTGTCTCTCAGTCTGTTAAATTTGCTATCTGGTTTCGATTCTGCTTTCCTTTTTCATTTCTGTTAACCCTAAAGTGCCGACTTTTTGCCAACTATAAATTGAAAGGGAATATTTGATCAGCGGTGGCTATTTTATTCATTTGAGTTTTACATAAAAATCCATATGCAATAGGAGTATTTAAAAATACCATTTCGGAAAGATCAGCTTTCGCACTTGATTAACTCGGCTTGGTTGTCGGCATAGGGGGCAATTCTCTTGCTGCTCCAGCCAATGGACAATGCAATTCTTGCCATAGATGTGGCCACAGGGCAGACAGACGAGACAGTGTTTGCCAAGGAGACTTGTCTCGGAGTGGCATACCGAACAGGTTTTACGATATGAGTCGTTGTGCATCTCCTCCAATCTGTCCTGCAGGGATTTTATGGTTTGCATACGTTTTTCCATTTCTGAAGTTATCTCGGTCTTCTTTATGCTTAGCTTGATGCCAACATCTAATATGTTATTCAAATTTGTCTCACAGAACTGTGTTGAGTCTTGCTCATCATCATTTTTCTTACATGGCTGCTCAGTGAGAGCCATCAATTCGTCAATGAGTTGATCTTTCTCCTTGATTAGAGTTTCCAATTTAGCCTTGTGATCTATATTTTGCCGAGCGAAAGTTGGCCTCTTGCGGGTCTGTTTGGCAGTTCGACATTTGCCCATTTTCTATTTTGATAAGGTCTTGTAAATATTTCTTATTTATTTGAAAATATTTAGAATATACCTACCAAGTGCTGTGAATGTTTCGAATAATGAATTGAAACTAAATATTTGCTACGCATGTTGCTAACTAATAAACTAAGTTGTCATACAAAAATCCTAAGCCGCCTACTACATCTTTAATCGTAGAGAATATTTTATTTTAAGCTATTAAACTACTTCTCGAGATGTAATTGGTAAAAAGTTAGCAGTATAACAATTTTTGTCCATCTGACTGTCTGTCTATTTATACACAAGCCATCCTAAATAACTTTAAGTGAATATATATATAGGGTTAGATGGAGGTGAGTATTTAATAAGGTGTGGACTTATTTTAGAAAATCATTAGAAAGTCTCATAACTGGTTACTGGTAAAATACATTTCATTTATAGGTATTTTGGTAGGTGTTTATAATGTATTAAATAAATGAGTACACAAAAATGCGAATTCTCAAAATAGTTTGAGTCTTATTTCAGATCAAATAATATCCAATTTCTACACTTGAAAGAAAAAGGCTTTATGCGACCATGCCCCTTTCGACAGTCTAAATCCCTTCTCAGCACTTTGCTGTTATTGACTATTGGAAGTGTCGTTATAAGTGCATTTAGCATATGATTGGATTATAAGTCATTTTATTTAAAAAACACTACATTCAAATTAAACAGCACTTTTTCAAGAATAAACAATATTTTAATAAAGCAAATATATGTAAATAAAACGAATATTTAATACGAGCATGCTTGGCAGTCACTGAAACTGCTGCAGATAAAAATAAGTGAAAATAGACAATGAAACCCTCCAATGGGTTACAATGATAAGAAATAAAGACAGTTCGACTTTACACCTCGACTCATTTGAGCTTGAATGTACAATTCGACTCGGCGGTTTATTTTTATAAACATCCTGAAAGTAATAAAAAGGATTCAGATTGGATTATAATAAGTGTGTAGGGGCAGAATGACGATGAATTGATCCCCAAGGCGGATCGTTTCGGACTAACACACAGAGCAGGTTTCCCGATAATCCTCTTCGCGAAGTTGCTTATTAATATTCTCCAATTCCGCATTCTTCCTGCGTTCCTCTTCCAATTTTTGCGTCAAGGTTTTTATGGTTTGCTCCATCATTTTCTTTTCCGAGATATACGCCTTCTTTATATTATTGAATAATTCGTTTGTTTTGTTTATTAAATTATTCAGTGTTGTCTTCGAGAGTTCCGTTGCATCATCATCATCATCAGCAGCGTCCGTGTTTGTTGGCTCCTCGTCCAAGCGCACATTCTTCGCTTTGAGGAGATCTTCCACTTCAGTTTTGGGCTCCATGTTCTGAGCTAGAGTTGGTCTCTTGCAAGCTCGCCTTTTTCCCATTTTCTATAACGATAATATCTTGCAACAGCTATTTATATTTTTGTTTAAATAATGTTTGTAAAATGCTTACCGAGCTGTGAACGTCACAAAAAATTTATTTGAAATGACTTAATTGCTCAGCGTTTAATCAGCTGGTAAACTAAATTGTCAAATAAAATTCAATGCCTGCTACAACTTTACATTTGAGTTCTTGAATGAGAAGCATTTTGTAAATGTCAGATGGGAAAGTTATCGATTTAGCAGCTCCAAAAATGTTCTAGTATCTTTTTTTTTAAAGATGATAAGAGTATTTAAATTGAAATAATACAAACAGTTTGTGTGTCTTTATTTTACGCTCAGTCGCCTCTTGTGCGATTTGCTCCAGTCCTTGTAATGGCTGGCTGTATGGCTGCTAATTTATCGGGATAATTGCCAAATGAGCAAATGGGTAGTTTTATTGGACACACGGTTCAGCAATGATGACGCAAAGGACACAGACAACTGTCTGAGCTAGCCAAACCCTGCTGAGGGGATATATTTATATATATATGTATATCATATACATACATTTTGCTGCTTTTCTTATATTTCAATTGTAATTTATAAATTGAATTACATATTGGCTGAGGGGGGAAGATGATGAGACTCCCTTTTGCGTTTATTTTGGTCAGTGGTGTCTTTGTGGCTGTGTGTGTCTCAGAGCTGAATTGAATTTAGTACTTAGCGCCGTTAAGTGCGGCAAGCGCTTCTGGGCTTTGAAAGGGAAACACACACCTTGCTTTCCTTTTTCATGGAGATCGATTTAGTAGATTCAATTTGGATACATTTACTTGTACGGCACAATATGCAAAATTATTGCCACAACGCATTGAATTCTGGCAGCGATGAGAACTTTGTTTTTTTTTTATTTATTCTTTTTTGGTGCTGCTCAACGAGTTGGAAAATACCCAGGGAGTTGGATTTCAATATGGGGGGAATGGGATGTGTCTTGTGGGTTGTGTGCGTGTGTGTGTGTGTGTGTGTGTGTGTGCGGTAGCTGGAACCTCGCTGTATATGTAAATTCGCATACAAATCACTTGCGTGCTCGCCAAATGCCCTTAGGGGAATCCTTTAGTTATCCTTTAGCGATTTTTCAAATAAACACGCAACAATTTTTTGTTGTTTCGTTGTGCTTTTTTTTTTTTGGTTACTTTGCCTGCGGCTGGAAAGTTTGACGCGCATCTTGTCAGAGAAAATAACCAAAGTATCTGATTTCCTCAAACTCGTTCACTCGGTTTTTTTTTCCCCCAGCTGTCTGGGGAAATTGATAAATTCTATTTTACTTTTTTATGTATTTATTTTTTGGGCTTTTGTGCCACTGATTTGGGTTTATTGTCGATGCCGCGTGGTGCACTGATATGTATATGCATGGCGACATTGCCAATGTGCGCCTCTAGGACATTCAAAGTGACATGTGCGAGCCTCGGCTGCCAGTTCTCGTTATGGCCAGGCTAATGTTGTATGCCCCAGTAACGGTTGCTCCCATGCCGCGGGCTAAATTCGCGTGACTTTGACAGAATTTGTCAAAAATGTTTGCGAGTTTTGCCTGATTAGCTTTTAGCGAGTTTGATAAAAAAGAAAATGCTGACACTGTGCATTAGATGAATTGGCTAAATCTATGTAATATATACAGATGTACACATAAAAATAATATATATACATATTATGTATTGGATTTCAATACATTTCTCATTAAATAAACTTGAAAGTTCAGTTGATAATAATAAAAGCATTAGATGAGTTGGCTAAAACTATTTAATATGCAGATTTACATGCAAAAATAAAATATTGTATTTGAAATAAATACATTTCTGAATAAATATATTCCAGAGCTCAGTTGAAATTAATATTTAGAACAACAATAATTACAATAGCTGGTTCTTAAGAACAAGTATACATCATCCTAACACATATTATGTATTTGCTATAAATACAGCTCAGATCATTTTAAATATCTTAGGCAATTCAGTTTGGGTTAAAAATAATAATAAAACGATTTTAAATAATAATAAATAATTTATTATCCAGGTAAAATGTTTTGAAATTAATGATTAACATACACATTTTTTTTCTTGTATTGAGAAGGACTCACCTAAAACACCAGCAAAATACATATTTAAATTAAAAAAAAAGTTCGTTTAATTTGAACTGTTGAATCTTGAATCATTTTTGAATATTTTTATTTCACATTTTTAAAAACAGCTTCTTGATTTGTGTTGCGGTTCTTAATTTAAGCTTAAAATTTATCATTTGCGTTAAATAATTCAAGAGTTAAAAGTTTTAAAATAATGTTTCGTATTTGTTTTTTAAATTACTTGTGTTTTTTTTATGATTTTACCATTTGTAAGCCTTAATTTCAATATTCAAGCAAAATTTGTTTTCTGCATTTCAGTTGGCGACTTAATTAGCGAATTTTCAGTTATCAGGTGTTGGGCAAAATGCAGACACAAAAGAAACTGCAATCAATATCCAAGTGCAACGTTCAGGAATGCCCGTCATTATGACAATGTCAACTGGCGCGGGTGGAATAAGGGGAGTGGGTGGGGGGAGGGGGGGGGGGCGGCGCACCGCCTTGCTGAGGAAAATCGCACAGAAAAAAAAGCTGCTACAAAGTTGAGAAAAATTTTGCTACCCAGTTGAATAATTCCACTTCCTTATTTTCAACATTTTTTTTTTCGCACAGCGGAGTTTTCTATTCCTGCCCCCGGCATACCCTGTAACCAATATAAATGGTTGGGGGGGATTTTAATCAAGCTGTGCAAATGTATGTGGTAACGAAATCAACTTACACAGACTCGCTGAAATTTTCTAAGAAATCTTTAGCTGCTTAATAACTGCAACTTGGCTGCTGGGTGAATTCGCATCGAGCATTCTTACTTATATTTCCCCTGTGTTATTTTTTATTTCTCAATTTTTATATTCTATATAAGTAAGTGTGTGTGTGTGTGTGTGTGTGTGTGTGTGTGCCTGCAACTGTGTGTGTATATTATATTATTGCAACGCGAACCAATAACCATCGAGCGGACAGTGTGTTTCAGCTCGCCATTGGCTTGTCCTGGTCCTCATTCTGTGGCAACGGCTCAAATCCAGACTCTAAGCTCCATCTCCAGTCTCAGTTGCAGTCTCAACCTTTTTTCAGTTTTTTCTTCTATTTTCTTTTTGTTTGCTGCCAGTCTGTGTGTATCGGCAGCAAGTGTGAGAATGTGTGTGATGTGTGTGTGTGTGTGTGTGTGGTTGTACAATAGCTGACCGTTTGTTGCTGCTTCCTTTTGCTGACCCGATTCACCTGTCCGCCATGTTATTCTGTGAATTTTATATGGCCCCCTCCCTCTGCGAACTTCTTCTACGTCTTCTCTGCATTGTTGTTATGATAGTGAAGGTGCCAGCAAGTCGAGCCACAAACTTGGCTGGAGCCCCACCCCAAAATAAATCCACTTGCCACCCGCATGCCCCCAACCCTTCCGCTGAGGTCACCTGCCAGCGAAACCATTTTTTTACGATGCGCTTGGGTTTCTTTTCTTTCTTTTCTTTTTTGTTGCTGGCCAAGCAATATAATTTATTGAAGCTCTAGCATTTTTCAAAATGAAATTTTTTTGTAACGATGATTGAACGAACTGTGTGTGTGTGTGTGTGTGTGTGAGTCTGTCTCTGGGTGTGTACGTGTTGTACAAGCTTGTCTCTGTAGCTGTATCTGTATCTGTATCGTATATCCTATATCTGTATGTGTATCTGTATCTGTATCTGTGTCTCTGTTCGTGCTGGTCATTGTTACGAGTTGTGGGTTGCGCACGTTTTGGCCTGTCCATTGAACGCCATATTATTGGTCGATTGAAAAGTAAAACATTTTTTATTATTCGCACGTGTGCAGCCTCCCAGCTGTACCCAGTTACACACCCACACCCACACACACACACACACACACACACACACCATTTTATTACTACAAAAAAAAAATAAAAATAAAAGAATACATTCGCTTGTAAGTTACATGGGTGTGGGTCGCTCTTTGGGTGGTTTAGTTGGGTCAGTTGACCCACCCATCGCCCAACCGCCCAACCGCCCACCTGTCGTTGTCCATAAAACTTTGGACTTAACTACCCTTAGGTGCGGTCTGCTCAGCCTTATGCTAGGTGAGCTCATGGCTTTTATGATACCCCTCACACACACACACACACACACACTCGCACACACATTTATCGAGGAGGAGCGACTCACTTTTGTGCGCTCCTTCATATTTGATAAGCAAGTTTTTCTTTCTTCCTTTTTGTTTTTTTTCTCTTGCTTTTACTGTTGCACGCCATCAATATCCGTCGCTGCCTTGCTCTCTCTCTCTCTCTCTGCGTCTCTCCTCTCCACCCCTCTCGCTTGCACTCGCTCTTGCTGTGTGTGTGTAGCTGGCTTTTCCCTCTCTCTCGCTCTCTCTCTCTCTCGCTGTCGCTCTCCTTTTCGCTCTCTTTGTC
Organism: Drosophila glabriapex; assembly: GCA_035042305.1. Lineage (NCBI taxonomy): Eukaryota > Metazoa > Arthropoda > Insecta > Diptera > Drosophilidae > Drosophila > Drosophila glabriapex. Next base: position 3,682,964 of record JAWNLN010000068.1, read on the forward strand.
TTTGTCTGTGCCTTTTCTTTTGGTTATAAAAATATTTCATTCAATTTTTTATTTGTGCCGACGGTGCTCGGTGGTGCTCTCGCTCTCGCTCTGTTCCACGTGGGGGCAACGGTGGGGCGGGTGCCTTGGCTCCCTTTTAGGTGATTTTCTGTTTCGCTTGCGCTCGGTTTTTATGTCCAGCGATTTATTTGCCCAGCCAGCGGACCACATGGTTTCTCATTTTTTTCTCTATATTTTTCTTATTTTTTTGTCTTTTGTTTTGTTTTTTTGTTTTCTTTTTTGCCAGCGGCCACAGGTCGGCGACGCCATTCCCCTTCCCATCCCCAATGCGCCACATCACCGTCGTCGTCATCCGTTTTCTTCGTTTTCGTCCCCGTGCCTCGTCGGCTTCAGCTTCAGCTTCAGCTTCAGCTTCATAATTTCTCGCCGTTACTCTCACTCTCTCCCTCCCTCCCTCTCTCTCTCTCTCTCTCTCTTGCTCTCTCTGTCTCTCTGGGTGTCTCTCTGTCTCGCTGCTGCATCTCAAGTCTGGGCCAAGTCATGGGTTGAGTGCCATGGGTCAAGCTCGACCGAAGTTAATTTCGTTTCTTCTTCTTCTGCTTCTCCTATTTATTTTTTTCTTTTCGCTCTTCGCCTGTTGGCCATGTATTTGTTTGCACTTTTATAACAATGTTAGCGGATTGGGTGGCATCCAGGCTGGGACAACGACCCACAGGGTGACCCACCTCCCCCCACCCCTCCTCCCTTCCTGCACCCGCACCACCATCAACCTGGACACCCGCTGTTACTATTTCTGGTGGGGCGTTGAGTTTGTGGTTGCTGCTAAAATATGATGTCATGCTTTTTATAGTTCTCTGCATGGCTTCTAATATAGTAAGCAAGACGTGGACTATATATGAGTTCATCTATATGTCTGCGTATAAACTTTAACTTAATTATATGTATGTATAATAGTCGGTTTACACACGCTGCCACAATGCTGCCATATAATTTTTAGTGGTAAGACTGTAGCCAGAGACCAATCTGCCAATGAGCGCTTAGACATGTTGACTAGGGTATTTACACTATCTGGCAACTCAAAAGTTGTTGTTGTTAAACTAAAAAGAAAGAAAGAAAATAAAACAAATTTAAGACGAGCAGTGAATGGATGCGATAATTAGTTGTTTCAAGGGAGAATATTGGCTTCTCTGACATTTTGATACGGGAATTGAGAGCTGATGGGAGCTGAGCCACCTGCACTCAATCTGTAGTCAATCTTTTTAAGGTTCAACAGGGGGACACTCGAGCTAATTTTTTTAAAATTAATACAGATTAAATTTATACTTAAAATGAAAAGTTGCAAATTGGCAAAGTCTGTTTTTCGGTTTACGCGTCTTGCAACTTGCCATTCAAATTTATTTGCCTCGATGTTGCCAAATATCTCTGTTCAAGTGTTTACCCATGCACAAATTGTCTCTTGCGGAAGCGTTGCCAGGTGACAGGTGTCTACACGTATCTGGCACGGATTTTAGCGAATATTTGCCAAAGTAGTCAGCGCGTGTAAACCCACCTTAACTTTACACTACAGTCAATCCATTGTCAATAACTTTTGTGGTGCATACTCTAAGGAGAAATGAGATAACATTTCTTCATTTGGATATTGGAGTAATTTCCGATGCTGTGTCGCTCTTAGTACTTAACTTAATATTTGAAATACTAATTACTTAGTTTATTAAGTTATTTATTGCTTAGATTAACTCTTATTTTATAATTAACATATGCATTGAGTAAAACATATTTTTTTTTTTTTTTTAGTTTGTATGAGAACTTATATTCCAAATTCGAAGTCCCCAGTTCTTGTAGTCTCTGAGATAGATATATATATATATACGTATGCTGATCAAAAGTATATATACCAAATAAGGTCTGACATGCTTTCGACAGCTTCATTCCACGCTTTTGTCAATTTTTAATGGATAAAGAATACAAAAAGAGTTTTAAAAACTCAACTGTACTCTAAGAGTACAGATAAGTTCAAGAATCGATGGGAGCCTGGCAATGCCACAACAACAATAAAAGAAGGAAAACGAGTCCATCGAGTAGCACATAAACATTTATATCATTGCCATTAAAAATGCTTTTGTTAATGCCTATGTGTGTCTGTGTTTGTGCCTGTGTCCGTAATTGGTGCTGTAGAAACATATTTGGCAATTTTGCCCTTGGCTAGTTTTGTTCAATTTATTTGAGCCATTAAAATTGTATGATAAACCGAGACCCATTAATTGTGTTGCTTAATTTTCGTTTTAACGCATTTTATCAAGCTGGGGCGGCCACAAGGAGCTTCCAAATGTGGATTACCTTGGGGCCTAGCCTTGTGTTACTTTTGTACTGTGAGGGCGCATTTCAAGTTGCCTTCGCAGCCATCCTCAGCAGTGGATGAGGTTTAGTTCGTCGAATGTGTTTTTGTTCGCAACAAATGCGAAAAAAAAGAAAATCAATAGATATATGTGAGAACTGAACACTGGACACTGGACACTGGTGACTGGTGACTGGTCACTGGTCACTGGCCAGGAAGGCGCTACAATACACTGCCCATTATTTGTTGCTATAATTGCGATGGTCAACTTAGCGAGGGCCAATCAGTATGTAACAGTTGTTCTGAATTAACTTTATAAGATCGAAGAAATCGATTTGTTTCTAAGAGACTCGATTGTGTAGATTTGTATTTCCTTTTTAAAAACTGGCGTAATTTGTCTTGAGTTAAATCTGAAATTAATCATTATTATTTTAGTCTTAGTTCAGCTTTTTCCGAGTCTTAATTATTTAGGTCAACTTACTGAAAGTCAATGTTCTAGATTTATAAATTATAATCTAAGTAATAGATTAAGCAATTTATTTTGAAAATTTTTATTGATTTAATTCTCTTTTTGCTGAATTGTAAAAATAGTTATCATTTCCTTTCATCTTTAGAAATTAGTTTCCCATATGAAATTAATTTGAAGATAATAAATAAATAAAATATTAGTTGGTTAGTTGATTAAAACTATTTGTTATTATCTTAAGAAAATTTAGTTTGTGAACTTCCATAAATAAAATAAAAATTATTTTTGGGTCTTAAAATTGTTTTCAAATTTGGTATTAATAAGTTTCAACATTAGACTGAAGTGAGACTCGAATTTTAACCTAATTATACCCTAAAAGAGAGTATTATATATTGTTATATACTGCTTATAAGGAGCAGAATCCCAAACCATAAAGAAAAAATATTTATATTATTGATCAGCATCACTAGCCGAGTCGATATAGCCATGTCTGTCTGTATCAATGAGAATTATTCCTTCAGATCTCGATGAAACTTGTAATATCTCCATCTGTTTGCTGCAAGCAGTAAAATGTTGAAGTCAGATCGGGTCACTATATCATATCAGCTGCCATTGGAAAAATTGGTTGAAAATGTATTTATTTAACAAAAAATTATTGGTTAATAAGTTAATCAAACTGAAGCAATTTGACTGCATTCTGCAAAGATATATAATTATCGACTTGTCCAAGATAGTCATTCTTTCATTTCAACTATTGTGTCAACCCTCGCTTTTAATGAGGTATAGGGCGAAATGAGCTCAGCTATCTAACATAAATTTAATTTCATAAAGGATACTTTTCTGGCCATTATGTATTAATACACACACACACACACAAACACACATACACATGCAGATATAATGTGGCATTTGGCCATTGATGGGTGGCAAATAACGCCCAATACACACACACACACACACACACACATAAATACATATACATGTACGTTGAGAGAAAGAGCAGTTAGTCGGTGTACATATATTCCTTTAGGGCGCTCATATCTTAACAACGTGCATTCATATCAGTATATATATATATATATATATATATATATATCGAAGTGGAAAAAATAACAAAAATATGTGTGTGTATGTGTGTGTGTGTGTGTGTGTGTGTGCACGTGCGCTTAGTGTTATGTGTGGATGTGGGTTTTGGGTTTTGGATATCAAAGTTGGCCGTTTGGTTGGGGAGCATGAGTATGTATGATTTTTATTGTTATTGTTTTGTCCCTTTTATATATAGATTTATATGTACGCATATACGAAATTTGGTAGAAAGATTGTAGAAAAAATGAAACAATAAGAAAAGGACGACCGCGATAGACAGACAGACAGACAGACAGACAGGCAGACAGACAGAACGCAGTTGGAGTCGAAATCGTTTCTCAAATGAGCTCTTCATGCTGCCACCCACACTCAAATACACACACACACGCACACACATATCATGCATGTGTGTGTGTGCACAAATATACGGTTATAATTGGGTGGCATTGACGTGGCAAGGGTGCTGTTAGGGGTGGCATTCGACGTGCTGCGCCACGGCGTCGAATTTCACCCCCAAAGCGCATTGCATTTATCATTGCCTTCTTTTGTTGATTTAAGCGCCCCCATATCTGCGCTGTGTGTGTGTGTGTGTGTGTGTGTGTGTGTGTTGTGCTTGTGTGTGCGTTTTTAAGGGCTGCTCTCGTTTCTGACAACATTTTCTCATACCCTCAATGCCCCCCTGGCCACGCTGCTACAACTGCTTTCGTTTCCTTTATGTATGCGGTTGTAATTTGAAGCCAGCAACAACAACAACAACAACAACAACAACAACAAGCACAAAGTTTGTTTTGCTGTTGTTGTTGTTGCCCCGTCCGTATATAGAACTTTATGGATTATGATATACATAACTCTATGTAATAAGCGACCACCACAATTTCCGTTTGATATTTTGTGTGGTAGGCGTTGTTGCAGCTCTGGTATTGGTTGAAAAGCTGCCACAGCCCCGACTCCAGACAATTTCATAATTTTTGTGGTTACTTTCATAACTGGCATGGTATAAAAAAGATGTGTTATCAAAATGGCGCACTCCACTGCGTATGCGCAATATTCTTTTTGCAGATGAGGAAGGACGAAGGTAGCAATTCATCATTTTTTATTATTAATAATCACTAATCAAATTCAACGACTAAGATAAAAACAATAAAAAGAACATTTAATAATATTTTCATTCATTAAATTATATATAGATGTATTTGCAGCCCTTTTTCCCCACTTATATTGCAAATATTTGTGGTGGGACGGGCGTGTTGCAGCAACTCAACAGTGATTGTGGCGCCTCCAGCACATACCTCAGATGACACCCACTGTCTGAGGTGAAAATGGAAAACGCGACGAAATAAACGTAAAAGTAACTGAAAAAAAGGAATTAAAATTAATTTTCTTCTTTTCATTTGCAACGTTCTTTCTGTTCAGCTGTGTGCGTGTGTTTGTGTGTGTGTGTGTGTGTTTGTGTATGTGTATATAAGTTTTTTTTGTTGGTATTATTGCTGTATGTGTTTTCACCTCTTCCCGACACAACTTGTCTTGTTCTCTGTTTTTCCTTTTGCGTTGCACTTTTCTCATTTTTCACATTTTCCATGAATCTTGAGATTGAGTACACTACGGGCGCCATTTTTTATTTTTTTCACCTTCAGGATGTCCTGAACGCTCAGTTCTTCTGCCCTGCCCAACTAATACTCTTAACCATGAAGATGCCCATTTTTTTCACAATACGATTTATTCTTTGGTCAGTCATACACATTGGAAGAGTGGACAACGGACTCAGCTGAAATTGCTAAACCTTTGAGAGGATTGGCTTTGGGGATAATAAAAATAAGGGTGAGTTATAAATTGTGATTGGTTAAATTTGTTTGCTTTTATTTTATTTATTTATTTATTTTTATACAAAACAAAATAAACTTTTTTTAATAAAACAATCTTGAAAGAAAGCAAAAATGATTCACATTATGATTAACTCCAATCTATAAGGGTATTTAAACTTTGGCTTCGCTAAGATAACCGTTCTATGTTGATTTAATGTGTCTTTAATATGTTGATTAAAATATATATATATATATATATATATATATATATATGTGAAGGCAGCGAACGTGGCTGTAACCCAGAGCTCAAATTCTTTTTATGCTCGAGTCGAAACTTAAAGCAAATCAATGAAGCCCAGCCTGATTTCAATTTTCAATTTTGTTTAGAGATTTTAAGCCACAACTCTTCTTGCAAGAGCGTCACTTTAGTCTATAGAGATACCTATAAATAAGTACACATAAGAACATTTTCAATAGATATACGGCAACAGTTTAAGTACAGTCTACCAATTGTGGTTTTGTACTGTCGTGTTTGCTGTAAGCCCATAATAAAGTATGGGCAAGTCAGTCAACATTTACCCTTAGCAACTTGGCGACATCATCTTCATTAACGGCATTTTGCGGCGCAAAAGTTTGCTTGTGTCGCATCTTCATTTGTTTGACTGTCAGCCCGAAACCATCTCCGTCTTCGTCTCCGTCTCCGTCTACGTCTACGTCTACGTCTCAGTCATTAATCCGACCCATTCCCTGAAATTTTGAAACTGGCAACTTTTCTTTGTACATAGATAAGTGGTATGGAATTATGTGCGCAATGCTAAAATTTTAATTTCAGATTTGAATCGTGCAGCATTTTGCTCATTTCATTTCCAGCCAGGCAGCCAGGCAGCATTTTCTTAATTTACCGCCACTTTTTCCATTTACCTAAGCGTGTCTCATTCGGAAACCGCTTGCGTGCGCTTCGTCGCCATTTGACGCCTACCACTTGAACCCCTTTTTAGATTGATAAACCCAAAGCTCAACATTCAAGGGTTAGCGAGATGGTAGTGGGCGGTAGGGTTTCCACACAACACTTGGCGACAACCTTATCGCGTCTTAGACATCTACGGCAAGGCAATAGGCAATTTTTTTTTTCCTTCTTGGGCAAATGCCAAAATTACATCAAAAAGAGATGAAGGAATGCGATGGAGAAAAGGACGTCAGACAGTCTAAAATGAAGGAGTGAAGAAGCCAACAGTTGAGATGGATGAGCAACATGGCCCTGGTGTGGGTAGGAGGCAAATTGAAATGGAGGAAATGCCAGCGCGTCCTATCCTCTACGACCTGGGTGCATAAATGTCTAGATTCCAGTTTAATTGCCGGCACATCTTGGATTTTGTCAGGCGGGGATCTTGGATAGCAACTCAACTCAAGCGCTTGCTATCTTCATAATGACTTTGAAGTGTTAAACAATTTTCGAAAATTATCTGTGAGATGAAATTAAAATTTTACTTGCCATTTTCAGTTGAGAAAGGGTTTGGCATAATCTATAATTAAATTTAAATAATATTGCAGAGCGAGAGAGAGAGGGAGAGAGAAGTTTCAGCAGAGGTTACTTTTTGGTTTGTCGACAAGCGAAAAGCTTTCAATAAATAAGTCAACCTAAGTAGAAAGTGAAAAACAAACACGACTTTTCTGAGGGTTGCCCTCAGCATAAAGTATGAAAAGGCAATTTGTGCCAACCAAAAACTTTTTCAATGTCCAAGCAAAATCAATTTAATTTTTACTCATGTTCACGGCGAACTCGAGCACATTAGCCCCTTCAGCTTGCTGCTGTTTCCGTCGCATGCTGCAAAATTTCACTTAAGTCACTTTGAACTTTTGCAAAAGATGCGACAGAAGTTCGCCTCGGAGTTATTGGCTAGTTGCTGGCCTTGTGGGCTGCCCTCTCTTGGGAGTGACCATTAGCAAGGCTATATTTACATTTTCAGTTGGGGTACTGTGTGTGATGTGGCAACAACAGAACGACTTCAAGTAGAAACCCAACCGGCTGCTTTGCTGGTGGCCATAGTTTTAAGATTGCGGTGCTCAAAATTAGTTGTCTGCCCTTAAACTGCACACCGATTCATGATGCTTAATTATGGGTTCAAATAAATTGTAGTTGGTCTGTCAATTTTTCAGCTCAACTCCCATATAATTTACATTTGTCAATTTGCATCAGTTGCAAAGGCACGGCAGTTGTCCTATGCATATATATAAAAGACTAGATGCGATACACAAAAAGAAATATAAAAATGTAGGGTTTATTCAGGTATTCAGTTTTTCATGACAGATTTTCTTTATTCACGTCTTAGAAGGAGGCACAATAGATCTAACTAGGCTATGAAGTGTATGAAGCACTCTAATAAAAAATAATATAAGTAAACCGAAATCGGGTTGTCTTAAGTCAAAAGGCCTGCAGTTTTGAACACTTTAAAAAATGCAAACACTCATTGAATTTGCAGTTACTAAACAAAAATAATACGATTTTAAACAAGTTTCCCCAATTTATACCGCTTTTTGAAGATCGAATCTGGAACACATTATTTATTTGAAATCCTATTGAAAATCTTAAGCATGACTTTGTATGCAATTTAAAGAAAACTTCATTTATCTAAGTAAAAATTTTTCTTCTGTGTACTTGAACTGTATGGCATTTTGAGGGAAATTGAAAATGCCGAACAATGCAATTGGTTTGTGCCTGGGGGGCAACTGGTGGACACTAACACATACATGACATGGCAATAACTATGACTTGACCATTGGACCATTGCTCATATCTGACCATATACACTATTCTGGTCTCTTGTCCCTCTCCTCTTTCTAGCTGGTTGTTTGTTTGTGTTGGGGCCTGCTCAGCTGCCATTTTTGACTGTGTGGAACAGAGCCAAGTTATCCCCTTTTGCAGGTACATCGACAGCATTGTGTGTGTGTGTGTGTTTGTAATCTTTTTCTTTTAGTTCAGCCAGTGCTGAACAAAGAGAAATATTTATGCGTTGACCAGTTGACAGCTAGACAGACTCCTGCAGGCTGCTGCTGCTGCTGATGGTGCTGCTGCTTGAAAGCCAAAAATTCCAAATTCAAATCCAATTTGAAATCAAAGCCAGCCACCACTTTATGATGAAAAATGTCCAAGATTCCAGGTCCGGTCAGTCAGTGTCCAATTGGCATTGCTGGAGTGCCCATGAGTGTCTGCATGTGTGTGTGTGTGTGTGTGTGAAAGTGTATGTGTGCAGACACATGTTGACCTTTTTGGACCAGAACGAGACAGGTCGACTTGAGTTCTGCATTAATATTTAATAATATGAATTGTTGATTGAAGCATTTACAATTTTCTATAGCTAACAGCAAACAGCAAACAGCAAACAACAACAACAATTTGTTCACTTTACTTTACTACTTGCTCATGTCTCATATACCATTTACAATACATGGGTTGGTTCATGTCCCAATTCACCAGTTACATAGAGCTTTGATTTTATTTGTTGCTTTATTTTGTTTTTTTTTTTTGGCAAATATATTGGAAATAATTTGGTAGTCGATTGCTCTGAGCAGATCTATAAAAACTCGGAAGAATTCTGCAATATATTTAACAGGGAAAAAATAGCCCTCTTAAGTCAAGAATATATTACTGATTCTTAACTTAAGGTTGCTATTTTTTCTTGGCTTCAATATTTTCTTGGTTTAATCAGTTCGTTTTAGAATCAACAACACTTAAATAAGTTTATGGCTTACTTTACATTTCTAAAAAAGATTTTTGGTTTAGTTTACAATTCTTAAGTTAATATTTTCCAGAATCAATCTTCAATAAAGATTGGTAGTTTGGTTTTTGGAAATTATCAATAATCCTTTTGATACTGTCAGATTTCCTCGGATCCATTTCAATTGTTCTTAACTCGCCAATTTATTTTGAGCGCTTGTCCAATTCACATCGACTCCCGAATTGAGTGAAAACCGATAGACGATTCGGTTGCTGCATTTATAGTGCTTTTCCATGCAAATGATTCACCTGAAATATGGTCATGTAATTATTGGCGACTAATTCAAATAGACGGGCTCTAGACCACAAATTCGAATTAGGTGCCCGGACAGCATCAGCTCTCCAAATGCGGAACAAAAGAGCACAAATGTTGCTTCATGTTTATGGAAATGGCGAAACAGGGAACGAGATTAGCAAGTGCACCAATTAGTGGCAGTTTGTTTTGGCTTTTGCTAGACGTTTTACATCAACAACAATGAACAGGAGCAGAAACAACACAATAACTGGAAAACCTAGATACAGGGACAAAAATTAATTTGAAGTTTAAAAAGCGGAAACAGCAAATTCAACTTAATTAGTGTTCGGGCTTAAAAATAGCAACTAAAAATAAAATAAAATAAATGAAAGTACATTCAATTATTTTTACATGCTTCCAATCTAGTTTTGTCTGAATTCCAGCCTGCTCCGAAAAGTATGCTATACTTGTTTGAATGTAAATGATCTTATTTTAATACGTTTACTTTTGTTAATAAATTGTGCTTGCAACAAATAAATATAATAAAAAGATTTTGCACCAAAAATTAACATACTTTTTATGTTTACTGTTGCTTAAGTATTGGTTTTTATTTGATTGCGTATACGTCATGAAGTCTGATTAATTAATATTGTCATTGGAATTTTTGTGATTGAACGAACGTCGATTATATAGATTTTCATTAGACAGGCAAAAATAAGAGACCATGGGATGCTGCCATAATTGGCGCTACGTGCGCTCCCAGCTCCCAGGACGGCGAGAGAGATAGACAGAGATATAGAGGGAGAGAGAGAGACAGACAGCTTGTGGCCAGGACCCGAAACAGGCGACGTGCGTTATTTTTTCATTTGTTAACTTCCGGCCTTCTCCTGGGCATATAATTCCAGGACCCAGGCGTTGCCTGACGTTATTTTAATAACGTGCATGCTGCGCATTTAGGATAACATCTGAATTTATGTAACGGCGCACAAGCAAAGATGGCAGGCACGTTGCAAAATGGGACGAGGACAAGGACCAGGATGAGGATGAGGATGAGGATGAGGATGAGGACGTGTATGCGGACGAAGACGAGAAAGAGCAGATGAAGACTGGCAGTAGCAGGAGCACACACAGAAGCTACGACGTCGATGTCCTGGGGTTGCTGACAGGCCAGGCCCGTACCGCCCCATCCCGTCCCGCTGTCGCGTACCCCAACACTAAGATTCAAATGAAAACTGATGCGGATTAGTATTTAAAATAATGTCCTGCAGGGATATAATTTTTTCCTGGAGAACATTTCTGTCGCAGTCACTTGGCTTTATTTTGTTTGCATTTTTTTTTCTTTTTTGTTTTTCTTGTTGTGTTATTTTTTTTCTTCTCACTTTATTTATTTATTTTGCATTTTTTCATTGTCGCGTTGTTTTAATTCCTACGCTCTTTTGGGGAATGCTTCATAAAATTTATATTTGCAGATACGCGCTGTTGTTAGCAGAGGAACTGGACATTTTTATTACAAGACAATTTACATATTTTGCTTATAAAAATTCCAGGCCAAGGCGTCGAAGTGTCATATGAATGTTTTTTTTGTTTGTTTTTTTTTTGTGTTTTGTTCCCCCATTTTCTTGTTTCTAAATTAATGTTAATTTTCATTATATTAACATTGTCTCAATCACCACCCAACGCAGCTCATTTGAATTCCAGTTTGTGTTCTCCTTTTTCTTTTTCTTTTGTTTTTTTCTTTTTTTGCTTTTCGAATGTCAATAAAGCTGGCTGAAAATGTTAGCAATAGAAGAGCAAAATTTAAATTAATTCACTGCCAATCGGAAAATAATAAAAATAGAAACATGTCGTCCACGTACCAACTTGCCACCTGCGTTTAAAGGAGGGACCCTTGTCCTCATTATGTATTCCTTAAGCAAATGCCATTAATTATTATTATGTCCTTTTGATGGGTGATTGGAATGCTTCCTGCTGTTTGCACAGCGTTGAAGTATACAAAGTTTTCTATTAATACAATTTGCATGGGGCTACTTAAATTCATTGGCTTTCCTATAGGAAATTTATATAGAAACAAGTTAGGTTGCTCTACTACGGGATACTCTGAGGCCAGCTGTTAAATATTTAGTAGGTTATGTTTTGGTTGATCTACAGTTAATCAATAATATGTTATTACATATCTTTATAATTGTGTTTCTTATTGCTGCCGATTAAGAATATGTTTATTCTATAGGATCTAACATGCATCCCTTGCCTCTTACGTACTTCCTCACATATTTAATGTACTCAATGTTTAGGAAAGAGTATATACATATAACTCCAAATATATCTTGAATATGTAGAATATATTTATCACTATATGCTAAACAGAAGCTGTATGAAATTGACTGCAGCTGAAAGCTGACAAATTTATTTTGTGTATAACTTTCAAGTACCAAATGAAAATCCTTCAGCAGAAGTTATTACATTTAATTTAAAACTCATTGCACAATTTAGGCACATCATAATTAATCCCTATCCGCTTCAATTGCTCCATTTTGTGGGTAGGTGTGTGTGTGTGTGTGTGTGTGTGTGAGTGTGAGTGTGTGTGTGTGTGTTTGCTGGGTATGTGCTGTCTGCCATTGTCATATAAATTCCATAATACGACGTAATTAAATTTGCCTCAAACTAACGTCGTGCGACGTAAACGTAACGACGTAAAGCTCTCCATAATTGAGCCACGCATATGAGCGAGTGAAAGAGAGAGAGAGAGATAGAGAGAGAGGGAGAGAGAGAGGGAGAGAGAGAGGGAGAGGGGAAGCTTTTGGGTGCTGTTATGTCGTATTCCACTATGTTTAGAATGCTATATTAAGTCATAAACCAAGAGCGTAATTAAGCCGGATACGTTCCATATGCATATGTATGAAATAACTGGCAGTATACTTGCCTCAGACAGCCGGACGTAGCAAATGTAATTTATCGCAGACTCCTTTTAAGGGTTATTAAAATTTTATTGGTTATACTTTGTTGCCCCTCACGTCAGAGGTGGACTTGGGTTTACCTTTTTTTTTTGTTTTTTTTTTTTTGAAGCGAGAGATTGACCAGAGCTCGTTGAGACAGATCTCATTAGAAAATGTTACGGGCAACGGAGGCTGTCAGTTACACATGAAAATTGCACAACTTTTTTCTTATTACTGTAAATTTACAGCAGAATTCTTTGGACAATACTAAGCCTTGCTGTTGCTGCTGCCTTGTACGGTTTATTTTCTGTTTTTCTTTTATTTTTTTTGTTTTTTTTTGGCATTGGTCGTTTCATTTTAATTTTGTGCTTCGCTTTCCTCATTTTCTTTATTCTAATTAAATTTTTTGGGCGTGAAAGGCCGCTTAAACACAGACGACTTGGCGACTTGGAGGGTTTTTTTTATATTTTATTTTATTTTTTTTGGGTGCCAACGGAAAACAAGGCAAATTTATTCTTTTGTAAAAACAAGAAAAATTACGCAAAATAAATAAATTTACATAAGCTCTCTGAAAAAAAGCTACATAACAATAAATAAAATTGCATTTTCATTTTCAGCTTCTTTTTTCATGCTTCCTTTGGGTTTACCTTGTAAACATTTCGGTTTGCTTTTGCCCTTTTGCACACAAACAAAAAGGAAAAAATATACAGCGAACAGAAGGTTTAAAAATAAGATCGTTTGGTATTTGTTTGCTATTTGAAAGTAATTACAAAAAGTAAGCCCTCAGCAGAAGAAAATATGCACATTTTTGTATACTTTACTAAGCCTGTGGAGTTAGGTATTTAAATAAGTTGTCAGTCATGGGCATTTCGACAATTAATTAGAAATGCAATCAACAATATATTTGACAAAAAAAAAAAAACCATCAGTTGTATATACTTATATATGATAAAGAGCTAGTCCGAAGGAATAAAAGTATACTTGAGATTAACAAGTACATTTTATTAAGTAAATAAGTTTTGCATACTGCATTTATAAATGGTCAAGGACTAGTCCGAAGGATATACTATAATTTAAGTATTGAATCTAATTTCTAGTAATGGCATTTTTAGTAAGTTTTGCATACTTTTGCATACCTCTTATGGTATATTGCTCGTGGCTATATAATTGGCTTTTGTTTAGGACTTTGGCAATTTAATTACTTACTCCGCTTTATTGGGTTGGTCAAATTCATTGTTCATGCTGCACTTGTGCTCACTGCTAATGGCCGAGATGTAGAACTGATGGAGGCACATTTCTAGTAAATTCTGCAATAAATGACATAATGAAGGAATTAATGAGCAGACGAGCCGACGAGCCGACAGTTGAGTGGGCAACTGGCAAAACTTATGCAAATGCAAATGAAAATTAATTTAATCCGTAGTTCGACTAAATTTTCCATTTTAATTTAATTACATGGACGCTGCCTACGTGAGCGACAGCTAAAAAAATAACAAAAAGCTAAAAAAAAAATACGGACACTTCCGAGAGTGACCATTTTCGTTTTTTTCTTTGCTTCTGTGTGTGTGTTTTTTTGGGGTTTTTTTCTTGCTCCTGCTTTTGGTTGGGGGCCTTGGCATTGTTTTGTCGCCAGTGGCACTTACTGTGTGATACTCTTTAAGAGCATTTTAAGCCAGCTTGGCAATTATTTTTAGCCGCATTGGTAATTTCCCTTACAAATTATGAAGGTTCTCTGTGGTTTGCTGCTATTGCTCTGGCTTCTTCTAATAATGGGTCACATTTCGGCAAATAGCACGGAGGTGGTAATTAGTTTGAACAGCTTAGAGCTCTCAGTGTTTTAGTCCTCTATAATTGTCGTTTATGAAATTAAAATGCAATTTTCATTAAACAGGGGATTTACATTCGTTTTTTTGTGCCATTCATTTCGCTGCTTTATTTAATTATCCATCTTGTGCCTACTGAAATTACCAAAAAAAAAAAAAAAAAAAAAAGAAAGAAAAATCAGTCTCAAGACTAAGTCAAAACAGCAAATTAATTAGCAAAAAGCAATTATTTGGCCTACGCTTTGTCTCAGCACTAGATTCATTTGAATTGAATGAACAACCAATGGAAATTTACGTTTCAAATGAAACACACAAATTTATTGCGCATCTTCAGCTCAATGCAATTTGAGGATTAACTTTATGTATACTCGAACTCCCCAAGAGAAAGCTTGAAACCTAATCGAGTAGGTTTATCTACATATTTCAAGTTGGAAAGCTCTTCAAAAAAATTAAGTAAAAATTACAACACTTTCTTGTCTTGTCTTCTTTCCTTGCTTGCAATTTTTTAATATATTATCTGCGTTTTTACTCAAACAATACACAGTGCATAAGCAATTTTATATTATAAAGATAGACTAAAGAACCATAAATTTGAATAAATCCATTTTCAGAAAGTTAATTTCTGTGTCTTTCTAAAATCCAGATTTTCTAAAATTCAGAAAATCTTTATTAAAGAATATATAGATTTTTTTTGAAAAGCTTTTTATTTTTCAGAGCGAATCTAACTTTAGAGTGATTTACAGAAATTCAGTGCGCTTTTCTCTGAGTGTTTGTTGTGCCCACTCTTATACCAATAAATCTATATATACATATATATAGCATACACATAAAGGTACATATATGAATACTTAGAGATGGCAGCGAATCCGTAAAATGCTCTGCCACTTTGTACATTTTAACAACCCTTTGCCGCCTGGCTATCTACAAGCAGGAAAGCTGCTCATGCATTTTTGCCCATCTCAAGGTGGGTGGGAATTGATGGTCACACCAATTGCAAAGTGGTCGTGGCACAACATTATATAAGAAAAATGCTAAATAAGCGCTTAATGCATAATCTGTTCGAGGTATTACATATAAAATGTGGGGAGGTTAGGGTCACATTTGTCGCCGGGCTCCCCTCAACGCCCGCCTGCCTGCCTGCCTGCCTGCCCCAGCGGACAAACGGAGAATGGACAACGAGCGACGAGCAATGGACAAGGGACAAGGGGGGAAGGGGGGAAGGGGACAGCGGACAATGGACAACGGCCGGCGGGCAGATATGGACATAATGTATGACTGCCATTTTATATGCTCCTTTGAAAAATGTGCTGACACTTCGAGGCCGGAGCATAAGCATGGGGCAGCAGGGGGGGGGCAGGCGCCGGTGCAGAATGATGGCGTTCGTGCGAAAGGGTTGACCCCAAACGCAATTGACCACGTGTTCTCTGCCATTTTTTTTTTTTTGTTTTTGTTTTGGGGTGGTCAGCGAGCTCTGCGTGTGTGTGTGTGTGTGTGTGTGTGTTACGTCGAAATCCTTTTATCATTTAAATGGCATATGGCAAAAGGCAGGTTTTATTTTTATAACCCACAGGTCCACCTCCTCGCGGCCCACGACCCCGCCCCATGCTTGGGGCGTCTGACGAGCGAATAACGAAGACGCCACACAAGTTGCGGCAGATACACGAACTCAACGTAAAACATATTGCATGAAATTTGTAAATGTCAATTGTCAAGCGGTTTTTGTAGCTGTTTCCTGCCCAGTTTCCCCGTCGGCCCATTTCACTTTATTTATTAATTTGCCTAGCATTGTTTTTAGCAAATCCTGCACGCCTGCACTCCGATATTCCTGTCTTTCCGTCTTCCTGTTTGGCGAGAACGCATTGTCATGTACAACTCGACCGTACTCGTAATCCCATATAACCGAGTCAAGTCTACTCATTGCCCCCAATCCAGGTCCTGGTCAGTGAATTTTGCGTTTATCAACATGACAGAAATACAATTTGCCGCACAGCAGGTGGTAAACGGGGCAGGGGCAGAGGGCGGCGTAACTGAATTAAGAAAAGAAGAAAGTGGGAAGGGGTGTGGTGGGGGTGGGGGTGGGGGTGGGTGTAGTCAGCCAGAGGCTGGGGTTAGGGTGCTGGTCACAGTGACATATCGTAATTTTTTGGCCTCGCATTGATTGGCGGCCATTAAAAAATTTTTGTAAAGTGCCCTGCCGGCGATGTGATTGATGATCCGAACGTGATCCGATTGCCATATTTGAGCAAAGTTTTGTGCGGCCAGCAAAAGAGATTAAAGCCTTCTAAATAAATTCCAATTTATTTTTTGGAGTTTAAGTTTGGAGTACCTAAAAAAGGATAATAATAAGCTTAATAGATAGAGATGATCGGCAAGACAAAAAATATATTGATATTTAGTGATTTTTGTCTTTTTCGTTACAATGTTTTATGAGGCTAGCAAATGAGATTAAAGGCTTTCACTTAAGAGAAAAATAAGGTTAATAAATAAAAAATTAAAAGATACATTTACAGATATTTATTGATATTTTTCTTACCCAATGCTCAAGCTTATTATACAACACATTAGCCTGTTATAAATAATCAGTTTTGTAAGTTAAATAAATTATATCAATAATATATGGACACCAAGCATTGAGGCTTAGAATTTCAAATGAATTTCTACAATTTGACTATTTTTTACTTAATATTAGATGTGTTACATTTTAGAGAAATTTTAATTATTTAATTGCAAATCACTCAGGTTTATTGTCCTTCCTTTATATAGTTGGTTATCAGATCGTAGCTGTCAACTTCACCAATCAAAAAGTCACATTATAGTTCGTTATCAGACATTAAATTAAATTAGATATACTCAAATTTAGTTAACCAAGTGGACAAGAACTCAACAAGTTTGTCAATGGTTTGCGGCATATTGCAAACCCTTCAACAAAATCGCAAAACTAGAATAAGGGAGAAGGTTGCAGTCGGGCTTAACCGACTGCGGCACACTCTGATAATAGTATTATATCAACTGGTACAACTGGTGAGGAACCTTCTTACGGGCTTGGGAAAGTTCCGCAGTTCCATTTAAATTTGCGAGAGATATAGGTTATTGCAATTTTTGAGGGTGAGCTGGGAGTGGTTATGATATTTTTGTACCAATCGTAGGTTCCTAAAAAAATGCCTATCAAGGTATGTAAATCTAGTAAAGTCTTGATGTGGCCAAACATTTTTTTTTATCCAATCTGAAGAGAAGGTTTCTAATAATCCATCTAGCAAGTTTGTTAACTTCAGCTCTAAAACTGCGGTTAATCACACACAAATTATATTAACTAAAGTCATTTTACGACTGTATTTATCTGCGATTATCGATTCTATCGATCTTCTATCCCATTGCACGCAGTGCCACAATTTAAACAAGCGAATTTATGCTCCAAGCTTCAAGTCTTCAGCTCTAAGGGTGTCGCAAAGATTGCGGTAGCATGACTGATATTTCATCAAAATAATATACTTTTATACCTTCATTAACAGAGTACAAAAAAGTCCGACCAGCAAAAATAAGACAGATGCGTCAATGGACGCCCATGCACCTTGCCATGCCCAAAACCCCATGACTAATGATGTGCCAACAAATTGAACACAACCGGCGAGACTTTACCCGTATTGTCAGGAAGAGTTGACTTTGACTCTCAATAAAAAGGCAAAATGACTAATTCACTTAAAAGCAACAACAACAACAACAACAACAACAACGACAAATTTGACAATGAAAATCATATGTCATCATTATTAACAGTGAAATGATTTCATTTTCCACACAATGGCCCGCACATATGTCCTGCTTCCACTCCGTGAAACTAAGCGGATAATTTCGAAATAATATCATAATCATAAGCATAGCATAAGCATAGTGTTTCAACCCTCCAGGGTTGCTTAGACCACCACGCATCCCCTTCCTGCCATCCCGCCCCCACCCCAACTGTAAGACAAAAGTCAACCTGCCGACTGCGTTTGAAATTGCGCACTTGGCACGAGGAATTTGTGGCACCCTCCGGGCGGGTTTTAAAATCTTTACAACGAAAGGGGGAAATTATGGTAAGCGACGAAATGAAAGTGAAAATGAAAATGAAAATATGTCAAAATGTCTGTTAACCCTCGTGATAACCCTCTCCAACCTTTTTCGTTCTTTTTTTTTTTTGCATATTAAATTAATATAATACAGTTTTGAAACGCTTCTGAGCAGTCTTACGGCAATGATTTTGATGTTTACATTGTTCGGCCATAAAGCAACGGATGCCCGTTTGTGCAACATCCCCTCCAGAGAACAAGAAGAAGTCGCAAATAAAACAAAACAATGGGAATATTATGCACTTGTTCGCCCTGGAGTATGCTCTTAATAATACCAAAGTGTTGAATAAGTCTATGGGGTGCGTGTGGGCGTGGCCGCATTACGCCCCTTTCTTTTTGGGGGTAGATATTCAAAATATTACAAAGTACTATACGAGCTGGAATTAGACTGAGCAAATTGTGCGATGTGTTTGGGTTTTTAAAGAATTATCAGCGAATTGAATTTGAAATTTGCCTTATGTCTTTCAGTCTGTATATGTGTTTAATGATTGTTAAATATCTTAAATATTTTCCTAAATATCTCATCTTCAGCTTAACTTATATGTATATTTACTTCAAGTTATTTGGAGTTGCTTTTGTATAATTTTCAAATGAGAATTGTTAGTAGTATTCCAGTTTCTCATTTCTTGAGCCGTTCTCTAAATCCCCCTCCCCGTTCTCTCTCTGTCTCTCTCTCTCATTTGATTAACTTAAAACCCAAATTATTCCATTAGGGCCAAGGCCTGCGGGCAAGCCATGATCTAGAAATTGGTCCCGTAATAAAAACCGCCCCCAGATGATGGCAAAAAGTGTTCAAAACTGCACTTGTCGAAATTCCCAAATGTCTACTTTTCAACGCGCTTACGATTTTTAAGCTGCTTTTAATAAATTCGACACAAAATTGAATTTTCATAACGGTTTGTCCCAACACTTGTCCTTTTGACACCACCACCACCACCACCACCACCCTAACAGTTGGGCAGCCGGGCAGCCGGGCAGCATCAACGGGGGCTTCGGGGTATGGGCAACTTATGCGGCAGTCACTTAAAAAGTGATTCATGGACAAAGTCACCCCTGATAAACGGCGCCTTTAAGTAGACCCGGCTTTTTCAGTTCCAGCTTTTCCAGCTGTTTGTTTGTTTTGCTGGCATGTGTGATGACGAGGGGTGTGAATTAAGATCTGTACAACAAGTCTATACATAAATCGTTCGTCTCAACGATTTCTGAAAAAACTATTACTTTACGGGCTTATGGACAGTTTTTCATTATTTAAAACAAGTCGGTGTTTCTTTCTCCTATTATTGGTAAACATAATTTTTATATTTTTTGCGATCAGGGAGGGAATGGGGTGGTATCAAAAATTGATCTTGTTATGTTTATGCTATGCTTATATAATTATGTGTCCCTCTTCGAACCTTCGACATTTACACTTATCAATATTTCAAAACATGTGATAAGCACAAATTTTATAATTGTATCTAACAAAATATTCTCAAAAGTTAAGTTGTAGTAAGCTTAGAATTTTGTATAATTCCTTTGCTCCGCAGTTTGCAAGTGGAAATAACAAAATTCATTTAAATCTATGCTTCACTGGATAAGGTACGCTCTTTGTAAATATTTGTATAATATTATTTTTTATATATATCCATTCGTAGGAATTGTAAGTATTTCTTCTAGTTAAAAATGAGCAAAAGGGGAGGTCGTCCTGTCAGACAGTCTTGCAAGAGACCAACTCTGGCTCAGCAGAACATGGTGCTCAAGGCTGAAGTGGAAGCTCTCCTCGAAGAGAGAAATAAGCTCTTCGAAGAGGAGCCAAAAAAATTAGCTGTAGAGGACCTAACGAATAAATACAAAGCGTCGGTTAACACGTTATCCACTATTCTGACTGATATGTCGACAACCGAAATGCTGGAGAAAGCCATAAATACCTTGGCGGACAATTTGGAAGAGACGCGCAAGCAGAACAAGGAATTGGAGGATACTAATCAGAAACTTGACGACGACCAATATCGGAAAAACTGCATAGTGTGTTTGTCGACAACGACCCGCGGTGGGGTTCATCGCATCGTCGCTCTGCCCTGTGGCCACGTATACGGGGAGATTTGCATTACCCAATGGCTGACTGCAAACAAATTCTGCCCCAAATGCAGACGGGAATGCTTTGCTGATCAATTGCGTCGACTCTGCTTTGATTTACATATGTTATCATAGATTTATTAAACGGATTCAGTTTTATTTTTAGGGCTAGCACAAGTTGAATACTTTTGCCTTCTTAATGAATAGAATAAGACATCGGAGGTTCGATTCGATTGCCATTTCTTTAAAAAGATGGCGATTTAATCCAATATAATATTGAAGAGCCCTGTCATCGAATGCATTAATAACGACACTCCCAATATTCAGATTGTGTTTGCCAATATACGAGAAATGAACAGAAAGAAAAAACATCAAACACATTGAATGCCATCAATTTTCTTGTGTAAATTTCAAAAAGACGAAACCTTTTCGAAAACTCGTACATCCTTTATATTTTATTGTGTTCCATCCGATATGCCCGTTTGGCAATCGTACAAAAAATTAATGGCTATGAGTAACAGTAACGCTTATAATGATTTCGACCCCAATTTATCAAGCGATTTTCTAAAGAAACTCGGCGAAAGTGAAAAGTCGCAAAGGCGCCAAAAGGGAGATGAGCTGAAGGGAGATGAAAACAAAGTTTGTAATAAATAAGTATAAAGCACGAGTAATCAAACAATGATGATGCGCAAGAATTCACATTTTCAAAATGGATGGATAGCAGGCAAATGAATGAATTATATGCAAATATGTTCTCGGGGGTGGATGGGATGGGATGGGGGAGGAGACTGTAGCGAAGCGCGGCATGTCAAAAACTTTCTGACTTCAGGACTTGAGAGGCCTGTTTGTTATCATTATCATTAGCCCCATCGAGGCAGCACATTTTTCACAAATGTCTGCGCTGGGACGGCGAGGCGGCGAGGGCGGGGCCCAAGGAAGTGGTTCGCTTTTTATTTTTTTCCTGCTTTTACTTTTGCTTTGCATAGCTGTCTGGGGGCGGCCTCCCAGACGATGCTCATGAATTATGGCTTACAGTATTTCTTAAGGTGGTCTCTGCCAGTGCCGGAAAGCAGCACTTTCATTAGCTCAAATTTTGTGGAAATATTTTGCAGCCATGAGTCTCCCATTTTTTTGTTGTTGCTGGTGTTGTTTTTGGGTTGGTCGTTTGGTTTTCAGTTTTTTTGTATGTGTTTTCTGATGAACGCGTTCAAAGTTCTTTTTAATTTGGTTTACAGACTATTAGCTGCTCATCGCTTAATGCAAATTCGATTAGGCGAGCTGCCGAGGTGTTTGCGTTGTAAACCCATTCAAATTAATGCTTTATGCTTTTTCCATTCTCCTCAATTTATTGGATTTCATTTTAATTTTCTCAGACATCAACGACATTTTAATGCCCGGCCAACTCACCTACGTGTGATTTGGAAGGCGCGATAGGCGAGAGCAGCTTGCCCCCGTCATATTCCTATGACAAGCCGAGTGGCGCGCGTGCTGGCCAATTATTCTTGGAACAACAACAGCAGCGACTTGGAACGTGTTCAGGTCGTACACTTTGAAGAAATATATACAGCAATTTAGAAAATCGTCTTATTAATTGCTTACAAAAATGTCCAAATTGACCAACTAAATTTCTATATGCAACTGTATTCTATTTATATACAAATATAATAACAATAATTATAATAATTAAATTTCTGTATTGAAATGTAATATTTTAAGTTTAATAAACATTAAATTGAAGTTATCACATTAATTTTTATTAATATTATTATTTAAAAAAAATTGTTATTTCCTATTTTTCTGAGACGACTGATGTTAGTTGGTTTTAAATAAATAAATGAAATAGGCTTTTAGATGTCGGTCCCGTTGTTTCTCTCAGTGTACTCAAAGTCGAGTTTGAGCTGTCGGCAAACGAGGCACTGAATAAGTTGCGCTTATGACAAGTTACATGTACATTTAGCGCGCTCCACATAAACGACATACACATGCCCATATATAGAAGTCCATGTGTGTGAGGGGGTAGGGGGGGGGGGGGGAAGGGAGTACACACGCACAATGTCGTTGAACATTTTGAAAATTTTCATAATTTTATCGTTTTTCTTGTAAATGTCGTTTGGGTTTCTGGTTTTTTTTTTTTATATGGCGTACGTTCACCCGCGCGTCTAGGGAAATTATGTGAAAAACCTATAAAAAAAAATAAATAAAAACAAAACAAAACAAATGTAAGCCTTATCTGCCACTCTTGATTTTTGTTTTTATGACTTGAATGCATAAATTTACTGGCTAAGTACGAGCATTTTGACCCGACAACTCGACCGTGTTGATAAGTGCGCAAGGTGAAACGGAAACCAGGCAAAAGTTTTTATACTATTCGTTTGACAAAACATACAAATACTGAGAGTGACATAAGCAGATATATATATATTATAAGCCATTTGTACAGTGTATACATTATAGTATCAAGGCAAGCCTACATTAATTATTTAGAATTTTGCTATCAGACATACAGTGGACATGGACTGTGGATATGGTTCGGATATAACCCACATTATGTGTAGAGCTGAAAACCATAAAGTAAGTTTGCTATTTTCGAGAAATGAGGTTAGTTGTGATTATTACTTGCTAATATTCAAACATGCACTCAAAGTATAGCCATGGTCTAAATATGTCGGAGCAACCCTGATCGAAATACTATATCACATAGCTGGCTGGCATAGCAACGATCGGTCGAATGTTGAGTTCTTATCCAGAATTTCTTTATAATGTATAAGAATTTAAAAGTGTCAACTCATGAATTAATCTGAGCTCAAAATCTTTACCAAAAATGATTCAATTCATCAAAAATTTCTTATTCTATTTTTGCAATTAATCAAGTTATTAATTTCCGAAATGTTCATGCATGTTTTATTCATTTAAAAATAGATTGAAACAGGTAGTAAAAGCATTTAAAAAAATACCAAAATATTTAGACAAAACTTGTGCTGAATTCGAGTAAAAAATTCTTGATTTTAGGCCGCTGACTTACAAAGAAACACTTAGAGTTGCTGGCTGCTAAAGTTGCCGAATATTGAATACACCTTGAATATATTGAATATGCATTGTTGCATCAATATTCGATGGCCACACGCAGTAGTAAAAGTGACAGGCCCCGATTGCAAAGGTGACGCAATGAGGCACTTGCTCATTTCATTGCCCGTGGGGACATGGCAGCTATACCCAAATTATATCTCAACTGGCCGACAATCAGTCAGTCAGTTGGTCAGCAGAATGAAGCATCGTTTGATTAGCCAATTTATGGCACGTTCCTCTGCTGTAGCAGCAGCAACTGCTGTTTGCAACGAAGAATTTGGAGCGAGTCGGCTGCGCAGCGCATGACCATAAAGTGCAACCGTTGGCAACTGGTGGCAACTGGTGGCAACTGGTGGCAACTGCTGGCAACTGGTGGCAAATTGTCGCAAAAATGCCGCTGCCGGCCAAAAGCAGCGACGCCGTCAGAAATTATTTCATACGCATTGTAACTGCAACACCACCTACCCCCCCTTCCACACCTTTCCCCACCACCACCTGTTCCAGTGGCAAGTCGCCTGTGCCCGGCGCATGTCAACATGAGTTTCATAAATGGCAGGCAGCGTTTTGTCAACGCGTTATGTTCTCATATTGTTGTTGCTCTGTGTGTGTGTGTGTGTGTGTGTGTGTGTGTGTGTGTGTGTGTGTGAGTGTGTGTTTGTTGTCTGTTGTTGGTTTTGTCGCTTTTGCCTTTTTGTGTCGTTTTGGTATTCAGTTCAATTTTTTTGCTCAATTTTATTTATTTAATTTCTGTTGTTGCTTTTTTTCCACCGTTTTTGGCAACTGGTTATGAAGTCTCATTTTCGTATTTCTCTTAATTAAAAACTGCACTAATTTTTAATTAGACGCATTTATGCAATGAAAAGCCGTTTGGCTAAATCACGTTTACTGACACAAACTGTCAGCCAGTCAGCCAGTCAGTCAGTCGACCATTTCAGCTTTATGACTGTTATTGATTATTTGTAATAACTTGCGTCTATTTGTATTCAGCTTCCCTCCCCATATGGATATGGCTGTACACATTAAAATGTTTTCATGTTTAAATTA
This sequence comes from Drosophila glabriapex, assembly GCA_035042305.1. Taxonomy (NCBI): domain Eukaryota; kingdom Metazoa; phylum Arthropoda; class Insecta; order Diptera; family Drosophilidae; genus Drosophila; species Drosophila glabriapex. The sequence continues at coordinate 3,707,690 of JAWNLN010000068.1, forward strand.
CAATTTGAAATGACCGCTTAACTAATAGTAAATGATTAACATTTATATTTGATTTGATGTACGGAGCATAAAAGGTGTTCCAACTAATCAAAATTAATACACAATTATAACTAGTTAAATTTCAAGTTGTCGCAGCTTCTCGACTAGGAGATATCCTGAACACAGATTTTAAATACTTATCCGATCTTAATGGAGTTTTTATAGTTGGTCAATGTTGTGTCAGGCTGTATATCAAATGTAGCTCAATACGGAATATATTTCTATCGATATTAAATTAACCTTGATCTTCCATGAATTATACTATGCCAAATTTGATATGTTAATGCTGATTAATAATATATGCATATAGTTTTCCCTATTTGAATGGTTTCAGGCCATAAAAAGTGCTCTGAAAGTGAATAAATGTGTATAAAAATTCGTTTCTTCTTCGGTTGAAATAGGCTAATAGCTATAAATTAAATAGTCTGCGTCATAGTCATGATAAGCAAAATGCTTTGTGCTCATTTTATTCATATATGAAACGCGTTTAACACGCAATTTACTTTTATTTGTGTGTGTTTGTGTTTTTTTTATATTTTTTTTATTTTTATTTAGTTTTATTTTTAGTGTTTTGCCAAATTGGTAGCCACACTGCGTATGCGTAATGTCGTTGGGGCGACGATATAAATCATGTTTCCATAAATACCGAAACTGCAATGCGATTTCCCTAATAATAGTCAAATGTGCTCAATAAAATAATCACGTACAAAGCGCCTCGCCAATTTTTGAGGCGATCGATTGCCGATCGTTCGATCGATTGATCGGAGGTGACACAAATTTCTTAACTCGTTTTTGATTTACTGCCAAGCTGGCCGGGCAAATTTGGGGCCCGTTTAAAGTGGCCGTCTAATTTTTATTAAAGTCAAATCGGTGCACAAAACTTTGCAACAGATACACAGATCGCGATGCCCAGATTCCCACTGCTCCCCCAGTAATCCCAGATTGGCTTCCATGTCAGTATTGTCACGCCGGCCGCACCCAATCAATGAGTGTTGCAGTTGTTGTTGTTGTTGTTGTTGCTGTTGCTGCTGCTGTTGCAGTTGCAGTTGCTGCACTTGCCGTGGCATTTCCATTTGAGAGCGACAGCCGTCAATCAATTTGTAAGCCCCGTCATCAGAAAGCGCGTTGTAGCCTGTCATTAAACAAATGACGGCTGATTTCCAAATTTGTTTTGAGTAATTTTACTTGTTTCGCAATTCGCAGTGCTACGAAAACAGTGCTAAATGCACACCTAATTATTTTTATTTAAATGGAATTAAATAACTTATAATCTGGCGATTATAGTTATGATTGTCCCAACAATCAAGAGTAAACTGCATTTGATCTGCAGAGTTTAACTTGCTGTAAAAATCAAGTCTGGATTTTGCTTAATTTATCTCTTTTATGCAATTCATCTCTTTTTGTACCAAACATACATTTTTTTATATATGTAATTCATCTGTTAACTGTGAAAATTGACTTCTTCTAAAAAGATAAATAATAAATGCTTTAAAAACAAAGGAATTCAAAGCAAGAAACTTTTAAGAATAAGTTGTAGAATAATATGAAACAATTACCAATTCGAGCATTTATTGAATTTAATTTTGAAATGAAATGTTTTGAGGAAAACTTTATTGAAAGACAGCTAAAAACTATCGAATTTCTTCATATTAAATTGTAAATCCTCTGCTTTTTTTCTCACCTGATTATAAATTGTAATGTCCTTTGTTTGCAGCTCGTTAGCTCGAAAATGGTTTCTGCGAGAGAAAATTAATTTGAAATTTGAGGAGGTGCGTGAAAGCGTAGAATAATAATTGTCAAAGGACAAGAGCACAAGGGCACTCGCAGGACAATTGAATGAGACAAAGAAAGATGACACTTGAGACGGCGCACATAATTCACAAGAACTTTTGTTAAAAGATTTGCAGAAGTTTTCTGCAGTCGCTGCAAGGCGTCAACGATTCAATTAAGATGCAGCCGTAGATGGCTGAACACATCAAAACAAGTGTCAAAGCGGAAACGGAAGCGGTGACGAGTCCTGATGATGATGGTGATGCCGATGATGATGATGGTGATGGGGAAAAAGGGCACAAAAGGATTTCTATAAGAATTTGATTTGGCTAAAGGCAGGCCGCAGCAAAGGATTTGAACTGGATTCGAGAAAACTGGTAAGTGGCGGCGGCTTCAGCAACCACAAGGTTTTTCAAACTTTACTCATTTTCAAAATTACAATGTTGCCACAAGCATGCGCTTACCACAGCAGCAGTAGCAGCAGTAGCAGCAACATCAGTGGCAGCACCACCAGCAGAAGAAGCTGGAAAAATCTGAACGTAAGCAAAGTCAATCGGAAAAGTTGTCGACGCCACCAACATCAGCGGCAGCAGTAGCCAACGGCGTCAGCTTTGTGATAAAGGCCAAGTAGCAAAAGAGATGGATAGAGAGGTGGGTTGTGGGAAATGTGCGTGGGGGGGGGGGGGGTAAGAGGTAAGCAGAATGGCAGCTAAGAAGGATGGCAACGGATGCCTTACCCGCAATACGTCTTTGCAGCTGCTCAGACATTTTTCTGCTTGGCAAAAGTTTTTGCTGGAGCAACCACTTGCCGCTCGGTTATCTACTTCGTACACCTCCCCTTAAGGCCCACCCACCCATCCCACTGGCTGTAGAAAAATATTGCACGCATCTGCCAGGCACGCAGCGAAACTTGAGCAGCAGTCGAAGGCGCTGCGGTTTTAGCGGTAAATCAATTTCTGCAAATGAGATTTTTCAATTATAAATCAATTTTCGATTAAAATTACTTTTACGCACTTCTGGCTTATGCCCGGTTAGAGAACAGCGTCTTCTCTTTGTGTGTCTGCTTTTGGTGGTGTAAAGTTTCTATGTGTAAAATTAAGACCAGCCAACATGAAAGTTTAACCGATGGGATAAACTAAGTTTTAGCATGGAAAGCCACAAGAGCTGAGCAGTTAATAATTACATTCTTAAGCTACCTAAATGAACAATGTGTGTAATATAATTGTTTAACTCGGCATAACTGATTTCAATATAACTTGATATTGATCTGTAAGACAGCAAAAGTGCACTTCACTTTATTGGCGACTCTTAATTAAATTGTGAATTATGGCCTTCGATCTGGCAAACGCCATAAGGCCACAAAAATATGAGTCGCTATTGCCCGAGAGAGTTGAAATTTCAACTTGGCTCATAAACTTGGCAACGAGGCAAGCATAAAGTTTTACGATCGCCCAGTTGTCCCAGTGCAACATCGAATGCTCCACACACATTTCAACCGCACAGCCATCCATCCAGCCAACCAGCTATCCATCCAACCAGCTATCCATCCAACCAGCTATCCATCCATCCGTCCAGCCATCCATCCAGCCATCCATCCATCTGAGCCGAGCGATATCGACACCGGCCGTTATTAAATTATAAATGAATGAATGCAGTTTATGACACACATCACTGTTGTTGTGAATGCGAATGTGGATGTGGATGTGGATGTGGATGTGAATGTGAATGTGGATGCGTTGTCGTCAAGGCAATTTCCATTCGTGCTCCACATTTGTGAGCAGCAGGTAGATCTGGACGAGGAATCGCAATTAAGTCGCTTTGGCATCTCTGCATTGAGTAGTGGCAATGTCACAAAATATGATGCCAAAGACAAAAGCGAGCTCAGCACATAAATCGCTGGCGAGAATGAGACAAAAAACAGCCACAAAAAAAGACAAACACCGCATGACATTTTGCCGTAGGTCATAAAGCGCTGCTCCAAGTATTTATGAGACTTGGCAATTAATAAATTCGTGGCTAGTTGAAAATAAATCGCAGCAAAAAAAAACAAAACAAAAAAAAGGGTAATCAAATTATTTATGGCTCACGGGTAGCCGGAGAAGAATGGCCAAGTTTTATGGTAACACCAATCAGCCAATCGTTTTAAATTGGCAACAAGAATTCGCGCTTGTGTTCTAGGCAGAGTTTCGAGCAAATGATTGATTTCCCCCAATAAAATTGTTCGCAATGCAACAAAAAAAGAAAAACTAAAAAAGGGTTCTTTGCAGGCCATTAAATGTGCACGTGGGCAACGATCGAACGGATCGGAGTGCAGAGGTCAATCGAACCCAGACTATAATATATATACATATATACATATATTATTTATTATTATTATACTGGCTCCACTCTCACAAAGTCAAACACTCGCCATGCAATCAATCACAATTCCCACTTTTGATTGTTCATTTTTTCCAGCTTTCTTTAGGTTTTTTTGCTTTAATGTGCCTGTAGACGATTTTCCTTTATAAAATATATATAAATTTTTTGTTTTGTTTGATAAATGTCACACGCCGCGTGTCGCTTTCTTTTTTGTTGTTGTCAGTTGCCCCCCTACAAAAGTGGGAACTGTCGCATTTTCTTGGAAATTGTAGGGTGCAGGAGCAGCCGCAGCAGCAGCAGCAGCAGCAGCAGCAGCCACCAAGTCTCTCCCAAGGATACGAAATTACACTTCTGGCAAAGTGTGCTGTCTGCGTTTGAGGCTGTCATTGCCCCAGAGCGACTTTTTGTTACACTCCAAATTTTTTTTGTTTTCTGTCTCCGTTTCCATACTTTTTTTTTCTTCGTTTTTTATTGGAGCACGTGGATGAAAAAATCCACAAGACGAAAGCAGCTTGCCAGTCAAGCCTTTAATTTATGCAGCCCTGGGGAGATTTTGATTTTTTACGATTTGTTTATGGCGAGCGGGAAGAGGGGGAAGAAAATGCTTAACCTTTGTCTGTAATTAGTAATTTGAATAGGATAGCTTGTAAGTGAGACCTGTGAGAGTTGTAGTGCATGCACAAAGTTGATTGTTATTTATTTAATCATTTAATGTAGACCAAATAGTACCCAATTCTTGAAATATAATTGTTAAATACTTTAAATTTGTTTGAAGAATTAGGTTTAAATAAAAATAAATCAGAGTGCTTAGGAGCTGCAGCTGTTAAATACATAATAAACTTGCTGTTGACAGTTTGTTTAACAAAATCTTTATTTCTTATGCGATCACAACGAAAGGCTTACAGTATATCAATAATATTTCTATATATCTACACAATTGAGTCTTTCATTGGTCTTTAAATTAAATAAAATAAGCTTGATGAGCGTATGGTTTTAGAGAACTTTAGTTGGGTAACTCTTATAGCCTCAGAGATCGGCATATTCATAAGGACGGATAGAAGAACTCGGCTTTCAATGCTGATCAAGGACATATATACTTCAAAGTGTCGGACATGTCTTCTTCTGCACTTTGCATACTTCTTCACATTAATAATTTGTTAAACATTTAACTGAAAAAAAGCAGCTCATTTATTTTTGAGATCGATATTAAAAAGATGCCAAATGAATTGGCATGCTTTGGTCTCAGGTACTTGGATACATTCTCGAATCTCATTTGAACTGCGTTGTCAATTTCAAACATTCACAAACATTCACAAACATTCACAAACATTCACAAACATTCACAAACACACTCACAAACACGTCCAGAGCTTCGTTCGTCACTGGCTGTCACATTAACACATCATTCATAAGGACATGTGCCAATGGCTTTTGAAATATTTGCCAGCAACATGCGGAGCTGAAAGGGGGGTGGGGGAGGTGGGGGAGGTGGGGGAGGTGGGAGTTGAGCATAGGGATAATACCAATGAACGAACTCCCCAGCGATTTGGCGTCCTCCTGTCGCTATTTCAGATTTGAATTTGCGTTTGCCAAAATGTCAATAAACTCGGACGAAATTTATTTTTGTTATTTTATTTATTTCGGTTTCTGTGCCGTGCTCTGTGTGTGTGTGTGTGTGCATATGTGTGAGTGTGTGTACATGGTACTCAATGCAAAAAGAGAGGAAAAAAAAAACTTTCTTATTTTATTTTGTATGGTGTATGCTGAATTTGCTTTTATTTCATGTTGACACATGCCGCTGACAAAATTTTATGCGAATTGGTTTCGCATTTTGAAATAGTTTCATAAAAAAAAAAAACAAAAACACACACACAGCACCAAAATGCCAGTCTCAGCAACTCCCCTGCCACCCACAGCTTGTTCCGGAGGGTGATTTCCATTTGACATTGATGATGTTTGCTTATTTCGGTGAAAATGGAAAATATACAAAATATACATTGATGTACACATATTTCTACATGCGAGTGTGTGTGTGTGTGTGCGAGTGTGTGTGTGTGTGTGTGTGTGTGTGTTCACATATATTTGTACTTGGTAATTTTTCTTTGCCACGCTCGATTTTCTGGCCATTGTTTTTGTTGTTGACTCCTGTTTTGTTTTGCTTTTTTAGCACAACACACTATTTGGTGGTCGGGTGACATTGAGGGGGGGGGAGCTTATCGAGGTGGGTCTGGGTGGTTGATTGGGTGGCTGGGTTGGTTGGCCTCATCTTTATATGGTTTCATCGACTGCCAACGTTTTCCACTTCATTTTTTTTCGCTCGGAACGCACGACAAAGTTTGACTTATATGCAAAAAGAGAGATTGATTACCCACAGAGCCCATCGAGCTGTGAGTGGTTTTGCATGTTCAAATGAAATATTTTTTAGGTATTTGTATTTGTATTTGTGTTTGACTGTTGTGCGTGTGTGTGTGCGTGTGTGTGTGCAAAGCCAACAGCATGCGGAGAGTTTGTAGGCGCCTTTGTGGGCTTGTGAAAATATTTAAATTTGAAATTGCAACCAATCAAACAATTTTCCAATCAAAAGCTTCTATTTTGCCAATTTTGAGTCGATGTGTGCAACTTTTAAGTTGCATAATTCAACAAAGAACGTCAAACGCAGCCCAATTCCCAATCCACAATCCACAATCCACCATCCCCAACCAACACCACACCACCACTCCCTCCCCTTGCCAACAATGGACTCTTTCACAGTTTTACCTGTGTGCAAACATTCAGGCGAGTCAAAAGGCCTCCTCAAACCCCTCAAACCCCTCAAACTCAATGCTGCCATTCTAGGCACCGAGGCTACGCAATTACCATGAACAACAAACGTTCAACGTGGGACTATGTTGGAGGTTAGTTTCCTGGCGTTGTTGTCTGTGTGTGTCTCCGTTAGAAAAGTCGTAAATATTCCAAATGTCATTTTCGAAATCCTAATTTACGCTTCGTCGTCGCTTGAAAATGCACATTGCATTCAGCGTCCGAGTTGCCGAGTAGCCGACCATATTCGAGGTGGCCCAAAAGACCAAAGCACAACACACGCACAACACACACACAACACACGCACAACACACACACAATACACGCACTGCAATTTAGAAACGGACCCTTTTTAACCACTCTCTGTTTTGGGGGGTTGAAGAGAGAAGGGGGCAATCTTCAACGGAGAGCTCACTCGTCGCACTCATCGTCAACGGGATTGGCATGCCTCATCATCATCATCATCATCATCATTATCATGAGGAGCAGCATTCGTTTTGCATTTGCCATTTTGTATCGAAGCATGCAATCAAAATTTTCAAATTTTCTCTCTCTCTCTCGATGTGTGTGTGGGATTGGGTACTTAATGTGTGCACAGCTCAAACAGACACACACACACACACACACACACACACACACACACACACACTCGCACACACGCACCGAATGAATTACAATCAGCACACAATTCAACGAAAAATGCCGTCCAATTTCTAAATTGTGTATGTCGGCTCTGGGTGGTGTGTAGATATATATATGTGTGTGTGTGTGTGTGTGTGTGTGTGTGTGTGTGTGTGTGTCCATATGTCCAGGTCCAAAATGTCCAAGCCCAAAGCCAAGCCTAATGCACAAAATCCATCCCATGGGTCGCGTTAGGAAAATGAGTGCATTTTGGAGCACAAAAACAATATGTTTTCCAAACGGGCATTTCCATTTATGTTGCATGTTGTGCACACATTTCCGCAAATGCACCACCTTATTTAGACCCATCCTCTCTCCCACTCCCACTCCCGCTCCCACTCCCACTCCCCCTGTCTGTAGTGGACGCCTACACCTAAACATTTGCTGGGTACACTGGGTACATATTGGAATTGCACTGGGATTTGGCTGCAGTCGCGCAGTTCCCCTCATTACCTATTCCGTTTCTGTGTGCGGCCCCAGATTGGAACAATTCGTTGCTTGACGGCTGCTCAAACCGTGCAAAACTGATCGAGTCCAAAGCTTATCGGAATTTTGTTGTTGTTTTTGCTGCTGGCAAGTGATTTATGCAATTAAATTTAGCTGTGCCTGGGCCTTTTAAGACAAAGTTGTTCAGTTGCGGGAATCTTACTCAAAAATCCATATTTGAATCGAACTAAATGAAAATGTTATTTTCTGTTACAAATATTTATTTGTCTTGAATCACAATTTCAAGAAAAATTTAGTTATTAGATTTTCTGTTTAAAAATCTATTTTGGATAAGAAGTATATCAAAGTTCTAATTTTTTAAAGTAGTCCTTGTTCGCCTTCAATCCCCAAATATACAAATAAACTCGGAGTAAATGTTTTCAAATTAGGTTCAGCTGGGCATCATAAAGTTTAAAGTTTATTTCATTTAAAAATTTATGTTGGAATTGAAGATTTGAAAGTATGAATTCGCTTGCCTTGAATCACCACATATATAAATAAATGAATACCAAATAAAGTAAATGAATTAAATTATATTGGTTTTGGGATTCTTATTTAAAACTTCATATTGGGATTCAAGTCTAAGAGAATCATAATTTTTGTAAGTAATATTTTTAGTCTTTAATTCCAATAAATATTAATTTTTGGACTAAAATAAGTGAATTTTTTAATTATAATTGAATGAACAAGGCTTGTTAAATAAAGTTCAGATTTAATTAATCATATTAAGGATTATTAAAAGTGTATTTGAAAGTCATAACTTTTTAATTACATGTTTGAATTGAATCTGCATTTATATTAATCAAGTCTCAGTTAATTTTATCTTTTTTATTTGATTTTTAACTTGAACAACATGAGACTTACAAATCCATAAAACAAAACAAATGTTTTCAATTTGCTGAGATGTGTCAAATATTACAATTCCACTATCTCAACAGTATGCTGATCAAGAAAACACATAAACCATATTCAAAAGCTCTCTCAACTCATTTGATTTGAATGGCAGTTTGTTTGAAGAATGCCTTTGCATCAACGCGTCCGATACGAGCCTAGCTAACACCATTTTGGGTAAATAATTACCAAGAGCAATAAAATTAAAAATACATTTACCAAATATTGAATTTCAAAGTAAATAAATTCAAATTAAACAAAAACCTCAACCCAAAAACACACAAACACACAAACGAAAATTCGCTTGAAATCATAAAAAAAATTTTGATGGCTTCGTTTCTGATGGTTGATGGCGATGAATCAACGGAGTCTGCCCAAAGATCTTATGAGGTGAGTGCTGTTTTTGGAGCTGAGGCAGACAAGATGAGATGGAAAGAAAAACTCGAATAATGATGAATTAATTGAGTATAAAATGTTGAAAGCAAAAGGCACGACTAATAAAAAAAATAAAATACCACTCACACAATATCATAAAAATTATACAGTAAGCGATTGAGATACTCCGCCGGAGATACACACAGCTTTCACAATCCGTAAGCTGTAAATTGTTGTTGAGCACAGAAAAGTGACGATGGAGCCATGGTTTCCAAGAATGTTGATAAGGAGTTCTTCTCTCTGTCTATTTCTTTAATGCTAATGAAGCATCATCGATGAGTCCGCTTTAAATCATACTAATGGCCCATCTCTCGATCGGTTGCAAGTTGCAACCCTCGCTTGAGACTTGCCTTTCCATTTAACAGATTAAATTGATTAATTCAATGTTGGCTGGTCGTGAGCATATTTTGCTTAATTTCATTTCCGCTTCACAGAATTCCCCCCCCCCCACTCACACACCCCTCTCCCCACACCCAGCCAGCACTTGTTTGTTCCGCTCGCCCTCGAGTGACGCAATTTTTTACGCCGCTTCAAATTCTGTTTTTTGTCGAAAGGGTTGCAAAAATGAACTTGTACGCATTATTTCGCATATCTATTTTTTATTTTTATTTTTTGCCAGAACTGTCACCAATCTCACTTTTGGGGGTTGTACTCTGAACGCGTAGACGAGCTGAGTCTTGTGCAGACCAACTTATTGATCTGAATAATGCGTTGTCAATCTTGTTTGATGCATCACCGTTGAAAATCACACGAGATTAATATTACTCGGCCGCTGTTGTTTTGGACTCAAACAGGAATTTCGCTAAAGGGTTTTTATCCATTCTCAACTCACATACTTAAGCAGGATATCTGTTACACAACACGAAAATGCTAAGTCATCGCGTGCTAAAAGCGAGTTTTCATGTCAACTGTCAAAGGATTTGTTGCACGTTTCATTTATGCCACAGGCGCTTTTATTTTGAGAGCATACTCTTCATTTTATTTCGGCTGTTATTGAATCTAACCAGCTGTTTTGCTGAAGTCTAACAATATAGCCAGAAATCATAAGAATTATCTACATTTTTGGTATGGTAAATAGACAGTTCTTGTTTTAAAAAAAGCCCTCAACAATTGAAATAATATGTTAAAACTAAATCTTTACTTAAATTGGCAGCTATTTTGAATATTCTTCAGCTTAGCGCAAAAGAATTATTTGGGGATTTTTAACATTGTTCTTAGTCTTGAAAGGCATCAAACATTTATTGGTTTGCTTATTTTAAGCAAATATTTGTACAAAAAAGATTTTTATGCTCGAACAAATAAAGCATAATTTTGTTAGAAATTGTGTTATAAATTTCCAAATCGAGTTTACAAATTTAAGTTTATCTTAAGATCTTTTTTCTGTGTATAATTTAAGGAAATATATTGGTAAAGTTCACGCATGCTCGACACACACATATAAAAAGAAATATGAATAGTTCTTACATTTGGCATAGGTTCTGTTTTGTAAGTAATGTGTTTTGTCATGTGTATTTGTGTATTGAAGTGATTTAGTTTGCAGTTTAATTGACTGCATTCGTTGGCAGCACCCTCGTCTTTCATAAAATGCATAAATTGTTGGCATCCACTTGAGGCAGACCTGCGGGGCAGCATCATTAGTTTCCAGTTGTTTAGAATCAACACATTTGTAACAATATTTGATAACTAATTTTAGAAACGAAGTCGACGAAAATTAGACGCTGTTTTTGGGGCACATCTTGTCCATACATAGATGTGGATGGAAGCAAATTGACAGCTCAAATATTTCAGGACAGATTTTTGACGTGCGCCCGTGATTTGTCATTGACATCGTTATGAGGGGTTGGACGGAGCCGGCGGAGGGGACAGGCAGACAGGCAGACAGACAGACAGTCAGACAGTCAGACAGCCAGACAGCTGGACAGACTGTTGGCATAGATCTGGGCCATCCCCCGATTTGCTGCAGACAATCAGGCTGCAACACTTCAACCCGGAGACCCGAGATGCGTCGAGCACTTCATTTGTGCCGCTTGGATAAACAAAGTGGCAACCAGCAGGAGCTGCAGCCTGAGGCAGAGGCTGAGGATGACTCCTCCCGTCTACAAGAATGGAATAGTCATGCGCCATGCGTCGCCACATTTTCTAATTGATTCTCAAATGTTTCAGTTTGTATAAATAATTGCGTTTTTGACATTCCTCATTCCATATTTCCAGCATAGATACTCGACGGGGGCACACATATTGTTCTCTTCTTCTTCTTTTTTTTTTTTTTTGGTTGTGTGGTGGTGGCAAAGTCTTTGGGGAATGGCCCAAGATTTTCGTTAATTGCGCACTGGGCGCAGTTGACAGTTTGGTTAATTTAGGCGGCTCATTTGAAAGCTTACACAAAATTCAATATTACAATAATTTAATTTATGCTTGCCATTTATTATTTTCTAAATTGTTTTGGAACGTGCCGCTGCCGCTGCCGTTGCCTCTGTTTCTGGTGGCCTTCCCCACATCTCGCTTTGGCTGCCTCTCATAAATTTCATCAACTAATGATGACTTCTATTTTTAAAGTGCATCTCAGATGCAGCGCATCCGCAGTGTAATCCACGTTAATGTTGCCTCGGCTACCCAAAAAGCACTCCAAAACTAATCCTTTTCCTCGCTTCACGTGATAGACTCATAATGTTGCCCAATTAATTCAACTCTCGCTCAGCTAAAGTTGTCACATTTTGAGCTCTAAATACCAGTTCGCGGCTTCACATTTAATAATGACTAATTGACAAGCAGATGCATATAGAAATGTTTCTATTCTGATTTATTGTGCATTTACAAGTAATCTCGAAGAAGTTTACTTACATATATGAGGAAACCTGTTATAAGGGAAGACAGAGCCTTGTAAAAAATAATATGCACTTTAGATAGTTAATATAAATATACATACATAAATATAAATATATAAATATTATTTCTATAAACTTCTAAATTAGATTTATCCAAAATAAACATTTTTGAAACTTTTTCCAATCTTTAAAAAAAATTATTTTTTTTTTGTACTTACTTTATTAAAAATATATTTCTTGATTTTTACAATTATTTGATATATTTAAAAAAATGTAATATTTTTATACTTTTAATAAATACGTCATACATATTTCTAAGTAGCAGAAATTCATTTTTTTTTTAAGTTGCTTAATTCAGAAAAATAATCCTTGATTTTAGAAAGCTTCAACAATTCGTTTATCTTTTTTATTTTTTAAAATCCAAATTCTTCAACGTCAAATTTTTATATATTTTTTTTTATTGTTATATATATATTTTTATTATTTATTGTTATAATATTATTTTTTGAATGTACTTACAATTATCTAATCTTTAGCAAAAAAAAAAACCATAAATAAAATAATAATAATAATTTCATGTCCATTTAAAAACAGTTTGCTTAAATAATAAAAATATTAAAGCCTAACAAGTTTAAGTAGAAACCAAGAATAAAATAGGCATAAATAAGTATTTTCCAGTTTCTCTCTGTTTCTTCTTCCATCCAATCCATCTGATGGATATCCTTAACACACACACACACACACACAAAAACACAAACACAGAGAGAGAAACAGAGACACACGCTAACTGATGCTTATATTTAAAGATTGGCATGTTTCATGGGCAGGGCAAACATGGAAAGCATCGATTTGACTCGAAGTTTGTTTTTGGGGGAGGAAACAGCGAGTGAGAGTCGCAGCACAGTTTGTTGACCCAGCTCCAGCTCCAGCTTCAGCTTCGGATTCAGTTCCAGCAACAGCTCCAGCCCGGGTGAAGGCATTTGAGAAGGTTCAATTGGCACCAGCGACATTTTACACCACGCTTCCTTGTTTACATGCCACCAACCTGAACACACTGGGCTAGGGGGTTGCTTGTGAGACGTGGCGAGGAGTGGTGGGGAGGGGAAGCAAGGCTAGTCCAGAGTCTGCAGCAGTCGTAGTGAAAGTGAAAATGAAAGTACTTGAATAAAATGAATTCGAAATGAAAATGAAACGGCAACAGATGCGTTGCCACATTAGAACAAGATACTACTTGGCCAGCCAGAGGAGGGGGAGAGGAGGGCGGCGGGGAACGGGACTCGCATTTCACTTACACTACACAATTTCTGGGTGCTGGGGAAATGTTTGTTGTTGAGTTTATCTTAAAGTTGTGCACTATTCCTCTTCAACCTTGAAGAAGATTTGCAGTCAATTTGATTTGTTGCCGGCAACTGAGTTTTTTTATTGCTTCCGTCTCGGATCTATAAATCAGAGAGTGGCCAAAAAAAAAAAAAAAAAGAAAACGAATGCTGACTGGCCCATTTAATAACTGTGCATATGGGCGTGAGCGTGAATCCTTTCGAGCAGGCCAAAACCAATATTTACATTAGCCACGAAATCATTTCATTAAATCGCTGAACGCCCAGTGGCAAGTGGTGGGCAAGTGGTGGGCAAGTGGTGGGCAAGTGACTGAATGTAAACATAACGCCTTCCTGTCTGCCACGTGCCACGTGCCGTTGCGACGCCAAGGCTGACGACTGCTGCTTGTTGCCCCTTTTATCCTTACGTAACATATTAATAATGAAATCGCTCATAAAATTATAGCCGCACCAGCAAAGGCGCAAACCGTTTGCGTGTTGCACGTCGCATGTCGCATGTTGCATGTTGTCGCCTGTCCTCCGTTCGCCCATTGTTCAACATTGAGTGAAGGGTGGCAACTCGGCTCGGCTCGGCTCGTCTCGGCTCCCCGCGAGTTATGAAATTATTTTCCATAATGAGTGTGTGCATTGTCCTCGTTCTCGTTCTCGTCCTCGTCCTCGTCATCACCCCTCGTCCTTTTGTTTGGTGTTAACAAGAAGTCAACATTTATTTTTCTTTTTCGATTTCGATCTGGATTTCCTTTACGATAGCGTTCCGTTTCAAATTCCATATTCATATGCCCGACTTGCTGCCGGAAAATGTGCGACGCGTGCCGCTATTTAGCGTCTATTATCCTGCGAACATATTTTCCATGTCCTTTCAGGCCGGAGCTTAGGGTGGGGCAGCCAACCATGCCTCTCCTCTCTCTCTCTCGCTCTGCTTGTCTGTTATCCTGTCATCGCCAGACTGACAGCGATCCCTGCTAACTGCCAGCAAAGATGATTTGTATTTTCCGGAACATTGTCCTTTCATCCATGACACATGAGATTCGCCAAAAAATAAAGAATAAACTGAACACAAGAAAGGGAAACGGGTTGGTGAATAATATGTATCTGTATATATATCTTTATAATATTTAAAATATAATAATGACAAAGCTCAGCGAGTTTGTGAACAACTTGAATAGAGTCTTTAAAATAATAAGCTTGGAATATTAAAGAAGATTGATCAAATGATTGAATGCAATTTTTGGGAATACAATTATTGGAAACTGTAAAGAAAACTCGTCAATACTATTAAATTTTCATTATTAGCTCTTTGTAAGCCAGGCTTTGTTTGCCAGAAATGAGTTTTCCTGTTAACTATCAGAAAATTTGTTGCACGTTTAATTTTTGCACTCCAGATGCAAAATGCGCTTTTATTTTGAGAGCATATTTTGCGTTTGATTTGTGCTGATATTAAAGCTAAGCAGCTGTTTCACTGAAGTCTTATATATAGCAAGATATAACATAGAATTTAAATACATTTGGAAGTAGAATAACTAGTAGATGACTGGCATCAGATTTATTATGCACTGAACACATTTAAAAAGGATTAATAACATCTTTGATTGATGTCTATTGTGTTATTTCGTTAAAATGTGGAATTAAAAAACAATATGTAAATTCTTGAATCAAGTCTCACAAATTTCCATTGAACATGTAAACAAATAATTAAATTGAAAAATGATCATAACAAAATTAAATCTTATTTGCGTTGAGTGCCTTGAAAAGTGAGCTTAAGCTTTCAGCACTGGCAAAGCAAAACATCAGTAAAATATTGAGATCAATTACAAAATGATTAAAAGTTAACAATATTTACCATTATAAACATAAGACCCAAATTGTAGAATTAAATATGAGCAATATTTGAGTATAATAGTAACAAGTACAATAGTTAATCCCTTCTATCCCCTTTTCCCCAAAGTGATATAAAAAAGTGTTAAAAATTATTTTCTATATTTTAATCTTCATTTGTTACACTTAAATATTTTAAATACAATATCTGTGTATATATATTTTTTTTTAATTTACTGCACTCTTGCAATGACCTCGAACATTTTCTCAGTTTTCGTTGTTCAGCTTGGCCTTGAGTAGAATTTGGACTCCTTTGCTTAACCCTGCCAGGCACCAAATTTCACGCACAAATATTGAAAAATGATGTCTGTCAATATTTGCATATCATTTACACAGACATATTACGACTGAAGCGTGACGACTGTGATGTGTGTATGTTTTTATATATACAAGATATTTTACGGGTTGTCCTTCAGTTCCGGGAAATTGTCGGGAAATGTTTCTAGTTGCAACGCCCACTGCCAAATCCTTTTTGCCAACAAAACAAAAAGGGTAATTGGCTGCAAATCCGATGCGCTATCCAAAAACTCAGTATGCAAATGCGGCTCGAGTTGCTGCCTGAGTTTGAGTTGGATTTGAGCCATGCTCAATTAACACGCAAAATATTTGCCTTAATTGTAGCACGCAGACAATGGGCGTAGAGGAAGGAGAGCTGCTGCTGCTGCTGCTGCTGCTGCTCGCCAGGAATTATAATCCCTTCGATCGGATTTTCCGGTCAGCGAGTGGTCAAACTTGGTGGCACTACCTGCAGTCGGTGCTGCCTGTATTCCTGTACCTTTAAATTTGCACTAATTTTCGCGCATGATCCGCAGGATCAGCGTTGTTGTTGCTGATTGATCCTGTTTGTGTGGAATATTTGGCAAGATGCGGTGAGGCGGACACTAGACAACAACAAAGACCCATTTTGTTGCAAAGTCCTTTGCAAACCGGGTTAGATCCAGCTGTGCCTGGTCCCAGGGATTAGAAGGAGTACCGGTCCCATTGTGGGCGTTACTATTGAGACAGTTTACCGAGCATTTAGCTCGGCTTTAGTTTCTCATCTCTCATCTCCTCTCCTCTCCTCTACTCTCCTCTCCTCTCGTCCCGTCTCTCGTCTTTGCTCGACAATGCGAAATTGATTTGTCAAAAGCCGCACTAAATGCCAAAGTTTTTCATTGACCACCTACCTGCCTGAACTACCGCAGTGTTCGGGACTCGAGTCCCGGGAACAGGAGCCGAAGATCTCTGACAAACTGTCGCTTGACAACTGTCTCTGTAAAATAAATCAATCAATTAAATTTGTGGAAAATATGCGAAAACCAAACCAACCCAAACACAAAAAAAAAAATAAAAAATTAAAAAAAGATAAAGAAAAAACCGGCAGCAGGTAATTAAAATTTCAGCTAATATATCTCCAGCCTCGTTCAGTTTTTTTGTGGTCCCACATTGGCCAGCGTGCGACAAGCATATGACAGTTTGACAAACGGCCAAAAGGGTTTGACAAGCGGCCCCACAGCCCCCAGTAATAGTTGGCAGGCTCCAAGAACCTGCCGACTGCCGAATTAAATGCTGCATTTTGGAATTTGCGGTATGTCCGCTGCTTTGGGGACAAAACTCATATTAAGACGGGCACATTATAAAACGACAAACGACAAACGACAAACGACCATCGGCCAACTTGGCCAAAAGTACGCACTGTGGCCGGCAGGACGCCGCATAACTTATTAAAGCAGCAGCAGAAGCATAAAAAATACAAAAAACAAAAAATAAAAACCGAGCTCAAAACTCAAAACGACGCCAAAATTGTGGCTGAGAAATGCCCGAATTCGTTTTGCGGGAAACGTCAACAAAACCGTCTAAGCGCCACTTAAACAACGGGTTTTGCAGAATATCATTGGGGCAGACCAACGAAGGGGGGCGGGAGGGGCAACTGTCCACGGCGCCATTCATCATCAATGTCATGTTGCACGTTGCAAGTTGCTCGTGGTGCACATAATTGTCATTGAACTTTTGCTCAAATTCTTCGCAAATTGTATTCGATGATCAAAAGTTCCATTTCAATTTGCAGTTGATATTTAAGCGATTATCGTGTGAAATGAGAGCAGATCGTTATAAAATTGGCGTAGAGGATCATCTTTGACCTGTAAAATACAAGCACAACGAAAGCAAAGTCGAGACAGCTCGACTGAAAGATACCCTAAACAGAAAAGCTTAATACAACTTTGGGCTTGCTGATATTGGTTTCTTAAATATGAAAGCAGTTTTGATTGGCAAAATCTGTGCATGAATTTAAATTTCACGTTAAACTATATATCGGTAATCGATTTGTATCGATACTATATCTATCTACATCGAGCCAAAACCGAGCTGCAAAGCGTATGTGAAAAAACTATTCTTAGAATTCGTTTATTTAGGAATACAAAAAATTGAATCAGGTTTGTTGTCTTTTTTTACACATTTTCATTATGCAAAAAAGTAAAAACTAAAAAATATGTAATTAGTATTATTATTTAATTGAATTTTAGTCTGTAATTAGAAATATTGGGTTTCAAATAATACTTTAATTAATCGATAATTGAGAATTAACTTCAGATTTTACAATTTTATAAGCGTTAAATATAAATATAAATTAAATATAAAAATATATATTATTAAAAAGATGTTTAAGTATTAAGATGCAAATTGTTCTTATATGTTTTAATTTAATAAATTAAAAGAAAAACAAATATCCATCTATTTCTATATTTCCATCTGGCGTCTAATGAAAACTTTAAGTGCAGAAAATGTGAAAACCTGAGAGAATTTGTTGTTTTTAAATGGATGTCTGGTGGCAGTCTGATATATTGACTTATATAAATGTATATTTATATATATTTGAACATTTATACGATCTCCCCATAGAAATGATGACACCCAAAAATTGGAAATGTGGAAATGTGGAAATGTGTGTTTCCACACAAATGCCATAAATATTGCGGCCGATCGGGCCAATGATGATGACAGACAGACCGAGAGACAGAGACAGGGATGTGGATAGAGGGATATGAGCACATTCTGTGGTCCCGCAGGCGCTGGTCATAAAAATTTTCAAAAATATCATAATTTTTGATTTCGACGAATAGCTGGCCACGTTTGGGCCATTAAAAGGGTTCAAATGAAGCCGTAAAATGCATCAATAAATTATGCTAAAACTAACATCAATTACAAGTCGTAAAGACTGCCGACTCTCTGGCTGCCACAGAGCAACGGGGCAAGGTGAACTGCAACTGCAGCAACTGCAACTTCAGCATCTGCATCTGCATCTGCATCTGCATCTGGATCTGGAATAGGGAGGGGCGATAATGAACCGCAATCGTTGCATAATAAAACCAATAATAGAGCTCGAAGACACATAAATAATTTGATCGGTGGAACTCACACGGAAACAAGTTTCCCAAGTCTCATCATCACTGTCTCATTGTTTCAATAGAAAACGCATAAAACTCGAGAAAATTGAAACAGATTTTACAGAAGAAAAACAAAATGCACGCGTGCATCTCGAAAATCTTGAAAATCTTGAAAAATCTTGAAAATCTTGATGATGAAAAGCGTACGATTTTATGGATATTTGTTTTTCGCTGGTAATAATGCCACCAGTTTTAGGCACTGAGGTGTACATATATATATATATATATTTATATATATGTGTGTGTGTATGTGTGTGTGTGTGTGTGTTATGGGGTTGCATTTTTATTGCTTTTCAAATGTTTCCGCAACTCGTAGGAGACCCGTAGAAATTTCTGTTACACGATCATAAAATTTTGATTTTTCCACTGAGAGACGCGAGCTCATCCTTGGCCTTGGGACAGACGGACGGACAGACAGGCGGACAGGCGGACGGGTGGGCATGTTTACCAATAATAGAACATAAATTGTCTGGTTTACATTTAGAGCAGACATCACAATGCGCGATCAGCGACCCTTTTGGCCTCTTGGCCATAAACATTACTCAGTTTATAGCCTTCTGGTTCCTTTTTATCCTTTCGTCGAATGCACCGAACAGGATGCAATATATATATATATATATCTGTATCTGTATCTGTATCTGTATCTGTGTATATATATGTGCATATTTGTTGGCGTTACCTGGTTGCGCCCATCAAGTGTCTGTTTACCTCGATGCTGCATTATCCTTCACACATCTCTCCTTCTCCCTCCCGACGCGTGCTCGTAAAATTCTCGATATATTCTTTTGTTTATACCCGAACTTATCGATGCTACAATTAAAAATTATTATTGCCTTAAAACAAAAAATAACGAGAAGGTTTTGTTATCTCGAAACTCTTAAAATTGTTTCTAATTGCGCCTAATTGCGTTAATCCAATTAAGGAAAGAGGCGGTCAGTTTTTTTGAGCCACTGCTCAACTGAGCAAATATAGATTAAATATATATATGCATATATATATATATAGTATGTCAGGAAAGTGGCTAAAATGGGATATTATTGTAGAAGAATGAGTGAAGCTGTCAGACAAAAATCTAAACTGCATAAACGATACGAAAATAATTTGCATCATTTGTTGTTTATTATAAGTCTGAAAAAGAACGGAGAGCTTTTTCCAAAGTTTCTCATTAAATTTATGAATGTATGGAATATTTATATATATATTTATATTGTTAATTTTTTAGCTAGTAGTAAAAGATCAACAGATTTAAAAAACTTTTTATTGCATAAATTAATTTAAAAATGTGATATTTTTTCTTTATCAAAACATTTTCATGATATACTTTTTATATAGTTCTTCTTCATTTAATTTACATAAACCGTTCATCACTTTTTCTAGAGGGTTAAACACCATTAATTTATATTAAATTCTTAAATTAATTCATATTATTTAATAAATATATTTATAATTTTAACAAAATAGTTTAGTGTTTGGGGACCCCTTCCAGTTCATATATTTGTGTCCATCTTTCAATCAAAAAGCTATCTTGATAAAACTTGGTATATATTCGTCTATATATTCATCTCTGACATCTAACAGAGTCGGCCTGATCGGATTACTATATCATAAAGCTGCTAGACAATCGGTGGAAAGCTGAGTTCTTGTGTGAAAAACTGTTTTGTTTACCAAGTTAATATAATATAAAAATCATTTAGATCGGACTACTAAATCACTTATAGGAAAAATTAATTGGATTTTGGAATTTACTTATATGAAATTCAAATGCCCACATTTTTTCTGTTTATACATTTCATTCATTTTTATCTTTTTACTCCAACAAACCTTAGAATAAATAATTATATCTGATTACTCAACTAATCACAAATGGACTGAGTAGAATTGAGATTTATATTATTGGTAAATGGATGCTTTTCTAATATTGGAAATGAATGCAGCCTTAATTGAAATTCATGGAAATTTACAATTGTGTAATGAAAGACATTCAACAACTAATTTCGTGTATTTAATATAAAAGATTAAGATAAAATTAGTAATCATTAAACAATGTCCGTCAATAGGGGATTTAAAGAGTAGCGTTTAGTCGAGCACTCTTCGCCAGAGCATTTTTAATTGTATTTGTTGAATTTGACTTTTTCACGCTGTCAAAATTATGTTTGCCTAATGAAAAGCCCTCAACTTTTTTATTGAATATGCTCAGCTCACTTGAAGCAACCACAATTTTTTTGTTGAATTTTTACAAATTGCACAAATACAAAAGGGCGGGGTGGGTGTGCCTCAACCTGCCCCCTGTCCACGTTGAACGTCAGACTGTCAACATTTGTATTCTTTTTATTTGTGAAGTGATTTTGTGTGGTTTGCCACAACAGAAGAAGAAGAAGAAGCAGCAGCAGCAGCAGCAGCAGCAGCAAACGGAATCGCAATCAAAACGAACAACACTCGAGTTGAACAGCCGCCTGTTGAAAATTGTGCAAATATAATTTGCACAGCAATAAATAAATGCAACAAATGACTGACTGAGCACGAGTGTGAGACAGAGAGAGACGGAGTGTGTGTGTGAGTGAGAGAGAGAGAGGGGGAGAGGGAGAGAAATCGCGCTAAGTGAGTGCAATTGACAAAGGAAGCGAGCAAATGGAGGAGTTGATGAATTGATGAGTTGAGTTCTGTTGAGGAGCACTTCACAAATTATGCGTGCATGTAAAAGAGAGAAGGCGAGAGAGAGAGAGAGAAGGGAGGGGCAGGGGAGGGATGAGTTGCCCCGGCAACTTGGTGGCAAGTTGCGGTCGCAAATACCGAAATACGCCTGTCAAATGTTTGATTGCCTCAAATGATGTGATTCGATTTTTGGGTCAATTGAGCGCAAAAGCCAGTCAAGCAGCAGTCAGTCAGCCAGTCAGTGAGTCAGTTAGGCAGACAGGACATCCGCAGGACTCGAGTGGCGCCACACACACACACACACACAACTAGAAGCACAACAGTTATGACCGCTCCCATTTGTGGCACTGCCTCCTTATCGCAATTGTGAATTGTGAGCTGAGTTGTGAGCTGAGTGGCGCCTCACGATTCTCCGACTTTATTTTTATTTATATGTGTCGTACCTGCACCGATTGCGCAATTGAAGGACCCGCTCTCAGCCTCACCCTCAGCCTCGTCCTCGTCCTCGTCCCTGAAACACACACACACCTTCATAATTCGTTGTCGAGTTGTCGCCAATTGTCTGCATTTCATTGAGAGTCGCAAGTGTGGCAGGTAAAAAAGGCCGAGTCGAGTTTTTCTCCTTTTTTTATATATGCCCCGAATATACCCTAAAATATGTCTCAGCAGGTATATATATATATATATTCTTGATGAGACTTTAAATTTGGAATATAAATTCTTGTTTACCCTGAGCAGATCACATTTATTGCATTCCAACAATAACAGCCAAAATTTCGCAAATATCGATACAAATCGATAATAAAGTTATAGTCTCCAGATTGATATATAATATATGCAGACACATTAATAATCAACTGTTTAATCGCACAAGGAATACAGATTTACCATCACTAATTAGTATTTAGGGTATTTAATAGTCGAGCTATTTAATATCCTATTTTTTGGTCTGTTTTTTTTAGTTGTGTTCAGTTTTGGTTTTTCTCGATTTTATTTTTTAATTATTATTGGCCGGCGTTTAGGCCAAGGCGAAACAAAAGGAAATCCTTTTTTAATATCGTTTAAACTGCCTGGCAAAGGGCAGCTGTGCGTTTTCTCAAATTTATGACCCAGCCTCAAAAAGTTGTTGACATTTTTGTTTTTTATTTCTGTTATCGCATCCTCCTTTGAATCCTACGCTCGTATCAATGAAATATTGATCGGCTCATGTGTGTGTGTGTGTGTGTGTGTGTGTGTGTGTGTCTCTATGAAGATATCAGTATGCATTTTCAGCGCTTGACCCTCGACTCGACTTCACACACTGATTTATGCGTAATTACTCGCTCTGAGTTTCAGTTTCAGTTTCAGTTTCAGTTTCGGTTTCGGTTTCGTTTACCTGGCGACAATATTTAAATGTCGCTCTATAAAAATGTTTATGTCTCTCGAGCATCGGGAATTGAGAAACGAGTTTCCAAAGTGTTGTTCAAATTGCAGCCTCAGTTTATTAAAGGACACTCGGCTAGTCCATAAATGTTTTAGATTGACAGATTTATGTTTTTTGAGGTTTCTTTTTTGTTTTTAAAGCATTTGAATGACATTGGTTGTGGTTCTCGTTATTTGGCTACTGATGAAGTCCACTGATTAATTAACCATTCTAAAAGAGGCAATTTCATTTGATGAACTGTACAAAAAACAATCATGTGAACAAAAGATATTAAATGTTGATGTATGCCCAATAGATACATACATGCACATATATATATATATATATATATTATACGAAAACTTACAAATATCCAAGTAAACACTCTCCAAAAATATGTTAAGAATAAATTAAGCTTATTACACCAATCAATTAATTTATTTAAAGTACTTGTTCTGCAATTAATTAATCTAAGAAAAGAAATTGATAAGTCACGCTTGAATATATAAAAATAAAATATTTCTTGTTTTTTTTTTTTTTGCTGGATCTGGAGCAAATATTTTAAATTTTGGGCACTCTAAATATTGAATTATTTTGTTTTAATATTTCAGAATTTATTAAGACAGTGAATACTTTTTTTAAACAAGTTCTAAGCAACAAAAGCAGTTGGACAAAAATGAGAAAAATAAATAAAAGAATATCATTTCTATATTTCTTTATTTTTCTACAACAATTTGTTGTTCTTACTTTAATTACACAAATGAAATTTCAAAATATAAATACTTTTGTCAAGAAAATTTTTAGGCAATCAGAAATTTGGTAATAATAATAATAAATGTGTATAAATTAAATATTTGTAAAAATTTCTTGGATATTTAAAATAAAAGAGCTGAAAACAAATGAATTTATTTTATTTTATAAGTTAATTTATTTCCAGCAAAAGTTAGTTTCCAACCTCAAATTATGTAGAAATAAATTTTATATTTAAAATTGTGTTTATTTTTGAGTTGATTGATTATTAATTTTGCGCTTGACTGATTAATTCGTTAATGTTTAAAGACTATTTTAACATTTTAAGTAGGAAAATATATTTTATTTGGAATAAGAGATTTTTAAATATATTTGTTTAAGTTTAAGTGCAAGATATTTATCGCATATGATTAAACAAGTAATTTTTAAAAATATAATAATCGCATTTTAAATCGATTTTCGAGTGATTTCATTGAATTTCTTTTGTGATTCAGATTGAAAACATAATAATTAGTTTTTCTTTATTTTGTTATAAAATATACCCCAATATATTATTAATAGAACTAATAAGATATACAGATTTTGCCAGTCAAGGCTTATTTTCATATTAAACAAACTAAAATCAGCAATTTTACTTTGTTTTAATAAGCTGTCGAGCACTCTCGACTGGAGCATTTAAACTTGTTGTAATTCACATTATTATAGAAAAATGTCGACTGATTATACTAATTACATTTAATTTATATTACAATAAAAATAATAATTATTTATTTCATTCAAAATAAAAAGTTTTGTATCTTTAAAGCCCGATTGTTATACTTAAGTTATAATCTACTTGAAATGCAGATCGTTTGGCTCTTAATAATTCGGCTTATAGACCTCCCCCTCTTCCCTACTCCTGCCCCGCCCCCTGACTGAATCACGGAATATAAAACAGAGATCAGAGAACGGTGAAATGAATCCAAAGTCTCATAAAGCAAACATGAAACGCGACACTCGAGTCTCGATTGAAATGAGTGCGTTTTGATAGAAATTTGTGGGGCACATGCAACGAATACCAATTACAATGGGTAGTGTGAGGAGGTGTATGCGGCGTGGAGTGTAGTGGAGGGGGGTGGGGGCAATAGATATAACCCATTGGACTCAATAGACGAAATAAAGGCGGCAAAAATGGTCAGCATTAAAATCGAATAAAATTTGTTAAATTGTTAAAATTCCAACGTAAGCAAAGACGGCAAAAAGACGTGGCCATAAAAACAACATTTATATGTAGAGAGCCACTGTATACCCTGCCACTGCCCCTAACCTGACTGTGTGGCACGTCTTGAGAACTGAGGCAAAGGGCGTTCGTGCGGCTTTTTCTTACAGCCAAATAACAGGCATAATTTTTATGGGAGACAAGTGTGAAGAAAACCGCTCGAAAAAAAAGCGGTTGCAACAAACGAAAATGCAAATGGAAATGGAAGAAAATCCTTTGGCAAGGCTGCGCCTGAAGCACAAGAAAAAATAGGAAAGGAAAACAAAACTTAAAAATGCGCAACACACAAATTGTGTTTGTTTTATTTTATAGGGTAGTCGAGTCAGGTACGCCCGACTTGAAAGTGTTTCTGCCTATTTCTTTTTAGATCGCCTGCATTTTCAGCTCTCTTTCTCTCTCTCTCCCTCTCTCTCTGTCCTTAAAGGACCGCCGCCTGCATAAATTTATATCGAGCGGAAGCAATTCCGTTTTGGTCTTTTGTCTTTTAGAATTTTGTGCATAATTATATTTTATTTAGTTTGATTTTTAATTAGGGCCACAAAGAGGCCGCAAGATCATTAAAAATTCCTGCTTTTCTTCCTCTTCTTATTGATTCTGCGCTAATAGAGAGATATAAAAAGAAAGAGTATTTGATTGATAGCGAGTGAGAGAGCAATACTCGCCTTAAAAAATATCACATTTTATTCATTTAATTTTTAAATTCCGTTCACATTTTATTATAAAATTCTATTTTTTTAATAGATTCTTATTCCAATTAACAAATTTAATGCTTCTTTTTTATTGTCGCCATTTTTGTCGCATAAGAAATCGCCCTATTGTTTATGATTATGAGCTAACGGATTTTTAAAAAAATGCCCGAATTAAAAAACAAACAAATCTGCCAATTCACACGCACACAGGCAGGCACACACACACACATGTCCATTTAGCATGCCCATGTTAAGTGTAACAGTTGGCGGGGTATGCTTAACATTAACATTTTCGATGAACCCACAGTTAACAGCGTATAAGACTGCGTGCGCTAACAGCGCATGGTCGTTGAGCGGGCGACAGTGACAGAAATAGGCAGGCAGACACAGTTCGAAATTGAGAGCAAACAGAGTGCGAGAGAGCAAGAGAGAGAGAGGGAGAGAGCGCTTGGCGGCTGGCAACCTGTAAGAATTCAATGAGCGCTGCTTGTTGTTGTTTTCGTTATGATTATGAGAGTCTATCAAAAACTTGACGTCGCTTGTGTATGCGTGTGTGTGTGTGTGAGTGTGTGTGTGTGTGTGTGTGCTGTATTGGCGTATTGGTTGGAGTATAATGGCAGATATGAAAAGGGCAGCTACATAAACGACGACGGTTGGCTGTCGGCAGCAGCGACGCAAAATGAGCGAATATGAGCGTTATGAATTATGTATTGGCCCTCACACACACACACACACACAGCCACTGATACGCAGAGACGCGTGCGTGCGAGCAGAGAGATATGAGTGGGTAGGAGGCGTACATTTCTTGCTGTTGTTGTTGTCGTTGCTGTTGCTGTTGTTGTTGTTGGTTTATGAGTGCGCCGTTTTCTGCTTTCTGTTTTCTTACTGGTGCGCAAGGTGGCGATTGGATTTGGGTTCGCTTTTTTTCTGCTCTTCTTCTTCTTCTTCGCCTGCTTCTTTCGCTGCTGCTCGTCTCGCTTTGGTTTCCTTCTGCTTCTTTTTGTTTTTTTAAAGCGTTTCATTTTCGCTACTCCTCCAGTTTTATGCATTTTCTTTGCCACACATTGTGTTTTATTTTTCTTTTAGCATTTTTCATTTGCTACCCTTTCAGCTTATGCGTTTACTGGCCATATTTATGACAGTCACTCGGCTAAACTGCTCACCCCCACCCCAACTGCACCCATTTTGACGAATTTGACTTTTCGCTTGGCTTTTCTTGCAGCAGTTTCTTGAACAGAGACAGCAATAGTTTTATTACTTCTTTTCTTCTTTTAATATTGATTATTATATTTCTGTTGATTTCCTATTGGATGATCGGGCTTACTCAGTTTTCCTTTTAGTGCTCAGAGAATCTTTAAAGTGAGTTATTTTTTAGTTATGCTTGATTATAATTTTCAAATAAAGAAATAAGTCAAATTATTGATAATTTAATTTAATATATTTTTTTAGTTTTTGTAATTATTTGTGTGTCGTAAAAAACGAAATAAGTCAAATTATTTTTAATTTGTATTTTTTTTTTTGTTGAATGGCTTTAGTTAATATTGAATAAATAAAAAATTAAAAATGTTTATATTCTATTTATTTTTTTATATTTTTATTTATTTTTTTTTAAATATTTATATATATTTTATTATTATTCCTTATGGAAAGTGAACTGTTTTATTTACAGTTTTATTTTTATATGTACACATACTCATACAAATTCTTGATCTAGATCAGAAAAACCCCATTTCATTAATAGCTATTAAAACTCGCATGAGATCATCCATTAAAACTGATTTCATTCTGATTTATAGCTGCATGTGAATCAAATAAATCAGAATCAAAATGAATAAAAATATTGAATCATTTATTTCGCTCACAATTTCAACAACATTTACAACAAACAACAACAATTAAAAAAAAAAACGAAACAATTAATGTTTATAACAAAACAGAACTCACCACAAATTAAAAATAAAAACTTATCGCCAGATGTGTGTGGAAATTAAATTGAGTCACAATTGAAAACATTCCAATGAATATTTGTGCAATTTTTGTATGTTTTGGGAAAGTAGGGAGAGGGGGAGGAGGGGTATCTTTAAGCTTAAACTTTTGAATTGGACTTGACTTTAAAATAAATCGATAAAGTCGTCGAAACAATGCAAAATGGGCGAATGACAGTTCTAAACATGAAAATAAATACAAGAAAAAATAAGTGGGAGTTGCCAAAAGTCAAAAAAGAAAGAAAAAAAAACAAACAATAAAAATAACAAAGAATGAAACAGGAAACCAAACATTTTGATGAATGGCTCATAATACTCAGCACACACACACGCACACACACACACACACACAAATCGAATTGACGAATAAGCGAAGCACCCAAAGCAGACAGACGGACGGACAGACAGAGAGACTGACAGAGCGACGGACGAATGGGTGAGAGTCGGGGGCGAACAATAGCAAAGAACCGAAAATCTTATAAAGCCGAAATTAAAAAAATACAACAACAACAACAACGGCAGCAATTGGCGCTCATAACTGCGCGAAAGACAGAGAGAGAGAGAGAGAGAGAGAGGGAGAGGGAGAGCGCACGAGGCAGAGCGAGAGCGATAGATGGAGAGCGTGAGAGTGTGAGTGAGAGAGAAAGAGCGAGCGAGAGGTGGGCAGCAGAGCGAGCGCAACACATGGTCGGGGCGCAGGCGTGCGTGCAAGCGAGATGGCATCAATAAAAGGGCCGAACATTTATAAGCAGCTAGGTCGAAGAGAGGGGGTGAGGGTAGGGGTGCTGTATGAATTATGATAAATTATTAACAAAGAGAGAGAGAAAGGGAGAGAGAGAGAGCGCGCGCAAGTGCGGCAGCAAGAGCGAGCGAGAGAGAGAGAGCGTAGAAGAAGCTGTTAAAAATGCCAAGAAAAATGCACAAAAAAAAACAATGGCGAAAAGGTGAGAGAGCCAACAGAAAACGGAAGGAAGCAAAAGCAGCAGCAGCAGCAGCAGCAGCGACGACAACAGCAGCAGCGACAGCGCCGTCAGCACAAGCAACAGCGACAGCGCAGTTAGCACAAGCAGCGCTGCCTCTCTGCGATGCATGCGTGTGTGTGTGTCTGTGTGTATGTGAGTGTCTCATAATTTTTCGAACAAGTTTCATAAATGTCCGTTGAGCAAACAGGTAAAAGCAGCAGGCAGCAGGCAGCAGCCAGCAGCAGCAGAGCATCCTGCGCTCTCCACTCGCGAGCTAGACAGAGCGAGAGCGAGAGAGAGAGCGAGAGCGAGTGTGCGAGAGAGCGAGCGAGCGAGCGAGAACGAGAGTGAGTTGAGCTGTGTGTGTGTGTGTGTGTGTGTGCAGGCTGTGGTGTGAGGTTGATGGCAACAGTAACAGTAACAGTAACAGCAACAATTGAGCGCTAGCAGTGCAAGCGAGACAGACAAGTAAAATTTAATAAAAGTTATGATGAGAGGGAATATGCGACTGTGCCTGTGTGTGTGTATGTGTGTGTGTGTGTGTGTGTGTGTGTGTGTGTGTGCAAGTGGGAGCGAGAGCGTTTATGTATGAAAAATTATATGAAATGTGAGCGAGTGCGCGTCACACAGATATGACTGTGTGTGTGTGTGTGTGTGGAAGGTGGGTAGGTTGAATGAATGTCAGGATAAGCCAGTTGGTGGCAGTAATAATAAAAATGTTGCACACACACACACACACACACACACACACATACGCATGCATGTAAAAATATTGATAGTAAACCGGTCGCGTCGTCGTCGTCGTCGTTGTCGTCGCTGCCCGAAGCAGAAAACGACGACAGCGACTCGTGTGTGTCTGTGTCTGTCTATGTGTGTGTGTGTGTGTGTTTGTGTGTGTGTGTGTGTGGCTGAAAGTATCTCAGCGATATTGTTTGTGTTTTGTGTCAGTGTTATTTTGACGCGCGTGCTGAACGTTCGTGCCGCAGACAGAGAGCAGCGAGTATCAGCCAAAAACTGAGTTGTTGCCACACACATAAATAAATATACATATGTATTATAAATCCCGTTGCGAGCCACAATATTTTTAGCGAGTGCGCCAAGTTTCCAATCAGATTGCGTCAAAGTGTTCATAACAATATTTATATATATATACATACATACAACCAAACACACACACACACACACACATATATATATATATATATATATATATATATATTCGTATCCGCATCCGAGTTTGAGTTTGATCAATGTGCTGAAGATGAAAGTCAACGTGATTCGTTATCGATAAGCGCTGCAAAAGCCGTCGGCAAAAACACAAGCGTCAACAAATCGAAATACTAACGGTTTCTCAAAAACAAGAAAAAGTCGATAAAATATTGAGAAAAGTCAAAACAGATATCTGAGTTAAAGTCGTGCATTGCAAGAACAAGGACACAAGCACCAGCACAAGGACAGTGGGCAGTGGGCAGCATGGATCGCGTGCTGAGCGCATGACAAATGTACAAATTTCTTTGGCCAACTGGCGCCAAAAACAACAAACACAAATTGTACTACACACACCCACAAACACACACAGCCACACACACACACCCATACACACACCCGCACACACACACACACGCACGCACACACACATAAATAATGTTCAGTTTGTGCTAAAATAAAAATCGGAAAATCGGAAAATCGAAAAAAAAAATCGAAGTACAAAAAGAAAAAGTTCCCCATTCTTGATGAAAAATCACTTCCAAAACGTTCTGTGTGCAATGCGTAGTGACTTCAAGGATAATCACCAGGAGACCATAAATAAAATGATACAATTTGGTACCGTTAAATATGGCATTGTCAAACAGCTGAAGGATCGCGCCAGAAGCGCCGAGAAAGGTGAGTTTTTCCAGCTTTCTTCTCTATTTATTATAGTCGAAATATTTGTCAATTAAACAAGATTTTTGGTAACTATTGTTTAACTCTTGCTTAACTATTTATTAATTTAAAATGGAAATAGTTGTCAATTAGTTATTTATTGTCTCAACTCTTACAAGCTTTTGGGAACTACTGTTTTTGCCGTTTTTTTTTTTAACTGTTTAATTGGGCCCTAAAGCGACAAGCCATAAAATGTAAATATTACATTTTGAGCTGATTTGTTTTTAATGTCATAATTGTGTGTGTGTGTGTGGACGATTTCCAAAGTAAAGCCGTTAAATCATAAACAGAAAATAGACAACGAACCGTATTTGTATATGTTGTGTATTTAATTAATTAATGTGGTGTTAAATTGGGCCCGACGAAAGATGATTCGAAACTGAAACTCGAAAATCGTTTGAATGCGTTTCGATTCAATTCATTTGACATATGCAAATGCAAATGGCCGCAGCTTTCAAAACCTTAAAAGGCCTCAAAAAACAAACAAAAAAAAAAATGCTTTCAAATCATTTTCAAGTTTACGATGTTATATATATATATATATATAAATATATATATAAACATATGCAATATATTTAAATCATATCATAAAAAACCAAAATCACAAAAAATGACCAAAGACAATAAAAGGTGGCACATTGGAATAATTTAAAAAAAAACTCAAAAAAAAAGAGAGAGCAAGACAGAGAGAGAGGGAGATGGAGAGAGGGAGGGAGGCAGACGTGAGATGGAGTCAGATGTGAAAAGGAGACACAGAACCACTTAAAAACTTTTTATCTCCAACCAAAAAAATAAATAAATAAATAAAAATAAAAACTTAAAATTCAACCATATGCAATTTAAAAATTTGTTATTTTATTTTTTGTATAATCAAAGTGATGCATACATTAAGGCATATCTTCAACTGCCACACTAATAATTATTAATTATGCTGCAAGCATTTTCTATCAATTTTCGGCCATCTATCGAGAAAAACCAGAGCCGATTTCCAAATGCCCAATTCAAAGCTGCTGCTTTAATATTTAACGTAAATTTTATTCGTTTTTTGGGCAAAAATGACAAATTCGTTAATTAACCGAAACTGGTTCAGTTATTCGTTTTATTATTTTTTTTTTTTTGAAGCGCAGACATTCTTTCTTCGTCGACTAGTCGACTAGTAAATCGACTTTCTAACCAGGGTTATACAATTTTTAAATATTATCAACTAAAGCCAGAGCAGCTGATAAGAAAAGCTTCTGGCACTTTAACAAAAAAAAAAGAAAAGAAAAGAAAAGAAAATGAATTGAATAGTTCATTTATAAATTTAAATCAACTTTCGTGCTATGAAAAATATATATTTTTATTGATAAAAAGAACTATCAAAGTATAATTTATATACGAATGCACAACTGAAGCATTTATTCAAAATGTATTCCGCTGCTGTTCAAAATTAATAAATGTTTAGTCATTAGTGCGGCACAATAAATTTCAAATATATCGCAAAATTGGCAGTCGAACAACAACATATAAATCTGCTGCTAATTTCCATATAGTTTATATGGATAATGTACACACACACACACGCACACACACGCACACACACACACATATGCGTGTACTTTGTTGTGTATATGAATTTTATTTGGATTTTTTATTGCTGGCATTTGTATTTTGTTAACCCGAACGCAGAAAAGTCAATGCGCATAACTTAATGACATTAATTATTTAATTATTTTTATTTATGCGTTGCTTTTGTGTTTTCTTTTTTCGCCTTAATTTCTGTATTCTTTCTCTTTGTGTTACTTTATTGCGTATATTTATTTATGCTTGAATTTCATAGACATGAAATACAATTTGCCCCCGGAGTGTCAATTTACGCCAAACTCGTGCAATCCTCACCGATTAGAAAATTATGCGACTGTCTCTGTCTCTGTCTCTCTCCCTCTCTCTGTCTGTCTGTCTCTGCGTCTGTCCCCTGCGTTTTGCTAATATTGCGGAAAAGCGGAAAATCGTTGACTTATTGGGTTGGGTCACTGTTAGGCCCCATATATTTGCCCGCCCGATTTGCATATTGAACATGATGTTGGATTAATTGAAACGCTCGCTGAAAGCCAAACCAAAGCTCAACTTGCTTGCAACTTTGTTGTTACAAAGTTTTTTTGTTTAGATTCCAAATCCAAAAATGTCTTCTGGAAACTACTTTATTCATTTAGAATAAACCCAAGAATAATATGATTTTCTTAAAATTTCACCAGCAGCTGCTTTTCTGACAAGTTTTTTGCTTATATCGAGAATATAGTTTTGTATCTTAGATTGCTATCATTTCTCGCTGTGTATTATCAAATGGCAATTCAGCAATCCACGACTAGTTGCGTTAAATTGTGATAAAGCACAATTTATTACGCCTTGCGGCGTTAAAAAATAAAACCTATCAAAATTAATGAAGGCTTAAATTTACACAGTGTTTAAATATTAATTGATTTGGCAACTACACTAATTAATTTAATTTTACTCAATGCTCCACATGGATTTCACTCTTTATTGGTTTCGACATTTCAAAATTGCCACGCTGAAAGCTACACGAACTAAATTTAGAGCTGGAAGTAAAATTTTGTAGCGAGAACATCCGACAGAAAAAAAAACACAAAAAAAACAAAACAGACCAGAAATGTTTGTTGTTGTTGTTGTTGTTGTTGCAACAACATATTTTGATGGGTGTGCGGTTGAAATGACAATTTAAAATGCGAACAAAAAGTATTATAAATTGTTGCAAACATAATTTGACAATGGCAAATGCGAAGCTGCATAATTTCGCCTAATCTTTAAGTCTGCCAACTGTGCGGATTTATGGACAATACTTTTACCATATATATGTGTGTGTGTGTGTGTGTGTGTGTGTGTGTGTGTGTATGTCATTTGAATTTAGTGCTCGGGGCAGAAATCAATTTATGGCTTGACTTAATCCACCTTGAATCGTATACAATTCAATTCATTGTCCCTTGTGTATATTGAGCTAAATTTGTTTCTATATTTATTCTTTGGTCTGCTCCAAATAAATAAAAGGAAATATAATTTCCTGTCCACACATTTATATATATACAAATATATATATATATATGTATATCTGTATTTTTCTATGCCAGTTTATCATAACAATATTTGGTTTAGAATGAAAGTGTTTTTGGTATATTTTTCTTGCAAAAATACCCGTAACTGATTGGAGAGGACAACAACAGCTCTGAGAATGGAAAATGCATTTATACGTATTGTAAAAGTGGCCAAAGAATTTATGAGCAATTGTCAAATGACTTTGCAATTGGTCGATTGAATGACAGTTTAATGGGCGTCATAATTCCGATTTGCTGTTGCTTTTTATGGGCGGCTGTCAGGCGAACAAAGCAGCCGCCACAAAACTTAATGACGCACATAATATTCAATGTTAATTAATTGAAATAACATTCACTCATCAATTATTATTATAATAATTTCGATCGGAATTTCGCGTTGAACCCACAACTTATTTGAGTTAAGCACACATTCAAATCGGCAAAAAAAAAGAAGCAAAAATCGGATTCCAAATGAGGAACAACGCGGAGAACATTTGAGAATTGAGCGTCATATTCATTTTAAAAATAATAATTATATTATATTGATGCGATCGATATGCAAATGGCGCTGATAGCAGCAACCAAAAACAAAAACCAAAAAAAAAACGTGGCTGCTTAAAAGTATCTGAGTGCCCCTAGTCGTGGATCTGTGTGTGTATCTGTGTATCTGGTGCAAAACTCGCTTGACTCGTTTTGATTTGTGCAGAAATATGCTTTATTATACTATCGAGCAGAGCAACAGGCTGGCAATCGAGGCAATCGAGCCATGTCTGGCGATTTATCTCGTTTCTTGGCCTGGCCAACCTGGCCAACCTGGCCCTGCGCTTACTTATCATAAATTATGTTTTATGGCCGCTGCGCATGCGAACCAAATTGGTCGCTCGCTTTTTACATACTACTTAGAGATACATTTTTTATTCTTAGCTTAATTTGTATTTGTTATTTTTGATTTGCGACTTTTGCACATTTTCCGTCGGCAATTGTCAGATGTTGTTTTAGTTGATGCTGCTTGCAACAGGTGAGCATCAGCTGCTGGTCAACAACAACAACAACAACAACAATTGCTAATTGCAACTGGTTCGATGCTGCCACAAGAAATGTAATTGCATTCAGCTAGCAGCCACAGCGGCAACAGCAACAGCAACAACTGCAACAGCAGCCAGCAAAATTGCCGCATTGCAATCAACAATTGCTGGCGATTAAGTCATATATGCGACAAGGCAATGGTCAACAGCAGCAGCAGCAGCAGCGGCAGCGGCAGCATCTAAACTGAAGATCAAAAGGAACACACTCTGTG
Organism: Drosophila glabriapex; assembly: GCA_035042305.1. Taxonomy (NCBI): domain Eukaryota; kingdom Metazoa; phylum Arthropoda; class Insecta; order Diptera; family Drosophilidae; genus Drosophila; species Drosophila glabriapex. Next base: position 3,742,618 of record JAWNLN010000068.1, read on the forward strand.
TGTGTGTGTGTGTGTGTGTGGGGCAGGCTAGTTGGAGGGTTGTGGAGAGGAATTGCGGGCGTCTTTTGCCGGTAAATCATGCAGCCAGCAAGCTGCCAACAGTCGCGTTGTCTATTTTGGTTGTTGCCACTGCGAGGCACAACAAGTTGTTGTTGCTGTTGCTGTTGCTGCTCTTGTTGTTTCTATCATTGTCAAGTGTGCACAGTGGAGCAAACTTATGCTTGTCTATTAGAAATGTATTCAAATCAATTATTATTATTAATTTTTAAATGCTGCCAGAGAGGGAATATTAACAAACATATTTATATATATAATTTAGCTGCTAAAAACGAGAGGAGTTTGGGGTAAATTTAAAATTATTTTTTAATTGATATATTTAATAATATTTTGAGTTGCTTAAACTTGATATTGACTAACATATTTATTTGTATTATTTATATATATTAAAAATTGGAAGAAATGCATAGCAGACAGAAGTAAGCAACTCCGATCCCCTAAAATACATACAAATATATATTGTATATTATATATATCCATATATATATCTGCATGTCAGCCTGAACCACAAGAATATAAGTGCTATAAGATCTATGAGGCAATAAATTTGGGAACATCAGTTTTTGTTTAAGGCTTTCAAACTTTTTCAATAAAACAGAAATTAACAAAAAATTAATCTAAAAACCAAACACGTTTTGCACATATTTTATAGAACAAAAAAATAATTGTAGTGTCGTAAAAATAACTTGATTGGCATTAATATTATTAAACAATAAATGGTACTCATTTGCCGTAGTTTGGGATGACTAGTTCTGTTTTTAATTCCAGCTTTGATATTTCAAATTATAGGCAAAAACTGCTCCAAATGAAATCACCAAGAATATTTAAAAAGAAGATTTCATTTAAATTGTAAATTTTCATATCTGTTTTATCGACAGATTCCATCAACAGAACTCAGCAAATTGAGATACGTTTGATTGAAATCGACACTCCAAAATCATGTTGTCAATTTCCATTCAAAACTATGACATGAATGAATATTTATACAAATATTCAAGTTAAGAAAGCAGAATATCATCGAAATCGTTTGTCGTTTATTTATTTTGTGTGCCTAACTGAATAAGTTGTTGATATATTCGACTGTATGCTAATCTGTATATATTTTTGTATATATATATAATTCCATGTCGGTTCTATTGACAGACATCGCAAGTGATCAGGAAGATAATGGCGCCTGCTCGCCGCTGACAACGGCGACGCCGGCCAGCGCCAGTGCCGGGAATAGTCCCTGCCCCAGCCGCAGTCCGCGGCGCCACAGCGACGACGACGACGAGGTGGCTGGCGAAAGGGAGCTTCCACAAGTGGCAGATAGCAAAGAGGATAAACAGGATAAGCTGGATAAGCTGGATAAGCTTAAGGAGAGTGTGGAGCAAATTGAGAATCAAACAGATGCGATCATCGAGGATCACAATCACAATAACAGCAGCAACCACAACAACAACAACGATAGCGAGAACGAGAACGATAACGATAACGATAACGTTGACGATAACGATAACAACAAAGTCAAGGTCATGACAAAGCCGCCCGAGGAACACGAGACGAACGCGAACGCGAACTCAAACTCATCGTTGCCCAATTCACCCACCGCTGCCACATCCAGCATGGAGGAGCCACAAAAGCAACTGGATGTGGATGTGGAGATGCCGCAGGCGGAGCACGAGAAGTGTCCAGCGACGCCGCCGGTCAGCAATGCAACTGCAACAGCGGCAGCAACAGCAACTGCAGCGGCAGCAGCAGCAGCAGCCCAACAATTTGGGGCAACACCCGTCACCCTGGAGGCGATACAAAACATGCAGATGGCAATCGCACAGTTTGCGGCCAAGACAATTGCGAATGGCGCCTCCGGTGCGGACAATGAGGCGGCCATGAAGCAGCTGGCCTTCCTCCAGCAGACGCTCTTCAATCTGCAGCAGCAGCAGCTCTTTCAGATTCAGCTCATCCAGCAGCTGCAATCGCAGCTGGCCCTCAATCAGGTCAAGCAGAGCAACGACGACGACGCCGACGAGGATGTGGAGCCCGAGGAGCGAGAGGATGGCGAAACGGATACCTACGAGGAGGAGGAGCGCATTGCCGACATGGAGTTGCGACTGAAGGCCGAGGCTCGCATGGCCGAGTCCAAGGCACGCCAGCATCTCATCAATGCCGGAGTTCCGCTGCGTTCCCGTTCCCGTTCCCGTTCCGCCTCTCCCTCACCCAGTCCATCGGCGGCAGCGTCGCCGGCTGTCTCCCTGAAGCGCAAGCGGGGCGATGATGCCGGGGCCAAGTCTGGTGGTGGTGGTAAGGCCTTTGGCCAGCCGCAGGTGAGCGCCCAGGATGCGCTGTCCAAGCTCAAGGAGATGGAGAATATGCCGTTGCCGTTTGGCACCGATTTGGCCTCCAGCATCATAACGAACCACGATGATCTGCCCGAACCGAACTCGTTGGATCTGCTACAGAAACGGGCACAGGAAGTGCTCGACTCGGCCTCGCAAGGCATCCTGGCCAACAACATGGCCGATGACTTTGCGTTCGGGGACAAGTGCGGCGAGGGCAAGGGTCGCAACGAGCCCTTCTTCAAACATCGCTGCCGGTACTGCGGCAAGGTCTTTGGCTCCGATTCGGCGCTGCAGATCCACATACGATCTCACACGGGCGAGCGACCCTTCAAGTGCAACGTCTGCGGCAGTCGGTTCACCACCAAGGGCAACCTCAAGGTGCACTTCCAGCGGCATGCCCAGAAGTTTCCGCATGTGCCGATGAATGCGACACCGATACCCGAGCACATGGACAAGTTCCATCCGCCGCTGTTGGATCAAATGTCCCCGGACAGTTCGCCCACACAATCGCCAGCGCCGACATCCGGTCAGGCGTCGGCCAGCTCAACGTCCGCTCATCCGCCAGCGATGTCTTTCCCCGGCCTGCAGGGCCTCTATCGTCCGCCCATGGAGCTGCTGAAGTCTCTGGGAGCGGCGGCTGGCAGTACGGCCGGACTGCCGCATCCCTTCTTCCCCCAGATGCCGGGACTGGGTGCGGCTCTCAAACACAGCCAACAGCAGCAGCAGCAGCAGCAGCAGCATCAGCAGCAGCAACAGCAGCAGGTTAGTCAGGAAATGCCCACAGATTTGCGCAAATCCTCTGGTCCCAGTTCGCCGCACGACGAGGAAGACGATGATGATGATGACATGACTGCAGTGCGGTTGCCCGTCAAAGCGGAACTGCTCGAGGAGGAGAAGACGGAGCCGGAGACGGCAGCAACGTCCGCCGAGAGTGCCGATATGGAACCAGAGCCAGAGCCACTGCCACTGGAGGTGCGCATCAAGGAGGAACGCGTCGATGAGCTGGAGGAGCAGGAGGACGAGGAGCAGCAGCAGCGCGAGCAGCAGCAGCGCGAGCAGCAGCAGCGGGAGCAGCAGCAGCAACAGGAAACACCTTCCAATCGCACACCGGCAGCCTCGCCGACGGACCCCGTGTCTGAGACGCCGCCACTGATGCAGCGACATCATCACCAGCATCATCATCAGCATCAGCATCATCAGCAGCATCATCATCATCATCATCATCCCTCCCAGCAGCACCACCATATGCCCGGCTATCCACCGGTGGTGCAACCGATTCAACCACCAGCAATAATGCACGCCCAGTGCTCGCCCGGCTCCCATTCGCATCTGGATCAGCTGCCGACACCGGGCCAATTGCCGCCAACGATGCCACATCGTGAGGATTTCTTTGCCGAACGATTCCCCCTCAATTTCACCACAAAGACACTCTCCCCCGAGCACCACTCGCCGATCCGTTCGCCAGCTGGCCATGCTCATGCCCACATTCCGCGTTCGCCGTTCTTCAATCCGATCAAGCATGAGATGGCGGCGCTGTTGCCACGCCCACATAGCAATGACAACTCGTGGGAGAACTTCATTGAGGTGTCGAACACGTCGGAGACGATGAAGCTCAAGGAGCTGATGAAGAACAAGAAGATCAGCGATCCCAACCAGTGTGTCGTCTGCGATCGCGTCCTCTCCTGCAAGAGTGCCCTGCAGATGCACTATCGCACCCATACCGGCGAGAGACCCTTCAAGTGTCGGATCTGTGGACGCGCCTTCACCACCAAGGGTAATCTGAAGACGCACATGGCTGTGCACAAGATTCGTCCGCCGATGCGCAATTTCCATCAGTGTCCCGTCTGCCACAAGAAGTACTCCAATGCGCTGGTCCTCCAGCAGCACATCCGGCTGCACACGGGCGAGCCAACGGATCTGACGCCCGAGCAGATTCAGGCGGCCGAGATTCGTGACCCGCCGCCCTCAATGATGCCCGGCCACTTCATGAATCCCTTTGCAGCGGCTGCTTTTCACTTTGGTGCCATGCCTGGCGGTGGTCCGGGCAGTCATAATCCGGGTGCGGGTGCGGCTGGCATGTCGGGTGCTCCGCACAATGGCGCCTTGGGTTCGGAATCGTCGCAGGGTGATCTCGACGACAACATGGACTGTGGCGATGGCGATGATTTCGACGATGCCTCCTCGGACCATCTCTCCAACGATCCAGCGATGGGCGATGAACGTCCGCGTTCCGGCGATGACTTCAAGTCGCTGCTCTTCGAGCAGAAGCTGCGCATCGATGCCACCGGTGTGGTCAACATCAATAGTCATCATCCACACTCGCATCATCAGCATTCGCGTCCTCGATCCGCTGCCAGCAACGCCAATTCGATTGGCTCCGCTTCCGCTTCCCCCTCCGCACCCGCCAGTCCCAGTTCGCAGCCGAAGCCGAGCTGTTCGCCGGTTCGATCCGTCTCGGAGGCATCGCAGGGCGCACTCGACTTGACGCCACGTGCCGTTGCTCCTGCCCCCTCGCAGCCAATTGCCTCCACGTCGCGCTCCCCGCCCCCGCCCAAGGAGAAGACAGTGAGTCCGCTGAGCCAGCAGTCCACACCTGCTCGCAGTCCCAATGCCTCCGTCTCCGCCTCCGCGTCTGCCTCCGTCTCTGCCTCGCAGCTGCTCTCCTCGCAGCTGGCACCGTCAGTGGGCATTGATTGCCTGCCGCCCGGCTTGCAGCATCATCTGCAGCAGCAGCATCAGCATCTGATGCAGCAACAGGCGGCGGTGGCAGCAGCAGCGGCTGCCCAACATCATCACCATCAGATGCAGCAACATGCCGTCGCCCTGCACCAGCATCAGGAGCAATTGCGTCGCGAGGCGCAGGAAGTGCAACAAAAAGCGGCAGCTGCTGCGGCAGCGGCAGCGGCTGCTGCCCAGCGTCAGACATCGCCACAGCCTCCAACACGTGCGGGGGAATCACCTGGCGGTCCACCCGGTGGTGGTCAGCCCAATCCGCTGATCGGTGCCCGACCGCCTTTCGGCATGTTCCCCAATCTGCCCATCTTCCCGCCGGCCACCACCCAGAATATGTGCAATGCCATGAATCAGATTGCCCAATCCGTGATGCCAGCGGCACCATTCAATCCGCTGGCATTGAGTGGGGTGCGGGGCAGCACCACCTGCGGCATCTGCTACAAGACATTCCCCTGCCACTCGGCGCTCGAGATTCACTACAGGAGCCACACCAAGGAGCGACCCTTCAAGTGCAACATCTGCGACCGCGGCTTCACAACTAAGGTAAGTCCGAGACGGAATTATTGTGGCAAGAATACAAAATAATAAAAAAATAAATAAATAAATTATGAGCTATAATCTAGAAAGAATTTAAGATTTTTCCAAGAAATCAGTATAATATTTATTTTTGAAAAGAAATAAAGAAACACACAAATGCTTATCGAAATATATTCATAAAAATATAAACTATTTTTGAAAAGAAATAAATTATGTTTAGGATTATCAAATGCTTTCACATCCGAGCAATTTGAAATATTTACGAAAACAAAAATCTGCTCAGAAATTCAATAATATGAAAATAAATCATGAGCAATTTAGCAAATCATCAGAAAGTAAAATATTCAAAATAATATTTGCAGGCACGTTTTTTGCTCAGAATTGCTGAAGGAATTTTATCGAAATATTTTCATTAATAATATAAATTGTTTTTGAAAAGCAGAAATATCAAATTTTTAAAGATTGTTAATTAAAATCTTTTTTACTTCTGAGAAATTTAAATATACTTTTGACGACAAATCTCTCTTCCAATATTAGAAAATATTAAAATAAATTATGAACATAAATAGAAATCAAATCCAAAAGTCAAAATAATATTTATATAAATTTTTTTATTTTTATGAATTTATTTTTATGATATTTAATAGGACTTTTGATTAAGGTGAGGCGCTTCTGCTCCACACAAATTGAAAATATTTACTTTAAGCTGTGCAAGTGAACTGAATTTAAGAGTTATATGATTAATTTGTCCTAAAACGGATAACCTAACGCCTTTCTTTCTGCTCTCTCATTTAATTTTGTTGCAGGGCAACCTCAAGCAGCACATGCTGACACACAAGATCCGCGACATGGAGCAGGAGACCTTCAGGAATCGAGCTGTAAAGTATGTAAGTCTTCCAATGCAACACCAACACGAACACTACACAAAACACTCAAATCTATTTACTCCTTGCTCAGTTTACTATTCCAAAAAGCACACAACAAATGCAGTGAAATATGTGAAAAATGTGATCCATGCTAATATAGAAATTGTCCAAATTTGATATTTTTATTTATAGATGAACGAGTGGAGCGATGAACGCGAATAATTAACTAGTTGGTTATCGATGATGAAGAAGAACAATCCAAATATGACTCTCGCAACAACCAATATGATCTCATGCAGTGTTGTGAAGAGCAGCAAAAAGAGTGTCGACAACGCTGCGCTGGAAGCTGGAAGCTGGAAGCCGAACCCGAAGCCGCCTCACACACAAGGTAGTTCAAGAGCAAACGTACGAAAACCCATCAAAAAAACAAACCATAAGAATCATTAAAAAAAAAACTAAGCATCGCATATACAATACTTAAAATTTATAAATTGTTGCCCACAAAATTATTATTTGATTTTGTTATGTGGGTGGGGGGAGGAGGCAGGAGCGATGCTTGCCTGCCTGTGAGTTCTTTCATGATTTCTCTCCCATAAACAAATGCTAAAGAAATCAAATTGAAAACAGGCAACAGACGGACGGACAGAGAGAGACGGACACACACTAAATAAAAAATAAAAGTAAACTAAACCGGCATGAAACGTATCCAAAGATGCATCAAAAGCAATTTTCCAGTTTAACAGAGGCCGTCGAAAAGCCGCTGGAGTGCTTTGAAATGAGACTGATAGCGTTTCAGGCTAATTACCTAATAAAAAATGTATATATATACATTTGTATGTGTATATGTAATTACAATATTTGCAAAATCGGAATCATAAAATATGAAATGGAATCCAAATCGAAATCAGCTGAAATCTAAGGCGTAGTAAAATCAAAATTCGAATTTAAATTAATCTTAAGCTATGTTTAATACTAAACACTAAACATTAGGCGATAAATAACGAGTACAGTATATATCCATATATATACATATGCATTTATGTGTATATGATAACTAAGTCCACACATATTCAAATAAATATATTTCAAATGTGCAATAATAATATGACACGCTATCGATTTAGTCTGGCTTTTGTTTCCTACGTTCTTATTTTTAATCTCTTGTAAATAATACTAAACGCAATAAATCCAATCAATTTGCTTCGCTTCGAAAATATAGCTGTAATAATAATAATAATGCATAAATAAAAAATAAAACAAAAACGAGAAATTGTGATACTAAATGTTAAATTGTTGGCCGATGCAGCTGGTGGAGCCAAGTTGATGCAAAATGCTTTCCATATCACTTATAACAACTGGCAAACTATTGTAAAGAAAAAAAATAAAAATATAAAATACAAAAAATTCAAAACTAAAAAAAAACGTATAAAGATATATATATATTTAACATTCATAGTTAATTTAGTTGGTAGTGCAACTTAAGGCGATTGTCAAACAAAAACGAAAGAAGATATATACATATATATATATATATATATATAATAATAATTTCGCAAACCATTTAATTAATTAGCTTAGTATGTTAGTTAAGTTGACGACAGGCAAGCATAAATTACCATATACACATAAATCATACAGATACAAATGTATCTCAATCTGTTTGTAAGCATAGTCTCATAATTTATTACACAAAAAATGAAGAAAAAAAATGAAAAGAAAAGAAAACAGAAAGAAAAACCATAAAGCAAACGAAATACAAATAAAAAGTATACAAAGTAACAAATATATGTATTTAAGTTATGAAAAATTAATAAACAAAGTCGACTTTTTATTTTGGCCACACGACCCAACGTCGCTTATCATGATCGGCATGGATGTTCTGGGAAAACAAAAAACAAAACGACAAAAATGAAGCGTTGAAATTTCGTGGTAAAAGGCCATGGACCCCTCACCGAATACAGCGGTGCAAGTGTGGGCCACGTTAAGATATTGTAATAAAAATGATTAGTCAAGTTTATTATCGTCATAATCTTTTAATTCGAAATCGAAACGGAATATTGATAGCCTATCCAACAGCTGGAAAGCGAGCTGGCTCAGAGCCGCTAACTGCCAACAGCCAACTGCCAACTGCTGACTGCCAACTGCCAACTGCTGACTGGATCTGGATATAAATGCGAAGCAGCAGGGAAATATTTTTATTACCTTTTAACATTCAACATTCAACATTTTTGCTGCCTAGTTTTTTGTTGCTGTTGTATTCCCATCGTTTTTGTTTTGGTCTTAAATATTATTTTGCTTTTATTTATTTATTTGTTTTTTTCTTACTGTGACTCGGTGCCAGTCGCTATCTAGCCGGCAATCCGGTCACTTTTGGCTTGCTAGCTCTGTTTTTTAGTCGTTAATCAAATATTTCTTGTTGACAATGCTTTGTCATATTTTTAAAGACGAGCACCCGCTGTGTGTGTGTGCTGTGTGTGTGTGCTGAGTGTGTGCTGTGTGTGTGCTGTGTGTGTGCTGAGTGTGTGTTGAGTGTGTGTTGAGTGTATGTTTGAGCATTAAAGTGAATGTTTTGTCTTTGACTTAAATTGTGTGATGGATTTTTAACTGGTTTCACTGAGTTTGAAAACAAAAGGTTGATCAAATTTTAAATATTTATTTTATATATTTATAAATACAGCTGAAATTCAAGGTTAGAGCTCGTCTTCTTTAAATAACTAGAATAACATAAATTTATTTATTTATTTTTTTACATTAATTGAAATATATTAATATATAATTATAGGCAATAAATTAAGTTGGCCTTTCAACAACTCAAAGCAGTATTTTCCTTGCCGACAGTCATTTCTGCAATATGCCGACATTAACTAATTACTCAAGATATTTCTCGACTGTTGTCACAGGTTGTCATCATCACGACTAATATGCATGCATGAAGATATCTGTCAGGTTCCTGCGATCCCCGATCCGCGATCGTCGATCCTTTCTGTGTCTCGTCTCTGCCTCTGGTCTGGTGAGGGGCTGTGACAACCCTTCGGCTTGGGGTGCCACTGTGGCTGTGGCTGTGGCAGAGTCTAAGGGCTGTCAGAGTTTGAGTTGAGTTATTGCTGGTATCTGACAGACGGTGTTCATGTTAATTTGCTGCGTATAATTGCCGATTACAGTTTTCAAGTTGTTTATTTATAAGTTTTAATAGTTTCACCGCATTGCGTGTATTTTTTCCCTCTGTTTGGTCGGGCTTCGCCTCTACCTTAACGCGTCGCTCGTTAATGGATTTACAGCACGAGACTAACCCAAACACCCGGTTAAATGGCAAATGTCTCATTTATGTTGCTTATAAAATGGCATAAAATTTTACTGGCCAAATAAAGTTGGCCGTTACTGGCTTAGCTTTTCAAAGCAGCAGCAGCAGCAGCAACAATAATAATAACAACAATAACAACGACTACAACAAGAATCGCCTGATAACTATTAAGATACTGCTACAACACACCATTGCTGCCTTATTCGGATTGGGGGCTCTCTCTCTCTCTCTCTCTCTCTGGCAAATCCTTGGAAAACGTTGGCAATAAATGCAAAAATCCTTACAAATAATATGAGAATGGTTATGGTCGCTGTTTCAGCTTATCGCAGGCATAAAAATACACACCCACACCAACACACACACACAGAGCATAACAATCTAAACAAGCAAAAATTTCACAAATTGCGCGGCTTGGTTTTCGCTGCTAAACAGCAGCAGTAAATGGGTCCCACAATCCGGGAGATAGTCGACATTGGGCCGTGTCATCATCGTGGCTGATTTACAGTGAGCCCGAAAGTATATGCACGCCTGTAAATTACGGATTGTTTTATTGTGGCAATGTGCTAGACAATTATGCATGCCGTCTATTTATACATATACATTTTGGCTTGAATTCAATTTAAGTGTAGATGATTAAGGCATATTAATTCTATCTTTCAGTATGTTGTCTTATATATTTAAGATAAACAATAAATAATAAAGAAAAATCTAGCATTTTAGGCTTGTTATAGAACAACTAGTCTGCTTCTAATATATAGTTATGCAGCTGTATTAAAATGTTAGATTTTTCTTAATTTTCATACTTAATATCAAATTCAGATTTATATTAAAGGTTTTTCTTGTCCCTTCTATTAAGTTTTTACAGTTATTCACCTAAATTAAATAGTTGACGTATCATTTTAAAAATTATATAAAAATAAATATTGAAAATATGTTAAAATTTATAATTTCCGTAAATCTTTTACATCATATTAAAATCAGGTTTTAAATATAGAATTTTTTTCTTATGTTTTTTTTTATAAAATTTTTTCTTATTCCTTATATGAAGTTTTTTTTTTGTATGATTTTGCTTTATTTTGTAATTTTATACATTAGTCATTTATTCGATTTGTTTGCGGCTATTGTTCCACTGTGCCACTAGACAAAATGCCAAACAACAACAATCACAAGCACAGACAACACTTCAATACGAAAAATCTAACGATTTGTTTGCACTTTTATTATTTCCTGCTGCTGCTGTTGTTGTTGCTGTTGCTGCTGCTGTTGCTGCTGAAATTGTCACAAAATAAAAATAACAACAATCCAATCCAATCCATTCCATTCCATTCGGATTCATTGGCATTGGGCACACACAGAAACCAAAAATCAAGCGGAATATGCGATGCATTTGGTGGGCTACCTTCCACCCCGTCCCCGTCCCCGTTCCCGTCCCCGTCCCCGCCCCCATCACCGTCCACGGTTAAGCTCCTTAATGGTGTTTGGGGGTATCCGTATCTATCTATCTGGCAGTGTCAGTTTGGCACATCATTTGGCCGACACACAATGGCAGCGACTGCCTGCCACCGTTTGAGTCGCCGCCAAAGTTGCGCTTGCATTTTGACGGCGGCAGATTCGGACGCAACTGGATGGATATGGATATGGTCACTTATCAGCCTGGCTGCCTGTGCGACTGAGTCTGAGTCTGAGTCTGACTCGAAGTCGGAGTCCGAATCTTGCTTGGCGTTTGACATGCGCTCGCATTTATGCAACATTATGCACAGGATTAGTTGACAGAGCAGAGTCCGCCTTAAGCCAACATTCTCAATCTCGTTCGCATTGTCTTTGATTGGGTTGCGGCACGTGTTGCCCGGCGGTTGCTGGGTGGGCGTGTCATTTGCCACTGTTTGTATGCTGGGTAATCGATACGATCATAATATTGCCCAGCCAGATTAATTGGGCCTTACTCGTGTGGCATATTGCATTTGGTTTTTATTTGCGGTCGCTCATGCAACGCATTTATTTTTGTTTGCGTGTTTAGCCACGGCACACTTTTGGGCTGGTATTAGCCATATTCCGCGATAAATAAAGCAAACGTCTTTGTGAGAGAAAATAGCCACAGCTCTTAAGTTGTACAAATTTAAGTTGATGCCATATTTATTGGTGCTGCACAAAGCAATTGTCAAATTGCAGCATTTTCTTTTTATGTTTAGCACCATAAAAGTTAAAGCTGCTTGGGAATAAAAAAAAAATCGAACAATGGCTTGTTAGACAGTTACTGAAATCACTTAATGATTCAACTTTGGCATATAGAATATATATGAAAGTGTTGAATTTAAGATGTGAGTTAAAGTTAAAGTTAAAGTTAAAGTTATAACTTGGCTGGCAAGATTGCGTTTGCCAATGGAAAATGATGAAGCATAATTCGAAACGCCCCCGAGGGCGTTGACCAAACGAATGGCGCAGACGGTGTGGGTGAGGGAGTGGCAAGGGGGCGGCTGAAGCAACTAGCTTTGATAGTGGAGCTGTGTGGCAGTCAACGCGATTTGTTGCTTGGCTGCATCGCTTTGCCGCCCACACAGCCAAAAGCGAGCGAATAAAGACAGAGGAGAAAGAAAAACGCTCAAGCAATTTTTGCCAGGCACAACATGACTTCACTCTAAGCCAGTAGATAGAGAGAGAGAGAGAGAGAGAGAGAGAGAGAGAGAGCGAGATTGCGAGCAGCATTTACAGTTTTAGATGGAGTACAGTTTGTACAGCTTCAATAATACCCGCAATCCCAGCAGCAATTTTCAAAATTTCAATCCCAAGTCTCAGTCTCTGCACGATACTCTGTTCTGCCTTCTCAATTACATTTGCAGTGATTTGTTTGCTGCACTCGGTTGGGTTGCCGTTGCCAGTGTTTTGGTTGCCACTGCTGCAATGCTGATGCTGATGCTGATGCTGATGCTGATGATGGGTTTCCCATTGAGTCGATCTAATTTCTCATGGCGGAATCATCGATTCATCGTTTTGCGTTGTGTCCTGTAAATAACTGCAGCGCCACCAAAGAAGTGGAGAGAACAACAACTGCTAAATCCAAAATAGCCAAACAGTCAGATAGTCACCCAGTCAGTCAGTCAGTCAGCCAGTTGTTGACGTGTCTACTACTAGCAGCAGGCAGCAGGCAGCAGTCCCCTCTCTCTCTCTCCTTTGGCAGCCCCAGCAGCCCAATCAATCCATTTTCAAACCACTTTGCTCCACTGCCATTCAAGCGCCCAACAACCCATCCACCATCCACCATCCACCGGTCGTGTTTTAATGCCAAATCTAAGCGATTCAAATATATTTTCCCCTGATTTGGGAGCAAAAACGCGGCATAATTGCCGTTTTGTTCGTGTGCTAGTGCAGCAAGAGTGCGACTGAGACAGAATGATAGAGAAAAACAGAGAGAGGAAGAGAGGGAGAGAGAGAGAGCGAGCAGGGGGCGCTAAACGGAGACGGAGAATTACCGAAAGGGGGAGCAACAAACAGAAATTGCACAATTTAAATAGCCAATATATGTATATGCATTTGTGTGAGTGTGTGTGTGTGTGTGTGTGTGTGTGTGTTGTCGTTTTTTTTTTTGTAAAGGCGAGTGTTGGGTCAAATCAAAAAATCACAACAAAATTACTCGCTTGTCATGAAATTTGCCTCGAATTTTTCTTTTAATGCCCTGCACACATTAAAATGTTTGAAGCGGGTATATTAGCACGCATGTGCTATTAATCACTTCCGTTAATATCTGAGACTATATTATATGTTTTTTGTTGCACATTTTATATATGTATATATTAAGCATCTTTTCTTTAAGGTGAACTAAAAACAGTTCACGAACATTATGAATATTCCTTCGAACTTGATTATAGGGTATCTGTAAGTGTGTCAATCCGTTCCTCAGGACTCTGCTTTTGCTACGGATGCAAAACGTTTTACCATTTTGTCTTTGTCTTCCCTGCGTCGCCCGCTCAAACAAGATGAGTGCTGCGGAATTATTTTTCTTTCATTTTTTGTTTTGTTTTTTTGGTTTTTTTTTTTGTATTTTGGACATTTTTTGTATGTGAGTATAATTTGAATTTACATCGAGTGGGACGCTTACCGTTATGTGAAATCATTGATGCACAGTAGAGACACATTTTATTGGAATTAATTTGTTAATTAGCCATTTGCAAAATATGCATGATAAATTAAATTAAAAAGTTAAGCAAAATAATTAAATTAAAACAAAATAATTATTAATGCACAATTATATTTTATTCAGATTCAATTGAAAACGAACTGATTTTTAACTTAAGAATGAATTTGAAATATATTTCCATTAAAAACTCATTCAAAATATTTGTTATTTATTGCCGAGTTAGTTTTCCATTAATCTTGCACCACTGTGCAATGCGCCGCTTGCAATCAACGTGACGTATGAGTGTTGTTTGGTTGTTTGTCAGCTACGAGTTTGCTGTTCGTCCGTCCAAACTTGAACTGGGGGCCGAGTTGAGTTTTGCTTGTGAGTCAGTGAAATCTGGGTGAGTGCGGCCCCAAAACGATTCCGGGCGGAATATGCAATTATGTATTTTTAAGTTCATGTTTTAACAATTGCAAACTTTTCTCTCCAGCTCTCTCTCTCTCTCTCCCTCTCTCACTCACGTTGCGGTTGTTGTTTTGTGGCTGTTCGCATTTGCGCCCAATTGCTGTAAATATAAAATTGCAGCAATTTTCTATGGCTTGGCTCGATTGGAGCTCGACGACGACGCGGATACCGCCTGCTTGCTGCCAGCCTGCCTGCCACACAAGTCTAGACAGCAACTCGGGTGGTTTGAGTTGCAGGCCTGTGTTTTTAGTACTCGGCTAACAACCGCCCTGTGGGTGGCAGCGGGCCCAGTTATTATGAATTGCAGCAAATTGCAGCGCAACGGCAAAATGGCGACGGCTCGAAATTGAACTTCAATTTCAAGCTAAAGTTCTACAGCGATTATGGCCAATTGCGCAACTGCGATTTGGGCGGCCTTATGGAAGATGTGTAAGCAGCCAACATTAACTTAAACTGTCAAACGGCGGCACGAGTGTGTGAGTGCCGCTAACTTAATTGAGTTGGCCCGGACACACCTCTTAATTGATGTGAGCGCCAACTCAGTCGCACATACAAATAGCCACAAAATCAACAGTTAGCCGCAAAAAAAAAAAACAAAAAAAAACAAATTCATTGAAAGCAAACCGGCAACAAATGCACAGAGAGTAGCCTGCACACAGCCACTGCTGACGCTGACTGAGACTCTGAATTGAGACCCGGGGCACAGTTGAGAGTGTTGCCTATCCCAGCCAAACAAACAAAAGACATCTGCTCACAAGGTGTGCGCGATTTTATTTGGTGTCAACTACAAAATAACAACAAAATGCTTTGCACTCTCATGAGTGTGTTTATTTTTTAGCTGCTATCGGAAAACGTGATTGGTGCTGTTTTTTGTTTTTTGTTTATTGTTTGTGTTTTTTGCGTTGATTGTTGTTGTGTTGTAAACAATAGTTGTAAAGTTACGGCTGTTGTTGCAAAGTGGTTACTGCCTCAACCAATTATTAACTAAAGCTGCATGTTAACACTATTATTAAGTTTTTATCTGAGAATATTTAAAATATTTATAAATCTGTAATTTACTAAACACATGTAAATATCGAAATCATTATTATTATTTGCACAGCTGGAGCCTAGTTGCTACTAATATTATTTGTATAATTAATTGTTAAATATTTTGTTGGATTTTGGTTAGATCCAAGCGCACAGTTTTACAGCGTATATAAACAAGATAACGATATGCAGGAATCACACTTTTATTAGTCTAATGACGCGACGCATTCGGCAGTCAAAAACGGAGTGAGTACAGAACTATTGAGAGATTAATAACTGCGTATATGCGAAGGAACGGACAAAGAAAACTTAGGATAAGCTAATCGAGGGTTGCCAGATTGTTACATTGCAAACATTCGCAACATATTTATTAGTTAATATTAATTAATAAATAAATATTAAAATTAAATAAATATATAAAAATATATTGATTATTGTTTGATAATATCTTTAAATAATTTAAATATTTTTTTTAGCTGTTTTATTATTTTTTTGTCTTATCAATTTTTTTCTATTTATTTTTTTTGATATAAACTCCAATATATTTTGAAACTTAATCAAGAATTATACCAGACTGGAGAGCTTTAATTGAGATTTGTTTTTTGTAACTCTGATGTTAATTTAAATTTTGAAAACACTTTCTTGTTTAGAGAATGTTGATATCACTTTGAGGTCAAATTAAAGGTTAAACAATTTAGAATGGAAAACTTCTAGAATAACAACTACAAATTTATTTTTGGAATTCGCACAGATCAACAAGGACTCAAAATGAACCGTAAATAAGAAGAAGACGCAAACTTGATTTTCGCATTTCTCAGTACAATAAAAACGCATTTCGCCTGAGAATGAATGCGTTGCTCAATGAAGGCGCAAGTCCATTGTTTTGTAGGATAATATTTACTTGCAATAAAAGGCGTTTATACATGTGTATGTGCAACATACAAACTGAATCGATTAATGATTATTGCAAGTAGCTGAATGGCAACCGGAATGAGACGAATTCGATGAAAAACGCGAATTACTGCAGCAGCAGCCAATAATAAAAACAAACAACAAATCGCACGCTGCAATAAAAATCGGTTCACAGATCAATATCAATGTGTGTGTGTGTGTGTGTGTGTGTGTGTGTGTGTGTACATATATATATATAGTAGAAGATCTCTGCAAACAGCAGACATGTAATTTAAATTGTATATTGTGAGTTTTTGTGGGGAACAACATATTCGTAATCGATTCAAAATGGAATGCGTACAGAGTTTGAAGTTGATTGTTGTGCTTTGCAGCAATTGAAGGTTTAGTTTTGTCCGCCGACCTCAACAACAGCAGCGGAGATGATTTTGCAATTTTTTGTGAATGAAACAATTTGCTGAATAAAATTCCTGCCGGATTTGCATGCCAAATTCAGCAGCACTTGTCGATTTCGAATGCAAATGCAACGAGTTGTTTTTTGCTGACGAATTTCAAATTAGGCACAAATTAAAAAACCAAAATACGAATAGCAAGCATTAGTTTTTTTTATGGATTCCATTACATTGTTGAGCCAGCTCTCGAGATCCTTTTTTCGAATGTAAAAAATATTGCAAATACATAGTCAATGAGATGAAGCCACCAGTTTCCCACCAACTCCTCCTGCTCCACACTGAGCATTTGTCTGAGTTGGCAAATGAAATGCATTTTGTAGACATTTTGTTGTTTGAGTCAATGTCCGGCATTTGGAAACTTTGTTTTTGAAGGCAACTGGACGAGTTTTTTTTAGTTTTTTATTGACGATAGAGCTGAGGCTGCAACTGCGACTGCAACTGCGACTGCGACTGCAACTGCCGCCGGCACCGATAACAAATCGCAGATACATAATTAAATTACAGCGTTTTAATTTCTGTAATTAGTCACGACTTTTGTCGCAGCGCACTCTGTAACTGGCAAGGGAGTGGGTGGGGGGTGGTAGTGTGGAGGGTCTGAAACCAACCCATGGCGGCGCCAAGAAGCTCCGAACCAATGAATTCAAATTAAAGCACATTTGCATCTAAGCAATCGTATCTGTATCGACTACCAGCTACAAGACATTGGCTGACTCGACGCCAGCCGACAACAACATTCATTCGATCTCAGTGCGTTGATATACATACAAACATACCTACATACATACATACATATATATATACATATATGTGTGTATTCCAGAAAACCGGATTTGTATCCATAGACCTTAGTCAGCAATCGAATCACCAAAATGATCTATTTAATCCGAGCGTGGGCCATAAATTGTTGCCGCTGAAACCAAAATATGCAATGTATTTTGACTCTTGCCTTGCGTGTTGTGCGATTGCTCGAAGAAGACATACTGAGGAGTGAGGGATGCGGTTGGGGCTGGGATTGGGGTTGAGCAGCTTGGTAGGGGCTGGTGCGACTTGCTGACTGCGCGTGCGCATTCACATATAAATTAAAGAAATGTCACACATTTTGCACAGCGTCGACACTCGCTCGCCACTTGATTCATGAAATATGCGAATTCGAATTCGAGTGCAGCAACAAGTCGCCAACAGCTAAAAGTGGCCACAACAGCGCCACTGAGCCACAGTAACCAACGGTAGTCACATGCTCGTCTTAATCATCATCATCATCATCATCATCATCATGATCATCATAGTTGCCATGTAAACTCATTTAGGCTCATTTGAATACAAAAAAAGGAGTAAAAACGAGTCGGCAGTTGCTAGTCGCATTTATTTAAAAACATTTACATATATTTCATGCGACTCGATGTTGTTCATGGCAGAATGTATATATATATATATATATATATGTGATATATAAGTTTTGATTTTTTATATTAATTTATGCAATTTTAACAATATACACAATGACTTCTGCTAAGAATCTGCAGAACATTTCTTCTGCTTCTGCACGAAACTTGTCAGAACTGACCAATTTAGCAGCCTCTAGAATTAGATATTTTTATATATTTATTTTTATTATATTTTATTCAAATTAAATTCGAAACTAGCTGATTTTTAGCTTAAGAATAAATTTGAAATAAATTTTCATTAAAAACTATTTGAATTTGCATTACAAACTCATTTAAAATATGTGCTATAAATTATTGAGTTACTTTTGACCTTATGCAGACCTTAATGCAGTCCACAAACTTGAGTAATTAAAACAAAAATTAGAATATTAAATAAACTAAAAATAAATAGTTAAATTATTCAAAATGCAACAAATGAAATAAAATATCGGAGGCAATATAAAATGCTATTTTGGCTAAGACATTTCAACACTAGCAAAAATGATTTACTAATCGGTATTAGAATTATATATATATGTATATATATATATTTTTTTTAATTAATATTTAATTCTTATTGTTCTGTTGCAAGTCGTATATTTATAAGAAAGTTTTTTCCTTAAGTGAAAATAATTTAACTCAATTTTCAGTTAACTTTAGTTGTTTTAGATGTAAAAGCTTTGAATTTACTCGCTGAAATAAAATTATTTTATTATCCCAACTCAACTTCATACTCCTCTTCAATGTTTCAGAGAATAACCAGCTTTCCTATATATATATATATATATATATATATATATACATTCCAACCTATATGGTATATATATATATATGCATTTGAGGGGACTCCACTCAAATATTTATAGGTTCTTAGGGCCAAGAGTGAGTTCCCTTTGAGTCTACTTCTAAGTAGCTACAATCTGCGTTAACTTAATGTAGAAACTCGTACGTGTGCACAGCTGTACACAGTCAGCACATATATACATATATATATACATATAAATACATATAAATACATATATATATGTATGTGCACTTCTGTATGAGTTGTTAAAGTTTTTAAATATCAATATGTGAACGCAGCAAATTCATATCGGGATATGAAGAAAGCACTTTCTATATACACAAGTATGTCTCATACATATGTAGATATATATATGTATATATATATGTGTATATATGTGCAGTTATATATGTGTTCAGCTTTGAAGTTGGAGAACATAAAGGTCAAAAGTTTCTCGATTGCAGTTGAAACTTTTATGTGCAGTTTTTTTCTTTCCTTATCAAGCGTGTTACTGCACACAACACGGAACGGTAGACACACACACACACACACACACACACACACACACACACACACACACACATATACACCCACCCACACAAGAGCCTTGGTCCTGGCCGTGCCTTGAGTGCGCCATATCCTTTAACTCGCTTTAGCTTCGAAATTTCCACCCAAACGAAAAAAAGAAAAGCAGTTTTCATATTTTTGGCGATAAGCAATGTTTGTGTGTGATTGCTGTGTGTGTGTGTGTGTGTGTGTGTGTGTGTGTGTGTGTGTGTCCTGCACTTAGCCACCACTAGTCCAGGTGGACCCGACTCGCAATGGGAAATAAACAAAAATAAAAAAGGAAATAAAGGAAAAAGGCGAACGGCGAAAGGCGAAAGGAGCAAAAGATTCGCTTTAGCAAATGGCAAAGCACAAATTTATGTAAAAAGATCTGTGATTTATATCAGCAACTGGGGGCAAAACTTTTATTTTGCCCCACGATTGAGACGACTGCCATTCGCTGCTTTCGCCAAATACACGCTGAGAAAAATACAGCAGCAATTCAAAATATTTTAATGATAATAATAAAGTTAAAAGCTGTTTTTGTATGTTGTCAATTCTTTTTTAAAAACTGTGAACCATTTTTAGTAAGCATTATATAAACAAAAAATAAAATATAAAATAAAAATGTTGAAATAAATAAATCAAAAAAAGGACGAAGTTGTAAAAAATAAAATAAAATGTGACAAACAAATATTCCTAAGTATTTTTTAAATATTGAATCTAATTTATATTTTTAGATTTTTGCAAACTGACTTGGGACTATTTCAGTCAAGTGCACGTTTAATTTATGGAATTTTAGTTTTAACGCCACAACTTTTGGCTTCTAATGCTTTACGTGCCATTGTTGTTGTTGTTGTTGTTGTAGTCTCCGTTGTTCTTGTTCTTGTTCTTGTTTTGCAACCGCATGTGGCAGTCAGACGTGTGTGTGTGGGTTTGGCTGTGACTGCCTCCCAGCGAGGTGGGCAAGTTGAAACTTCTAACGCACATAAATCAGATGCACTTTCAGCTTTTTCGGGCAACGAAAAAAATAAAATCAAATAAAATAGAATAGGAATAAAACCAATACAACTAAAAAATTAGCCAGGCGAACCTGTGCTGAATGTGTGTGTTTCGTCACTCAGACCATATTGGCCATGGCCTCAAACTGCATCGATTGCAGTTATTTCAGTCATTGGTGGATCTGTAGAAGGATGCGAGCCTGACAAATTGGAGTCATTTGCGTTAAGCATCCCTTTTACATGCGTGTCTGAGCGAACCGTGCCCTTGCTTAATGAAATACGGCCAACGTCAAAATTCAATTAGCCTTCAGCTTCGCAAGATGTGAGATGAAAACACACACACACACACACACACACACACACACACAGCAGCAGCACACACACACACACATTTGCTGGCGCTCATAAATGATGATGACGCCGATGGGCGCATGAAATATAAAGCAATTTTGCTAATTGCCATTAGGAATTTTAGCTCGACTCTGTTGCTTACACCGGCCCCCCCCCCCCCCCTCCAGCAGCCCAACACCCAACCACCCACCCACTCAGCCCACCCATTGTACCCACAGCCTGCTCAGTTAATTGAACGACTTGCTCATTAGAGAAGTACGCATAGCTGGAGAAGATTGTGGGTTGGGCTGGGCAGCACTGCTAAGGTGGGCAGAGGCAGCCAACCGATGCTATAAATTACGCACATAAGCCAGTGTCAGTATCAGTATCAGTATCAGTATCAGTATCAGTGTCAGTGCCAGATACAATGCAGACGAGTATCTGAAAGATACATTCGCTCATATTTCCTAGGGTTAAGCCGAAGGAACGATTTGCGATGGCATCGTGCAGAGCAACCAATTTGCCAGCACATCGAACTTTGCAAATCCGCTTTGATCCCCATATGAATGTCATAAAAAATTAAGTGAGAACCAGCGCAGAACTCGAGGCTGGCTGGAGCCGCAGGAGTGCCGCATCTGGTCAAATATTATCACAGACTTTGGAAATCCACTTGGATCTGCTTCTATTCTCTACAAGTGTGCATTTAATTTGGTTCAAGTATACATTCTCTGTTTAAAAATAAAAAAAAGCAGAAAAGTGAGGCAAGTGAGGCAAGTGGAGGACTTGCTGACAGCTTTTTGTTTGCCTTTGTCTCTCGGCGACACGCGACAAGTGAAGCTCTGCAGTTGCCCTGAAGTTCGCACCCCTCGTGCGAGAGGGGTTGCGGTCAGGGTGGGTATGGCCGTTTTCGGGGTGTGGCAGTAGCTTATGTTGTTGCAAATCACAGTGACAAGATAATAAATAAATATCAAAATATGTCATAAAGAGATTTTCAACAACGCCCAACTGACACTGAAGTGGCACAAGTTGGTGGAGTGTTTGCTGCTCTGCCTGGTTGTTTGCTGGCTGTTTTACTTGCTGCTTTGCTGGTGCCTGGAAATTGAACATAAGGTGTCGCTTAAAGAGTGAGTGGATTCGTTGTGAATATGCGAAACCGGATTTCTGCCTGCTGGTGTGAACTGACCGAGTAAATGATTCAAACTGTTTACAACAGTTTGCGATTTTTGTAAAACATGCATTTAAATTATGGTCGGGAGCAGGTTATTTATTTTTGTCCAGCGAGTTACACAATGTGTTTTTATAGCCTTTCAAAATGTAGTTACTAGTTGCAATTGATTTATGATCCATATTCACTTAAAAAGTGGCCCAAAGTGAGGCTTACACATTTGGCCACTATTAACGGGATGTGTAAACAAACAAGTAAAAATGTTGTTTTATATCCAAATCGATCAATTTAATATCACGGATTTTCTTAAATTATTAACAACTAAATGTGGTTGTAGCTGCAATTGATTTATGATCGATATTCACTAAGAAATGCATTGCTTAAAATAAGTTTTATAAATTTGACTGCAATCTATCGATGCAGGCCTGATAAATATCACTTCACTATTACCATTATTTTAGGAGACTTTCATAAACATCTCTAAAATACTATCTATCCGTCTGTAAAATATTATTATCTGCGTGTTTTTTGTATATTCAATATTAAAAATCAGTTAATTGACTAATTGCAATAATTGACCATGAAGTTAAAGATCTGGCGATGTATGAATTCGATATGGAATTGCAGATCAAGTTTCAAGCGCAACAAAGTGTTGCATGTCAACGTTTTTAGGCTGGTTGTTCGCCGACTGGGTGACAAATGAAATCCCAATCGCAGTGTGACAGCCAACGAAGTGCGAAACAAGCTCAAATGCCACTCAGTCATTTCGGGCTGACTATAACTGTGCTTGTCAGCCCTCAAAAGGGGTTAAGCGATGGCTCGAGCCGGGTGCGGGTTGGTTGACAGACACATAACTTGTTAGCCACCCCAAGGACTGCATACCGGCATCCAAATTGGAAATGCTTGTCATATTCTTCATATATCTGCCTTGCTACATGGATTATTCATTTTTATATATATATACACAGATATATATATATATATATATACAGTGTCTCACAACTCGAAAGACTCAGTGTCTAGCAAAAAATTTAAAGTGCTATAAGGTTTAAACAAAGAAACGATCGCAAAATGTTTAAATGCCAATTTGTTTAATGTTATATCACGTTTGAAAAATAAACTTTAGTTTTTATTAAAATATTAATTAATTAACGAAAATAAGTCAAAAACTGAAAACATGTCCAAAATGCATGTCAAAGCTCATTTGACTCAGTCTTAGAAAAGTAACATATTTGGCGTATAAAAACTTAAATAAGGATGTTAATACTTAGTATGATATCCTTTAGCCTTAATAACTTCGTTTAACCTATTATTCATGGAAGATACCAGCTTCCGGGTTGTTTCTGGACTGATTTTGCTCCCCTCATCCAGCAGAGCATTCTTGAGATCGGATCTGTGATTCCGGATGTTATTTTTGAGCAGAGTCCACAAATTTTAAATAACATTTAAATCTGGAGACTGGGCCGGTGGAATTATCATGTGGGGGCAGTTCCAGATAAGCCAGGACTGTACTAATCCGAACTTATGCTTGCCTGTTGTCCTGGTCGTTGTCGTGATAGAACCGGAAAGTACATCGGATTCCTAGCTTCTCGGCACTTTGGATTAAGTTTTCCTTTAATATATTGAGGTACACATTCTTGTCCATTGTTGTTCCAATGAACACCAAATTTCCGACGCCGGCTGCCGAGATACATGCCCATACCATGACACTTCCTCCGCCGCGCTTGACTGTTGCCTTTAGGATTTTGGGATTCAGCTCGGTATTGGACTGTCGCCACACATAATTCCGTCCGTCCGAGCCAAAAATGTTGAATTTGGACTCATCTGCAAATATGACTGTGTTCCAGAACTCCAAATCCTTGTCCAAGTGGGTTTTGACGAATGTCATCCTAGTCCCTTTATTTTTTGCGCATATAAAGGGCTTCCTTCCGTGGTACTCGGGCATTAAAGTCATGGTTGCGCAGAACCCGGCTCACAGTTTCCACACTGCACTTTTTCTCCATTTCATCCTGCACCTGTTGAGTCAGTTTTGGAGCCGATAGCTTGGGATTTGCCCTTATTTTCCTGATGATCCTCCGCTCCTCCTGTACGGTGAAAATCTTATTTGGTGCCTTTCTGCCCTTGTTCTCTATCCGATTTTCGTCGACGAAGCGCCGAATGATGTTGGTCACAGTTGATTTGCTTAGATTTACCATTTCAGCTATTTGGCGATGTGAATATCCGATCTTGAAGTGTTCCAGGATGAGATTCCGTTGGTCAATAGTAGTCCATTTGCCCATAGTCCTTGTTGGCTGGTTGCACCCGAGATGCAGGATATAACTAAACTGACTACAAAGGATTGGTCTATTTATACCGAAAATAATCAACCTGACGTAAAAAATCCGGGTTTTATGGCACCCAGGTGTCCATAACGCCCCTGGTCCAAATTCTATGCGACCATAAATTAAGGTACTTTTTTACATAATCCGGCCTAGCCGGTGGGAAAACCCCAGTTTATTGGGATCATATATTCATTATGGTGGTTAATATATGTACCTGCTATCAGTCTTTGGAATTTTTGAAAAATATTGGATAATTTGTTTATGGCAGGCAATTAAATTTTTTGCTAGACACTGAGTCTTTTGTGCTGCGAGACACTGTATATATACATGCGTAAGGCATTTCATAAATTATTTGTCACAATTAATTGAATTGTGTGCGATGTGTGCAAAAAGCAGCAGCAGGTTCCTCTTGAAAAGGTTTATCCGCAAAACTTTTCCAGATGCATTTACACATTTTCAGCAGTTTTTGTGAAACTTTGTCACCACTAAATGTGCCCCGTTGGGTGGGTGGTGTGCACAATTGTCTGTGGCAGACTGGGGGGGACAAAAGGATAAGCGCCGCACATCGTTCTCTGCTGACAAATAATATGATGAGATACGACATATGTGCAAACAAGTTTCCGAGCATTGCTTCATATAATTGAAAATCATACTTGTACACAATACAAGTCTATCTCTCCTATTTTTTTTTCTATATGTATCTACGCGCTGACAATATTTTTGGGCCATTCGACAGCCCCTTCCGCCAGCCCTTTATATATATTTGCGGGGTAATTTAGAGGCCAATATCCTGCTGTGAAATATACGCTGCTTTGGTTTCCGCCCAGACTGCGACTGCGACTTGGACTGATGTTCACTTGGCCATTGTTCATCGTCCTTGGGTTGCATTAGGCGTTGGATTTAGCGCTCAGAAATGATTTATGATTATGACAAATTGTTGGCGGCAACTGAAATCACTGCGTACATCGAACATGGAACAGGGAGTGGATAGCCAAAGCTTGTCGATTAGAGGGGAAGGTGGGCTGACTGGGCCATTATAAGCCCCGGGCAGGGTGAGCTTTAAGCGTAAGTTAAATTTGTGGAGCTGCCACTAAATGCGTTGTGGCTCTTAAAGAGACAAAGCTGCTTGGATGGGTGTAGTTCAACACCAGCCAGCAACTATAAACTTGCTTTATTTTGTTACCTTGTTAACTTGTTACCTTTTACATTAAGTACCATAAGAAATAACAAAGTCGTTCAACAATTTCTATACCACAGATAAACGATTTTCCTCTTTCCCATTTTATTTTATACCTTAGATCATCTGCGTCATTGTTGCCTTTGTCGAATGCCCGATTTCCATGTAAAAGCCGTTTATAGAAATCAATGCAACAATGGTTTGGCTCGGCATTTAAATATATAATTTTCGTTTTAAGTTCGGGTTTTTCTTTATTTGTTTATTTTTTGCCTTAGTCGGTGTCAGTTGATCTGAAGATGGAGAGCAGAAAGTAATCAGTAAATACTCATTAGACACTGAAATCTGAATACTGAAAGGAGAAATACGGCGGAGCGCATGCAATTAATGCTGATAATAATCAAATAATTAACTTTCTTAATTGAAAACAATGAAAATGGTTTTTATGTCTTTGTGCTTGGGCTTGTTAGAAATGTGGCCAAGTTTTGGTAACATTAACACTTCAACCACAGGGCGATGATGATGGTTTCTAATACATACCTGACTAGAGTCTATTAAATTTTGAGGTTCTTTAAAAATACATTAAACACAGACACAGACACAAACAATGGCTCAAACAAAAGGCCAAGACAAGGCAAGCCAAGGCACGGCAAGGCGCAAGCCGCTAGATGAGCTGCTGTTTATCGCACAGGGTATCGGATCGGAATACTTTTTGACTCGCTGCAATAATAAAATGAAAGAATATATAATTTTATCCGAGAAAAAAATAAAAATCGATGCCATAAGGCGGCTATGCCCATAAAAATGTGACAAGACCTAAGACAAACGTTCAAACTCACACAACGACACATGCAACACGGGCTGGCAGGGGCAAGCGGTCCACAAGGAAGCAGCACAGACACAAGCACAAACACAATAAATTACTTGACGGAAAATATTGATAAGGCGACACACACACACACAGACAGACACACAGAAAACGGGACGAGAGCCGAGTCAAACTCAGAGTCGGTCTCCGATTCAGAGCCAGACATGAGATGACACCCAGCTGATCGCTGTCCATCCGAGCCCAACCCAGTCGGTGCATAGAATTCCTGTGGCCTTGCTGCTTTTTATAGCCAGCGTCTCGCCAGTGTCGCCACGGATGACGCATGTGCCGCTAACGGTGGCCAATGCCGAACCAAAATGAAATGAGTTAAACGAAGCAGGTAACTCTGGCTGCATATGCTGATAACACACGAGTTCGAGCTGCACTGAAAAAGGTTGAATAAGTTGTTTAAAATAGTTCATCTTTCTAGGTGCGTCTATAAAATGTTACTTGTAGAATTGCCCTTTTAAATTTGGATTTCGAAATGAAGAAAAAAATAGTTTTACAAGCAAAAATGAGTAACAATAAAATATAATAAATTAACAATAATATGTCAAGAAGGGTATTTAGAGTTCGGCTAACAATTCTATCTGGTTGTCATTTTATTTTACACGATTTGCTAGTTTAGAAAATAACATTCCGCAGTTCCAATTAGCATCGAACTGAAATTGGTTTGGCCAGCAGACAGCTGAACGAGTTGTAATAAGCTCATAATTTATAAATTCAATTTGATATTCAGCTGGCATAGAGTGGCGAAAATAATTCCCATGATCGGGCCGGGGCACAAATCACTTCGCTTTCGAGCCGTGAGTGGCTGCCAACTTGTTCAACCGAAAAACCAACTCCGAAACCGAAACTGAAGCCGAAAAATGCAAATATATTGACAATTTCCCAGCACGTTCGCACCGACACAAACTCATTAATTAAGTTGAGTTAAGGCATTTGTTGGCGAGCAAAACTGCCATACAAACTTGCCCTATGGGCCTAGAACGGAGTACTACGAGTATGACGAGTGCCACTATTCAACAAGAACCAGGCACCAAGGCGACAACTCTGGCAATTAAGAAATTTATAATTCCCGAACGTTGGCACTGCGAAGCCAATTGGCGACAGCAACAAATTAAAATTACAGACAACACTATGAATGATAGAAAGATGGTTGGTTGGATGGTTGGTTGGATGGATATACCTCCAGTAGAGCGCTGCGGCCCACAAATAAATAAAGGTTCAATTTTACATCATAAAAATCGTTAGAAACGTGATTGAAATCTGAGAAATGCTCCAAAGGCGACACAAACCGGAGGCGCCTCGAGGCGACACATATCGCACCACGAACGTGTCCACGTTGCGCATGCGCATCTACAACAACAGCAAGAACAACAAGCAGTCAACCAACAACAGCAACAAACACAGGCAGCGTTTGTATCTCGTATCTCATACACCATTTAAGCTAATTGCCGCTGAAAGAAAGAAAAAAAAACAGACATCGCTGCCTGAGTTGGTTTGTTGTTTGTTGTTTGTTGTGTGTTTTATATGAATATTGTGTTGTTGTTGTTGTTGTTGTTGAGCTGACAGTTGAGCAATAATAATTGTCAAAGCCCTGACTTACGTTGACTTATCGCTGCTGACTGCCTAAGGTGCTTCCTCGACCATTCAAACTCAATTAAATTGTCAAAAGTTTTGCGGCCCCTTCATGTTTACTGGCGTCGGGCGCCAATGTTCCCTGGGCCTAGACTTCAATGACATTTAGCGCCACTTGGTAAGCATATTTCAAATGCATGCACCCACCAATATTTATGTAGTCATAAACAATTTCCCAGCACTTTTTTTCATTTTATTCTTCTTGAAGTTTAGTTTATGTGTATTTAATGAGTTTTTGTCCAGGCATTGGAATTGGAAAATAGTTTGTTGTATTTGAATTTCTTTGCAGATTTACTGTTAAAACCAATACTGTTTTCAATTGTCAATTGTAAGTCTTACAATGCCTTATTTGATGTATTTTTTTCTTTTAATTTAATTTTAATACTTTCTATCATCTCTTTAACTTAAACTTTTCTTATTCCTTCTTTTCATACATTAATTTTAGCCATTTACAGTTTTCTTTCATTTTAAATTGGTAATTAATTTCTCGCTTACGTTTTATACAATTTAGTTTAAAACTTAAACTTTACATTTTTAATTAGAAAAATCTTTTCAAAAGTTTTAACTAATATGAAAGAGAAATGGAGTTGAGAGATACTTTTTAGCGCCTTTGACTCATATTTGAAGTACATTTTATTTATGATGTTTAGCATGAAAATGCAGTATTACAGTAAAAGTTATTATTAGGAGATAAGTTGAATGGAGTATTGCTCAAGCGTATTGTATACAAATCTAAAACGAAAGCAAACTGAGGCAAAGATACTTAAAAGCAGAAATGTGCAGCCAGACAGAGACCGGGGCAGACCAGACCAGGCCAGACCAGACCAGGCCAGACCAGGCCAGGCCAGACCAGACCAGGCCAGACCCAAACCAATCCGACCAGATGGACCGTGAACTGTCGAAGTGACGTGCTGCTGGAAGCCCTTGGCACTGAAGTTGGCCAACAATTTGTTATCATCCATCGCTGGCCGTCAGTGGGTGGGAAACAGAAACAGAAACAGAAGCCGTTTGTAGCTGTAGATTTAACTGCATCTAGCGCTGATGTGGCGCAAATGAATTGTATTGGCAGCTGGCAGACGACGCTGAACAGGGAAAAAAATGTATTTATTATAAATTTATGCGGCTGTGAATGTGCAGCGACATTAATTAATTGGGCTTTTCATAAAATCTCAAACAGACGACTCAGACGAGCACAACACAACATGTGACGTCGCCTGCTTTCCAATCCAAGAGTTAACACACACATCTGTATCTGTATCGGCAGCTGTATCTGTATCTGTATCTGTATCTGTAGCTGTAGCTGTAGCTGTAGCTGTATCTACAGCTGCGTCAGCTACCGAGCTGCTCATGTTTGCTGTTAGCTGCTGTTGCTGCTGTTGCTGCTGTATCTGCCAGTGGAGCGCGCCAATGTCTTACTCTGGGCTTGCCTGGTTTGGCTGTGCGAGCCGTCGATGCTTGATTGCTAATTGCAATCCACGTTGTCACCCGTCCAGCACTGTCCAGCTGATTGCCAGCGACATGGGCACTGGCACAGGTCCAGGATCACAGTCGCAGCTTTGAGCAGCGAGCCAGTTTTCAATTTCCTTTTTTCTTTTTGCTTTTTCAGTTTTCTCACTAATGTGGTTCAGCAGCAGCAGCAGCAGCAGCAGCAGCAAAAAAGTGTATGTAACAACTACAAGTAGATTTACAATTTGTGATACTTCCCGTACTTCAACAACTTAATAAATATCCATCTATCGCTTCTATCTGTGTGTGTGTGTGTGTGTGTGTGTGTGTGTGTTGGAGTTCGGCAGCGTAGAAAAAATCATGTCAGGCGTCAATTTGAAAATGTTTAAGTGATTTGTTTACACGCGGCAGCGTCTATTAACGAATTTATGGTAAACAAAGGGAAGTCGTTTGTTCAGCCAGCCTTACGCCCACCCCGCATACTTTAACCCACCCCCACCCCCACCCACTCCACCCTACCACTCGCGCTCCCTTCAACATGGGGCAGCAGCGAGTAGCTCATGCGCCAGCAGTCCCGACAACCAGCGCAGTCAGGTACACACAGCGAAAGATACACTTCATAAAATATTAATCGGCTGATTTATGTTTCTATTTTCCTATTTTATTGGATCGCATGTGCCGGCAACTACAACATACAACTGCAACAACAGCAACAGCAGCTCACTCGACTACTGCTTTCTTTTGTGTTTATGTTGCAGTGTGGAAAGTGGCGATGCATCTAAACACGTGTAAACATCTTGAGCTGCAGAGTTAAGGGTAAAAATATGCAGCTAGTTTTACATTTCTCTACTTTTTTTTTCTTTTTTTTGTTGTTGTTGGATATTCAAAATAAAAATGGAAATTGTATGATGGCCATCAGAAAATGTATTTGCTTGGTAAATGCAAATTGATTCTCACATAAATCGAGTCGCTTAGTATTGGAGGGGCGTGCTTAATACCCTATAAATGCCTATAATAATTCATCTGCCAAATTGCCAGCGAATTACAAATTAATTTGCCAGCTTCGCATGGCGGCCATGAAAATTGGGTTTGAGCCGCGCAAATCGAGCGAAATGAAATATTCAAAATTCGAAACGAAAATAATAATAAATATCGTGCAACGAATTTAACTGCCTCAGTTCCGCATCTCAGTTTGACTCAATATTTGCATAAATTAGCGACGCTTCGACTGATTCACGTGCACAAAGCGACGGAGCGTCAAATGCAGCCAATGGCAATTTCAATATGTTGACACAGCTCACCCCATTCCCCTAGGAGGCAACATCATATCTTGGTGGGATGCATCCCTTAGCGCCGAGTTCTCGGACTTGTTTATTTGTTTAAGCCATTCGTTGTCGCAGTCGCAGTCGCCGTCGCAGTAGCAGTCCTTGCCGGGTTGTAATCCTGCGGCAGCGTGACCAATTAATTTGATTGTAAAATGTGAAATTCGTATTAAAATCAAATACAACAAAAATGACAATGCGTATGACGGGAATATTAAAAAGATGCCAGCAGCCACCACCACCAGCACCACCAGCACCAGCAGCAACACTGACAGCCAGTCAGCCTGCCACCCTGAAGCCACCTAAACCAACACAAACAAAGCGAACTTCCGCTCCAGCTCATCAGTGTCCTTGTCCTTGTCGTCTTTTGCCGAGTTTTAAAGTCACGCACGGAGTTTGCGCAATTTTTATGATAATTTTTAGCTACGATTGGACTGCTGCCGCCATTGCTCTGCTTGGATCCCATTCCCAAACAGACAAGGAGACATTCCCTGGGTGAATGGATATTTTCGTTTGCCTTTCGCTTTTTAATAATCATTTCAATGAGCAGCTTTTTCGCTATTCGATCAAATCGTTCAAATGTGAAAAAAGATCATTGTTCATTTTATTTTTTATTTTTTATTTTTTATTTTTTATTTTATTATTTGTAGCTGCCCCTTTTTGGTAATGCCAACTCAACGCTAACAGATTTCTTGTCAGTGCAAAAAGTTTGCAGTTGAATAACTTATTTGCATATTTCGTGAAATTAACGATTTGAGAAATTGTCATAATATTCAAAGGGTTTCGACCTTAGTCAAGCTCAAAGAATTGGGTAGATAAAAGCCTTTTGGCTGATGGTTTACGGATAGAAAAATGTACGAATAAATTAAAGTGATAAGCCAAAATAGATGAATATTTTAAGTTAATTTGTATTAGAATGAATAACACTGAATCAAGTTTGTTTATTTTTGACATCGCATATTTATTCTCATTTTTCAGAATTTAGTTTTGATACTGTAAATTAATGAAATATTTGTTAATCAATATTCCCGATTTCTGCTTTAAAATACATTTTCATTGTTTAAAGCAAAACAAAAATGACTCAGAACAAAAAATATGCACTCATTATTACATATAATAAATTATACATTTTTTATTAAACCCAAAAACACACCCAGCCATAAATGTTATGTGTATGCCTGGAATATATCTAAACAATTTCGTTTGTCCACATAAAAAAGCAGCTCGAGAACGAGACGTGTCTATTACTTATGTAGCTCAAGTCCAAGACCATCTGCTGGTGTGGCATTACTAGTCAGTTACAGCTTAGAGCTGAAGCCAAAACGAACGGGCCACAAATAAAATTCCGTTTATATGCAGTCCAATAATATTTCCATTTGGCGAATTGCCATCAAAGACGGTGCCACGCCTCGCCTTGCAGCGTAAGACAACAGTTTGATTGTGATAACTTCCCAGGGGAGGGACGAGAATGAGCTCGACGCAAACTTGTAGACTAAATCGCAAAAGGACATTTGTGTATATATCTTTTTTGTATGTGGTTGGTTTGTTTTCATGGTGATTTTATGATTTTATGGAAGGACTTCGTTTCGACTGCGGGTGTGAAGAAATCCTTTTTGGCACTTTTCGTGAAAATTGCTCGAGAATTGTTATGGACTAAACGTGACTTTAGTACTTACCTGAACTCCAACTACAACTACAGCAACTGCAGACTGGTCCTTGAGTAGTCCTGCGTTGGGCAGAGCCGCAGTTGCGTCACTCAAACCCTTTGTGGCATCGAACCCTTCTCTGGCGGCAGCAATTATGTATATATTTGCCATGGTCATTAAATCATTCATTCCGAGCCATTTAATAATTTTTGGCAAAGAATGGCGCGGGCGGGCTCTGCTGGCATAATAATTCATTAGGACTCTGGACTCATAAATGCTGTGCATGGAAACAATAACTTAAATAGAAGCAGGCACAATCCCCCACTGACCCACCCCACACAGCTGACCCACAATGTGGGCACTCGACGAGGTGTATTTCACTCATTCAGCGAGGGTCTGGCAAAGAGTTCGCCTCAATCGATTGTTATGAACGGAACGGCGAAACAGTGCAGAAGGTCAAAAATGATAAACGGATATGAGCAAAGGATATTTTTCGAGTCCTTTTGCCCGATGGTTGGGCCCGCTAAATAATTGCAAGTCGCATTGAGCCAAAGGAAATGTGACTCCGGCCCGGACTCCTTCTGATTGCCTTTTTAGAAAAGGCATCAGTGGGTTGGGCACAACAATTGCAGGCGAAAAGGAAGAAGAATAAAAAAAAAAAAAAATAAGTTTAAGCTGTCAATATTTTGACTTTTTCCTGCCTGCCTTTGTGAAGTGGGCGTATAATTAATGGATCGGGCGTTTGCCAGCCATCAATGGCAAAATATTGCGAGCGATGAACATGCGTTGTGGGGTAAAAAGGGTTCAATGACGACCGTCTCCGAATCGGGCTTTATTTATGGCGAATTGAATTGAAATGTCAACCGGGTGGGTCGAATATCATATTCCGGGCAGCCATACATAAAAGTATGAAAGCACCGCATTGTGTCAGATGGTAATTGCGAACTGGAGTGGATGTGGTGCCTTCCATCAAATATGTTTATGGGCAGAGCAGTCCCGACAGAACTGCACAAGTTAAGGCCAACACGAATGCTGGTCAATGGGGTTCAATTACACTTTACAACTGGCCGCCCATAAAAGTTTCAACAATAAGCCAAAAGGGCGCATTGTTTGCAAGCCAAAAGTATTCTGACATTTGTCTAATGTAATCGAAACTGATTGTGATAGACAGAGACAGACAGAGAGAGAGACAGAGACAGACAGAGAGAGAGAGTAGAAGAAAAGCTCTCAGCAAGATTGTCGGCGAATGAGAAGTAACTTAACAGTTAAGTGGTATGCTAAAGATTATAAAATCATGCCGACAAATTGAGTATGACTTAAAAGTGGAGCTTCGAATGGATGAACTAGTTTTAAAAAATGGCACAAATTCAATTTGGACACAAATTCTCTATGCTCTATGCATATTAAATGCGATATACACTCAGAAAAAACAATCACCCTAAAAGGGAAAGCCGATTAAAGTGAAGAAAATTAAAATTTATTAATTAATTAATTCTAATAATTCGAAATTTTTTATAATTTTCAGAAATATATTTCTCAATAATAGAAAATATTTCTCAGAACTAAACATGCTAACCATTATTTTTAGAAAAAGTCCTTTCTTAAAATCAAAAAAATAGTAATGAAAGTTGCTCTCTTGACTGCTATTTTGTAGGACATAAATATAAATAAATTTCCCTTTAAGGTAAACTTATTTTTCTTAAGATTAGAACATTTTACCTTGGAACAAAGAACGAAAAATTGATTTTTCTTTTGTGTTAGAAATATACTTTCTAAATAACAGTTTGAGTTGACATTGCTGCCAATGCAGAGCGATAATTTGTCCGAGTGTATTCAACCACATTTCGGACATAACATTAATTTATGCCTTCATAAATTATAGTCTGATTACATGTGCCTTACATGTGCGCGCTGTCATGTATTTGTGCACTCAAAACACGCCACAGATGTACACATGATATTTATGTATGATGACCTAAAGTTGAATTTCATATTTCATATTGATCGGCATCAGGCTTGCGCATCACGTCGCTGCGCTGGCTGCGTCGCGCCCACATTGAGTACTCGCACCATTCCAGTTGGAAGGGGGTATGGCAATCATAATCACGCACTTAAATCATAAATTCATGATTACTGGCCACACTATACGAATTCCAGGCAGGGTCGAGACACCGCTCCCAGCAGACACAGAAATCGTACTGCAACTGGGCCGTCCCAAAGCACAATCATAACAATTTGATATATTATGCGACAAATAAAACGATTCGCCTTGCATGGCAAGCAGCACTGGCGGCTTTCCCTCTTCAACTGGCTGAGAGTGAAAAACAATGCCAACTTAATGACATGCTCATATAAATGTCTTTCAGCCAGCTAAAATCAGAAGCAATTCAAGTAACACTCAAGAACACACTAAACATATATGTTTGAGGCTCGCAAGATATAGAAACATGCAACCAAGAATTATGGACTCAATAGATTTAACTAGGTCATATTGATTTTAAGATTTTAAGATTTTTACAAGCCACTATTTAAATAATTCCCAATTAATTAATTAATAATTATTCATCACTTAAAACTTATAGTCGCTGTTAGGTTAATCAATCCTCGCCATTTTTATATGAAACATATAAAAAAAATATTTAAGAAATTTAACACAGTTTGTTTGAGTATTTTACAAAAACTAGGTCGACTGCAAATCACATTAAGAGCTTTAATAATATTCTATATTTAGTTAAAGGTTTCTTTTCAAATTATTCATTTGTTGCACTACATCCCTATTTATGGCTTTCTCTCTCAGTCGTGGCTCAACATTTCAGTTATTGTCAGCTGTTTTGCATTATAAAAAGCATCGCTAACAGTGCGGAATATTCTCTGCAAAATATGCGCATAAATGAAAATTGCATTTTCACTGTGCCGAGTTATTATGGCCAGCATTATTTGGCTTTAATAAGCGGCATACAACAATTGAGTCGCCTCAGCAATGCATATTTATGAGCAAAGAGCGGGCAGGCAAGCAGAGAGGGAGGGGGTATGTTGTGCGTGTGTGTGTGTTGTGTGTTGTGTGTGTGTGTTGTGTGTGTTTGTGGTTTAACAATTTGCACTTTGACCAAGCACTTGGCATACTCACAATTCCTCATAATTCCCGCAATATTCACCATACAACTGTTGAGCTCTCTCTTTTTTCCAGGATACCCTGTATTCGGAAAGTAGATGAAAGGGCATAATATATATTCCATCTGTAAATAAAATATGAAAATTTATAAATAATAAAATCAAAGAAGCTAAATGCAAATAAATCACATGTGTTGCTCAAATGCAATATATTTTTACAAAAATATAAATACAAAGTCAGTGTTTCAGTAAAGGGCAAATCAGAGGGTATCTCTGTGCACTTATTTGTTGTAGAACACAGCAGTGTTGTGTGGCAGTATGGCTATTGTTGTTGCAGCCACATGTTGCAGCACGTACTTGACGCTTGTGCAAAAAATGAAAAACACAGAATTTGAATTGAATATGAAGTATGTTGAAATGAATGCAAAACTTTTATCATAAAGTGAAATCTATAAGCCGCACGAGCACGAACACATATCTCTCCATCTCTCTCTCTCTCTCTCTCTCTGTCCCTCTTCCTATATCTCTCTTTCTCTTACTTGTCTGTGGAGTGCTGAAAATACAAGTTACGTTTGCAAGGCAAGAAACTAAATTGTTCTATTAATCAGTTCAGTTGAAAATTGCTTGCTTTATATTCACCACTCGACTCTCAAGGTTTTTATTGAATATTCTCTTCAACTGCGCTCAGCTCAATGCTCGAATATTATTTGACTCAAATCCATCTAAAGAGAAAGACAAAAAGTGATTTCTGCATTTAAGTTGTGCTTTTCATTTTGCGTTCTCTGATTTTGTAATGAGCAAATAAATTTACCGCATACAAGAATTTATAACGCCAACTTTTCTCATTAAATTTTATAAAAGGCGGCATATTTTAAACTTTTTCGACAATAATGCTATTTTCTCACCTGCCTTCAGCTCAGCCAGATGACTGTGGTGGGTTTGAACGGGAACGGGAGTCTGGGCGGCTCTGCCGAAAGCATTGCAGTACTTTTGAGAGGCGCTCAAGCGGCAACGAAACTTAATTTCTATTCATTTGCTAAAATCCATTCACACACACACCTAGACAAATGCGGTATACACAAATGTGGGGAAGGATTGGGGGGGGGGGAGAGGATACGTCTCCGCTGGCTGCAGTCATATTGGCAGCGGAAATTGAAGCGAAACTTTTGTCTTCACACACACGTGAATATAATGCCAGGACAGAATGCATAAAATTAAGAAAACTAAAGGTAAGCAGATTAAAGAAGCTGGCCAAGGAGAAATGGTTGACTACGGTAGGTGTGTGTGGGGAGCGGGGAGCGGGGAGCGGGGTGCTTGGCAAAAAATAGTTTTCCAATTAAACTTTATCCTTTTGCTTTAATTTACTGGTTTCATGCTTTGTCGCCTCTTTCAACCGCAGCAGCAGTCAGCAATAAAAGCAAAAAAAATAAAAAATAAAAAATAAAAAAAATATCAGCTTGCAAAATCCCAATTTTAAAGTTTTCCATTTTACATTTGGCCTTTTAATTTTTTCTTCGGCATTTTCCAAAGTTTTTGGCGCAGCCTCTTGACAGGCTCGCCGAGAGGACAGAGGACAGAGTACGGAGGACGGAGGTCCTCACTGTCTCTGATTTTGAATGCAGCCAAGGATAAGCAAGCTAAGCAATTCGAATAACCAAAACCAGCAACTGTCCAAATTGCATTAAGTGGCGGATGCGATAAATACAAAAAAAAAAAAAAAAGCACACACAAATTTCGAAAAGAAGATGAGGCAAAAAGTCAAAAAGTCTTCACGAGGACAGCGATGTCAACGACGGCAACGACGACAAAAATGTGAGGATTTTTCTCTCAGAATTGTACCATGTATTCCAATATTAATTTGGTCAATTTATATTTTATTTGGAATTTTTAAATTGGTAACGTTTTTAGCCCAAAAACATATCTCGCTTACCCATCGAAAGCAGACTGGCTTTGTCTCTGCAGCTGCGTGTGTGTGTGTGTGTGTGTGTGTGTGTGTGTGTAAGCCTGAGTGTGTCTGTTAAGTGGCTTAAATGCTTGCAAACGAAGATCGTCATATGGATGAGACGGGCATGTTTAAATCGTACAACAGCTTTCTACACTCAAAGAATTCATTCTCATAAATTATTTAAAAAAAAATAAAAAATTCTATAAAAAAATATAGATTAATGAAAAACCATAGAAAATATTATTTAAACTTTAAATGGGAAATTTAGATTTGTTGTAGACATTTTGGCTGTTTGCAAAATTTTCGACAAGTGTTTTTGGTTGATATTCTCCCACACTGTGCTGGCCACTGTCTCGCATATGGTTATGATATTGTTTGCTGAGCTGCGTTTCCAAGCTGTTCTCCCAAAATGTTGCCAGCCACATTCGCATATGAATCCATCCATCTAAAATAGCCACCGTTCACCGCTCACCGTTCATCGTTCATCGTTCATCCAAGCGACCGATCGGAGAGCAGGCATCAAGCTTGAGCCTGGAGCGAGCATTGGAGCCTGAGCGGTCTCATCTGTGCTGTGTACAGTAGCATGCCAGATAAATCAATGTGTCAACACCTCTTTTTGTGCTGTCAGTTTTTTATGGTTTTCGATGATATTTCGCCTATTGTCAGGCCGACACACGCGGCCAGTTACCACTGTCCAGTTGGCCAGTTGGACTGTTGGACAGTTGGCCAGTTGCTGACCAGTTTTTGGGGCCGTGCTTGTACCCATTTGGTTAAATCGCACTTGTGCAGAGTGGTTGCTAGCTTCTGGCCACAGCTGCTGACATGGTCATCGCTCAGTGCGCTTTTTTTTGCCAAACGGTTTGCCAGCGCTGCTGTTTGGCTTTTTACCACAAGAATTATGGCTCTCCCCGCCCGCCCCGATGGCCCGGCTCCATTGTTTTCGAATGATGAAACATTTCGAGCGATGCGAAACATTCGCAGCCGAGCTGCAAAACTGCTGCAACTGGATCAATTTCAGTGGCAAACGTGTCGTCATCAACGTCGCAAGCGGCTGCCCCCTCCTCCTGGCTCAGACGAGGAGAGAGAAAGAACAGAGGCACAAAGACCCAGTGCATCCGAATCCGGCAAGTTGTTCGTTTTGTTTTGTTTTGTTTTGTTTTTTTTACTTTTTGCTTTTTGCTTGGGGTTTGTGAAATTTGAATTGCCTGCTTTTTAGTTAAGATTTATGGCAGCCTCGTTAAATTTTAATATATAGAAAATAAAACGTTTAGAAATCCAAGAGTCAGGCGCAGAATCCAGCTGTGCTTCAACTCATCCCAGCTCAATTGACATGCAAAGCGAATTAGCTGCTCATAAATCTGTGGCAAACTCCAGCATAAGCTTGCAACCTCTGTCCAAACACATCCACACAATTATTACAGATACTCAAGTGCCCAGCAATATCAGCTCATTAACAGTATATTGTCGATGCCACTGGATGTGCCAAAGCCTACCTAGAAAAAGCCAGAAAGACTTATCAGAGTTAGAGAGTCTACTATTAATAGGAAATGTTTTTATGTACAGAACATTTAATTTCCGTTGATAACATCTTCAACTTCAACTTCAACTTCAATTAATACCCAAATAATCTTGCCAAGTGTGCGAAATGAATGGCAAGCTAAAAATAATTACCTAAGTTTTTAAGATAAATGGATAAATACAATTTTATCATTGCATTTTTATACAAATTTAACTTTTTCTTTTAATAATATTATTATTATAGTTTTTTTATTCATATTATTGTATTATTTCTCATCATAAATGAGTCTTCCAATAAATACTTTTGTACATATTTCATATTATTTTATGTTTGTTGCATTATTACCCATTTTTAAATGTTTTTCTTTTGTTCGATTTTTAACACATTTCCGCATATTTAAATGTTTAATAAAAATAGTGAAAACATTTGCCCAGCAGCACAGCATCAGCTAAGGCAATTTCTACATTCATAAGAAGAGTCCCAAAATTGTACAATCATGGCTAGGGAGCTATGCGGCGCTGCAAGAGAGGGGGGAGGGGGGATGAGTCGCAAGTGGCACTGCGGTGACTTCCGTTTGTAGTTGGAAACTGCCGCAAGAT
Source organism: Drosophila glabriapex (assembly GCA_035042305.1). Taxonomy (NCBI): domain Eukaryota; kingdom Metazoa; phylum Arthropoda; class Insecta; order Diptera; family Drosophilidae; genus Drosophila; species Drosophila glabriapex. Next base: position 3,782,241 of record JAWNLN010000068.1, read on the forward strand.
ATGCGATGTGGCGATTAGCGAGTTGAGCAGCAGTTGGCTTATAATAATTTCAAATATGTTCAACAAAATAAGGAAGGGAGAGGAAGAGGAAGAGGAAGAAAAACATTAAAAACGAGCATGGAAATTATTGTTGGCTCGGGCCATTTGAGGCCGATAAAAGTTGTTCGATAGTGGCAGTGAAAATGCCACAAACAGCTCATTACAAGCGTCAAAACAAATTTATGCAAATAGCTGGCTGGCAGTGAGCATAGACCAAGATCTGACAAAGACCAAGACACAAGAGGAGGCCGGGGAGCTGCTGTGCCTGGTTGGAGGTTGAAGCTGTGGCAATTAACATTGCGCCGTGCGTTGAGCATTAATCATTTTAATCGCAATTTATGTGTCGTCGACATCGTCAACACCACTCGACACGATAACGGCGGCAAGCAGCAAGTAGCAACAGCAACAGCAACAGCAGCAGCAGCAGCAGCAACAAGACAGCCTTGCCTCGCCATTTTGGCCACAAATGAGCGCTAAACGAGTAACGGCCTCGAGATTGGCATCGAAGTCGGCAACGGGCAGAAGAAAGCCAATTTTTGAGTTGAGTTTTTTGGGCCACACTCTCGGGCGGTCTTTCAAAAGCCAACGCACTTTTTATCCCTCACTCTCAGACCCAGCACTGCTCTCTTCCCCCACCGCATACACGCTCCGATGGGCTTCCTTGCCACTTATCTGGCGATCTCGTCAACGTCAATGCCCGTCAACTGAGGCATTTGCTCCGATCAAATTATGTTTCATAAACGCTCGCATTTATGGTGTCGACAACAACGGCAATGATTTGTTACATTTCTCAAGATATTTGAACTTTTTTGAGGTGGCACTGAATGATTGCGTTGCGTTTAAGCCACGATGGCATTTGGCCTTGATTGCCTTTTGCGCTAAATAGCCAAATAATTAGTAAACGGCCTAAAGGTAAATACCAATCGATTTATTGCAATAGAATTGCTATTTGGATATAAATTAAAATCGTTTTGCTGGCTAACTTATAATTGTGTGTTTAAAATAGTGCTTCCGATATGGAAAAAGGGAAATAATTACACATTTCAAATTCACCTGCACAATAACTTAAAAGCTGCACCTTAAATTGATGCGATTGCTGCTGCTGCTTATGTTATTATTGTTGCTGCTGCTGCTGTTGTTGTCGCTGTTTACCCAAGCAAAATATACGAAAATTTATTATCACAATAACAACAAAATTGAACAATAATATTTGTTAACGCTCGAATAGCGACGCACCCAATAATTTTATTGAATCTGAAATGCAAACACTCGCATATACATATATATATATATATATATATATATATATATAGGAAAGCCAACCCTAATTTCAAAAACACAAAAACTAAGCAAAACAAAACAAAATCAAAAAACAATACTGGTTGCAGCAACTAGTTGGACAGAGATACAAATACAGTAGCGATGAGAGAGCGAAAAATTGCTTAGATTTGCTTAGCATGAATTTCGATTTATATAAAATTAATGAATATTTAAATTGTGTGGCACTGTCTCATGCAAAACAGCCGCCGGAAACGCGCTTTGCTGGAGCCACCTGTACTCGTATTTCGTATTTCGTATTTTGTATTTGTATCTATACTTGGTATATAGTTGTAGTTTGTATCTGAATCTGTATATGTATCCATAGTTGTAGCTTGTAGCTATTCGGCCGGATGCTTAAGCACTCCCACACCCCGTTTGAGATACGTTCTGATTTGCCATATAAGTATTTTGACCATGGTACTCATTCAGTAATATTTTTTTGGTTACTGCCTATGCCAGTCTGTGATTGGAATCAGTTTCGATTGCAGTAAACAAACAACTTCACTGTTAATAATTTGAGATTATACAGTTACCCACAACTACACCTTGCCTACCAGCGGATATTTCATTCAGTTGCATGCAGCCCACCCAGATACACTCAACACGCCCCTGCCACCCCTGTGACGTCAGATGGAAGCAGCAGCTGTGTAGCATCCGGAGAGCAATGGTTATGGATCTGACTATGGAAGTGACTATGGGATTGTATAATGGCATAGATCAATTGTTGTTGTCAGTTGTTGGTCGGGCTTCGACTTGTTTGTTTACATATTGGCCGTATTGCCGATCTCTTTATGAATGAATGAATAATTGCCGACGGGGCCCAGTCTGTGTTTTTTTTTTTTCTCCTAACCAATTTGATGAATTAATGCCGAGCCATGTTAGGCTGTTGTACACCTGCTAAATGCTACATGTCTGTTTTTTTATCATCCCGAAAAAACATGGTATTTAGTCATAGGAATATGCCAATCGTTAAATAGTTCTCTTTGTGGATGACAGCAAGCATTCCATTTAGTTGATTTCTTTAATATCTTGAAAATTACTTTGTTAATTGAAATTCAATTTTTAAAATCTTTTGTATTTAATTTTTCAAAAATATGTATTCTTTTAATAAAATATATTTTATTTATTTATTGTGAACTAAGAAACAGTCCACAATTTTTAAAAAGGTTTTAATAAGAAATTAAATTTTCAATTTAAGATAAAAGAAATAAATAAATAAATAAAGAATTAAATAAAATAAAGTAAATTGGTCCAGCATTCATTTTAAGCATTGAGGAAACCTGGACAACCCCCAATTATTTCGTCATTTTCTACAGGGTATTTGGTATTTAAGTTTCTGAGTCATGAAAACTTTTCTATTTCTTTTAATTGCCAGATGGTTTTTATACCATAATGAATTAAAAATTCTTAATGCTTACCAAGCAGGGTTTTCTTTAGATGGATGTACTCACGATATACCGTTGATTGAATACCTTTGAATAATTATTCATTGAGCATATTCATTCCTAGCAAAATTCTGATAAGCTGTGCAGGCATATTAATTTCATTAATTTCAGTCTTAAGGATTATTTACTTGTAGCTCTGTGAGTATGAAAATTGGCCACAACTCGATTAAATATCCTTGAAGACATATTCATTGAATGACTCATAACAAAATTATGATAAACTGTGTAGGGATTCTCATTCAGCTCGAAGGTTTATTTATTTTTCTTGTAGGTCTGTTAGAATTAAAATGGGGTACATATTATTGCTTGTGCAGCTCGTCGATGCTCGATTGGTCGTGTTGCAACAATAATTGCTAAGCTGCAATTGTACCAATGCCACTCCCCTCCCACTCGTCGTCTCTGCTCATAGACAGGCCACTTTTTAGTGCCGGCCAGCAGATATTGAGGATAGAAGTGCTGCTGAGCCTCGTCGACTGTTGTTGCTGTTGCAGTCGTTGTTGCTGTTGCAGTTGTTGCTGCTGTTGTTGTTGTTGCTGTAGTCGCTCCAAAAATTTAAGCTTTAGCTCGGGCGATGTTGTCCGTGTCGCCAATGTCGCCAGAGTCGTCTTGTAGACGATGTTGTTCGAATGCAATTCACGGCTTGTATTTTGTTACGTTTCGTTTTCTGGCAACTTTTTTGCTTTGGGCAACAGTTGGTTTGTTGTTGTTGTTGTTGTTGTTATTGTTGTTATTGTTATTGTTGGTTGGTATTGTTCTGTGGGTCTGGGGAAATGCCGTCTGATAATGGTCGGCTGCTAATGACAATCTCATAGACGTTTCCACAGTTTGTCCAAACTGTTTGTCGCCTGTCCAAACGAACATGATTTGAAACACAATTTTTTTGTTTCTTGCCTTGTTTATTTATTTCGCGAAGCTGGCTGTAACAGTAGCTCCACAACCTTTTAATCCACTCTCTTTGTCCGTGGGGGTAGGGGAGGAGCAGCGATAGCACTTGATCAGGTCCTGGAGAGTGCTTAGCAGCCAACTTGGCCAAGCTGTAAAGTTGTTGCCGAGCATTTAAGGAATTTCCACAAGCTGTTTAGCTGCTGACTGCAAACCTTGCAGCAACTGTTACAACAACAACTGTCACCAGCATCTTTAACGGCAACCTGCTGACCTGCAGCAACAGCATCGCCATTGGTCAACTTCAAAGCGTCCGAGTCGTAGATCGGAGCAGTGTCTAAGCCAAAGGCAAAGCCAAAGACAAAGATTCTGCCCTTGCCTTGACCACGCACGCTGGGATCAGATCGATTGGCAAACAGTAGCCAAAGTTGTTGTTGTTCTTGTTGCATGTTCAACTTTGATTTGTACCTATTTACAAAGTATTTGTCTCTAATTACACGTACCCTGAACACAGTCAAATGGTTAAAAAAAAATGCTCATTTGCAGTTGCAATGAGTGGAAAAGGCAGAAGTTGGCCTTTTTCTTTCCTTCCGTGTGTTGTTTAGTTGATTGTAGAACTCTATTAAAAGTTCATTTTTATATTTTTATTTAAAAATCATTACGAGTAGAAATAAAGTATTAATATAAGAATGTAGAAATGTATTTAAATATTAAATAATAAAAAATATAAATGACTACAGGCAGTCTTCAAAAAATGATTAAAGGTAACAAAAAGTATATTTGTAATGAATCAGATGAGAAACTGAAGATTTAAAATAAAAGAAAAATATTATATTGAAAATGTATAATAAAAATGCAAATGTAAAACACTTTTAAGATCAATGTGAAGCAATCCTTAAATGATAATAGGATCAACTGTATTCAATACTGTTTCTATCTCATTTTATTTATATTTCTTTCGCTTGGCTGGCTTGAGAATATCTCGAAGAATTGCCTGTTTACTGCCAGCTTTTTGGCCATTTAATGGGAGTCGTGGCCAATACCAATGTAAAATTTCAACCATATTTAAATTATGGAAAACATAAGCGAACATTTCTGAAGCGACAAACATGAACAAAATCAAAAATACCAACAAGTTACAGAAATAACTCGTTGCAGTGCCCACTTAAAGCCAAAGGAGCAGCCACAGAATGCAATGCGACAACAACAGCAACAAAAGCAACAACAACCAGTTAGTTGGCTGTGGAGTGGGTCTACAGATTTAGAGGGCAGGCAAACGCAGAAACGCAGAAGAATTCGCGCTCATTGGACAACCAAATGGACAATGGACAACCGTCCAAAGAGAGTAGACTGTGGCATGGGATGAGACTTCGACTGAGTCTTCCACTTCCACTTCCACTTCGACTTCGACTTCGACTGAGTCTTGTGTATCCTTGTGGCTGACTGGCTGCGACAAATGAAGCTAACAACTCGGACGGCGTCTGGCAGTCGTCGTCGGAGTCGGCTCTGCGATTGGCTTTGGTTCGCAACAACAATTGCACATAGCACAGCGACCACGACAACATCGAGCCAACAACAACAGCAACAACAGCAACAACTACGGCAAACAGCTTACAACGACAATTATAAAATGATGACAATAAGAACAACATGCGATGATGCTGGGGTAAGCATCGAATGGGACGGAACGAGCCCAAATGCAATTGCGACTCACAAAGCTTGTGTTTCAGTCTCAGTCTCAGTCTCAGTCTCAGTCTCAGTCTTAGGCTCAGTCTGAACCTGAACCTGAACCTGAGTTCCAGTCTCAGTCTGAGTCCGAGTCTGGATCGTAGCTCCCCACTGCGCTCGATACTCTCACGATCTAGGCGATTGCAGTGTCGGTCCAAGGTCCCCGGCAATGCCGAGAATTTGCCGAAACAGCCCACGAAGTGATCCCAGTCGCCGGAGACGACGCCGTCGTCGTTGTTGTCGTAGTTGTAGTTTCTGTTGCTGTTGTTGTTGTTGTTGCTGTTGTTGTCTGCCAGGCAGCGACAAATGTGTTTTCGATTGGTGGCCCTGGGTACGCGCACCGGCGCCAGAGTCGGCAAGATGGTTCACAGCAGCCGGTCACATCGTAGAGCCCTCAGTAGAGCCCGAAATTAAAATTGTTCCTGGCAAGCAACAAGCCCAGCCAGCAACGCCTCTCATCCCATCCCCCAGGCATCCCATCGACATCGGCATTGGCTGCGCAACATTCACTTGTCGCGATTTATCGCACAGATCGACGCTTTAGTTAATTTCTGTGTGTGGGTGGCTCTGTTGCACACTGCTTGTGCCCCCATTGCGATGGGCTCTCAGCTCTAATGCTGCCTGCCGCTTGATCTAGTTTCTGTTAATTGACGCAACTTTTATGAGTCCGTCAATGGGTGAGGCTCCTGTGTTTTACCTGAGGCCAAGAATTGACTAAGAGCTGTTGAGCAAGAGTTACTGAGCAGTGGTCAGGGTAATCCTTAGTTGGGGCAAGTTTATTTATGCCTTGGAGAAATGTAATTTTTATTATTTTATAAATTTGGAAAGGATATTTAGCTGGTTTCTAGATTCATTCATATTTTCAGTTGAAGTATTATTTTTTATATTTATATTCTATATTCAACAAGCGAGAGTTGTTCAAGACTTGCCTACCCTGTAATAAATGAGTCAGGAGCGAGAGGAGACCCTTCTTCATATCCTTAGCCGCACAGTGTCTCATCTCATCCCGTTCGCAATGCTTGTGTTGTATAATAATTTTGTTTTATTTTGTTTTTGTTTTTGTTTTTAAGCCGCGATCCCGACAGCGATGATCAGTGGGGGGGCCCCGGTGAGGTTGGCTGGTTGGGCAACGTCCGACGACGTTGTTCGAATGTTATGTTGTCACGATATCAAAGCATTTTAATTGGCCGATTTATAGATTTAATTACGTATTCATGCGAAACATCGAATCCGTGATTCGTAAAAACACACACCGCGCAAAACCGAGCAGCGCCACAGAGAGAGCGAGTGAGAGAGAGAGAAAGACTGGGGGATAGAGATAGATACAGAGAGTGAGAGTGGAAGAGAACATGCCAGATCTCATAGGCTGATCTCAGCGTCGCACAACGCAGCAGATCTCTTAACGATCTTGGAATCTCCTGGCCTGGTGACTACTGCCGAAAGAGCCAACAAACAACAACCAACTCCAAGCCATCAACAAATTCTTCTTCTGACCACGATCATTAGCTGTGCTTCTAGTTCCAGACCGGTCGCAGCTGCTGCTGCTGCTACTGCTGCTGCTGCTGCTGCTGCTGTCGAACTGAGCGCCACACGCCGCCAAAAAAGAGACACACACAAAAAATACCCAAATAAAAAGGGCAGCCGAATACTCACAAACTCAGATACGCTTATATATATATATATATAAATATACACATACATATTCATTTGGTTTTGGCAGCACACATTACGTATTCGAGGCATATGCGGGGGAAAGCCCAAAGTCCATCTTCCGTGGCTGGCAGGCAGTGTGCCATTTGTAAAAGCATTTTGAGGCACATTTCGTGCACCGTTTTAATATCTTTATTGGTCATCATCGTTGTCATTAAAACGGCGAATAATAAAATCATAAAGTCCACTCCAACTGCTGCTTTTCGATGTTGTGCAAAAAGCGAAATTATTAAATTTTTGTGCGCCTGCCTCGCATTTTAATTTCCCAAACTCGACTCACGTAGTCATCGTTGGGTAGATTTTGGTCTGCTTTGGTTTCGCTGGACTGTAGGCCTCTTCAAGACCGGACGCTTCAGCACCGCACTTAATTAGAATGAGTTCACTTGCTGGCCAGACAACAGACAGCAGCAGTGGCACTGGCAGAAGCAACAGTTGCCATAAAGTCCCCATAAATTATGCATAGCAAGTGCGATCCCCCGATCTGCCCCCATAGGGCAACTCGATGGCCATAAGGCTGCCAAAATTATTCAATATGACAGCCGAACATGACAGTTGCTTTCAGAAATTTCATCATAAATGTCAAAACTGAATTGTTTTGCTCGTAGATCTTATCCGTGTTTTGTTTGTGCGTTTCGGCAATTTCTGCCGGTTTCTGGGACAGAGCAATTGGCAATTGGTAAATGGTAAATGGTTAATGGTTAATGGTGAATGGCAGCTATACATCCGCAATACATATGAACATATAAGCATATACAGTATATCTCTTTGGTCGTGCCCAATTATAATATAAAAGCCATTCGCATTAAGAAGTGTCAACCAATATTTTGTTCATGTTTCTGTGCCGAATGCGTAAAGCGATCGTGAGTTAAAAAACGGACAATTTTGACGTCAGTGGGAAGATTTACTTTCGACGGCTTAATTTATACAAAATAACACAATTTACTTTTTAAATAGAACATTTTCTAAAGTCCGAATTCAGTCTGAAAAATCAAAGCCAGAACAATACCAAATTTATTAACCCCTTTTCACAAAAGTGATACTTCCGAGGCAGTCAGGAGTCTGTCCGCAGCTTTGAGTGCATTTTGCGTATCGTATGACAGCCAAGGGAGAGTCGCTCTCAAAGTTGTATTTTCATAGCCGCAAGTTGCCATCCGAGGCGCTGGGAATTTTGGCAAGTTGTGGCTTCATGAGTTAAGCAGCGTTTAAGCAAATTGACCGCAAGGAGGCGAGTGGAGGCGCGTTGTGTGCGCTGTGAGGTGTTCAGACTGTCATATATATATATATATATTAATAATGTTATGGAAATGTTTTGAGAGAGAGAGAGACGAAGCCACATGCCAATGATGACAGTTCAAGCCGTATATATCCATATATAGGTGTATATGTGACTCGACAGTCAATTCTCACCGTTGCGATCGATTTCAGGTACATCCGGTGCCCCGATGCCACCCCTTCCGACCACATCGAGTTCAAAGCCGGTCGGCGGTCAGCTATATTTACAATATGCGAGTGTTGAACAGCGTATTTTGTATTTTGTATTTTGTATTCTTTCACGGTGCGGATATGAATGCAATTGTTGCCCTGTTGCCCTTTTGTTGTCGCAGTAGTTTGCTGCCTCTTGCCACTGCTGCCACTGCTGCTACATGTGGCAGTAGTTGTTGACTCTGGCTCTTGTAATTGTGCTTGTTGTGTTCTTAATGCTATTGTGTATAAATGTATATCATACAGATTGCTGGGTGCGGCTTTGGTCTTTAATGTAAATCAGAGCGCACATTAATTTCAGAAGGAAGTCGAATGCCTGAGAAGCCTGAAATTGAATATGACTTCGCACTGAACTGGTAATGGACCCTTGGACATTGCTTTACATACACACTATGTGTGTGTATATATGGAGATATATTAAAGGTCAACTGCCTGCAGACAATTGGACTTGGGGCTTCCTCGAATGGGTTAAGTATATATGGTTAAGCAGGGCGCGACAATTCCCAACGGAAATCAACGTGTTTGAATTGGGCATATCAATTTCGTATTGTAACCATTTGTGAATTACACACTGTACACGCCAAATGGCAAGGGGCGTTTCACAAATATATATTTACACACACACACACAGAGAGAGACAATGTTTGCATTGCGGAATGCCTTACGTTATTTGTCAGCTACGCCGGACTGGCTTTATGTCTGTTTAATCAACGACGTAAATTGTAAACAACGGTCAACAACTAAGAAGAGGCCACTGACAACAGACTGGGCAAGATGATTACAATTACATACCTCTCCATATACATATATATATACATATATATATGTATATCTAGTCTTGCCTGCAGTTCGCTCATAAGGATATTTCCGTTGACAAATGTCTTGGCTTTTTGCGGTTTAGTGAACACAAATATTTGCACTCAAATACTGCATGCAGAAAACCAACAAATTTCTTTAAGTGTGTATCTTAATATATATAAAGCTATGGCATAATATTTCGTATTCAATTTTAAATGATTTGTATTGATTTAAAACTGTTGTTGATTTATACAAATTATATAAATTCTCATAGAATTTATATAATTTTTTAAAAGTATTTTTGCTATTCTACAAATTGTACGTATTCTGACATATCAATCAATCAAATAACCCATAAATAATTAGTAAAATACTCAGTAATTAAATATATTTTCAATACACAATTTATTAACAATTGCGGTTGAAGTTTGTCAAGTGTCACAAATTGATTTCTTGCCACTGCAATTTCAAAGCAAATGCACAATAAATTATGGCGACGATATCATCGGCTTTGACCATTGTGTGTATCACTCATAAATAGCAGTTCAAATATAAGATTTGCACTTGTCGACAATTCCAGCAATTGTCGATTGTGTCCATTGTGGCCTGTCTTGCTGTTGTGTACACACACACAATAACAATAACAACACATGTATGTGTATTGCAAACAAGAAGTGGAATATTATTTGCTGGCAATAACTAATAGACACATGCATTGTGACAGGTATCCATGTCAATGTCCACTGCAAACTGCAGCAATCTCGTCTAACTTGAATTTAATGATAAACATCACAAAGGCCAATTTCAATTGATGGCAGGTGCCAGGTTGGCTGGTTGGCTGGTTGGTTTCTGTCCTTTTGCTGAGCCTGAGAGCCCAGCCAGTATAATTTGGTGGCATTTGCATTCAGAGGCATCAACAAATACGATACTCACTAATTTGCCTGTGCGTTGGAGTGCTAGTTTGTGGCACTCGATATGCACATTTTGGACATTGACGCATTGATATAACAATCAATATTTAATTTGTCGGCCTTAGACTGCAATCTGGCCTTTGACTGGAATGGCGAAGTGCAAAATTGACATGTTTGTAGACCTTTTTTTCTTTTAGAGAATGTGAGTACATAAAATGAAGTTAAATAAGTCATTAACAGCTTAAAGGTGAAATAAAATTAAATTAAACTATGCACAAAATATATATAATTCCATTAAAAGCCATTTTGAGCTGATATTGATTTAAGAATTCAATTAAAATATAAATAATACAACTTTCTATACTATTTTCATTAGCTGAATCGTTTAATAATTCGCAACGAGTTTTTGTCTTTAAGAATTATTATTGCCAGTGTCATCGATATATGTACATAGTAATGTCTATCGGATAATTCCAAGGGCAACTGTCAACAGGCAACTGGGAACTGGGAACTGGCAAGTTGGCAACTGAGTACGGCGTGTAACAGGCTAATTATGAGAGTTTGTCTAATAGGCTTAAAAACGGTAAAGGCCAAGAGCAGCCAAACAGCCAAAACAGCCAAACAGCCAAGTTGCCAAGTTAGGGTCATGCTCGAGCAAGCGTTGTAGCTGAAAGTCCCCTAGGCAAGAAAACAGAAAGAAAACAGACTCGGCAGACAGAAGGGTTAATTAGAAGGATAATTAGTGCGTAATCCGATATGTCAACAATGAGTAGGAATGGGGAAGTTGGGCTGAAGTAAGACGAAGCGACGCCTAATGAAATTTCGCTACGAAGTTAAAAGTTATAAAAGAGTCGACAACAAAAGGTCTCAGAATGAAGGTAGGGCAGCCAGCGGGGTAAGTAACCAACCGAGTGCAAATGCCTAGAAAATTATGATGTAAATTCCTGTAGAATTGTCGCCTTGGGGCTTCCAAATGTCGTGCTGGAGCCCTTCACCTAAAGCGCATATCAAATTTCAAAATGTATTTTCGTTAAGCTCGTTTTTAGTGTCGCTTCCAATGATGCACCAAAAAATATGAATAACCATGCGCTGCAGGTGGAAGTCGAAGTCGAAGTCGAAGTTGGAGTTGGAGTTGGAGTGGAAGTCGGAGCACCATTCCGTACCGTTTCGTTTCGTTCCGATTCGTTTATGGCATTGGGCGCCACCCAATTAAAAGACACACGACAGTCATTAAACGCTTCGCCCTTCAACATTTCGCTGATGCCTGTTTCTTTGTTGTTTTTTTTTTGCAATTAGAGAATTATTAAAGAGTCATTAAACTGCAGGAGTTCTGCGCATGAATCATGGCAATTTTGATGACGGCTGCCAGCGCTCGTGAGTATTTATGACTTAGCACATGGCAAGGGCAAAGTAAAGGGTATCTCAGCGAGGGTGGAGGTCCTCTCTCTCTCTCTCTCTCTCTCACTCTCTCTGCTACATCAATTTGCACATTTTTATTATACGCTTTTGCCTTACAAATATTGTTGGGGCAACAGCTGAAAAGAGAGTAGAGTTCAATAACCCAATATTAAGATAATATTTTAAGTATGACTATCTATCCCATCTGAAAGGTTATTTGGCAAAATCGTGATTTACGTTCATTTTCATCAAATATTGAAATATTATATCCATATTTATTGAAGCAAAGGCAAAGCTGGCGAGGAAATTGAATCAATGAATTTAGTGTGCACATCAGCAAAAATTACTTTTATGAAGGAAGAGCACAAAATGGGAAGCAAAGTAAGAATGATACTAAATCCAAGGCAAAAAGCAAGCAGCAGATAAAAAGTGTCTGTGACCCAAAACCAACCCCCAAGGACAAGGGCAGGACGAAGCTGCTGCTGACCAGGACTGACCAGTCCAGTGTGGCTATCTCATATCATAATAAGCGCTCATCAATTTCCATTAAATTTAATATGTCACTTTTGGCTCAATGGGACGTGGAACAAAGCCAAGGACATTTGGCAAACAAAGTCAGTCGTATCCTTCGACTACGTATTCGTACTGCTCCCTGCTCATCATCATAAAAAAAGCGTATGTGGCCATAAAAAAGCTTTTTCATAATTTCACTGGTGGCACTCACGAAAAGTGGAAGTTCGCAAAAGCGGAAATAAAATATGATATGAGCTTGTAATAGATTTCTATCACATTTTAAGTGCACACAGACAATCTGAAGGATGGACACTGGCCGGGCTGAGGAGGGTGGTGCTGGTTGGTTGTGTGTGTGTTTGGGTGTGGCTCGGGTCATTGAAACAAATGAACGTGCTAAGTGAAAGTTTTGATTTATGCTGATATAATATACGCCTGGGACGACAATTTGCAACTTTGACTGGCGCTGAATTCAAGCAATTTTTCACAAATTTGACCAAAACATGCAACGTTGGTTTAAGTCATGAAAATGTGCTGCAAAAATTACATTTCTTTATACAACAATTTAATGACGAGCTGCATAGTTTGGCATTGGTTGAGCATGACTCAGAGGCTGATCGCCCTCCCAGGATCAGCTTATAAATCAAAATTAATTAATCGCGACAGATGAGAGAGACAGAGAGAGAGAGAGAGAGAGAGAGAGCGAGAGACATCCAGCTGTGTTCAACTTTTGTCTCCATATTCACTTTTTTGATTTTCATACATCAAAAATTGAAGAAATATCGTGGATCGCCTGCCTTTATTCAGTAACCGGCATCCAATGAAATTTTTATTACACACCAGCAACAACAACCTCAGCGCATAAACATTGCAGATTTCCAAAGAATCATGCCAGCAACAGTGGCAGGGTCTGGGGCGGGGCGGGTGCGGGTGCGGGGGGAAAGGTGGTTGGTTGTGCCTGTGGGCTATTTGAGTACCTGCTACGTATGCAGGTGGCCCCGGCGGTGATTGTGTTTTCCATAATTGATTAATTCATTAATTTACGAGCCAATTTGCGAAATGTTTCGCATGCAGTTAAGCAAAGGCGCAGGCAGTTCTTAAAACTCGGTTTCTTTTTCATAGTTTATTGTTTAATTTGAGTATTACGTTGATTAAGATGAGAGAAGATAGAATCGATAGAATATGGATAGAAGAAGTCTAAATAGATATGACTAACGAGATATGCAAGATAGATATTTGAAATTGATGTGGCACAAAGATATGCATTTAGTTTAGCTTAGGTTTGACAGTTGCCGACAAAGGTCGACGCACTTAGGATCGTTGTGAAACGGTCCTTTGCAATACCTTACCTATAACATCATTTTAATGCCTATGGATTCAACTGACTCTGATCTTCAGTAGCCAAAATATTGCATAATAAATGATGTTATTTTCTTCTATATATATTAATATTAATGCTATTAAAAATATAATAAAATCTTGGAAAAAGAGTAATGTGTTTTCAGTGAGTTCTTTTGTGGAAATGTTTCGCTGTTTGCGTTAAGAAGCGTCGCTCACATAACTAACTAGATTTCTCCTTGTGAAAATAGACTGGCAGCCAGTTCTACACGGTTACTGGGAGTGTGGTGTGTGGGGACAATGGCAGAGACGTAGATGAATCTACGTGTGCAGAAATTGTGGCAGTTGATATCCATAAATACGTCACAATGTGAAAGTTCGATGTGACATGCAAAGCATCAGCTCAGTTTTTGCCAACGAGTCTGAAGTGCTGCGGCAGCAACTGCAACAACTGCAACAACTGCAACAACTGCAACAACTGCCGCATCTGCAAGTGTTGCCCGTTGCAAGTTGCCTGTCGGCAGCGGATGCAACCACAGCAGCGGCGTTTTATGCTCTTATGAAATGGATTTTGTCATTTATTTATCGCTTTTCCACGTACAAATGAAATCTGATTGAAATGTGTCCCCTGTCTGGCCCAGTCTAAGTCTCAGTTCCAGTCCCGGGCCCAGTTCCAAGCCCAGCTCCTGTGTCACTGTGGGTGAGTGAATGCCACTGACCGCAGCTGGAGCTCTCAGCTTTGAACGTAGATTTGACTGTTCATAGAAAACGAATGACATGCAAACTGGCCAAAACTGGCTGTGGAGAAAAATAAAATAAGTAAAATGCCTAATTTGGAGGCGAGAGCAGCAACATCAATTTGGCCAATTATATTGACACTTTCGCTCGGCCATTCGATATGGTTGGAGAAGGACACGGCAACGGCAACGGCAACGGCTTGCCGTAGTCACAGCCGGAATCTTGACCAGGAGGCACAGCGCATCAATTGACGGCCGCCTTTTATTCTGTGCACACTCTCCACACCCATGGTCAGAACAATGTCCGACAAGCTGTGAGCTGCCAAGGCCCAAATGGCGACAGAGAAATTGGCATATCTTCGCTTGACAATCAAATGTCGGCCTTAAATAGACGCAGCTGGCGGCTCACTCACTCACAGACACAGTTGCCGTTGTACTTGTTGCAGTTGCAGTTGCATTCAAAGTCGGAGTCGGAGTCCGCCACTCGCACTCCGACCCCGCGACACCTTCAACGCCGGTTTGCTGGCAATGGTCATCAATTCGGCCGTTTGGCTGATGATGTTGCTATGATCGCAGCAGCTCTCTTGGCCAGTCCCAAAAGTGCCGCGCCGCAGACGCAATCTCTGTGAGATCAACCGCAACTTTAGCTGCAACAATGGCTGCGATGCGATGCGACGCGACGTCGATCGTGACACAAGTGCGACGCTGTAAGCGTTGCAACTTCACCCTGCCACGGCAAAGGAGTGTGGGGTGGGGGTGGGGAGGGGAGAGAGACGGCCGGCGGCATGTCAGAGGTGCCGGCAATTTTTCAACACCATGCAACACGCGGCTGCCTCAACGGAGTCGCGTTCCAGCACAGGCACAGCAGATATCAACAGATATTGTTGCAATTCGGTTATAAAAATTCTAACTGGAGCAATTGCGATTCGGGACCCTCTCAGCATCGACTGCTAACAAATTTGTAGCAAGTGACAGTTACTCTGTTTCTGTTTGTGGCCTAACATCGACTATTCTCTCTCCTCGCTTCTCTCTCCTCTCTGCCCTCGCCCAGCCCTTCAGCCACTTCTTGCAGCCGCCAAATAGCTTCGCTCCAGTTAGCCGGATAATGATCGTGAGAGAATTCATTGTGCTGATTATTCAGCTGGTCTGGAATTTTAATGCAATCAAAGTGCTAATTTGTGTTTCTTGCTAATTATTGTCAAGTTGAGCCCACAAATAGAACGTTCATAAATTACCAATAAAGTTATTTGCTTCTCAAAAGAATGTGCATTTGATGTATTAAAAGCTGCATGGCTTGATTGGTTTTCCTTTTTTCATAAATGTTTTGTCAGTTAACAACTAAGCAAAAATATTATTGTAATAAATGTGGCCTTGATCAATTAAAAGTTGTATAGACAGGTATATATTAAATATAAGTAAATAATATGACGATTTACTTAGTCTTTACTGTTTTTTGTACTTTACCACAAAGTGCCTTGGATTAATTAATAATTCCATGATCTGATTCGGTTTTTTAAAGTACATTTTTCAACTAGCTAAAATGAGATTTTAGAATGTGCATTTTATTAATAAAAAGATGCATTGTCTAATTGTCTATAACTATCTGAAAATATTATTGTAATAAAGTGCTTTACTTCTTCAAGGAATGTTCCTTGCATTAGTCAAAAGTTTCACATTCTGATTAGATTTTTGTGATAAATGTCAGATCAATTCGCAATTTATTAACTCAAAATATTTAATTTTATATTTTGATTTTATTTCTTGAATTTATACATACAATTTAAATCTTTTTGCTGTACTGTAAATAAATTAAAATACATCATTTATTGCTTGTCTAATATATATTAGCCAAATTCAAACCTTACCCCTTTTAGCCATGGCATATGTTGGCTATCAGCGCATTCAACGTTGTTGTGACATTTGAGCTGATAAGTGCGATTTGTTTGCTGTGCAACACCCTGTGTGCTGTGGCAAGCATGACTTGCAAATACCTTTGGCTGTCGTCTCGGTGTGCGGGGAGGCCTTTTGCACAAAGTGCGCATAATAAAAGTTTGAAGTCGCGCTAAATTGGGTGATAAAGTTGATCCGGGCACGATAAGCCCATTATAAACGCATTTAATGGCTAAATATTAAATGTATCTTCGCTCGCTTGTCGTGCTCGTCGACTGCCTTCTCCGCACGCTAGAAGCAGTGGAGAAGAGTCCAGATCGAGATCCCAGCGATGCCTGGTCCCGGTGTCAGGTGACTGCCAGCGATCTTTTTATATATATATAAATTTTTTTTGCGGTGTCTTTGGACGGACTTTTGTGCCGTCTGAATTTATGAAGTTGTTTGCGCTTATTAAATTTTAAGTTGAACACTTTTCGCGCCTAGGGGCAGACATGCAACTGCGCCGGTGCCACGGCTGCCGCGGCTGCCACTTGCGACTTGCCACTAGGCATTTGGCGACAACTTGGCGTTGCCACGAGATGCACAGATAAGATTCTGGTGACTGGTGACTGGTTCCCAAACGGGGCACTGGACTCGCAATTAGCGCAGGCGCTTCAAATGTGTTGAAAGATATTTGATGAATGGATAGCGTGCCAAGTGTCTCTGGTAATTGAGCTACCCGAATATTAAACGCAAATTAAGCCTTGTGTAGCAGTTGTGTAAGCTTTGCCAAATAAATAACTTTAATCTCCATAGCAGCTGGCACATATAAATATATCTACGTATAATAATAAAAAAGCGACTGAACAGCGATATTAAAAGTTGAGTAAATTCAATTAAAATATCAAAAAAATAAAATGTCATTTATATATACAAATATAAGCCAATATGCTAACATTTTATGTTATTTATCTAATTGGTTACACTTATTTAAAATCTATGTGGAAGGTCCAAAATATGGGGTTTGTTAGTATCTAATAAATTAATTTGCCAAGAAGTTTTTCGTGGTTAGACAGTTGATTTAGGTATCTTTGAGACGATTTTCTAATATGGAACATATGTGGAAATAAAATCCAATTAAATTTAGTCTGACTATGGATAAGTTTTATACATAATAATTAATTAATTTTAATTAATTAAAATAAAATGAATATTATACAAAAATATGGTTTGAATCTCAGTTAGCATCTCGTGAAGATAATAAAGTTTTCCTTTATTGCAATAAATAAATCCAAATAATAAATGACGTTTAAGCTGAGAAAAGCATTTTCCATCAATCTCGAAAATATCTATTTTATTTGCTGCTTAACTATGACTGCAGAACTAACACAACTAGCCTATTGGCTAGTCTAATACAAACTTACTCTATGCGACTGCAGACGCAGCTGAAGTTCAAATAAAGATGTCACTTTGAATGAATTATGAATTATATCACACGGTCGCCACCAAATTTGGGCAAGCCAAAAAGCGTACAAAAAGTAAAGTACAAAGTAAAGAGTCAAATTCGCAGTCCGAGTTGGAGTCGGAGTCGGAGTCGGAGAGTACAAGAGTACAGGCGAACGGGAAGACAATGCATCGTGTTAGCCTGGCGCTGGCCCCCAAAACAATGACAATGGCGCAGATACCAGAAATACTATGTTGAGACACAAAACCCAGTGGCGACAGGGGGTGGAGACCAAGTGGCGACGATATGCCAAAGGCAACTGTGGCATTGTGTCGTCGTTTTGGATATCTTCATATGGCTATGGCTATGGTGGCCAGGCCAGGCCAGGCATTGCTGAGCATTTAGTTACATTTATTTGTTGCTATTAACTGGCGCGCTGACGCTTATCGAACGAACGCCAACTGGGCCGGGCTCAAAGCCTTGGCTAGCTGGTCCACCTTCAGTCGATAGACACACACGGAAAAGAAAAGCGCACGCGGCGAGAACAATTGCTTGGAGCAAATGTGCGGGATGCATCCGCCCCCGCCCTCAGATATGGGCATGTCCAGTTGCAGGCTGCATCCACTTGGTCGTGGCGCACGTAGTATTGTTATCTCGGCCAGAGCCATAGCCATAGCCATAGCCAGAGCCAGAGCCAGACCCAGAGCAGGACCCAGTGCCCAGCGCAGACCGAGTGCATTCTTATGGTATATAGTATTTGTGATTCGATTCTAAGCCTGGTCTACACACTCGGAAAAAAAATCATACTCAATTCTCACACTCAGAAAAAATTAAACTGAAACTTAATATTTTTTAAAATTAATTTAATGGACTTTTTACTTTACATTTTTTACTTTTTACTTTTCAGAAGTAGAATTCTTCTAAAATAAAGAAAATATAAAAATTATACATATATTTTAGCTAAATAAAGAAAATGATACACAAAAAGTATGGAGTAATTAACAATTAATTAATAATTGATTTTAGAAAACACTTGTCGCTAATGTTTTGCTAACAAATGTTTAAAAGGCAGAAAAAGTTGTTGGCTTTCAGGCAACTTTCATTCTATGACATTTTTTCAAATTTTAAATGGAATTATTTTTTTTAGTGTGGCTACTGCGCTTTTCATATGCCCTCTCACAAAGTACAACAAAAAATCAGCATGTTCATATCTCAGAATTGGTTTGCGGCAGGGTTGCTTCCAGCTGCAAGTTTGCCAGTTGCTAGTTGCTACTAGTTGCTACAGTAGCCTATGCCCATTGTGACCTGGCCCTAGGTTAGCCAGTCAACCAGCCAAACAGCCAAACAGCCAACCAGCCATGCAGTCAGCTTGTGGTTACCTTATAATGTGCCTGGTAATGCTCATCGTAATTTTTCCACATTGACGCTGTGCTTGTTTGTTTTTTTTTTGTTTTTCTGTTTTGCAGCGGTTTTGGCCATCTCGCTACTTTAATCTGCATATCTTCATTTGAGTCTACCGCTTTTGCTCTTAAATGCTCTGCGGTATCCCTGTATCCCAGTTGCAGTCCTCACATCCAGTTTATTCCTGTTGCCGCTGCCCCAGCCTCTGCCCGTTCCCGTTCCCGTTCCCGTTCCCGTTCCCTGCTAGAGTGGCATTTTTAGCAAAATAATGAGAATCATGATTTCTGCCTTCGGTTCGGGTTCTGTAGCACCAATGCTGTTTTCAGTTTTTTACGCCATTTTATTTTTGTTTTCGTTTTTCTTTCCTTTTTTTTATTTTGGTTCCTTTTGTGTGTACAAATTGATATGCAAATTTTTGAGTAGCGCTACAGCGACTAAATGCTGAGAAACTCCTCCGATCGAGGCTCCAGTGCCAACTTCGTACATTTATCGTAGCTAAAATGCTTCTGCAAACGAACGTTAATTAGTTCCAAAGTGTTGGCAGCCACAGCGGCCAATGATGTCACCGAGCAACCATTTTCAGCTTAAACATGGTCTAGCAAAGAGTATAATTATGGGTATAGGTATACGTACAGGTATAGGTACAGGTATAGGTACGGGTATAGGTACAGGTATAGGTACAGGTATAGGTACAGGTATAGGTATAGGTATAGGTATAGGTACAGGTATAGGTATAGGTACAGGTATAGGTATAGGTATAGGTATAGGTATATTTATAGCTAAAATAAAGCTGACTACTATTGAATGTGCTTTATAATAATAAGAATTACATTAAGAACAATAAAAAAAATATATTAAATAGTATAATGTATATTTATTTAAATTTATTGAGTAATGCTATTATTCAACGGATAAGTTTCAATTTTTCAATTTTTCAATTTTTTTGTAATTTCTAATTAATATTAATGTTAAAAATGTAATTACTTTTTTTTATTCAACTTGTATTTAAATTAGCTAATTAATATGGAATATAAAATATTTTAAAAATTATATTTTCTATTTTATAAGTTTTAAATATTAAACTTTCAATTTTTCTTTGTAATTTCTAATTAATATTAATGTTAAAAATGTAATTACTTTTTTTATTCAACTTGTATTTAAATTAGCTAACTAATATGGAATATAAAATATTTTAAAAATTATATTTTCTATATTATAAGTTTTAAATACTAAACTTTAAATTTTTCTTTGTAATTTCTAATTAATATTAATGTTAAAAATGTAATTACTTTTTTTATTCAACTTGTATTTAAATTAGCTAATTAATATGGCATACAAAATATTTAAAAAATTATATTTTCTATTTTTATTTAAGGAACTAGACATGTGTCTTTAACTGAAGTTGGCAGAGTTTATCTATACCTATTCATAACTTGTTTATGATGACATATTTTGTCATTTAAGCGCCATTTGCAGTTCTTAAATTTTAAAGAAGTTCTAATGCAGTCCACGCCATTCTGTGCTTTGTATTTACAACTGAATACACAATCTACAATTGGGCATTTAATCCGAGTTGTTAGGCATCAAATGCGACCTTTCTTAATATGCAGCATTCACTCCATTTTGATAAGTCCAGTTTACATGCAGCTGGCTGGCATATTCATTGACCCAGCCCTAGTCTTTGGCTCCCATCCGCTTAACCGCTCACAACATGGCTACAATAATCTTGACTCCTCACCCGGCTGGCCCCGCTCGCTGCTTGGCATTGCATTGGTTGGGCAAACAAGTTTCTGCACTCGAATAATCTGCATGAACCATAATTTTATTGAGAGCACGCCTGCCAATAAATAACTCCACCCCGCTCAGCGCCCCATCCTGCTCCAATCCCCTGTAGAAGCAGCAGCAGCAGCAGCAGCAGCAGCAGCCGTTGGCCATTTATTAATATGGAAATCTACAGAGAAGCCGCTGGATGCTGAAAGTGCTTCTGCTTCTGTGTTCAGTTGCCGGTTGGCCGGATGGCAGAGTCGCCACTCGCAGCCTAAACACATTACACGATAGCGTCAAATGGAAGCCGATGGAGCACGCCACTTGGCGCTGCCCTCTATCGCCTCCTTGTTGCCCCCCATTTGCAACATTTGCTGTGCCCGGCACAAGTCTCTGTTGTTGGCCGTTGCCGCCATCGTCATCATCATCATCATCGTCATCCGCCTGGTTCTCATTGTTATCGGCATTCTGTTCCGCCATAAGCAACTGCCGCGAATGAGATCAGGCCTGAAGTTGAGCTTGAGGCTGAAGATGAGGCTGCAGCTGAAGCTGGACGTGGAGTCACAGCCGGCGGCGATCATCACAAAAGGCAGCGCGACGTTGTCGAACGCAATTTCAATTTCATGTTATCCGCAAAATATTCATTTTAATATCAACTCAATCCAACGAGGGACCAAAGATACCCAGCGACACACACACACAAATATTGATATTCATAAGGCCAAACTTAAAGCGCTCCAATCACAATCTCTCCATCCTTATGCTCAATATGCAAATGCTTATGCTCGCTCCAGGCACATAACTCATTGCCTGTGGCCAAGCTCTGTGGTTGGCTATATTGGTGGTTGTCCGAGCGGCACACGCATTCAGCCTCTCCCCACTCGCTCCTCACGACTGCTCACTCTCCCGGCTCCACTCGCAGCTTAGCATATGACATGTTGTGCACAGCTCCAACTCACCATAATCCCTAGTCTGCCAGACAGACTCCCTGCAGAGGTACATATATGTGTACATATGTATCTGTATCTGTATCTGTAGCTGTAGCTGTAGCTGTAGCTGTACACATATGTGCAACGAGCAGTTGCAGCTGGTTTGGGGCACTGGCTGCTGCTTCCTTTTGGCACATTCTGGCATAATTATAATGCACCCTGTTGCCGTCTGACTCCCCTTTGCCGATATGCCAATTGCTGTTTCTGCTGCTTACTGCAAACAGTAATAGTAATTTTGCTAGTCAGCCACCCCTTGGACTCCAGTACCTTCCCCCCTGCCCGCTCCACCCTCCGTCACATGGGATGCAAAGTGACCGTTGCGGTACCAGCGGTTTTCATTTTAATTCAGCCCACGCATATCCACGACCAGACCGTATCCAACCCCCAACAGTGAGGGACATAATCTCGCTGCAGCATTCGCAGCTGCATCCATTAACGGACAAACATAGACACTGGGTTCACTCCCCGTTTAACTCATCTGATTGCTGATTGCAGAGATGTGCTTTAAAACGCTAAAGAGGCACAAGTAAATCTCCAACATTCTGAAGGATTTCATTGCTCAGAGTGAAGAATTTTTCAAAATATTAAAGTTGGTTTATTACTCTAGAAAAAACCATATCATTTAAGCAACATTTGTTGTATTCCTTTCTATTAATTTCAATGCACTTTTTAAATATTTATTTTTCTTAGTTTAAAATAATTCGAATAATTTGCGCTTGTTCTTGACAAGCAGATAAACTTCTTAAAAGAATCACAATTTGAAAACGGAAATGACGCTGGATTATTAAACAAATTCGTAGCAATTAATTTAGCCAAAATTGGTCAGTTTAAGTTTAGCTGTGAAGTCTTAAGACAAATCTGGCAACTTAATACTTAGTTCTGAGCATTAATATTTTACTTCTAACAACTTAAGCATTGAATACAAAAATAAATTAAAACCAATAAAATAGATTTTTGTGGCTGGCTAAAACCAATTGAAATTTTAAGTTAGTTAAGCATTAATGCAACTAGCAGTGAACAACTAACAATTTATTAAAACAGCCGTTTACTTTGTCAAATTAGAATATTATTTATTTAGAGTGTAAATATGAACAGTTGACCACAGACTGCAAATTGTAGCCACAACTTATTTTCTATCTCTCTGTGTGTGTGTAAGTGTGTGTGTGTGTGAGTAAAATGCAAACATTTTGCAACACGCACATTTGTTTCCTTTTTAACTCCCTGCCCCAAACGCCTCACTCAACCCCTTCCCAAGTGGCACTATACCCAATGTAGATGCGGGTTCAACGACGTCATTAATATTTATGCAATTCTACGGATGGGGCAGGGCGGGTGTCACTTTTTGCACTTCAAACACACACACACACACACACACTCGCACACACACACACACAGAGAGAGACACGCATTGCAGTTGCGAGTACATTAGAAATGTAATTATTATTTTAATTGGACTGCAGTGCACATTTTGTCAACTGAGTAAATTTTGCCCGGCCACAAATAATAAATGTCCGAAAATTTGGTTGGCTTTGGCCATTTGCTTGTCGGTTAACCGACTCACTGTAAATATGAAAAGCTGCCAATTGCCCCCCATCAAATTAGTACGAATTCATCATCATAAAAATGTCGCTATGCAATTTATAACTAAGCGTATTGATTTACTTACTCAATCTGAACAACTAATATAAATAAATATATATAACTTTGAATATGTATATAATATTTAATAAAGTTATTCATAATATGTAATTACAATTATAAGTTTGAATTTATATACAACATCAGATTGATAAATTAAGAATTCTTGTCCCTGGGTGCTGATCTGATGTATAATTTGTTTGAATATGTTTATAATAATCATTTAAGTTATTCAGATTGATATCTTGAGGAATCTTGATTTTATCTCCGCTTGTGAGGATTTCATTTTAATTCATAGCCCAAGAAGGTCGTTCAAATGCGGCAAGTGCACCAATTTGCGACCGAAATGTACAACTCAATTGGACTTGCAACTGCAATTGGAAGCCGGAGAAGCGTCGCCATCTATAAATGGAAAACACACACATACACATATAAATATATATATATATATATATATATATGTATATATCTGCTTGTTCGGTTCGAGAGTGAGGAGCGGACATGCGAACAACAACACAAAAAAAAAAAAATGAAACAAGAAACATAAATTCAATATGAACTTGTGAGAAGAGGAAACCAAATCGGAGTCCAACTCAAAGTTGGAGACTTGTAGTCCGGTTCGCTCCACTTGTCGCCATTGCTGCTGAGCTGAGGCTGAGCTGAGGCTGAGGCTGAGGCCGAGTCGGGAGCTGTTTGCTGCTCGCTGCTTATTCGCCGTTTGCCATTCCTTTTAATTTCATTTATTTTGCAAAATACAATTTAATTTGATGTGAATGCAACTGACAACTGCCAACGGCAACAGATCCCAGAAGAAAAACATACACAAAAAAAACTAAAGAGAAAAAAACGTTGAATGACAAAAACGGCAAAGAAGTAGTCGCTTCCTCTCTATTGGCCTCTCAGTTGAGGCCTCCTTCCATAAGGCAAATATTGAACTACAATAATCATCAACATCGATATCGACAACTGCATAGCAGCCATATCAGTGAAATCCCCGCCATCGGTCGCCATTTCGTGCAGCCATCCTCATCATCCTCATCATCAGCATCATCAGCATCATCATCATCATCATCAACGTTGTCGTCGACGGTTAACCGTGGGTTGCTCTGATGATGATGATGACGTTGCGGGGTTGATGGTGGGGACACATCTGAAGACAATCAAGCGCAAAACGAACGAGCAATTGTGGCACACGGATGAGCCAGGCCAATGATTGTCATGAAGATAACAAAAGTTGCCTTTTTGCATACCAAACATCGCCAGCAACAACAACAACAACAACAACAGCAACAGCAACAACTGCAGTCGAGCAACACAGCCACAAAAACAGCAACAACAGCAACATGCACCGCAGCAACATGTTGCTCAAAACTAACAAAGTATTGATTGCGCCGATTGCTGGCTGGATGTGGATCACTCGTCGTTGTCGTCGACAGCAACATGGATTGTCATCCAACTTTAGCAGCAGCAGCAGCAACAACAGCAACAGCAACAGCAACAACAACAACAACAACAGCAGCAGCAACCATCTGTTTAAGCTTCAGTTTCAACTTCAATTTCAGCTGCATCCTCAAACTTTGCATGGAGCAAAATTCATTTAGTTATTGTTGTTGCTGCTGCTGCTGCTGCTGCTGCTGCTGCTGTCGATGCTCAGATTTTGAGATACCCAGCTGAAGCCGACGACATTTTCATCCGCTTATCAAACTTCAAGCAAATCATTTTGTTCGGCGGCCTTGCAGACCTTGAATATTTGAGAAGTCGCCGGGCAGCCAGCTGAAGCTCAACTAAATAAAAGCTTTAAGTTGTTAACTGGATATGCGATATTGAAATTATTAGCACGATATAAGTAATGAAATTCTTGATTTTTGCTTAGGATGACATTATTTTAATTTTATGCAAAAAATACCAAAATGCTTGAATTTGGAAACAATACAAAGATTGCTCTCATAGCAGAAGCTTGTTGAAAAGCATGTTGATTTTGTATTTAAAAAAAAATAAATAAAAACAAAAATAAAACAATATTTTAAGAACATAATTTAATCAAAGCTTTGACCATTTTCGTAATAAAATAATTGAAATAAATAATATCTTCAATAAATAGTCGCTCAAAATTATAGCAGTAGTTATTTTTATAATGATTAAAAGAGTATCATAAATATTTTTTAACTATGAAAGACGATTCACGTTTTATAATATGCATTATTCATAAGCGATTATTGATAATTAACTGCGAAAATTGTTTGCCCAAAAGAAATAAACAAAACACATCCAGAATAGCCAAACACACACTTCAAACTCCCGATATGGGACCATTCATTTTGAAAAGAAACACAGCAGCCAGCGTTGGCTATAAACAATCGCCAGCTTTATTTATAGCAACTGTATCTCTCATGCAGCTCAATAAATTTATAAAGTGAATGTGTGTCTGAGCATTGAGTATTGAGTATTGAGTAAAATCGCCTGTGTAAACGATCGTTTGTAATAATGATGATTCCCTTGGCAGTGCACTGAGTGAATTTTTTGGTTGCAAGTCGAGAAATCAATTTACATAATTTGGTGGAAAATGATGATGAGTTCCAAAAGGTGTGAAAATACCCACAACAAAGCGACGAATTGATGAAGGCGCTGAAATCTCTCTCGAACACCACTCGGGATACAAATTTAGCCCTAGATTCATTTGTTGAATGCCCGCCTGCCCGCCAGCCCGCCTGCCTGCCTGCCTGCGCTGTGCCACCCAAAATGTGGCTGGCTGGCTGTCATTAGCGGTATTCAAATCATAACATAAATATGCTTGTCGTCTGCCGGCTGCAGACTGCTGCTGCTAAGAGAACTCAGCGAGCTGAGAGCTAAGAGCACTTGGGGCGCATCTGCAGCTACTCGGTCATATTATGACAGGCTGCTGCGAGTGGGGCGGGGTGGAGGAAGTCTGGTGAAGCTTGAAACTGACGCGATGTCTAATGTGGTAGTTGTTGTTGTTGGTTGTCTGCCTTGGCAACTTGTTGGCTGCATTTCAATGTTGATAACTTGTCAAAATAGTCTGTCGCCGGGGCGTATGATAAATGCGGTCAGACGGCAAAGAAAGCCACTGACTGAGTGTTGAATGTTATGCCACTTTATTATTGCCATTAAATGTTGAACATACACACACACACGCACACACACACACACATACAGTTAGCAAGCAGTCTTGGTAGCTGCTTGAATGAACACCTTGAAGTAGTCGCTGGATTTGTTGCAGGTTGTCTTTATGACTCAGCTGGGGCTCTATGCATAAAGCAGCGCAACTCGGGTCGCATAAACTTGTCAGGCATTGTCATAAAACTCATCCCTTTTTTGCCCAGTGCTGCAAATGTTGAACATTGAATATGGAAACACTTCGGGGCGACTCCAGGTTGCCTTGACCCTCGCACTCAAATCCCAAAAGTGTATCGAAATGAAAATATATTTTTGCTTGTAATATTTCTGTTGGAGAAAAACGCTTACTGGACAACCCACAACCCACAACACACACCCCAACCCCAATTCCAATTCCACCCCCTCCAACTTTGACCTTTATTGATGCCAGTTGGCTTTATGTGCACGTCTGATTGGAATATAATAACGAAATTGAGTTTTATGCCCGGCTCAGCATTTATTTATTTGTACAAGTTGAAATCGACATTGAAGCAACTTCATCTTTAACTGCAACTAATAAAGTCTTTCTGCCTGCCTTGGCCACGGACATGGCTTAATTTGTTAGACGTTATCGCTTCCGCTTTAAGCCAACTGCTGGCTGTTTGGTGGGTCCAACAAAAACAAAAAATAAAAAAAAAACTAAAAATGCATTTGGCATCCACAGCGGCCGTTTGGAAGGCAACTAGTTTGGACCACTCTGTGAGCATGGCAGGGGGTTGCTCTGGTTGGGCAGGGAGCCGGGAGGGGGGGAGGGGTGGAGGGTTAGTAGAATATGTTGTAGTCACGTGCATTGTGCAATAAGCCAAAACTTATTCGCATGCAGCGCGATCGCAACAAGCCTTATCGATGCTTGCGTGACCTTGCAACAAACCGGGCATCAGTTGCAACTGTGAATGATGATGTAAATAGTGTTCAGTGTTGAATGTTGAATGTTGAGCATTGAGTGTGTGCTATGCAATTGAAATTTCATTTATGAATATATTCAAAGCAAATGTTTGAGGTACTTTTTCCTGTTATTTAGCTTGGATACATTAAGTAACTTTGACTTGTTATTAGTCATTAACCACTGCCAGATATTTGCAATGGAAATTTTGTTTAATCGAAATTGTAAGCAGCATGTTGCAGCAAGAGGATTTCTGGCAAGGACACTTCAACATGAATAATCAATTTTTTTTTGTAACACTTGTAAGCCAATACCTTCGTCGAATGCAATGATCATAGATATAAAGACGGCCGCTGCTGTGCTGTGCTGTGTTCTCAATTCTCATGCGGCAGGGCGTTGTCTAGATCGTGGCCACGCATGCGGCAACTGCAGAAGCTGAGCTGGGCTGTGTTGTGTTGTGTTGAAGCTTGCCGCAACTTCGACGTCGACGTCAAGGTTGTCAGCGACACTAGGCTGCAAGATTAAAGATTCCACCATAAACAAACAAGCGAAATAATTGAGGCAAAATTGAAGCAAACTACTCGAGCTGCGCCGCATGGGGCAAATGCAACCAGCAACTAGCAACCAGCAACCAGCAACCGGCAGCCAGCAGCCAGCAGCCAGCAAACTGGCAACGTTTGGCGATCTTGGAATATGGATATGGCTATGGCAATGGGAGCTGGGCACTGGTTGCTGGTTGCTGGGTGCTTGCTGCTTGCTGCTGGCTGCAAACTCGTTCTTGGTGCAACAATTAGCACGGAATTTGTGGGTGCCATTAAGTGCGATACACGATGGCCGCATGTTGCGTTTGCTCCCATTTCCATTTTTATTTCCATTGCGATGGCCATTGCCAAAAGGTGGGCGATAAAACCGCAGAGTCTATGAAGGCATCCAGGTTAGCGCCTAACGGCTCCAAGTACTTTAAACAGTTGTTGTTAGCGCCGGCAACAACACCCCGCCCTCCACTCTCCACTCCCTAGACTCACACTCAATTAGAAACACTTCAAAGTTGGCTCCGTCCTTAGACGTTGTCCATCAAACGATTTAGCTGCTTCGCATTTGGATGCATCTTGTGCAGCAGTCGTCTCTCATATTTTTTTTCATATGCAGACAAAATTTAATTACTCGTCGAGATCAAACAAAGTGCATGCCACATAAATATGAATCGTACATAGAGCAAAACGGCGGGCCCCAGTTGTTGGAACTGGGGTAAACTGGCCAAAATGAGGTTACGAAGTATATTACATCGATGTACACTCAGAAAAACAATCGACCTGCATTTTCGAAAATTGCACTGAAAGTTTTCCTGTTTCTAGAAATTATTTCTAAATATCCTTAAATACAAATTCTTGAAATATATTTCTTCATATTTATCAGATATATATTTCTTGATAATAGAAAGTATTCTAAAAATAAGATAAGTTTATTTTAGGAAAAAAACCTTTTTGAAATATTGTTAAAATCGAAAAGTGTCCTATTAAATTATATGAATCTAAACACACATATGTAAAAATAAATCTTCTCTTCAACACATTTAAAAAACCAAACTAGAAATAATACACATTATTTTTTAAAAATTAAGAAAAATCTACTCTGAAATAATGAAAGAAAAGTCCTCGAATTTTAGAAGCACACAAAATTCCCTTTGAGAAATATACACTCTGAATTATTATTCATGTGAGTGGTGCCAAAGGTAAACCCTTTTTTTTCTGTGTGTACACAATACAAACTAGCTTCATGGTATTCATATTTTGAGGTCTGCAGAAAAAATGTTGATCTTGAAATTGCCGCCGATCTGTACTCCAGACATGGCATAATTTCTCATCGCTCATTTCGATGCAGGAGGCAATTCGTTAGCAAACGTAAACATCTCCTTCTGGCATGCGACCCCCTCCCATTCTCCCATTCTCCTAACCATAATGTTTAATAGCAAACATTTGGTCGGGGGATACTCTGATAATAGGTTGGCTCCCTCGTCTAGCTGTTGTGGGCATAGTCTCTAGACAGTTTACGGCCTGTTTTCTGTTAGCGGTGTCCGTGCAAAAAGCCGCATATGAAATATGTGCGCCCATGAAATGAGTACAATTTCCATGGAAAAGCGCAACATTGTGGAAAATGGAAAAATTGCAAACAATATGAGCAAGTCGTGGGCATCATTTGAAGGGACTGTGAGGGGTGTTTAGTGTAGTTGCAATGTTTATACAAGTGGAAATTATATTTTTGTGGCCGGGGCAAGGCATTTGAAAGGACGCTGAGTGCTGCAGAAGCTGAAACTAAATGCTTCTGGGTGCAATCTTTATACTAGTGGAAACTATATTGGGCCAATAAAAAGGGAATTAAAAATAAGGCTAACTCAGATTTGTAAACAGAAAAATAAAACAAAACAATTAACATTTTTCGTTTTAAACGTGTATGCAACATATTTCTGACATTTAAATATTTTTGTTTTGTTTATTTTTAGATTTGTTTCGTTTACAAAACCATCATAAATCACTGTTGATATTTATAAACCCATCTTTTAACACTTGCCCAGTTGTCATATTCTGAGAACAATTATAACTCGCTGCGACATTAACTTGTTGCGGTCTAGCAATTATAATTATTTGAAGAAGCGCTGCCAAAATGACAACAGTCTAATTGGCAAGATTTGAAAAATCATTGTTTATGCAACATGACGACAACTAAATACTGTTGCAAGCTCTTTTTACTGTCAAATTAGGTTTTTCATCATTTGAAAAGAGGCTCTTTGCTGCGATATTTTTGGATTTAACAGAAGATAATTATTTATAGAAATTAACCCATTTCCCAAAGAGAAAAAATTGGTAGTCGATAATTGCAATTTGCACGCTGGTTTTTATTTTTGATCATTCGATTTTCGATTTGGGTTTCGCTTTTTATATGCAACTACCACAGTTTACATTACGTGTATCTACTTTATTATTATTATTATTATTATTATTATTATTATAATTATTTGTTAAGTATGTATTATGTGTAGCCATAAAATTAGTTAATTGTGTGAGTGCTGCCGATTCGGTCTTATTTGTTCTCATTCTCGTTCTCATTTACGTTTTGCGATTTATACAACTTATTGCTATACTTAATGCATTTAAATGCCTCAAGATCGCTATCAATTATTCATACTCATACTATATATATATATATATATATGTATATATATATAGACACAGAGGATATATATTCGTATATATGTGTGCTAGATCAAGCTTAGCGTAGTGTAATGCTCAAGATATGTACTCCACAAAAACCATGTGTATTCTCTCCCTCTCTCCCTCTCTCCCCATCTCCCTCTCTCTCACTACTTTTCAGCTGAATCCTCAGCATCCGGCTGAGGCTCGCCATCCGCATCGATGCCTACACTCTTATTATCCTCCTGATCCTGCTCTTGTTCCGGTTCCGGTTCCGGTTCCTGTTCCTGCTCGCTCTGATTGCCAGTGCCCTCATTTTGATTGCTCTCCATCTTAATGCTGCTCAGCGGATGCCAGATATTATTACTGAGACCCGAGTCATCCTCACGAGAAGCAGGACTCTGTGCCGGCTCCGATGTGGGTGACTTGCTGTTGCCTCGCTCCACGCCGCCATAGGGATGCTGGTGATGACCGCCAGCACCACCCAGAAAGCCAGGAAAGCTGAGCAGACCCGGTGGATATGGATACTTGGCTCCATTTGCAAAATGCGGTGGAGGTATGTTGGCAAAAGCGCCAGGACTCAACTCGCCGGGCTAACGATTGAGAATTGGAAAGTAAAGAAAATCGTTGAAGACAAAGTTAAGGTTATGTCGAGGTGATAAATGGGAAGAAGGGTTGCGAAGTTCTACTTCAAATAAGTAAATTATTCAAATAAGTCAATATTTTACCTTGGGTGGCATTCCGTTGAAGAAGGGCGGCAAGTATGGGAAGAACAGTTCTGGGCGTCGCTGCATGAACTCCTGCTCAGCCGTGGGTACACCATGTGCGGCACCTGGGCCCGGGCCAGGTCCCGGTCGCATCGGCAACTCCAGGGACATGCGACGGCCGCGACGCGATGTCGGATTCGTCCACATATGCGTGCCCATGTGAACCTGCAAGAAATCAGTGGAGTGGCCCAGTGGCATAGGGAAATGGCGATCAGTTTTGAGCACTGGCCTCTGCGAGCAGTAACGGAAATGCACCTTAAGGTTACCCTTCGTGGTGAAGGCCTTCTGACACACATTGCACTGAAACGGCTTATCTCCGGTGTGGGTGCGCATATGAATCTGCAGTGCCGAACTCGAACTGAAATTGCGACGACAGACGTGACAAAAGTGCTTGTTATTCACCGGCGGATCCAAGCTTGAGCTGGGCGGGCCGGCCGACATCAGGGCCTGCTGAAAGTCCAGCGGACCAGCTGGAAATCGGTGTGCATCTGTGGAGCAAGACAAATGTGGGAGTCGCTACACACGATGGGTTAGGGGGACTTACGCAACTGCATCTTCATTAGGGATTGCTCTGCATCGGCGGCAGCCTCATGCTGATAGCCAGCAGTAGCTGGAGCAGCAGCAGAAGTGCCACTACTGGTGCCACTATCGCAGCCACCCTCATCGAGTAACTGCAGCTGCTGCTGCTGCTGCTGCTGCTGATCTGATTCGGGCTCCTCTTTAATGGGTGCCGACAATGGCGTGACTGGGTCCGCAGGCGCCATCTCCAGCGTTGAGGATGGCTTCGGCTTCTTGGCAAACAGATTTGGATTGAGAGTGAGCTGAAATACACATTTGCAGCAATAGTATAGCGCTAATTTCTTCGCATTTGCCAGTTAATGTGGCGTTCAAAGAGCACTCCTCGAATCTTTGGGCCAGACGCGATTCTTAATTATCTTATTTTTGAGAGAGATCCCCACACCCCATACTAAAACATAATCGTCTTTATGCTGTGTATGCAATTTTTCTATGCCATCGCGCATAATAATGCCAACTAATTATCTTGCACAGACATAAACCGCCGGGTCTCTCATATTTTTATGGCAAAACAATTGTTTGTCGTGTATCTCAAAACGCATCTGACTGTTGCATGTTGACTGCTGCATGTTGACTGCTGCATGTTGCTTGCTGCTTGCTGCCTGCTGCCTGTTGGCTGTTGACTGAGGCAGCAGGCCGTGTCTGCTTGCCCCACAGAGATGGCGAGGCGCGACAAACAAAAGATTAAATAATTTTGCATAAGGCGTAACATAATTTATTTGCATTGAATGCATCGCACACACCGCCACCGATCCGGCACCCAGACGCCCCATTCCCTCCCCCCATCAGCTCCCAGCTTCCCAGTTGGTTGGAGGCGGGGGGCTGATGGCACGCGAGGCACGATCATTCATTTGGGTCCGGGGTCGGGGGTCGGGGCAGACCAGACAACAGCAAGCCAACTCGCATCATTTCGCATCATCATAACGCATTCTCGTAATTACTTACAATTTTGAAAATATTTAGAAACTTCAGGCCCAAAAATGACGATGCCTGATGCCCGATGCCTGATGCCTGATGCCGATGCTTGTCTCTCGTGGCCCATGTAGCTCATCAACAATGTGTTAAGCGGGCAAATCGGAATGGAACGGAACGCAACGAAATGGGGCACCCAGTTTATATATATTTGGAGTGCACTCCAGCGTCTGTCGCAACGAGACGAGGCGTGGCAGAGTAACAGGGCTGATTATGGCCTGAAAATGTTATGACATTTACACTGCAAACGCATTCGGGCCAACAAATATCGCCAGCAACAGGAGCGGTTCACGGGTGAGTGATGCGCCCGAAAGACGCAGACGGACAGACTTGAAGTGGAAAGTGTTTGAAGTTTATGGGGAAATTCACATTGTTGGAAAGATTTTGAAAGGGTTTGTCTTTACCCCTTTTAAATACGAATGTGGATTATTTATTTTTAATGTGTTGTTTTTAGTTAAATACAAAATATTGAAACAAATTTGCATTACTACAGTTCATTATTATTATTATTATTTATGTTACTTATTTATTTGATATTTTATATTTTACTCTCCACTCATTCGAGTTTTGAATGCGCCACTTTCTACACATATTCACATAGTTTCATTTTGGAGTTACTCCAAGAATTTAAAATATAATGA
The DNA here is from genome assembly GCA_035042305.1 of Drosophila glabriapex. Taxonomy (NCBI): domain Eukaryota; kingdom Metazoa; phylum Arthropoda; class Insecta; order Diptera; family Drosophilidae; genus Drosophila; species Drosophila glabriapex. The sequence continues at coordinate 3,815,845 of JAWNLN010000068.1, forward strand.
ACGATGTCATTAGTCATATAGAGACAATGCCGCATTGTGAGCCATGCACAGCCAGAAGCACAGCATCTAACTGCGGACAAACATTCTTAAATATTAATTCACGCATTTGTGCTTAAGTTATGGGCAGCCACATGTCTGCCCCAAAGCATAGACACACTCAACACACACACGCCCAACTAGCTGCTGCCCTCGTCTAAGATACAATTCCAACTCGCAGACGAACGCACTTTAATAAATAATTGGCATTGTTGTGCAGTGTAATCCCAGCGCTTTAAGACTGGGACAGGCCCCGGGAACAAGAAGCATTTCTCCAAGTCCATACTTCTTCTTCAGAAGCTAGACCGCTAACCGGAACGTTAACAATTAAGGCCAAAGTATGCATTGTCGGCCACAATTTCTTCATAATAATGCCAAAGTCGTGAGCAGCAGCGAGATAAGCAATTAATAATAAGCTCATAATTTGTATGGACCTGCCTAAACAGGAGTTTCTCTCTGCCGGGCCAGCTCTTTCCAGCTCCAGCTCCAGCTCCAGCTCCAGTTTCAGCTCCAGCTCCATATTTGGCCAACCACTCTGCGGACCACTTGTGGTCATAACAATTTAATTAATGATGCCGAGGCAAGGCTTTGTGGTATGTATGTATGTATATGGATAATGTGATATGATGTGGGGAGGGGGGAGCAGAACAGCAGCTGGATTCACAGCTGGCAATAATTCTCATCATTAGAAGTTGGTTTAATAAACTTTGAATTCTATTTTTCATAGAATACTCTAGCAGCGTAACTTTGTCACTAAATCTGAAGACGACAATTCAGATATCCAAAAGTATTTATTTTCTTGATTAGGACACGGCATAAATATCCCCGTTTGTCTTATTTTTATTAACTAAACAATTACCTATAACTTTAATATAAAAAAATCCTAATAAATGATATCCAAATTTACAAAATTTACTTATTTCAAGTTACAACACATTCATAAATTAATTAGTTTAAATAAGAAACTCAGAATTATTGTTAATCTAAATTAAATCTTGGTTTTTAAATATGAATTACGAAATGCATTTATTTTAAATTATAGCAAATTCGAAAATCTTAAAAAAAAACTTTTTTTATAGAGACGAGATAAAAAAGTAGACCACAAATAAATTTAAAGCTATTGGAAACTTTCAGGTTCTTAGAACCGACATTAAAATGATAGATTTCTGAGAATTATTCTGGGAAATATTTGTTTGTCACTTTTAAACGTAAGTCATAAATCGATTCTTAAATCTTTGCAATTCAGAAAACAAGTTTTCACTCTTTTTAGACTACTGACTTATATATATATATAAGTAAATATGAGTAGAGAACTTACCTTTGCACCGTAGGGTGATAACGCATCGTTGCAGTGGGCTCGAACGGAAGGAGCCGTCACTTCTTTGGCATGTTCGTTTTGCAGATGGCTCTCGAGGGCGGCCAGGCTGGGCAGCATCTTGAAGCACAGATTGCACACATTTGGGGGCGGCTGCAGTCCTACAGAGCGATATACCCGATATACCCGTCAAGGAAGTAACAAATTAAAATATGTATGTGGATGCGACATAACTCGGAGACGCGTGCCGCGCGCAGGCAAAACGACACCAAAATTCAATATAATAAATTTAAATCAGACTAAAGTGCTGTGACATAATGACGCCACGATCATGAAAACGAAACGCGTAATTCATTGAGCCCGATCATGATATATATATATATATATATATATCCATATATATATATGTGCCTGCATTGGTATTGAAAATGCGCGAAAAGTTTATAAATAAATTTGTTGGAATTTGGCATAGGCAGCAAGTAGCTGGCGGCACATGGCCACAATGGGGTGAATTGGAATTGGAATTGGAAATGGGTGTGGATTGTAAAATGCCTGCTTTGTCTTGGTCCAATTGAGTTATGTCGCAGCCAGATGAAGGCAGATTTATCGCGAGACTGGATGGCAAACAACGTTCGGGTCAAAGGTGACAGACAAAGAGGCTTTGTCATCTTGGCAAACTGTCGCTTACCCATTAATCCGAGCGGTCCGAAGGGCAACAGCGGAAACTTGGCATGCGTCTGGCCCAGCGCATGCATCTCCTCCCTGGCCGCGGCCATCAGCAGCAGATTCGGTGGCATCGGCATGCCATGCAACATCGGCAAACCGCCTGAATTGGCTGCAGCAGCAGCAGCAGCAGCAACTCCAGCGCCTGAGCACGTGGCACCGCTGTTGCCGCCGCCGCCACCGACACCAAAGAGACGTGCCAGCGATGTGGCCGATGGCGATGGTGATGATAGATCCATGGCGGGCATCTCACCGCTGGCACTCTCACGTCCGCTGCCCTCCACATCGTCCGACCGGGAGCGCTCATCATCGTGCCCAGGCAGGCGTCTATCTCGCTCCCTCTCCCTGTCGAGCAGTGCGCTGGAATTGTCACGCGAATCATCGGTGCTGTCCATGGTCATGAACTCATCGAAGTCGCCACCCTGCGACGACTCCGATCGCTGACCCGAATGATCCGAGACGGTCGTCGAGAAGTCCAGCGTGTCTGAGGTGCCCATCGATTTGTTCGAATTCTGATCCTCGATGCCCAAGCGATCGACATCGCCACCCTGCCCCTGCAGCTGAGCATGACCAGCGCTGCCATCGTCCATGGTATGGATGCGTATGTGCTGCTGCAGAATGATGCCGTTGGAGAACTTCTGATGGCACACGGGACACTTGAACTGGCTGCGCATCGGTGGCTTGATCTTGTGGATGCTCATGTGCGCCTTCAGGTTGCCCTTGGTGGCGAAGGCGCGTCCGCAGATCTTGCAGCGAAAGGGTCGCTCCCCGGTATGGGTGCGTATGTGCATCTGCAGGGAGCTGCGACAGGACATCACCTTCTGGCAGAAGATGCACTGATTGGGATCGGTCAGCTTGTTCTCAATATTATCGACCAGCTGCTGCAGCTTCGATGTCTCCGACGTCTTGTCGATCTCAATGAGATCCTCCCACGACTTGTCAATAATACGCTCCATCTGCGCCAACGAATACTCGCCAGGCAAACCACCGCCAGGCATCGCTGTCATCCCATCCCGGCTCGCCGACGAGCGACGCACCAACTTGACCAGGTGCGAGTGATGCTCGGCATGAGGATGCTCCTCGCCAGGCGGACTACCCGCCTGGCTTGTCTGTCGCTTGCGGACACTACCATTGCGACGATTGCTTGCTGCTGGAGTTGTTGGTGTTGTTGGCGAGGGAGCAGGTGGCGTTGGCGGTGTCGTTGGCTTGGGACTGTCCTTCGTCTTGTCCTGGTCCTGTTTCTCGGGCGACACCAGCGCAGGTGGCTCGATAAGCGACTTGGTTGACGGAGCTGGTTGTGTGACTTGCTCGGGTGACTGCGACAGTTCTCTGGTGGCTGGTGGCTTGCTCAGATCCTCGGCCTGCTGCAGTCGTCCCAGAGCTGTCGGCTCCTGTAGCTGTTCCAACGCTGACTGTTCGTTGCTTGGCGGCGGGGGTGGGGGTGGTGGTGGTGGTAGTGGTGCTGCCAGTGGCGGTGCTGCCACCGCTGGTGGTGTCACAAACGGCATCCGAATGGCAGCAAACTGCTCGGGTGCACTGACCCCGTTGACCACGGGTGGCATCAGCATGGGCGGAAAGATCTGCGTGTGCCGCTGATAGTGCACCTTGAGATTGCCCTTGGTGGTGAACTTGCTGCCGCAAACATTACAGTGGAAGGGTCGTTCGCCCGTGTGCGAACGCAAATGGATTTGCAAGGCCGAATAGCTGCCGAAGATTTTGCCGCAATATTTGCAGCGATGCTTGAAGATCTCACCGCGACTCTGCGCCTCCTTGGTGGCATATTCCGAGTACTCCTCCTGCATCTGGGCGGCGTGCAGACTCTGCGATGCAGAGTCCAGCACCTCCTCGGTGCGACGCTGCAGCATCTCGAGGCAGTTGGGCTCATTGGGCGCCGGCGGCGGATCATGATTGGTGATGATGCTGGACGCCAGACTGGAGCTAATGTCGCACATCAGTGGCTTGTACTCGCTCTCGGCCAGCTCGTGTTCGCCTTCGGCTTCAGCCTCCGCCTCCGCCTCCGTCTTCGTCGTCTCCCGCGATCTTTCCCTGGCCAAGGCGCGCCTTGGTCTCTCGCCCAGCCTATTGCACTCGTCATCAGTCTTTGAACTCTCCTCCAGCCTTGCATGATCCAATTCGGTTCGCTCACCGTTCACTCGCGACGGCTCTTTGGATGGCATCGACAGTTGTTGCTCCTCTTCCAACTCTTCCACATCTTCGGCCTCCTCGCCCGCTTCATCGTCATCCTGCTCGGCATAGTTTTGACCCTGCCGGCTGAGGGCGGCGACCACGCCCCCCGCTCGCTTCAATTGACTCTGTAGATGCTGGATGAGCTGCAGCTGCATCAGATGCTGTCGCTGCACATTGAAGATGGTCGACTGCACCATGGCCAGATCGCTGGGATCTGTGGATGCCGCCGCCAGCGCCGTGGCCGCAAACTGAGCCACCGCCACTTTGGTATGTTGTAAAGCTTCTAGTGCCACATGCCCACTGTTGGGCAACCGATTGCCCGAGATGACCGAGAGATCCAATGCCTCATTGCTATTCTCTGGCTGATCGGAGCTGGGCAGTGATGTCTCCGATTGCTTCTCCTTCTCCTTCTCCAGCTGCAGCTCCATCTCCATTTCCGGCTCGATTGTCTCATCCGCCGCATTGTTATTGCTGTCCGCATTCAGTTCCTTGGCCAGGAGACTCTCCCGTTCGCCAATTGGGTCTGAGCTGCTGCTGTTGCTGCCTCCGCCTCCTCCACCGCCACCTGCACCGCCTCCACTGCCATTGGAGGTGCCAGTGCGCGTTCCTGTGCCCCGATAATTGATGCGATTGCGAAATATGGAACACATTCTCAACCAGGAGCGGACGATCGTAAAGATCGCTCCACTTCCTCCCGTTCACAATTGCTGCTGACTCGTGATCTGAATCCGACTTGGTTGCTGCTGCTGTCGTCGCTCATGGGACGCTGTGGATGAAACGAGAAGATTGCAAACTGAGTCGAGAGTCGAGAGGTGTGCAACAAATTTACGCACATATTCCCGATCGAATTATTATAATAGATTTTAGCGAGATGTCGAGAACTCGATTCTGATGCCTGATTCCCCAGTCACGTAAGGAGTTCTCGACCCGGTCACACTCTATGATACATTTTTGAATATATGAATAGCGCGTCGTGTCGCAACTTTGGCGGGTAATGAATAAATGATCACATTGCATTTTATTAGGGGCGTATAACTTAATTGCTGGCCTATCCAAGCCCAAGCCACACTTGGGCAATCGATCGATCGATCGATCGATCTATCTAGCTATCTACATATATCTATCTATCCATCTATATGAGAATAATGTTTTTATTTTGGACTTTCCGTAACTTGTGGATTATTGAACTGGCCGTGTTTTTTTTTTCTTCTCTTTATTTTGTTGCGTTTTGCATGAGGCATTGCCTCTGAGTAATTTATTGATATATTTTACTTTGGAATCACTCAGCATAACTTTGTTTTGGTCCCATTCAATATATATATGCCGGCTTTAGCTATTATAACTGCCTCCCCCCACATCCCCCAAGCCACAACACCAACACTCTATTGTTACCTATTGCGTTATTATATGGAAATGCTGAGGTAACTCCATTTCTTTACCCCCCTCCCCCCCTTGATGGTTGGCGATTAGGTCAAAACTTCGCAAAGATTCAGATGTGCTATATATATATGCAATATGAGCAAATGTCGGGTAAATTGATACACCATCGATATACTTGGACACAAGGGAATGTTTAGGTAAACTTCCTTAAATCGATCGACCATTGAGTGAGGAAAAAATAATATGCATTTAAAATAGAATGTCAGGAATATTGTGATAATAACAAGTATAAATACTCTAGTCTAGAGTAAAATGTATTTATTTATATAATACAAAGAGTAGAAAATAAATTAAATATTCTTGATAATTTTTAATAAATAAAATAAACTAAAAACAAAATTGAATATTACAAGTTAAATTAAACAAAGCGAATAAATATTCCAAACTTGAAGCAGTAGCTACCAAATCGAATCAAAAATATATGCAATAATAATTAATATAAATTACATATTATATATAAAATAATTAATGGGATCGCAGAGGCTTCCTTTTGACTGTTACATTATATTTTATATTATTGTATATATTTTCCCACAACTTCATTAAACTCCTTTTTGGACAGCTTCAATTGGTTGAGTGTTAAAAAAATGTGTTTTGAAATCGGTACTCGATTAAAATTATTAGAATATTTGTTAAATAAAATTAAAAATAAATTTATAAATATTTTTAAATCGTTTTGGGTGATTTTCTGTTTTCTACAATCTTTGTATCGAAGTCACAAATTAAAAACCACCAAATGTGATATTATTAAAATGTTCTGCCAATTCCCAAATTTAACTAAATACTATTTATAAGATTAATTAAAAATGTATTTATTTTTTAAAATTTGTTCTGCACTACAGCTTAAGCTATCCACCTAGTTTGACAACTATTTAACCACATTTATATCCACCAATTCGATGCTCGAACTACAACTTTCCTCAAACTACTTTCAATTCTTGAACTTCAACTGGGCTTAGTTAATAAAGAAAAATGGTTGGCTAGAAAGTATATATAACACTTTTGGCAGCTCATCGATTTCAACATGATTTCCCCAAATAATTTGTGAGTTACATTTTCAGCAGTCTTCCAATGCTACTAAAATGGGAAAAAAATATTTCACAATAATCAACGAAAAATTGTGGAAGTTGATTTTTGGTTTTGGTTTTGGTTTTGGATTTGGATTTGGTGTTCGCATTACGAACGATTGCTTTATGATTATTTCCCGGCAATTAAGTGAATTTATTGGCAAAGGTAAACACTGGGCGTGCCCTGCCCCAAAACACCACAATTCGATAGAAGCCATAGCCATAGCCATTGCCATATTCACATTTCGTATGCGAACTCATGTATCTTGCCACACACACACACACACACACACACACACACACACACACATTCACATACATATTTATATCGATTGGACGCTCTCGAAATCGTCGACGCGAACACATCGTATAGTATTTCTATCAATGCCGACGACGGCAATGGGCTCATCCGAAATCAATTTGTTTAATGCAACAGCAACAGCAACAGCAAAAGCAGCAGCAAGCGGCCCTTTATCCCCCCTCCTCCTCCACCTCCTTCTCCTCCTCCTCTCGTTGGAAGCACTTTTCCCACAGTGGAAAACTGGCTTGTGGTGTTTTTTGGGTGGTGTTTCTTAGGCGCCCCGGCGCATCGTCGAAAGTGTTGACCGAAGGAGTCAGTCAGGCTCTTGAATGTGGCCAGCCACAACTTATTCCACTTGAGCTGATTTCCTGAGCGATTTACGCACAGCCAAAAACATAAAACTTCCGCAATTGCCTACAGCCTGAAGTTGGCTACCAAGTTGCAATCATCATCAGCCTCATCATCTTCTGTGTTGCCTGCGCAAGTCCCATTCCCATTCAGTTTGTCATTCATTGTGGATGCTACCAAAAAATTCATGTTTGTTTTTGGATACTTGTTCGAAAGTTTCCTGTCAGCAGGTGGTCCGCTGAGCGCCAAACTTGAAAAGGAACTCTAAATCTTTTTTTAGGCAATGCAAATAGTCGCTACACTAAAAAAAAAAACGTAGCTTAGAAAATCTGGCTATCAGCTAAAAACAAACTGTTTGTCAACAATTTTAGGAAAGCAAATGTTTGTATAGAAATATATAAGAAAACTATATTTAATTATTTGGAATTTAAGTGTCTGAGTTAAAAAAATTAAAATAATTAAATAATAAAATTTATAGTAACTATGACACTAAATCTGAATTTTTGAGGTGTTTCTTAAAACAAAAAAATGCAATATATTTTTGCGAAAGCGTTTCTACTTTAAAGTAAATTATTGATATGTGTTTGGTAAATTTTTTTAAAATTTACTCTAAATATTGTTTTTAGTTTGGAAGCAATACAATTTTTTAATATAATTGGAAATATAAAGTATTTATAAATGTATTTTTTAACAAGAGTTTCCGGTTTTAAGTAAATTAATTTGAGGTGGTTTCTACTTTTTTCTTAGAATTTGTTTTTAATTATAGCATAAAGAAGATTTATTTCTAGGACCTATTTTGTTTGAGTGTACTAGTTTCGATTAGCGGCAGGGCTGGCGGGGGAGTGAGCCGGCGGGTATTGGGATATTGGTGGGTGGGGCATGCGTAAATATTGTATCTGTGAGATACAACAAACCGTCAATCATTTGCCTCAGTCGGCCGTTAATTATGGATGTGCGAGCAGTCGTACATTTGTTTTATTCGCAGCCTCATCCGCTGCGGATATGGATCAAAATTCGATGCAATTTGCTTGACTGATTGATGGCACACGCACAATGCGCTGTGTGTGCTGTGTGTGTGGTGTGGTGTGCACACACACTTAGTTAGAGAGTATCTCAGGTGCTACTCATACACACACATCCGGATTGCTGGATTGCTGGTTGCCAGATTGGCAACGCGGCGGTAAAGTAAACAATCATTGACTGAATGCTATTGAGATATTGATTAAGTTATTCCACAAGTCGATCAAAGCAATCGCGCATTGAATACAATTCAGAAACTTTAATGTTTGCTAAAATAAAATTAACAAAAATTATGATAGTAAAACGGACACTCTCGACTCGCAGATACTCTGTAAAGTATGCAGAACATAAAGATGAATTGAGTAAATGATTGAGTCAATCAAAGCAATCGAGTATTGAATACGATTTGAATAATCGCAAAAAAATTTAATTTCTGCTAAACTGAAATTAACAAAAATGATGATTGTAAGACTACGAGATACTCTGTAAAATATGCAAATTAAATTTAATGTTTTTTTTTTTGGCAGAACATAAAGATTTCCACTTTGACACAACGATAATAAAGTATATGGGAAAATCAAAGGAAGAAGAAGAAGAGGCAGAAGCAGACATAAGAATTTTATGAGCTCCGTTTAACATATGTCTGAATGTGTGTGTGTGTGTGTGGGTATACATATATGCTAAAAGCAGGGAAGCAGTCAAAGTGTGCCTGTGTGCAAAAGCCAACTGAGGCTGAAAAGTGGTCGTGGTTAAAATAGCTGGCCGTAGTTAAAAGTCCAAAAAGGGGCGGGCATCTGGGCAATAAGGATGGAGCTGCGACTGGTCACAGACCGAGCAACGAGCAACGAGCAACGAACAAGCGAACAAACGAACAACAACGAACAGGCCGAATACAAAATGTCTGCACAATTTATTAAGCTGAAAAAATTTTATGAGTTGAATTGGTATAATTTTCATATAATTTTTGTGAAAGAAACCAAATGGAACGGCAAACCGAAGAAGAAGAAGAAGCAGACGACGGAGACGACGACGAGTTTGAGTCCAGACGCAGTCGGAAAGGGACAACGAAGACAAGCGTCGACCGAGACGGGGTGTGGGGTGTGTAGTGGTCAACCAGTTGAGCAGCAGACGTGAGAGAAGAGAAGAGGGAAGTGAAGAGCCGAGGGAATAGCGGAATAAGCGCCACACACACCGTTCGAGAATGTAAGCCTGTGTGTGTGTGTGTGTTTGTTTGTGTTTGTGTTTGAGAAATGCAAATGTGTGCGTGTCTGCAGACGAAGGCGTAGGTAAAAGTGGAGTTTCGCTTTGCAGGGAGGTGGGGGAGGAAGAGAAACAGCAAGGGAAAAAGAAGAAGAAGCAGCCCAAAGCAGACCAATGCCAAGTGGCCGGAGCGTGTCATGCAGGGGGGAGCTGAACAACAGACACACACACACAGGCACTCACACACATGCACAGTCGCCTTGTAGATGAATTTGTATTGTTTTGCATTTGCTTTTGGGGCGCTACTTTGTTTTTGCCTCGGCTTTCGTTTTTATGTATTTTGTTTTTTATAATTCTTCTTTTTGTTGTTGTTGTTGTTGTTGTTGTCGAAAGGAATAATAAAGGCCAGTGAGAGGTGGAGAATGGGGCGCACGGCAGGGCAAGGGAGGGGATGGGGTGGGGAAGGAAGAGTTGTTAAGCTGCCATTGCAAACAATTAAAATCATAAGAGACGCACATAAATTATTCATGGCTTAATCTAAAGTGGACAATCTATGCAAAGTAACCAACACACACACATACACACACACACACTCGCACACACACCACTGTCAACCCCCTCCTGCTTATTGCCCACCCTCCTTTCTTATTGCACATATGTTTTTGTGTGTTTGCTTGTGCTCAAAACCCAAACTTGCTCTAATTCTCTAAATATCTTCACTCTTTCTCCTCATTCCTCATGCCTTACTTTTTACACATACAATTTCAAGTCATTTTAAATAGGTATAAAAAATGTACAAACTAATCGAAAGGCTTTCATATCAAATTTAAAGTTATTGTAAATAAAAAAAATATACAAAATTGAGGAAAAAATCGACTTACATTTATGCATTAAATATTAAAGAATTGAAAGAAAAAAGCATTTCTAAAGTGCAAAAATAGCGAGTAAAAATAGTCCAGTTGACAGAGCTCGACTCAGAGATACCCTAAGCTCAACAGTTAAATGCATTAAATCGATTAAATCGATTTAACTTCTTCAGTATGCAAATACGCTTTGGGTAATAAAATGGGATTTGATCTTAATGAAAACAATACAGTTGATTAATAATAGATCAAGACATATTATGTATAAATTGGAAGGATATACCTTTACAATTGTGTCTTTTAGTGCTATCGATAATCGATTTGTATCGATATTCGTAAAATGGAAAAACTTATCAATTAAATGGAATAAACTTACTCTTAATCTTAAACTTAACACTAAACTTAATGAAGTTTATTCCATTTTCTGATAACTTTTCCGTTGCATGAATATCGATAGAAACGATAATATTTAAAGTCTCCAGTCTAAATCGACTCGGCTGTTAAGGCTGATCAAGAATATATATACCTTTTGGCCTTCTACGGCCTGTCACATATTTTTCACAACTTCCTTTCTATTCAATTGCTTAAAACAAATAAATATTCAAATAATATAAAATTAATATATTTTTGTACTTTGAATTTGTAATATTTCTTTGCGAAAAAAAAAACAAAAAGTTGCTTTTAATGAGTTTCTAAATTCTTAGGCATATTTATTGCTCGACGTGGCTATAAATTATAAGTGTGGCATGTGTCAATGGTATTTTGTAGACTTAATCAGACTGATATGTGTGTACTAGATATATATATATATAAATAAATAGCAGAGTCGAATATATTTATTGCATTTATTGCAGTTGCAAACAGAATTTCAGAATTTCAAATATGTGATAAAAATGGCTGGTTTTAGCGGTTTATTGAATTAGTGTGCGTTTATTAAAAGCGCCAGCCGCAAAACTGAAAAGCAAAAATCATCGACAGATTGAAATGTATCTCATGAGTTGCAGCAATAGATATATATACATATATATAAATACATATTAATATATAGTTATCTATGTTCATTCGTATTGTATGTGTTTCGGAGATGGGTGCGCAGATTTGTTGGCATATTTCTTTTGTGGCGTGCAACAAAAAGATTCAACGATTTGCCCACATTACAAAATATATCGCACAAAATAATAAAATTTTGTGGCTTTTCGGCAAATATTTGGACAGCCCCCGAGGGCGGGCAGGGGAAGGGGGGCTACAAAGGAGGCGCTGCTCGACATGAAAATGATGAACATTTTTCGCGAGTCAAGAAAACTCAAAAATCGGCTGGCAAAATAATTCAGATATAGATAGATAGATAGATAGATAGAAAGTGCAGACAGTTTTGCTTTTGCCTGCGCACATTTCTGTCATAACAAAACAAAAAAATAATTCTAAGACTCCCCCCCCCCCTCCGAACGCCCTTCAGTTTGACGTTGATGTTGAATATTTATATATATAAAATATAAAATAAATAAATAATAAAAAAAGCGGTCAGCAAATAGCTTGCAAATAAATACAAATAAATATGCCGTTGAGTGGGGGAGGGGAGGGTGGGCTGGGGTGGCGCGGGAGGCGTGGCAAGTGGCGAGTGGCCAGAAAAATGAAAAATAGACTGGCGAACAAATTTGTTGTAAATTTTATAAATGAACAGAGCGCAAAAATTAAATGAATTTATTGTCGACAGCGTCAGATATAAAGATGAAATTGATGATGACGATGATGATGCTGATGATGATGTATGCACACACACACACACACACACACACACACACACACACACACACACGACTAGCTTTGTCGTAGATGGTTTTGCTTGTCCGTTGAAATGAAATCGCGCGACTCATAAATTAATTAAGGCAATAAACGCATTAAGCCACAAACACATAGATATCAATATATGTATATATATATATATATGTGTGTGTGTGTGTGTGTGTGTGTGTGTGTGTGTGTCTTAAGTATCTGTATCTTTAGCTGTATGTGTGTGCAACTGCAACTGTGCCACTGCTGGCTATCAGCTTAGCTGTTCTTCTTGACACGCTTGATTGCTCATCATTTAAATCTCAAACGCCCACCTCCCCCTCCCTCCGCTGGCTGACATTTGACTGTGTCTGTGTTCCGCATCTGACACCTGTCATCTTTTCGTTTAACCTACGGCCCCCAATCTTGCCCCAAAAATCACACACCCACATCTACCAACACAGCCCGCCCCGCCCCCTTTTGCCACGCATTGCTGCTGTGCTAATTTCCCTGCCACTGCCCCCCCTCCTTGCTGTCACCCGCTCTCTGGAGACATGCATGTGTGTGTGTGTGTGTGTTTGCTGGCAAGCATGCTTCCAGTTTCATATACACTAAGAGAAAATTATAGAAACTAATTTCTTTTTGGCTTAGTTCAAGTAAAAAATTAATTAAATGAATATATTTTTAATTTGATAATTATTATGTGTAAGAAAAAGTTGTATGAATTTAACTGCGATTATGTCCATTTTAAAATACAAATTTATTTAAGAAAAATTTTAATTACTCGCATTTTGATATATAAACTTAATTACTTAATTTGTAAAATACGAATAAGAACTTAATAAGTAATAAATAAGCACTTCAGTTTTTATTTTATTATGTTTTATTTTCATTTATGTAATTAAAACGAATCTTCTCATTTTCAATTAAAAACTTTATTCCTTAATTACTTGTTAAGTTTTTTTTTAAGATGAGAACAATCGATATTTATTTACCTATTTATTACTTAATAAGTATAAATTATCGTTATTTTTTTTTTTTAGTCGCAGTGTATTTTCAAATTAAAACTTAATAACTTGCAACAAATTTTCAATTTCTTGTTTTAAATACTTCATAAATCAATTGAAATTTTGATTTTTTTATATATAAAGTTAATTCATCTAATTAATTTAATGTTCTTCACCTTTTTTAAGCACAAAAAGCTGGGAATTTGAGTTAAAATACTTATTAAGGAATATTCAACAAGGATAACTAATCATTTGCAAGTATGAAGCAAATGTTCTTTCCTAGTTCAAAGAGTGTTTTTCTCCTAGTGTATCTATCTAAATATATACATACAAATTTATATATATAGATAGCTGTGTTAGCTGTCATTTGGATATGCATCTCGTGCTCATACCCAGACATCAATAATCTCCACGGTTTCGTGTCACCTTCGAGGCGTCTTGTTGCACTTCTTGTTGCTCGATTGCTGCTCTTGTTGCAGTTGTTGCAGTTGTTGCTGTTGTTGCTCGTTTGTTGCAGGCACAAAGTAGTTGTATTTATGTTAAGTTTGACATAAGCCCGACATGCAACTTTCTGCTGTTGTTCTTGTTGCTCTTGTTTTGTTACTTCGGTTGCATGTCCTCGCACAAAGTGTCAAAGTTAAATAATCGACACTCGGACAACAAACGGAGGCCTTCGACTAGCTCAGAATTACACAAAATTGCTCAGCTCTCAAAAATGTGCAATTGCTAAACTTTTTTATAGCAACTTTACAAACTTATCACACAAATATCACACGACAAGAATTCAAAATGTGGCTTAGTTATTTTTGGTTTATTTAGAAAGTTGGCAAAACCAAAGCAGGAAAGATTTTGAGTTATAAATTAAATATTGCAAAAGTAGCCAAATAACATGATAAGTTTAAAAAATATATTAAGTTGAGTGTACAAATTATGCATTTTACATAAGAAACATTTGAAATACAGAATTACATTTTAAAAATTAAATTTTTATGCACAAAAGTCTATTTGCAAGGATTTTCAAAATACTAATAAAGCATATTTATATTAATAACACTATAAATGAACAGTAGTCATTTAGTATATAAATATGAAATGATAAGATAAGGATAAGATAAGATTAGATAAGAGTCAAGATTGATTTCGATTATGAGCGAAGAATGATTGTTGAGGAAACCTTTTCTCATACAATAGTTAATTTTATTTAGACCACAAATCAAATGATATATTTTAGATATGTTTTTGTTGTTTGTTTTTTATTTAAAAAGGAAAGCGCAGCTGATTAGCTTTCAGTTTAAATTGCTTTCTTATCTTATTTTTGTTAAACTGTGTTTGAACTAGAAACTAGAATAAAAATGAATAATCTGATTCCTTGTTTTATTTGATTGTTAGTTAAACTTGACATTGAGATAACGATTTTGATATGACGATATAATAATTATACATAATCTATGCATAAAACTTAACTTAAAAAATTATAATTGGGAATTAAAAACTATGCATAAATTAACTAAAGAGTTGTAGTAAGGAATATTAAAGATTTAATTATTAAACGCAATTTATCTGCACTTAAATTAACTATACAATTACTTAAAGATAATGTTAATATTAATGTTAAACTAAGCTTTATCTATGGATCTAATGACAGACATCCAAATAACCCAGGATTCTACTTGAATTTAGTTTTATTTGCATAGCTTTTGTTATGATAAAATAAGCTTCGAATTGTTACTACAAATATCATGTTATCATTAGTTGAAGAGGGTGTTCTAATTTGATCGTGAAGTGAGAAGAAGACCTTTGCGAGTCTGTGAAGTATATATATATATATATTCTTGATGATGCCTATTCGATATAGCCATATTCATCTGACCCTCTGTCCTTTTCTATCAGTTATAAAGCCTTAAAATCATATTGGAAGTAAACATTTATGATGGGTATATTGTTGCTGCAGACGATTGCACTGATTGGAGCACTATATCACACAGCTGACATATAGGAATTATCCTTGGAAAGATTAGTTATTCTAAAGAAATGTTATTTGTTTAAGAATCTGTTTATTAATATCGAATTCCCATATCATCTAGCAGCCATATTAATAACAATCGGTCGAAAGATGAGTTCTGCTATGAATAACTTTTTTGTTTCACAGTTTTCTTTAAAAAAAACTCAAAAAATTATGCACCTTAAAATGCTGCTCATATTTTAATTAAAATTATTACTATTATAATATATTTAATATAATAATAATATAAGAATAGTAAGATTTTTTGTAAGGAATTTCGGAGCATATTTAATTCAATAAAGTCGAACATTTTTACTCACTTGAATTTCAACTCCAGTTTGCAGTTTGCAGTTTTCTATTTCAATTTTAATTTTAATTTTATTTGTGTTTTGTTTGTAGTTTATCCGTTTTTTGTGAACATTTTGGCAAACACTTTAATTGAATTATTGATTTCGCCGACGGCAGTTTTCCAGTTTTTGGTTTATTGCTGTGAATCCTGCAGCAGGATGCCAGATAATAGATAATAGATAACAGAGATAACAGTTCCGTTGTGGGCGAATTTCAAATTTTAATTTGTTTTTGGCTGTCTTTGTTTCTTTTTTTTTGTTTTGCACTGCACTTTAACATTTATTGCACATTTTATTTAACTTTGTTGTAATTGTTGCTGTTGCTGCTGATGTTGTTGTTGCTGTTGCTGCTGATGCTGCTGATGTTGTTGTTGTTGTTGCTGCCGCTGCTGCGTTGGCCATTTGCATTTTTGTATTTTTATTTTATGATTAATTAAACACACGCGACCACAAAAACTTCGACAGCATTGTTCACCCCTCGCCCCCGCGCACGCAACCCACATGCTCGCACACACACACACACACACACACACACACACACACGCACACACAATGAGAGAGAGAGACACACACACACACACGCACGCACACAGAGATACACACACACAGACGCACACACGCACTTTATGACTGGACTGGAGTAGCGGGGCGACGTAACGTAACAAATATAAAATACGTAATGTGCGTGAGCGTAATAAAAACCGTTAAGCTGGCAATGCTGCTGCTGCTGCGGCTTCCTCTTCCTCCTTCACCTCCTCCTCCTCCTCCTCCGCCTCCTCCTCCTCCTCTTGTTGTTGTTGTTGTTGTGCCTGTCAAATTTTTGGCTTTTGTTTTTTTCTGTTGTTTGCTGTTGGCAACAATAATTTTGATTGTGAATGGCAAATTAGCTGTAAAAACTGGCCACTGGCAACTGTCCGCTTTTGTGGCAAGAGCCCAAAAAATATTTTGTGTTGCCTGGCTGAACGTTGAACGTGGAACGTTGAACGCTGCGCTGCCGTTGGCCGTGACTGGAGCCGAGGCAGCGAATGTCCTTTATGGATTTAAACGTGCTGCAAGCAGCAAGCAGCAAAGCCAGCAAGAAACGGCAACGAGACCAAAACGACGAAAAAAAACAACAGCAAACCGAAAAAAAAAAACAAGTGAGGCGCAGCAGCAGAAGCGTTGGCAGCGGCAGCAGCAGCGAATCGAAGTGTCGCTTCTCGTTGGGGGCAGCAATGCAAAAAGCTTGCCCGCAGCGAGAGAGCGGGAGAGCGACAGAGCGAGAGAGAGAGAGAGAGAGAGAGAGTGCGTGCAACATTTTCGAAATGGCGGGGAAAGTGGCGTGTATAAGACTGTTAAGCAGCTTCCTTAACAGTGAGTGCCGCTGTTAAGCTTTGCCCGCACACACACACACTAGCTGTGCTCCTCTAACACACGCTGTACGCGCATTTATGAAAGGTCTCATGTGTGTGCGTGTGTGTGTGTGTGCCATAAATCAAAAAGAGAGAGAACTGCGTGTGTGTGTGTGTGTGTTGGTATTGGTGCTGCTCTCTTGCCGGCTGGCCGAGCGCACTCGAAAAGCGCCGACGGCATACAAATCGATACACCCAAGAAACAGCAGCAGCAGCGACAGCAGCGTTGGCTGCGACAGCAAGCGAATAACTGTTCGAGAGCAGAGAACGTCATCTTCGGCGCAGCGCAGCAAAATGCCGTTTTTTTTCGCCGCTGCTTCTTCTTCTTCTTTATGGAGCAAAAACAAATTATGACAACTTTAGGCGGAGCATATCGACAGCAGCAGCGGCGTCGGCAGCAGCAGCGCTGCTCTCATTTTTATTTTCTTACGTTTTGCTCCTCGTTGGCCACGCTCAATCATATTTTTTTACGACATGCGTGCGTGTGTGTATGTGTGTGTGTGCGTGTGTGTGTGTGTTTTCTTTATTTACCTACGTATATATTCTTAGGCTGCTGCTTCTTCCTTGCCGTTGGTCCTTTGGCGGCCATCGTGCGAAGCCAAAATGCCGTCGGTGAAAAAGTGTTTGCTCAAATAACTGTTGTTTCTCAATAAGAGAATAGGAATAAGAATAGAAAATTAATAGGAAAATGAGTCTGTTTCTGAATTTACAATATATATTTTCAATTGGTTATTGGTTTTCTAGATATTTGAATCCTCCGAATTTTAATTTTTACTTGTTTTAGTTTAAGTCCCTAATTTGTCTCGCTTTAAAAGTAATTCCTTATTAATCTAACGAGAAATTCATTCTTAATTCTAGTATTTTATATTCTTATATGGATAAATCGTAGTTGAATCATTTTAAGCTCAAATTTTGATTTGCAAGCTCAAATCAAAAATGTTTTGAAAAAATAGTAAAACTAAAAGAAGACAGCAAACTTGGATTGGGTTTATTTAATCTAGACTAAACCGACTTAATTTATGATTTACTCTTAGTTTACGCTTTTAGTCGATGAATCTACAAATTTATTCTTAACTTTAGATTTGTTGAACGATTTGTATTTTAATGGCGGTAATTTTATTTACCTGACAATCGAAGAATTTATTCTTGGCTTAATATGTTTTTTATAGAATTTAATTAATTATTAATTTAGTCTTAACTTATTCTTTTTATAAGACTTATATTTTATTATATTATGATTGAATATGTATTATTGCTGATTTTCAGTTTTTTAATTCACATAATAGTTAAATTTTTTTTTTCGCATTTTAAGGACCATATTTTATGGAAAAATGTATTAAAAATAGCATTAATACTTTACTGAATGCACGACTGCATTAAAGTTGCTCTGCTCGACGATTATTTAATTCTTTAAACACAATTTTGATGGCATCTTTATCGGCTCAAGTCCCGAAATGCTGCTTAATGCAGTTTTGTGGCATGAATTATGCATGCAACTGCGGCCACCAATTGCATTTCATTTGTAGATAAATACACATACATATATACCCCTTCACCCCTTCACCCCGTCTCCCCCTCTCTGCCCATATAATCGAAAAGTATCCGTGCGGAACATCTGCCCGCTGTTTGAGTTTATGAATTACTAGAAAGAAGAAGAAAAAAAACTTTATAAAATGCGAGAGCAACAAAAACAACAATTACACATGAGTGGCAAACAGATTCAAAATGGTTTCATGTTGAATAAAAAATGAAATGAAATGATAACAAACAACAAACAACAAGGACACAACGCAAACAATACACCACCCCAAAAATAAAGAAGAAAAAAATATGTATTTATTCCGACATCTCTCGAGAACCCTTCATAGTTCCCAAATATTAAACTAACCCTCTCCTCTCATCTCCTCAACCCTCAATTAGCAGCGTGTGGAAAAATGCTTTAGTCTGTCAAAAATCATTTCGAGTGCGTTTCTCTGTTAAATGTCAACGTTTAAGGATAAGCAACACAGAGAGACAGAGAGAGAGAGTGAGAGATAGAGAAATAATAGTTAATTTATTTTAGTTTTTCATCCATAGACACCGAGTCTAAGGCCAAACTTCAATTTCCCAGACGCAATGTCGTTTATCAAATATAAAATAAAACCATAAAAAGACGTGGGATGAGAAGAGAGAGAGAGAGAGAGAGAGATCGAGTGTGAGAGAAAGAGAGAGAGACAGAGGGAGAGAGAGAGAGAGACAACTGTTGAAATTTGTATGCAAATCGAGACCCGTTTTTTTAAATTTTGATGACGCCGATTTGTCTCCACATTCATAAAAACCGTTCAAGAAAAACCTACTACAACCAAAATATCAAAAACAACCTCCACAAATTTTTCTCAGGTCTCATTTTCTATTTTGGGAAAAATCAAAGTCAAAGCGAAGCCGACCTCAGAACACGACCAACAAAGCATAATTAAAGTCGGAATAAATTATTACACACATTTTAAGGTCCACACATACTCGAATGCGACAAATGTTTAAATCCAAACCCCTCAAAAAAGTAAATCTGAACCAATCCAGTGGAGAACAAAGTTTTTAATCATCATGGAAAAACGTGAGTTGGTTCAACATGCCACAAATGTGGTAAAAAATAAAAGAACAACTCTTCAAGCAAACGTTTTACATAATAAGCATTACTAGTTGGGGGAAATCCATTTTACCTGATAATACTGAAAACTGGTCAAGCTTCGGTCGCATTTTAAAGATGCATTTCTTTTCAGATTAATAAATTATAAATGTATTCAAAATATTATGTATAATAAGTTAATTAAATAAAAACAATCCAGCTTTATGATCTGTATTTCTTCATTTAAAATATATATTTAAATTAATATATTTTAAGTACTTGATATTTTATTTCTGGATTAATTCATAAATTTTATTTCTTCCATGTATCGTTTCTTTAACTATTTTTTAAAGGTCAACAGCTGAATATATATATTTTAAGGTATCCAACAATTTATTTCTCGCTAGATATATAATCTTCAATTATTAATTGTGTAATTTCCTTTGATGTTTTTCAACAGAATAATATATATTTTAAATATTTCACATTTAATTTATCGCTTTACTATTGCATTCATCAATTAAACTTTCCTTTACAACTATGCTTAAATCTTTCTTAAAAATCAACAGAAGAGAATTGAATTCTCAGTTTAAAACAATTTATTTCTCACTTTAGAATTTTCAATGTTATTTTGTACATATATTCTTCAAGATTTAAAAAAATTCAACAGGAAGAGATTTATTTAAACTATCTAAAATTAAATTTCTTGCTAGCAGTACCTACTTCAATTCTTCTTTGTGTGTTAAATAAATATATTCATATTACTTATCTAACATTTAATGCCTTGCTAGCTTTAATTTATATAGATTTTGTTTGTGTTGTCCTTTTTTCTATTTCTTTTCTTTACTACATAAAAAAACTATATTTTAAACCAACCCGAATTTTATTTCTTTCTAGCTTTGTATTTATTAACATTTTTATTTGGTTAGATTCTTAAATGTTTTTTAGATTACAACATTATCAATATATTTAAATTAATATATTGAAACTATCTTTCATTACCTTCTCCAATTCTCCTTTGTGTAATATATTAAGTCTTTATTTATATATATAAACTATTTATTTGATTTCTAGCATTACCTTCATTAAATTTTATTTGAGTCGTATCCCTTTACCTTTTTCTCCAGCTTTGGATTCTTCAATTCTGCTTTGATTCGCATCCTTAAATGTTCTTGACACTGTCTGCGTGGAAAATTCCCATCTACTCATTGCCATTAAATCACTCAGTTAAACAGTTTTTCGAATTTGTTGACAGCTGATGCATTAAATAGCACTTTAATTTAATGCCTAATTCAAATAAATGTGCTTATTTAAATGACATAGATAGTTAACAAAAACCAAAACCAAAAAAAGAGTACCCCACGCATTAAAATGACTCTTTTTTTACACATTAAAATCGAAATGCACGTCGCTCATTTGATCGAAAACGATCGCAAAGGTTTTCCATTTTAATATCACGTGTGCGTTTGTGCTATGAACCCTGCCAGTGAAATAAATAAAACTAAAAAAAAAAACCCAAAAGAAGCCGAAACAAGTCGAGTTCAAGTCGACTTTTGGGCACATCATAAAAATTAAGTACTTCAAACGTACGTTGGGCATAGTTATTTAGTATAAAAAATAAATAAAAACAGAGGAAAAAAGAAACGAACCCATTTCACTCGTGGCGAATGTGTTTTTGATTTGTCTGCCCAGTGATTTATGTGAACGCAAACGAAACTTACAATTTATATACAATATATATATATATATATATATATATATATATATATGTATCTTGAAGAGAAAACTATGCTGGGAATTAAACTAAATGCTCTAACCAAAAGTGGAGCTTGCTTTTAAGAATTGACCTTGTTCCGTTTGCAAGGACTGCGTTCAGTTTGGGTCATTTACTCGATTGCGTTTAATCGATTTCTTTGTAAACTCGAAACCAATGTCAACAGCCGCACAACACACACACAGATACACAAATACACAGATACACAGCTACAGATACACAGATACAAATACATCTACACAAATAAGCAATTTCAAGTGGCTGCTAACTAAAAAGGAAGCTGCAAGAAATTTGCTTCTCTTCGGTCTCGCAGCGAGAAAACATTTACACACTTTAACGAAGCAAAAACATTTGAGCAAAAAAGATAAGGCACAACAACTAAGCATGCTCTGGTCGAGACAGCTCGACCAGCAGATACCCTGCACTCAAGTCTTAATCTATCAAAAATCGTAGAGAAAAAGAAAAAACTTATTTCTATATAGAATTAATAAATAATATGTCTGGGTAAAGATATATATAATAAAGAGGAAGTCATTCTCTTTGCAATTGATTTATATCGATATACGCGAAACGGGAGCAGTTATCGATAGATTGAAGTAATTTGTATAATTGTGTTTAATTTAAAGTTCATATTTAAATCATTTAGCTTTCTTAGTCTCTGAGATCGGCTTGTTCAAACTCGACTCGACTTTTGCTGCTGATATGTAGTTTCTAGATATATATCTCGTTGAGAATATATATTTATCTTGATATATTTTATATATACTTTGCATGTCACATGCTTTCGCAGAACTTTATTATACTCCGCTTAGAACAATTTCAACGGTATAAAAATAAGAGTGGAGAGAACGCTTAAGCGAAAGGATACACAGACTCGGGCCAAATGGGCGGGGGAGAGGAGGGGATACGAGGGGAATGTTGGCTTAAATTTGCTGGCTGTCGCATAGGTAAATAAGCCCGAGTTCTACATACACATACATGTGTAAATGTTGTATACAAATGTATCTACAGTCATCTATCTACACAGGCAGACACACAAATGTATCTGTAGACAACATTTGTGCGACTGTTGTCCTTGATGTCCTGATGCGACAAGCAAAAACTATGTCTAAGTCTCTGTTAGCCTTTCTCTTCCCCTCTCCTATCAATCCCCTGCCTTCTCCTCTCGCCCATCAATTTTAAAGTGCTTCTATTGATTTTTCTCCGTCGAATCTGTGCCTTACGCATTATTCAAGTTTTCTGGCTATAGTTCTCATTAACACGCCCATTTTTTTGGGCGTTACTGCTGCTCCCAAATGAGCTGTGAGTGTAAATTTATGTGGCATTGCCTTCTGTAATGAACAATTTCATAAACGAAGACAACATAAATTCCCAAAATGCGTTCTCTTCAACTCCACAATTCCGACTCGTGCCAAACATGTGTTCAAAAAACATTTAGTTCTTGAAACAGATAAAACATCTGCACAGTTTCGAAGGCGTTTTCTTGATTACATATTTGCTTATTTGATTTATGTGATTGAATGAAAATTCACTAATTATTTATGATTATGGACTTTAGTGTGGCACTTAATTAATTAATTTGCGTTTGATTTTCCAAAAAGTAGCCAAAACTGGACATTAAGCGACTTGTGTATATTTTTTACACAAGTAATAATAAAAAATATTACAGATAAATATTCTTTAAAAACTGTGACATAATTTAAATTAATTTATGGATATTATTTTGCTGATTTTTTAATTTTATTTTTATTTAAACAATAAAAAGACTTAATTATATTTGATAATATTTTATGTTTTCAATCGCATCATCATTTTTCCTTGCCTAGTAAAATAAATAAATATTTTAAAATATGTCTACGATTATTTCTCTATGATCAATAAATCCCATATTCCAATGACTCAACTCCCCGATCTTATTTGCCAGTTTAAGATCCTGCTTTAAGTGAAATAGTGAAACTTGAATGACAATTGTTGCATTTAAATGTTGGCCCATTTCGGAGACGCCGCTTCTCGGCGAGGCCAATTCCGCATCCGTCTGGGACTATATACTACGTACGGGTTCCCGACAAAATCGATAAGGTCCCCCAAATAGACATGTCTGTTGCTTGCCCCATCTCTGCTCTGCTTCTTCTGCTTCTGCTTCTGCTTCTGCACCCGCTACAACATCAACAAGATGTGTTAACCGACTTCATTATTAGGCAGCCGGGCCGGCAGAGAAGGGGTAAGGGCGGGAGGGGATGGGGAAGCGGTTGTTCCTCCTCTTCTCTGCCCTGTCGAAAGTGTTGCCACCAAACTTTGTCCGTTTGTCGCAAGCCCATCAATGGCCCAAATGTCGCTGGCGCCTCGCCTCTCAACCAGCATATAGCAACTATATATATACGTATATCGTTGGTATATATGACTATATATATATATATATATATATATTTATATATACAGCAACAGTATATGTGCCTCTGCTTGACGCTCGTTTTAAACGGCATCGTCCTTGCCAATTGCTGCTGCTGCTGCTGCTGCTGCTTCTTTCCTCTGTCCCTGCCGCCAGCAAACTAACTTTGTTGTAGCAACCTCGTGCCACCTCCCCCGCCCTCTTTTTGTCTGGCTTTTTTGCCACCATCGTTTCGCAGTTTCACTTTTTCTATGTGGGCGACAAAATTTTCATCTCTCTTTTTGCTACTCAAATTTTACACTGCGTTTGTAGGCGAATCGGAGACGCTGTTTTATATACCAACTGTCTCCACTTTCCATTGTATCTGTGTGTGTGTGTGTGTGTGTGTGTGTGTATGTGTGTAACTGTGTGTATGCGTCACACATGTGTGTGCTTGTTAAAGCTTAAATATTCAAAAATTAGCCAAACTTCAACTGTAACAATCTGCTCAAAAAAAAAGGAAAACAATTAGTAGTGGGGCGTAATCGACTGCGGAATACTCTGTTATCAGTCTGATAGCAGCTTTTGGAAAGTGAGGATTAATTTGCTGAATAATTAATGCTTCTTTTGAAATTGGTGACTGTAGCTCTAAAGCAATGAGCTCAAGTAATTTCTGGGCGATAATTGGAAACTATCAATATAAGTATATATATATATATATATATATTGTGATATTTACAATGGAAACATGGGCGTGGTCAATTTTCCTATCATTTTTTCTTATCTTTCTGTATTCTCTCTCTCTATCTCTCTCTTTATTCTAGTTTCTAGATATTATTAATAATCTCAAATCATGTTGTATTTGCGTATTTTTTAGTTTCCCTAATCATTGCTAGACATTTTTAAATTCTAATTCTAATTCTAATTCTAATTCGGCAGATATTTCATATTTGCAAATTTTATCTTTTAATTGATTCATTTTTAATATTATATTAATTTTTGTATTTTTAATTTCAACTGAAGTATTTCTTTTAATTTGAAACCATTCCATTTTGATTTAGTTAATTTTATTTAAACTATTTTTTCACATTTTACAATTAACTGAACTTTTTCTTTTAATTTTATTTTAATTTATTTAATTTAAATTGAGTTTTCCGCATTAATATTATAAACCTAAAGCTTTTAAAGATGGTCGACTACATTTAGGCAACATTAAAAAGATAAAGGAAAATCTATTTGCATAACAGATCAATATACTCCTCTACTTCGGGTAACAGAGTAATAAAAAATTAACTGAACAAGCGAAAAAACTGCGGGCAGTTTTGTTTTATGTTAATCAGGTCAGTGGCACGCCCCCATCTTACATATGTATGTACATGCCTCTGTGGAACTGAAACACATTAATTCCTCGATGTCGAACAAGGTTTTTATTGATTCCAGTTACTGTTTGCCGCACACATTTGTATTTATTACAGCTTTAAGTTCTTTTTTTGTACATTTTTGTATTTATTGCAGTTTAGAGTTCTAATTTTTTTTTTTTTGTAAACTGGAAAAACTGGATATCGAAAGGGAGTGAACAAGAGCAATAGATGGAGATAGAAAGTGCCCATTGATCCAGCGAATTATTTGTTTAGGTGAGGCGACATTTGCCGACATCAACACATGCAACACACACAAGCCAAAAGCAAACAAACACACACAAAATCATTGTTAGATATCTGTGTCTGTGTCTGTGACTGTGTCTGTGTCATGGCGAATATCCTTTTATGATTGTAATGCGAACTTCATATCCTGCAGTGCTGCGATCGACTGCTTCTGCTCCTGCGGCTGTTTGTTTTTGTTGTGGATTTTATTTTCCTCCCATTCTTTTGTCTGGCTCAGCCATGATTCGTATTCGCATTCGGTTTCGTTGCTGCCACAATTTGAAAGATATTCGGATTTTTGGTGCGTTTTTTCCATTATGGATTATCAAAAGATTAGATCTGCGGTCATATGGAATAAAACAACATGGCATAATGGTAATAATTTCATTAAAAACATTGCTAGACAAGAAAGACGTAACTAATAACAAATCGGAGATTAAAAAACACAAATCGATTGTTCCTTTTAAAGTTGAAAATTAATTTAAAGAATATGAGGAATATAATTTAAGCAAAAAAGTTTTTCATATAAGAACTCATTTTTCGGCAAATTGTTTCCACGATATCTACAAGATATAGTAATCCGATCTTTACTAATTATAATATAATTTTTATATTTATGGTTAATATCAAAAAAATAAATAAATAACTAAAATACATAAATATTTCATTTTAAAACAAAGCAATAATTTTTATTATTTTTATTTTTTTTCTAAAAACACTAAAATTCTAATTTAAAAAAAACGTCCTTCAAACAATTAAAGTAAGAAATGATTGAATTTTAATATTTTCGAAAGCAATTTGCACCACTGCTTGGATAATATCCAACACAAAATGGCAACAGCGCACAGCCCAACACCCAAATCACCCACAACCAACCACCCACCCACACACACACACACACACACACCCGCAGTTCTTTGCGCAGGCTATAATTATGTATTTATGCAAATTTGCCGGGTGCCACATTGTTGCCGTGTCGAATGTTGAATGTTGAAGTTGCAAAGCGTCGCCTCCATATTGTCGCATCATTTACCATTTACGAAATTGTTTAATTCAATTAAATAATTATATGCATATGTTTATGTAACGTGCATGACACCCTCGCTGACTGGCAGACACACACACACTCGCACACACACACACATGGATGGGTACATTAAAAAAGTCGCCCTCTCAAGTTGCAGCGACACCAGCACCACCCACACCACCCTTGTCACCCACTGCCAAATTACGAGCAACAATAAACTTTCGTTAACATTGAGGTGGCAGCGGCGGGTGTCTTTAGAGGGTGTGCGTGTGCGTGTGTGTGTGTGTGTGTGTGTGTGTGTGTGTGTGTGTTACAAAAGTCTTAAGCCTGTACAGGGAGTGTGCCGTCAGCTAATTCATAAGGATGTGTGTGTGTGTGTGTGTGTGTGTGTGTGTATTATATAACGTGAAATTCATTTGCGTAATGCGTGAGCTGAGTGGCAATCTCTAAGAAGGCAGAGGGGGTGGCTGCAGGGCTGCGGGTAGGCAAGATTTTACAAGCTCATATCGAACTTTATGCTCGGATTTGCTCAGCATTTTTATCGAGCAATTTTTAAAGGCATAACCGAGACTTGATTCCGAATGCAAATCCTTTTATGGGTTCTTTGGCTGCCACTTCCACATCGTCAAAGGCACCTTAAAAGATTTGCCGCCGTATTTATGACCTCCCTCACATTCCTAAATAAAAAGGAAGCCGCACACACAAAATAAAAAACAAAATGTACTTAAATGTGAAATAGTTGACGTACTGTTTCACACACACACACACACACACACACCATTAACCCCCCACTCAGCCATCATTTAAATGCAGCGCAAGCAAGTGAATAATATTGTTGTTTTTTTCACATTTTTATTTTGATTTGATTTTCATATAATTTGGATTTTGATTGAAATTAAAGTCGAGCACACGCTTTGCATTTGTAATGAAAAAAAGAATTAAGTAAGACAGCCGACAAGTGAAACCCACACGGACTTCAAAACCCATCAAATTTTCCATTTTCCAAGTGTGAGAAAAGTCGTCTGATTTTTGTCGCGTATTTCAAAGGTTCTTTTTTTAATTTGCTCATTAAACATTAATGCACTCTGGTTTTTGGTTTGAATATTGATTATGCGATCGGTGTGTGATATTTAATGGGAAATAAGTTAGGCATCATCCATTTCAAATTCAGCTAATGAAATTAACTAATTATATTCTGTTTCATATTAGTAAAACTTAAAACTTAGTTAAACAATTAAATGTATAAAATATGCAGATTGTCCTCTGACAGAAATGACAGTAAGTAAAAATATAAAATATAATTAAACACAGGAATTCTGAAAAAATAAATAAAACTCAGAAAACAGTTTTAAAAGAAATTCTTACTTAATAAGGAATTTTTAAGATTTCCTGATAAGACGAAAAAGTAAATTAATTTTTAAGCAACAAAAAATAATTAAGAATAATTGATTTATAAAACACAGGCCATCTTAATTATTTTTTTTACCTGGAAAATAAAACTCAAATAAAAAAAATCCTATTTAATCAAATAATGTGTTTAATCTCAGCATAACTTGTCTAGGGACATAACTTCTTTCTTATCCTATTTATCTTTCGAAAAGGACAAAATGTAATCGATAGCTGCACAAGTGAGTTAAACTATTGGTTGACAATTTGGAAAACAATTTTCCCGCACAGCCGACAGACAGACAGCTAGATATATGTAATTATCGGAAAACTATCAAATTTCGCTGGCTGTAAATCAAACCACCGCAAAAACAATTATTGTAATTTTGCCTGAATTATGCCGATTTAAGTGTGTAATGCAATTTTCCAAGAGACAGCAAATAGATGGATAAGACTAAGACGACAACTGACAAGCCCAAAAAAAAACGAAGGACAATTTTCGAGTAAAAAAAAAGAAAAAAGAAAAAAGAAAAGAAAAGGAATTAAATGTTTGTTGCGATGAATGCGTTTTGGGGGAACAATGAAATAATTGATATGTAAAATAATATTTCATCAGCGAGCGACAAATCTCTAATGATCCTCCCTGGTCCCCTTCTCCATTGTGATGGGCTGTTGATTCTCGCATTGTGAGCTGCTGGCTCACATGCTGTGCTCTTAATATAATATAATAATAATAAATCCTTAATAATTTCACAATCATCAAAAGAAAGCGACGGCAGGGACAGATTGCCATTTAATGGAGGGATGGGCAACTCAATCTCAAACTCAAACTCAAAACTCAAATGGTGACCGGGCTTAATGAACTCGAGCCCAACAAAACAGCGGTTGACAAATTTCTTGCTGCCAGCGATCCTTGCTGATCCTCCGCCAAACACACACACATATGTACATATATATATATATATATATATATTTATATATAAAATTTCATTAGGTTGCACAAACAACTCATCCGTCAGACTGCCTGACTACGTGTCACCCTCCCTCTCTTCCTCCCTGGCCTGCTTTGTTTAAGATATTGCGGTTGATTGCACACGATTTGAGCTGAGACTGAGATTGAGATTGAGACCGGGATCTTAGATCCGAGCCTGAGCCTGAGCCTGAGCCTGAGCCTCTGGCAACTAAATCCCCGGGCACTTTTAGCTAACATTGCCCAGGAGTGGCTATCCAATTGTTTCTCTGGGCCCAGCTACTGTAACCATTGTCTGCGTTTGTTGCGCAGCAAAGGGGAAAATTTGTCAACACCGTTGCAGGGGCAACGGCACAAAATCAATCTTCGGGATCTTCTTAGATCTCGCCATCATCTGCACAGTAGTTGTGGCACATTGCGCCATATGCGACTGTTGTATTTTGGATGAGAGCTCGGTTTTTGGGATCGACCGCGTTTTTCTTTTTCTGTTTTATTGATATTTAATTTATGTTCTATTTGCTTTCGTATTGACGACACAAATTACATATTGACACGCTGATGGTTTTTTAATATGCACACACACACACCACCTACATAAAGAGAGGGGTGGGGGTGGGGTGTAGTCATCTGGCGGGGCTTGAAACAATAAAAATGAAATTCATTAAATGAATTTATACATTTAATTTATTGGCGCGGCTTTTTATCAAAAATTTGATAAAGCAGACAACGAGGGTAGAGAACAACATATCCACATATATACTATATATAGAGTTCGACTCGATTCCGGTTACGGTTCCGGCTGTGGCAAACAGCGCTAGCTTCACTGCACACAGTCGACGTCGAAGTCAGCGT
Organism: Drosophila glabriapex; assembly: GCA_035042305.1. Lineage (NCBI taxonomy): Eukaryota > Metazoa > Arthropoda > Insecta > Diptera > Drosophilidae > Drosophila > Drosophila glabriapex. The sequence goes on from JAWNLN010000068.1 coordinate 3,845,487, forward strand.
CAGCGTCAACGTCAACGTCGGCGCTCCCTTCTGCAGACATTAACAGATGCGGTTATGTTGGTTAACAAACATTTTATTGGCAGTTCAATTTCGATTTTTAATTAAAGCGTTAAATATATTCACAATATCATTTCGATTCCAAGAAAACTTTGAAATATTTGATAGGCTCTAGTCGAGAGACCCTGACTAGTAGATACCCAGATACTAAATAAAGAATAGAATAATTGCTTCTTCAATTAGTTTAAATAACTTTGTATATCTTATTTCTATATATTTAAATGGAGCTTTCAGTATTTTAGTTAGATTTTCTGAATCCGGCTGCTAAATAAACTCCAGGCTTGATAGTTTGCTCAACATGAAAATAGTAACAATATTCATGTTATTTTTCTTCTAATTTTTACAGTTAGTATTGTGTATTTCATAAGTCAATTTATATCTTTGCAATTGTGTCATTATCTTCCAGTTTTGAAGTCTCCAACGCTTATAGTACCTGCGATCGGCTTATCCAGACGGACAGACAAGCGCAAATGGCTACATCGACTCGCTGTTCAGGCTGATCAAGAATATATTATTAAAAATTATAAAAAATATTGGCACTCAAAACGTAATTGTCTCTGAAGATTCACAGAATAATTTCAATACTAACAACTATTGATTCGTATTAAAAAATAACAAAACTTGAATATTCAGTTGATCGACTTTGTCATCTGTTTATGTTGCTAAGTTTCCTTGCCAACAAATCCAATTAGGCATTCTGTTTTTTATATGGCCAACTAGCCATAAACACAAAGCCAAATTACAGCAACAACAATAAGAAAACAGAACAAATATTGGACAAGAACCGCAACAATATCGATAACAAGAACGAAAACGAATGTAAATTAAACGCCTCCAGTTGCATCTTTAGGGCTTCGATGTGGTGCTGAATGGATGGAGGATGGAGGATGGAGGCTAGTGCTCCATATAAATGCATTCATTCTTGTGTACATACAAATAACTATTTTTGCCATGCCTTGGAATTAAATTCGATATAAAGGCAGATTACAAACAAAAAAATACACTGAAATAAGCCAGCGATACATGAAAAAGCAAAAACAAAGGCGTCGCTACAAATACGATTAAATTACAGGCTTTAACTATGTGTGAGAGACTGAGAGACAGAGAGTTCGATAGAGTGAGAAAGAGAGAGAGAGAGAGGACAGTAGAGGAAGCGATAGAGAGACGCTTAATACACATTAAACCATAGAACACATACAATTTTCAAAGTCTGCACAAAAAACAAAATGCTCAAATGGCAAAATTAAAAATCAATAATATTAAATTGAGAAGGCGACGGGGGGCGGGGCGGGGCGGGGCGGGGTTGCTGGTGCGGGACATTTACATTATACAGTGCAATTTTTTTTCGCTACTTCTTCGTTTTCTTATTGTTTATGTGCTTTTTCAAATGATACAAAGAAAAACAAAATGTAAGAACTTAAGCGTATTAAATTGGATTTGTCGTCAAAGCTGCAACCAAACAGGCAACAAAAACTCACACACACCAGGATAAGCATTACTATATATATATATGTGTGTGTGTGTGTGTGTGTGTGTGTGTGTTTTGCATTTGTATATAGCATTCACATCTAACATTACACACTGGCATTAAATATTGTGGAGCGCTGCCTTTGCATTGGTTAAAATTCAATTTGATTGCACTTTCAATGCGAAATTGTTCAGGAAAAAAAGTAAGTGTGTGCTGAAAAGTGCATGACTAACTAGAATTGTAAGGCCACCCCCAGGAATGAAAAAGAAAAAAAAGAAAAGAACAGAAAAAATCGATGGTGCCATCAATTTGTTGTTGACATTAGCCAAGAAAGAATAAATGGAAATGCATTAAAAATTGATTTACGATGCTATTTGCGCTCATAAATTTGTAGCTATTTAGCGGTAACACACACAAAAAACCAACAAATTGTCAACACAAACAAAAACAACAGACGCTCCTCGACAACAGCAACAGCAACAACAACAACAACACATCAGACAGAAGCAAAGAATACAAAAAAAAAACAACAAAAAATTGAAATATTACACTCGAATATTAAACAAAACCGAAGAAATGAAATGAAACGAAGCGAAGCGGAAGCCAAGCAAAACATTTTCCGAAAAGAAAAGAAAAGAAAAAAAAGAACATAAGTGAAAATAAAACATAAAAATAGAATTGACGATGCGTTGACAGTTGAAGGTATCTTGAGGCATCTGGAAAGGGAGCGATGACGAAGAGTCGCCCGCAGGATACGTGCCCCATATATATTTATGATATCTATGTGTGTATGCACTTGGAGATATTTATGTGCGACAGGCAGCAGGAACAGGAACATGCCATAAATATTACTTTGGGTCAACAATGGCATTTCAATGAGAGTGCCTCAGATATGACTCGTATCTGTCATAATTACTACACGTCCAGAAACGCAACAGTTGAGTTTTGGTAAATTGCAAGCCGATATTAAAAAGTATCTTTTATCTATTTCAAAAGAATATTAATTCGAAAATCGTTCTTGAAATTTCAAGTACACAGACAGGTATCAATTCTGGATTGAAGAATTTAATATTTTTATAAAATGATTACAAGTATAAATTAGATATAGAAACAAGATGGAACAGGTGCTCTTAACACATATGATAATCAAAGAATAAGTTAAATATAAACTAAAGAAAGTCAAGTAATTAAGTCAAATACTAAGAATACCAAAAGCCACAAATAAGATAATAAAAGCTTGAATCAAATTTACTAAAATCAATTAAGCTGTATTGGATGATAAGCTTGCCTAATTCATATTTATTTTTATTTATTAATATTAACAAGCATACTATTACTATACTTAATTTTTATAACTAGGGTATATAAAGAATTGTATACTGTCCAAGTTACAGATGTCTAAATATGACGCAGTGAATTTCATTTGGCTGTTACTATAAAGAAGCTGGCCAAGTCTGAGGGTTGGTGAATGGTGTCCTCTGTCCATGCGCTATAGATTTCATTGTAAAACCGAAACAAACAAAAGAATTTTTGAATCAAAAGCAATAAATTTGATGACATTTATTGGTTTTTGCTGGGTGTCATGAGGCGACAACAACAGTAACAACAACAACAGCAACTAGAACATCAACGGGGCATTCCTTGCATCATTTAGCCCCGGCCTTATGATAGCTGACCCCATCAAATCGGGGGATGACTCTGATTGTCCCACTGTCTGTCTGTCTGTCTGTCTGTCTGTGTCTCTGTTCGGGTTTCAGTCTCGTGCGGGTGTCATTTTCGGACGGACGGACTCTGTGGCACAGTTTAAAGAGGCACTTGAAACGGGCTTCCGTTTGGGTCGGGCCTCGTCATTAGCCCAAGGCAGAAGGCGGCGCGTGCCGTCGTTCATCGCCCACCCCCCCTAAAAGACCATAGAAGTGCACCCAGGAACATAAAGCCAAATAGTTCCGTTTGACAGTTGCAGGGAACACACTCAGTCACTGCCTCTCTCTCTCTCTCTCTCTCTCTTTCTCAAATAATAACAATAACAATAAACCCAACAATGCACAATGCCTGTGGTGGCTAAATGGAGGAGTTGGAGGAGGACCTTTGGCACCCCAACTAATGAATCGGGCTCTGGCAGTGGACAAAGGTCAGCAGTTTTAAATTGTGTCATGTTCGCATTTCTGACAACTCTATTTTTCTCCCTTTCCCTTCAGATGCAGCCGGCCCAGCATCCTGTTGTCCTTTCGTCCTGTGCACATTCAAAAATTGAAATATTACACATTTTATTTGAAAACAGCAGCAATTGCTATGAAATACAGACAATAACCTTTGCCAACATTTTGCCACATTGACAGATGATCCGAAAAGTTCAGCTCCTCGCCAGAGGACATTAGACAGCTCTGCTGCAATTAAATCGCAAGATGTTCGCCATTTTCCAACAACTAATGTGCTGGCTGTGAGTGGCTTCTCTCACACAGCCAATACTAATGACATCACTTCCATCCGCAAAAGTGTCCCATGCCATTAACTCAAAATGAAAATTGCATTTTTCAATCATTCCGAAGAGTTATTGAAATTGCATTGACCTCGAGAGTTCAGTTTGATGCAATGATGCGAAAGTAATTCATGTATTTTATACTATTTAAAAACCAAATAAAATATGTACATATGCATTTAAGCATTCATCATTAATTTTAGAAAAGTGGCATTGGTGAGGCGGATTTAGAAAGTATTTTTCTAAAACGAAGTAGAAAAAAAGTAAAATAAATATCTAATTTCCAGGAGGTTTTTTCGTTATGTGTGGCTTCAGAAAATGTTTCTAGCTTTCAGTCAGTATTCAGTATATAATTTTAGGACAATTTTCTTAAATTCAGAAAATGTTTGTTCTAAATAATAATTAAACAAACAAATATTATACGATTTTTTATAATAATAATAATTTTTATTTTATTAAATACACTCTAATAAAAGTCAACTAAGATCGTCAACTATTTTTTCCCCAATAAAAGCTGAAAGAGTAAATTTTATCAGACTTTGAATAGATGTTTTCATACTTAATTTAGAACTAATCGCTTAGAATCAATTCTTGTTTTGTGGTAGATTTTAATTATATTATATTTATTCGTTTTAGCAAAAAATATAGCCAATCTGTAGACAGTTCAAATTTATATTCACTCAAATTTTGTTATTGATAATAATTTATGAAACATTTTAAAAATGACTATTTATAAAAATAACTATATTTGTGAAGAAAATGGTTTTGATCTTGAAAATTTAAGAACAATAAACAATAGCCTAATTGAAAATAGTCATTAATTTGATATACATATTCACTCAGATTCCTCTACCGACCTTCGTATTTATGAAACATTTCAGTAATCGCTATTTATATATACTATTATCACAGTGTATATGGCAATACTTATTTATAGCTTAATGCTTGAGCAGCTGTCATCTTAAAAGTGGAGAGCAACTTTCTCGAGACCACATTCAATGGCAGCAACGCCTCTCACAATGGCCAGCGATTTATGAAGCTGATTAAATTGAATAGCAATTCATATTTTAGCCAATTAGGGGAACGATCTCTCAATGGAGCTCGACGAGCAGACGGCACTAATTGGCAGGCATTTAACACTTTCCCCCGATGCCCCGATCCCGCCCTTACCTAATAATATAGAGGCCCTTAAAATGCTTTCCGAGTGGAAAATGGAAGGCACTCCGCCTAATCGCTGGCTGCCAGATGATGTCGGCTGCTGCTTTGGCTACTTGGCTACCATGGAGATCATCATCAACATCAACTCAACATCGGCTGTGGGCAGGAGGGCGGAAGAGGGGAGGTGGGGAGCATACTGAGGCAATGCCATTTCCCCCCACGCGCCAAGCAATGTCGATGATTAATCGCTGTGAAAATGTTTGTTTTCATAAACAATTTTTTAATAGGCCCCGGAGCATGTCTCAGCTGCAGTCTCTTCGTGTTTGGGGTCAAAACGGTTGTGGGCGGGGTTAAAGAGTTAAATCGTTTCGAGTGTATCTATTCGGTTCGGTTTTGGTTCGGTTCGGTTCGGGTTGTTGTTGGACTTAATGCGTATGACTTTGCTGACACGGCTGATGTTGCATTTGGGCTGTGAAAGATGGTTCCATGTTTGGAATTTAAAAAGAGTTGATAAATCAAAATGTTTTTGGGAAAACATTAGGACGCACGCCCCCGAACCGAAATTGGTGTGCCTGACAAATGTGCATTGTTTCTGGCTGCTCAACTGAAAGGTGTTAATTGTCAGCAATTAGAATGGACTTTTCTCTTTTTCCATCTAGCCGATAATCATATTTCTATACGATCCAACCTAGCTGCACAACAAACAGTTCACTGAACGCTACTATTAAAAAAAAAACAACAAATGAAACTATAAATAAATCCAACAAAAGAAATAACATTTCGGGACACGGAGCAATTTGCCTTGTGAGGGGCGAGTTTTTCCGGCCTGTGACAGTGACACTGAACTGGCACGTGGCATGAGTAGGAAATTTATGAAATTTTCAACTGCCTGACACACATATGAGAGAGCTGAGCATAAAAAATGCTCTCAACAGGTGAACAAACAATTCTATGGCCAAGATGCACAGAAAACGCATCTAAAACGCTTTTCAGCATTTTTAAACAACCAAACACAAATAGATTTACATACTTGTTTGGTGTACTAATTATATCCATCGTTTTATGGCGTTTAAATTGCTGTCTAAAAAGCAGAGCACAAATGCAGTAGACCAACGCTTGGGCCATAAATCATTAGCTTAGCAGAGCTGTTCAAACATTGTCGACCATAAAAAACTGTCAACTATCTATACGTATATATATATAAATATATATATAAAGGTGCAGGTAGAAGTAGATAAGTACAGCTCAACATCGGTTTGCACAGCGGTTGCATTTTATTCAAGGAAAACACCGCATTGTCCTTTCGAGCTGAGCGATTAGCGTTATGAATATGAAGCAATTATATATTTATGAAGATCATAACGATGCGATTTATGAGGTCATCTCCTCTTCCCTAGCAGGATATTGCTATTGTTTCAATGTGTTTGGGAGTGTGTCCTTAAGTATCCAATTGTTCCAAGCGCTCTAAATACGACCGTTGGCAGAAACCTGTTTTACAGGCAACTGCTAGAGAAAAGACAGCTGTATTTAACAGGTGAACATTTAGTATAAATGTTTACAAAAAAAGAGCCTTTGAATTTTATAGAATATAAATTATTAATTGCTGAACAATGAAATCTAGAATATTTGAGCAAAATATACACTTATAAAAGATAATATACGAACACAAAAATCTGGAATATGCAATCAATAAAATATGAAAAATTAAATGGAATTTTTAATAATCTGGAATATTTAATCCATTTAATATATTTAGGGCATTTTACCAATACTCTGTGATTATTAAAAACATATCTGGAATATTTGAAATCAAGTATTCAGTGATTTGGTTGTAAGAAGAAAAATATGTTTTAGTAGAAAAAATTTAGATCTCATTCGAATTTCAACTTTCTAGCAGAAAACGTCTGGTTACAAAAAAAAAATTCAAATAAACCCAAAAATTTGTTAAGAAATTAAAATTTTTAAATAAATTTTTGGTTAAATTTAATAGTCAAAATGGATTATGGTAACAATGGAACGGAATTCAACTGGAGCTATATGGGAGGCCAAGGTGGTGGACATGGAGGACATGGAGGACAAGCTGGCCAGGCAATGTCCGTCTATCCACAGGTAAAACTTTGGGTAGGACTACAACTTAAATTACTGATCCACTAGCCATGTTCTTAGATGGGTCAGATGAATCCGGGTGACTATGCTAATACCATTAATGGTGGTGGACGTCAGTGGTTGCACTCAAATCAAGCAAACAACTTCCAACCGGCCATGTCTCCGAGTGCCTCACAGCCTGCTCCATTTGAGGCATACAATCAGTCAATGATGCGCTACGCAAATCCACTCAAAACTGGAGGAGACGGAATGGGTATGGGCCAAATGGGTATGAGCCAAATGGGCGGCAATTATGGAGGTTATGGCGGAGGCATGTCTCGCAATGGTGAGTTAAATGAGAATTACACGGAACACTTTGGATTATCATTGAGTATGGTGTTGCAGGACTGGCCGGTGGCATGGGACGTGGTGCCCAAAATGGAAATAGCAGTTGGTGAACGTTGACCAGCCACTTTATGCAAATCACAAAGTTTCTCGGACAGTAAATCAAATCTCATGTTAGCCAAGTTAAATGAAAAGTACACCGATAATAATAAATGTGCAAATCCAAGTAAAGTTCAAATTCGCACGTGCAATCGTTTCGATCGGTAATCGATATTTAAATGCTGCCCTGCCGGGGTCAGAGTGGGCTATTAACCCACGATTTGACGGGTGTTATGACCTCTGTCAGCACCGGATCCTCTCCGCCAGAGGAGGGCTGGTGGTGGGGTAGGTTTTTGGGCAGGGGCATAAATTACGTAAGCAGTGCATTTGTATATGCATGTATAAATTATGATGATACTATTAGTTAGCATGTCATTTGGCGGCGCTGCTATAAATTACAACAAAGTAGCAACTGCAACAGCCACTTCCCGGGGCAGGGCACATGCAACTAGATGGATAGTTCGGAATGATGGTATGGGGTGGGATGTCGCATATCGGATGTATTATGTACACACACGTGTACCACGCATCTCTCCACATTCACTTTTCGTATATTTTCTATGCTTCTCTTTTTTTCAGTTTTTATTAATAAATTTCCATAGAGAATTCGTTGTCTTGGGGGGAACTGCTTTGGTGCGCGCGTGTGTAATGATCTGTCGCTCTGGATCATGGTTGTGGATTAATGGTAAACCGAACGCATTTTTCATAGAACTTATACATATATTGGTATATGTGCAGCAGTTTCTAGCATTTTTGTCAGTTTTTTAAGCGTTGTATTTTTTGGTTTTCTTTTTGGGCTGTAAATTTATGTGGCCGCCATTTGCCATGCGCCGAGTTCAGTCAACTAGCTCTGCGACTGGGCGACTCTGCTCCAATTATGAGACACCATTCGTTGTGCTCCAAATATTTTGGACACCGTTTCCGCAAAACGTGCGAACAAACAGTAAACAATCAAAATATAATGCTGGTCACGTTCCCAACATTGACATCGGCCAGATATGCAAGAGAATAAAACGACTTGACTGGTGTTGAGCTATAAGAGTTAGGCGAATTCCTTATTTATCTAAATTGTAAATAGAGGTATAGTTTCTCTACATACAAATAAAATATACTTTTTAATATTATGTGTTTTCTTTTGTAAAGCAACAAATATTTTTTTAAGTCAACGGGTTGTTTCTTAAAAATAAATTGGATAAATGTTAATACAAATTTGTTCACAAGTATCTAAGAGACATAATTAGGCATCTTCGACATATATATATATATATATATATACTTAGAGAACGTATTTTCATATTGAACTAACTACTATCAACAAGCTTTTTGAGTATTTAACAGTTTGGTACAGAATATCTTCGAGTCGAGCTGTGTCGACTGAACGAGTCTAACTTGTTAAATGATAAGCAGAACAACAACTAAAAATTGGTATGCATATGAAAGGACTTTGACTTTACCTGTATTTATAATAATCTTAAGTTTATTTATTATTTAATTATTAAAAATATTATTATTAAAAAATAAACGCCAAAATTCCTTCAGACTGGGATTATATATAATCATATATTTAGTTCCAGAGTGGAGCACACACTTATTCGCTTGGACCCTCTTAATTGTTAGGGCATATCTGCTTTTTATTTTCATGTCTTTAAGCATGAAGTTAGTTGTGAAAAGAGGAAGCGGCAGGGGTAGGGAAAGGGGATGGGGAAGGGCAAATGGAAAGGGAAGGTAGTTGACTGTGTTGATCGTGGTTCGTGTTGCCCTTTCACGTTGAGTACTTGAAATTTTCTCGGTGTTATTTTAATTTGTGTTTTTATTTGTGTATTTTTGTTGTTGTTGTTGTGTGTGTTGCTTGCCTTTTACGAATTTGTTTTCTATGCACTTATTTAATTGTGTTTTTATATTTATTATGTGATTTTCTCAAGTTGCCTTTAAAGTGCCACATTTACCTCAAAAAATGTATTTTTAATTTATTTTGTGAACGCTTTATCGAGCTTATCGGCTCCAAAAAGCGGCATCGGCGATAAGCACGCACCATTTTTGGTGGCTTTTGGCCTTTTGAATTTAAATTGAGTTTGCTTTTATATATATTCATTTATGTATGTATTGTATGTGTATTATTCGGCTTTAGTTTTAGTTGACTTCATTGCGGCAATTTTTAGTGCCGTGTAATGAAGTTTGTTTTATAGTTCGGCACATTAACATTTTGTGTAAGTCAACGAAGAAGCTACATTGTGGTCTTTATATTGCTGTACCCTAACTGAGTGGGGGCATTGTCATTCGCAGATGTAAATCGACAGATATTTGGCTACTCCTTCGTATTGAGTGTCTTTTAAATACCAGTGTAGATGATCCCATTACACTTGACTGCTTGAATTTCGCTGTGAAATACACAAAAAACGGCGGTTGGCCATAAAATCAACACTTTGGTTAGCAAAAACAAACCGTTTAATGCAAAACAAACAGTCAACAACAGCCAGCTACACCTGGCCAACAAACAGCAACAACAACAGCTGCAACAGCAACATTGACAAAACCAATGCATGTGAATAGATATAGTGTTGAAAGGGGCGGGGCACTTACAGTAGCAACACCCATACAAAAAAGTCAGCTGCAAAAAAGCGCACAATTTGTTCAACTATTTTGTTGCAAACCACAAAAATCAATTGACAATTGAGGTGTGTGTTTGTGTGTGTGTGCCTGAAATTAATATGTAACACTTTTTAGTGACTTTTCTATTGAACGTAATTGAATCATAAAACATTCGACGAGTGACATTTTGTTATTTTGCGGAATAAACGCCAAACTAAAATATTATTGACAACTCTTGCATGCAGTGCAGTTGACGTTGACAACTCTATTTGGGTTGCCGGTCACCCGTGGCGTTCTCACTGCATTTATCACCCGGTCGCAAAGGGCGGGTCCCGTCTAATCCAGATGATAACAGCGGGTGGTGTTGGCCCCGCGGGCCAGCGATTAACCTACAACCACCGCCACCGGGTCAGCGGGATGGTGTCATTTTAAAGTAGCCATTACCACGCCATTGTTTGGCTTTTATGGCCAGTCAGCCGGACAGTTCCACACGCTCCCAGTCCGATCCAATTTCTTGCCGTCTGATTGATATGTCCGGTGGCGTTTTTCCCAAAAACTAGACCCTACACTCAGTGCGGGAGGGGGTTGGTGTTATTCAGAAATGGTGGTCAGTCAGCTTAGATGCGATTCGATTCAGTTTTCTTCGACTTGGAACTGCCCAACACAATTCTTGTAAAATCTGATAAGACGAGTGTATTTATTATTTTATTATTAAGTATTTTTATTTATTTAAGTTTTTATTATTATTTTTATTAAGTAACGAAAATCTGATATCAATTGATACTAAGCAAGTATTATGTTTAATCATTTAGTAATGGAACGAAATATTCATTGATAATAATTAGGTTGTCCAATCATCCCAGCATTCTGGTCATCGATCCGAGCGACTACAGCTCAAATACAAATAAATAATATTAGTTAAACTCATATTTATCAAATAGTATAAAATTTGTAAATTTCATAGTGAAATAGAAAAGAAATTGATAATAACCAAGCAAATGTTTATTTAATTAACTATTATTTTATTTATTTATTTTTGACACTTTTTGACACTAATTTTGTTTTCCTAATCCATTAATTTTTGGCAAGCATTTTACATTATAATTTCAATCTTAACCTGTCCATAGATTTAATAAAATATATTTAATTCTAATTATTATGTTATTCAATACAATTTAGCTCGAGGTTATAATTATAAGTTAGCTTTATATAAAATAAAATCAATAAATAAATCGAGATGTTATATTCAATTGTTTTTCTCATTCCAATTTGCATTTACTTGTTTTCTATTCTAAAAATCGTTTAGCTTGAAATTTTATATGACATTGTATTATTTATTGCTTTATTTATAAATTCTAATGCTATACATCTTTTGCATCGAATGGGCAGACTTAAATAATAAATTGATATTACGAAAGCAAAAAAAATCCAGTACAAAACACAACTTTATTCTTCGTTTCCATTGAAAAATCTAAATCCAACACATATGTTATTGTATTGAATTCAATTCCACAATTTCTAACCGAGGTAAAGTAAACACCCCAAAATTGGTTTTAATTTGTAAACGGATTCAGCAAATCCATTGGCAAAGAAGTATTAAAAGCAACATTCTTTGATATCTATGAAATGCATTTCGGACACGCGAATTCGTAGAAAACAATCAAGAAATATTTTCAATCATTTACGAAGGCGACAGACAGCCAAACAGACATACAGACAGACGGAAAGGGCATCAATTTTATTTGTATTTTATATTTGTATTGTTTTCCCTTTTTCTTTATTGTCAGCTACGAGCTACGAGCTGCGTATGTGTAAAAGCAAAAAGGGAGCAACAATGCCAACAATTGCGCTAATTTCGAAATAAATTTTTAATCTCAACCGATGGACAATTGCAATCAGCACACGCACTTTCCAGTTCACATCCACCCACATGTCTTGACGCTGATGACACCCTGTCTGCGGGTCAGGGATCAGGGGTCAGGGGTCAGCTGACCGTTGGTCAGCAGCAGCAGCAGCAGCAGCAGGAGTTGTCCCCTTGCCACCCCCATCAGCAACAAAGAGAATTGTCAAAATTAACGAATGATTTTGGCGATTTAACGCTCAAAAATTCGAATCAAAGATGAAATTCGATACTCTACAGTGCAGAAATTGGAATTGTTTGTATTTGCCCGAGTACGTGTGAGTGCACTCAAAAAAAATATTTACTTCAATATTTAGAAATTAGTCTTAAAATTACATTTTTAATTGTTGACTGTTGGGCGAATGCTTTTCGTATTTTAGGAAACAGCGAAAAATATAACTAAATTTTCAATATTTAAAAATTCGACTTGTTATTAAATTTATAATTGCTTAGCAATAATTTCTAATACTGTTTCCAACTCCACAACTGGACGACAAGATTCGATATAAAACATAGTATTTATTTAAAAAAATAGATACAAATACACATAGAATAGCTAAGAAACATTACTTTTTGAAATTGAGTAATTCTTTTAATTTGAAAAATATATTTAGTATAAAAAATAGTTTTAAAATATATATATATATTTTAATTTAAAATGAATGAGTATTAATATTTTTAAGACATATATATATATATATTAATATTTTAATTTAAAATAAATAAATAAATTTCACATGAGTTCATTTACTCACTTCGTCTAAATATTAAGTCTTCTTTTTATTTTATTTAAATATAATTCTAAATAGTAATTGAAAAATTGTAATAAGACTTGTGAGATAAAAATCAATCATTGTAAAAAACTAGACAAAATGTTTGGCTATTTTTGAAAACGGTTTATTATTTTGGCAGTGTAGAGAAAGGCGAGTCGAGGTCGAGTCGTAAGCGGATTTGTAACGCCCACAACAATTTGTAACGGGCCAGACAATGCGTGTGTCCGATTCCTTTTTGGACTGTATTAGGTGCCAGGACGAGGCACCGAACAACCAACAACAACATCAACACCTACAACAACCATAGCTGTAGCAGCAGGCGGTCAGCGAAGGGTTCACAGAGGCTGGCAGTAATTCATGTTGGCAGTTGGGCAGTGCGCCACTTTTGAGTCTTTTTCGCTTGTTGTTGGCCACTTTTATTGGTGGCTGCTTTGACGCCCAAATCCAGTCGAAAGTCAGCAGTCGGCCAGTAGTCGACAGGCAAGGTGTTTCCTTTGTTTGGCACAAAATCATTAGTTGAGCCGTGGCACCTACGCCCCGGCACGAAGGGATCACCGTGCCGGGAATTGTCACGCGCCAGACACGTCAACATGGATTCCTGATACAATTGGCTATTGTGTTGTCGGTTTTACAGTTGAGCATCAATTGTGAATTGTTTAATTACTCTTGATTGAGTTCTATTTGGGCTTAGACGGTTAACGAATGAGAAACTAAATAGTTTGGAAAATTCAATAGGTTGATGATTAGTATTGAATAGCTTAAAAAATGTGTCATTTCTATTTTCAATCTCTTTCAATCAGCAAAAACCATGTTTCCCAAATCCCACAAATAACATATATATGCCATTCAAGAGGCAAACCTCCCACAAATTGGATATACGTCTGATGGGAATCCGTTTGTCGTTTCGGCCAACCCTTTTTTGGCCATAAAGCAGGAAAGTGCATAAAAACGTCAGGCAATCTCATAAACAGAAAATAAAATCGAATCGAAAAATATCTCAACGGTTTGCCATAGATCTATGCATAAATCGTGCCAAAATTGCGGCTGGGCGGGAGGCGGTAAACACGAACTGAGACTGAGACTGCGACTGCGACTGAACCGCAGACGTCGCGCCAGCTTGGAATATCTTATTTCATAAGCAAATAAGACATAAAGTAAACTCTGTAAGCGAACCCTCCTAGCACGCACATATATGTACATAAGCATATTCTCCCCAAAGAGCAAATATAAATAGTCTTACACACAAATAAACGTGGATACACAAGCTGAGAGTATATATACAGATATATATATATGTATATATACGCAAAGTTTACGCAGATTTTGCCACAACATCCTTCGGCAGCGAAAAGCCAACGCAGACTCCATCAAAATTCTGGCCACAGAGCAAGCCGCACACAGCCCCTCCGCCTGCGCCTTCACCTTCCACATCCACCTCCAGCTCACGTACAGCTTTGCCCCCGGGGGAGTTGCCGCAGCAAAAAGGGTTGCGGCTGCACCTTTACAAGTTGGGTAGGAAACGACAGGACATGGCCGGGTCTGGGCATGGGCTGGGCAGGCAGGGGCGGGCTGTGGATTGGGCTCGGGCGCGAGTTGACAAAAGATTTTGACTTTCGCCTTGGCGCGAGTCGCGTTCAAACTTAGACCAAAAATATTTCGACGGCGAACCGCCAAACAAAGGGTTGGGAGTGCGTGACGGCCCCCAAGACATTTGGGTTTCACTTTCCTATTAATAAATACACTGAGCAAAAGTATGCAATGACAACTAAATGATATAACTAATTCATAAGTGAAATCAGCTAAAGATAAAAGACAGTTACAATTTAGTTAAACGATTTTCTGCAAAGACTCTTTCACAGCTTAAATCATGGCTCTAAAAATGCGGTCAACACCTCAAATTTAATAAAAACGAATGAAATAATATTTAAAAATACTATTTTTCAAACACTTGTTGTCTGAGTGAACTCAATCAGTCAATTAAATGCCAGCTATTTAGCAAGTAAACCGCCAAAAGAAAATTCAGAGAGCGAAAATTAAAAGATATTCTCATTTTACAGGAGTTGCATTCTCAAAATATGTTTTCATTTTTTAAAACCAACAAATCAAGTTAAAGTTCTAATGGATATTATTAATATTATGTATCCTCAATTTACAAAAGGTGCATTGAAAAAAACTAGATACACATATTTAATACTAAAAACATATCTCAAACCAACAAGTTGACAATATAAACTAAATTCTATCAAATGCTCTTAATGCTAATTTTACACATTGTTTTAATAAACAGAAGCTGCATTCTTAAAAAAATATATATATTTATATATACATATAAATAAAATACTTGAAGAGTTTAAGTAAATTCTATCAATATCAAAAATTACTAATTATGCACATTTTATTGGAGTTGCTTTCTCACAATATGTTTAGCTATTTTTAAACAAAAACCTTAAAATAATTAATAAAAGCTATTGTTGATTATTGCAGCTTTATTCTCAGTGTATGTGGCAGTGGGTTTTGTCGGGTGGGGCTGTGGGTTTTGTCGGGTGGGTGCTGCTGCTGCTGCTGCTGTTTAAATTTGTCAGTGCGTGCAGTCCACAAGTTAATAAACTTGTCAAAATCCACGAGGTCACGAGGCAGCGAAGCGTGAGCGACTGCTGCATCGTACAATATACATATATATATATATTTATTTGTATATATATACCACATATATTCTGTTATGTTGGCTACTTATGTGGGCTTCGGCTGTGTCCTGGCACGTAGTGTGTACCTTTTTGTGACCTGGCACGGCTGCAAATCGATTTCCATGACCAGGGGCCGTCACCTGCGCAGTCAACAAAGGATTACACAGACGCCGGCGAATGTCGGATCGGTGGATCGCCGGATCGCTGGATCGCTGGATCGCTGCTGCATCTGCGCAAAGGGGGAACTGACCTTTGCCAGAGGCGTTGCCTGTGTAACGTGAGAGAGGAAGAGAGTGAGAGTGAGAGTTAGAGCGAGAGCGAGAGCGAGGGAGTCGCATAAAATTCAAATAAATTATCAACTCGTTCGCCTGCATGGTGCGAGTTCCATTTTTCATTTGTTTTGTTACTTGGACATGGGCTAAGTAGTAGTGGTAGTAGTATGATGTTGTAGGAGGGGTGACTGAGCATTGCCTTTCACATTCACACTCGCATTCAGAGTCTGTTGCAGTTGCAGCCGAGGGCAGTGTCTTCTCTTCCTCTTCCACTTTGCATTCGCCGTTTGCAATTCACAATTTTATTTTCATTTGATTACACGAAAACAAAGACAAATTACATAAAATATGTATGTGCGCCCCGCCGACTTGTTTTGTGCCTGTACCTGTATCTGTATCTGTATCTTTAGACATGCACAAGTATGCATCTTGTGGATACTTCAGCCAGTTGGCCCACACCCTGAGCGGCATCTGCATTTTTATGTAAATTGTGCTGCCAACAGGCAAGTACCAGGCAGAAAAAAAAAAAACAAAAAAACACCAATTAACCAAAAAGCCAGTCGAGTTCATCGCGCTTGAAATTGCTAAAGGAAGTTGTTACTTTGTAATTAAAATTTGAGATTGATTAACTTATTGTTCGTGTGAGTTTTACAGCCCGAAACTATTACCGACAATTTGATGGTTTGATTTGGCTTCAACTCTTGATGGCCTCCCAGCTCTCAGCACCCCACACTCGTCCCCTCATTTTTACGGATACTAAATGTCTTCGGTTTGGGTTATTGAACTCGCTTTAATGAGACCAGAAATCTCAGTCGTCTGCCTGTCTTAGGTGTTGCTTTTAATTGTGCACAATTTATTGCTCGACATTTTAATTTGAATTTGAATTTGTTTTTACTCTCACGGCAAGGGCATTTTAGCACCTGGCCCGAGCTGCAAGCATTGCTTAACTATCGGCAGCAAATAACTTGCCAACCCATTCATAGAAGGTGCTATTCAGAATAAAGAAAGAGGATTTATTGCACAGAATTTACCTATTTTTTTTATTTTTATTACCCCAAAGACTTGAGTCCTGAAATATGATAGCCAAGCCGAGTACTTTTTTTAGACTACACCAATTTTTCACTGATTACTCAAATATTGAAGAATTTCAGAAAATTCCAGTTTTGACCTTCATGTGAAGATTTGCGGTGTTTTCTTCTTTTTTTTTACAAAATACATAAAATCACTTAGCTTAAAAGCTGGAAGTGTGGCCAGCGAAACGGCACATAAATCTCATCGATTTATTATTCATATGTAGTCATTTTTTGGCCAATATGTGGCAAGTGGCAAGTGGCATGTGGTATGTATTATGTATAGAAGCATTTGCGCTTTTTGATGCTGACCGACCGGGAGATGGGCAGCCGGAAAACATTCAACTTAAAATTGTACTTCAATTCAATATTTCTTCACGACTTGGCAGGGGAAAATATGTTTGTGGTGTGGAAGAGGAGGGGAGGGTGTTGAGTATGTCACGTACTGGCCATATTATGGCAAATAAATGTACTCAAGAATAAACATGACTGCCTTCGCCTGGCGCATTATTGCAAAAAGTTTAAAAATTGATTTTCATGTGGCGAATGCTGCAACAGCAAAAGCATAAAAGGATTTTTCATATGCCAAGCCAAGCGATTTCAATTGGAATTGATTTTTCTACGTAAACATAAATAAAATATGAACACAGCAGCAGGAAAAATACTCGAGTAAATACAGGGTGCACTATACAGTTTGGGGATGGGGGAGGGGTTTACTCGACCTGTTTGCACGGCAAATATTTTCAAAGCGTTTGCCATTGACTGGTGCCTGGTCTGTGCCTGGTGCCTCATCAGCAGTCCAGTGGCGAGCTGGTCAAATAAAGCCGTTAGTAAGTATTTCATAAGTCGCTCACCGAATGGGGCCAGCAAAAGTAGTAAGAGATACAGATAGAGAGCGAGAGCGAGAGAGATAGGGGGGATGGTGGGATGGCGGGAGAGACGACGTTCATCCTGGCAGATAAGCAATAAGCCCTGAGCTGATGGACAGCGCGCAAGTTTCCGTCTCGAGGCGATGGCTGTGGCATCCACAACAGCTTCATCCATAGTGGCATAGCCCAAATTCATTGGCACACGTACGTACGCCTAATACAAACAAGGACATGAGCTCGGTTCGTGACTGAAAAGTTTTCTGCACTCGATCCGGATGAACTCCTCCTCTTCCTCGTCGTCGTCCTCGTCCTCGTGTCGTTCTCGTACTTTTCGTATTTTATTTCCATCATTTTTATTTTAACTGAATCGCTCGAACGAGCAGCGTCCGAAACTTTTGCCGCTTGCGAATGTTTCAGATAAAAATTTCTTATTTATGGCTTCAAGGATTTACAAGTGGAGCGCTCTTTGTGGCTAAAATTTGTTAACTCTTGAGCGGCGACAAGACCTTTAAAACCAGTATAAGAAATCCCCACTCTTCATACTTCTATATATATTAAATTACTGCAATTATTATTTTTATTTATTTATTTAATACTTTTTCTTGCTTAATACACTTAAAATCTACTGGGCAAGTCTCACAGTTGTTTTCGATAAATTATAAGTTTAAGTATTTTTGCACTATTACTAACAATTTATTATTAGTCTTTCGTATCGAAAACAATTCTTTTTTGTTCAATGTGACTTCTTATATGCATATATGTATTATATGTATTGTTTTTTTAAATTTATTTATTTGGTAATCGACTATAAAATGCTTTCTTATAATTGCTTTTCGCTTGCACTATTGAATAAATTCTTCAGCACTTTTTTAAGTTTTATTATAATTGAAATTCCCGAGCAGCGATTAATGCCAACAAAAAAGAAAAAAAATAAATAATTCAAATAAATTAAAATGCAATTAAATAAATCGAACGAATTGAAACGCATCGAATTGAAACGAAAAGGGTGAAAATCGCAAAATTGTAGACGTGCAATATTTTTTATGTGCTGATTAAAAAACATTCCTTGGACATTGGCCAAAATATGCAGCAACAGCAGCAGCAGCAACAGCAACAGCAACAGCAGCAGTTGCAGTTGCAGTTGCAACAGTTGCAACA
Organism: Drosophila glabriapex; assembly: GCA_035042305.1. NCBI lineage: Eukaryota > Metazoa > Arthropoda > Insecta > Diptera > Drosophilidae > Drosophila > Drosophila glabriapex. The sequence continues at coordinate 3,864,493 of JAWNLN010000068.1, forward strand.
ACTGCCGCCGCCGCCACCGCCGCCGCCGAGTGCGAGTCATTTCATTTGCATTTACAATGCATTTTTTTGGTATCTGTATCTGTATTTGTATCTGTGCCTGCGCCTGTGAATGCATCTGTATCTGTATCTGTATCTGTATCATCGATTGGGATTGATGGCTCGGCAATTGTTCTTGTTGTTTTGCTGTTTTTATTTAATGACAGCTCATTGGTCTCTTTGAAAATCAGCAGTGACACAGTCGCTGGCTGGGGGACACAACAAGGCGGCTGTTTTCCTTTTCTTTTTTCTTTTTTCTTTATTTTTTTTGCTAGTGAGTCCGCAATTAAGAGTTAAAAATATAATTATTGCAAGTGCAGATTCGAAGAAGAAATCGAATGAGTGAGTTGTGGCTGCCTTTGCCACGCTGAAACTGTCGAAAATTTCTGAGTTCGTAAATCACTTTAAAGTGTGAATGGAACGATGCTGTTGACGCTACTGACTCTGCCTTATCCCTGCAAAACAATGTTGACCCGCCCCTCTCGTTTCGCCCCAGACACGGCCATAAAGCACTTAGCATTTGCTTTCTATTTGCTGCATGCCTTTAAATGCCAATCGACAACTGCAAATAGTGCAAGTATCTGCTATGAACAGCGATTATATCGATTTGCTTATTTTACATCTGTCTGCATGTTTCTGTTTTTTCTTAACATGTCAATTCAAGTCACACATTTTGGCACTGAGTTGGCCATTCGACATTTCGCATCTCGACAAGGTTTGTCGTTCCGCGGCATATTTTTATATTGTATAAAATAAAAGAAAATTTGCAGATTTATATAAATGTTAATCGAGCATGTTAAGGCTCGAGTTCCGATACAAAAATTACAATGCCTATAAAAGATATTTATTAATTTGTCGTACCGAAAACAGCTAAATAATAAACACAACATAACCGAAATGTTGCACGAGGAAAGCAGACAAAAGAAAGTATGATAAATACATTATATATATTCCTAAGATTATAATAGATTATATATATATATATATATATATAAATTGTGGAATACAATTGTATACATGGATTATATTTGGCATGCAATTGTAAAGCAAAACTCTTCCAATCGATGTAGAAAGTCAGATCGGTCAAGATCGGTCTCAGAAGTCTATCTGGATAACAATTTGATAAATTTTCCATATAGCCAGCTCACCCAGATCCAGAGATACATATTATTGATGAATCTTAAAAATATCATTAAAATCGCATAATAAACACAGGCTGTTTATTTATATTAAACAAACTAACATCAGCAAATCTACTACTTACTTGAAAACTGCTTTCAGTGTATCTGCTCGTCGAGCTCTCTCGACTGAGATATTCTTACTTATTGCAGTTTTCATTAGCTTGTAAGCAGCAGCTATTAATTATAAATAAATAAATCATTTCTTCTTGGCAAGTGCCTGAGCAGTTGGTTGGTACTTAAGAGCACTTCCTGAATGCCTCAATAAACCTACATAAATACAATAAATGCATTTGCATGTGGCTTTTATTTTATTTTATACAGTCATTTTATGTTTTATGAACTTGTCGAAAGAAATTTGCAAAAACTGTGGGAAATTTACATAAGTTCGCTTGCATGTTAATAGTCCAATGACGGATTATATTGTTGGCACCGGTGTTGGGGCCACACGTGTGTGTGAGTGTGTGACTGAGTGTGTGCGAGTGTGTGTAGATCTGTATTTCTATTCATAGAGGGGGGAAGGGGGGGACAGGGTATGTGAGTGAGTGCGTAAGTGTTTTTGAAAGCCATTTAGTTCAAAGCTTGACTAAGTTGCGACGTATTGAAGTGGCTTTTAGCTTTTTATTACATGTATGTGCATGTTGTAGTTGCATGTGTGTGTTGTGTGTGTGCGTGTGCATGTGTGTGCACACATACATATTTTAATTTTGTTTTTTATTTCATTTTAGTTGGCAATAATCAACGAAGGCGCGTTTTGCATAACAATTACGGCCAGCAATGAAAATCCCCTCCCCCTTTCGCCTTCAGCCACATTCCCTGCCATAATTCTAATTCTGACTTTGCCCCACACACACACACACACACACACACACACACACACATGCACACATATGGCAGACGCACGTTCGAATTAGCCCAATTTCGTGCGGGCAGCGCTAACAACAAAAAAAAAAATAAATAAATAAAATAAATATGTAAAAATGTTCATAAACAAAATGTGCGACAAGTTTTGCCGTCGACCCGAGTCTGGCTCTGGGTCTGGGTCTGTCCATGTGGGAATTGTGGCCACTAAGCGGGCTCGATTAGCTACTCGAATTCGCGCACACGTACTGGCCATAAAAAGGCGTTTCTAATCTACTATCGAAATGTATTTCTTTTTTTTTCATTTCGACGAAAATTTAATTAATCGTCATTTGCTTAGCTAACCCTAAATAAAAAACAAGTCATATCTGCAAGTGAATATCGTGTGAAAAATATATTTGAGTGCTCACTCGACATGCATCAAATAGTTGAAATTCGCCAGTGTATCCAAGTATTCAAGTATCCAAGCTGATGCCAACTGGGCGAACTTTAACTTTCTTTTGTAGTATGTATAAATATGTTAACTCTGAAGTCGAGTCATATCCGCTCTCCGCTTACGATGCGACTCAAATGAGGGCCGTTTTCATCACCTGCAATCGGTCATGGAATATAAAACTGCACCTCATAAAAAACATTAAGCAAAACAGCAAAAATAAAGGTATGGAGAACAAAGCTTGAAGGCTTCTTCTGCAGGCTGCTGATAAATAAAGGGATATATGCTTTAACACGAGTCAATGTGATGCAACACCTTTGATAAGGAATAACCAGCTGGAACTCTTAGAGTTCAAGATTTGAGTGGGTGGTGGGGGGTCAACTACTGTCCATAGTTTGCCAGAAGTGAAGCTAATTGCTGGCAAGGTGGCAAACCCAATCCACACCACATCAACAACAACAACAACAAGAAGAACGACAACAACAACAACTGAGAAAGACATTGACGAGCACTAAAAGTAGCCAGCGGGCACTTAACCGATTTTAAAATATGTTTGGCTCTCTTTTTTATGGCTTGGCAACAGCTGCCCAGGACAAGGACAGTAGGCTATTAACTGCAGCCCAGGGGCTAAAGTAAAACTTTTTTTTTTGCTTTATGCCCTTATGGAGGGTATTATTATTTTGTTTATAAGTTCAAAACGTGTTGAAGTAGACCACATAAAGCATATATTTGCTTGATCAGCATCAGTTGAAGTTTGCAAAATGTTGTTCAACAAAATAAAACAAGAATCAGACCAAGAAAGAAATCAAAAAATAAAATTAAGTTTCAACTAATCCTGAAGTCAGCAGCTCAACTCAGGTCTCCAAGGGTATGTTATATTCGGTATGCCTAAAATTGGTGCTCCTTGTTTTGTTTTCTTGTTTTTGTGTGAGCTCTGTGAATGCAATTTATTTCGATTATGGCCATTCGGCTGATTTGGAACTAATTAGATGCCACGTTGCCAGGTCTTTGAGGAGGCAGCATTTATGGTTTATGTTCTCGCTGGTAAAATGCAAAAACCTTAAAAGCTTTTACATGTAACAATAACAGTAATAACATTTACCTCCATCTGTATTATGCATATGAATATGCATTTTGCATGTACTTCATTCATACTACTACTGCATGGATAACTATGTGGATTGGTTGTTCGCAATTAGTTGCCCCTATGTAATTAGCTTGACTGGTGCTTTTCACATGGATGCAAAAACACATTGCACTTACTTAAATAGAAATATGAATAGCTTTATATATAGATATGAGTACACTACACTGATCTACTATGTTCATCACGCAATAAAGTATAAATTATATAGGCAAATGCTTTTTGTATGAAAAATTTAATTAGTCACAAAATTATACTGAACGAACATACTAAATATACGTGATATTAATATATATATATATATATATATATATATCCATTCATATATATATGTAGTATTGGAAACCCAAAAATGTTCTGACTACTGACGACTATTTTGTAGACCTTTGCGAATAAGCGAATAAGCGCTAAAATAAATTTAAGCCGTCTAAGAAGGTTAAGTTGTCTAGCTCTAAAAGTCTTTAGACGAACCTGCCAAAATTAAGTATATATAATTTTTATCGTGGTAAAGTCTCTTCAGTCATCTTCTAAAAGGTATTTCATAAAATTTCTTAACAAACTACCAACATTTGATTAGCTTTTTATATATGCTTAAATTGAATTTAAAGCTGTACCTAAAACAATGCGCACTTATCAAATCTTATAAATATGTAGTTATTACTTGGCTATTGAATTTATTACAATAACTACGCGCTTGGCATTTATGCATTTGAAATGTTTACGGCCGACAAGAGAATAGCTGGAAACCTACTCGAATACACGATATACTTGTACTCATACGGATCGTCATAACTCTCGGTGTCGGCACAAGCGATATCTGGCGAGGGGTCGTGTTCGGGTCAAGGAGGAGGATGGGGAGGGGTGAGGGCAACGTTTATAGTTTCAAGGCGTTCGCTCACATATGCACTCGGTTGCCAATTTATTGGCGAGCTGCATCGATTGCCGCTCGATAAACGAAACTCGGTGGCTAACAGCGACAAGTTATGAATATAAAATATGCACAAATATGCAAACGTGTACGACAAAGAAACACAAGCAACGAATAAAGCATGTCAATGTAATAACAAAATATAATAAAGAAAATTATTAAACAAATGCAAAATGCAAATGCGTTTTTCTATGCACACATGCCTCAAAACATGCTGACATATCCCCATTTAGACGTGTAACGAAGCGATCGCTGACCGTGCACTTATCTACAATCAAAGACTAGAAGTAAACGCTCTAAAAGCTCCCGTCCCAATCTCAGTCGCAGTCGCAGTCGCAGTCGCAGTCTCAGTTCCAGTCTCGGCCTGAGTCTGAGTCTCTTTCCCGGTGCCCAGTCCTCAACCACAGCAACAACAACTGGCAAGCAGCAGCCCACATAAACATTTTGTCGTCGCATGCGATACGATTTCAATTTCCATTCCAGTCTTTCTCAGCTCGACTCGCTTTTTTCTCTTTCTTTTTTTTTGCCTGGGCCAACGCTTAATTTGTTTTTTCTACAAATCGTCGATCGATGCTGCAACTTCGATAGACCAGAAGAGCTGTGTGTGTGTGTGTGTGTGTCTGTGTTTGCTGCTCAATATGGAGTCTTTGATTTCATAACTTTCTGGAGTGGGTGGAGCAATATCAGCATCACAATTTTCGAGCTTTTATTTTATTTATTTATTTGATGTAGACTAATATGAGTCGACACACAAGAATACAAATAGTAAAAAATAAATCAAATTAAGTTCAAAATAAAATTTAATTTTTAACTGCCAACTATAAGAAAAATAATAAAAATACAGGACTTTTAATTGATAACATGTTAAAGACTATTGTCATTATCACAGAGTCCTCGAAAATAATAAATAGTTGTAAAAAATTTAAGGAATATATTTGGTTTTGTGCTAATGCTATTGCTTGAATTAATAACTGCAATATTATTTTGTAATATATTTAATATTATAATTTAAATTTAATTAATAAATAAAAACAGATTTTACTTATACAAAGAGCTTAGTGAATAAAATTTGATAAATAACCTTCGTCATTCCTTAACAATTTTTCTATTATATTCTTTTATTTTTGCTTGCTTTTAACCTGTATTATTAATTGTATTTCGTATTTTTAAGTATTATTTAAATGAAGAAATAAATAATCTTCGGAGTGCTTTAAAAATCAATTTTATTCGTTTTTTACTTTATTTTTTTCAAGCGTTTTGCTTTGATTTCGAAGCTAAATTCTACTTTCCGATTCAGCAGCCAATTTCAGTTTTATTTTTCTTTTTTTGGGTAACCTGCACAGCGAAAATCATATTTGAAATTTCGCATTTTTAATTCGAACACAGAATTCCATTGATGAATTGATGTTTTTGTTGTTGAATGATTTCTTTTTTTTTTTTTGTTGGACCGTTGCTTAGACTTGAAAATGGGTTTGCTGGCGCCTCTGCTTATGGGCCGATTGATGTGGAAAGCAGGCAAGCTTTCAGTCTGCCTTCGTTTTTTGTTTGTAGTTCACTCGCATTCCGCAGAATTCCGCGTCCAAATTGATGGCGCCAAAATTTCAGAAGCCAGCATTCTGTCTTTCTTTTTATTTTATTTTGTTTTATTTTATTTTTTTGTGTGTGTGTTTGTTTGCTGCTTAAATCAAGCAAGTCGTTGCTCATTCATACGCATACTGAAAGGAGTGGAGCATTTGTCCCATAAATGTCATTGGCGACGCATTCGCATACGCATTCTGTCTCGGCATTTGCACGTCGCCAACGGACTTTGGGGCCTTGAGAATGCCGCCTTAATTTATTCTAAACACAGCCACATGCACATTATATGAATTTTGAATATTTTATTGAAAAAGTGTCGCAAAACAAAGAGAAAATTCAGCAAAGGTTTCAGTTCGATTTGTCGGTCACTGGGCTCCCGAGATCAGCGACTGTCTGGACGCCAACTGATTCATTAATAACAATTATGTCACAATAATCACGCCATCCGAACAGAATCCAACTATTCTGTATACACAGCCCTGATAAACTCAACTTTCTCCGGGGTGCACTCAAACCCCTTTGGGCAACTTAATTACTCGCACATGTGCAAATGTTAGCCAAGGTGTCAGCCATGGTTGTGATTCGGGCTAAGTTAGTTGAATGTCATCATTAGGCGCCTGCCCCTCAGCCTTAGCCTCAGCCCCTGACACTGATCCGTTTCCGATGTATGCTGAGCAGGATCATTAATTATTTTATTACGGAAATCAAAATGTCAGTTGCTTTTCAACGCATCGTATTCAAAATGTTTGCTCTTTTCCCACCTCGATGGCCTGCCTGGCTGTCCGTCTGTCTGTCCGTCTGTCTGTCTGTCTGGCTGTGTTTACATAATGTGGAAAATTAATGATGAATTTGTCGCCTTTGTGACGGCAAATTGAATTTGTTTTGCGCAAAGTTTCTAAAATGAAAAATTGTTTCGATAATGTTTTGAGACATGTGCGTTGCATAAGTCGAAAGGGTATTTTAAGCTGAAAGGCCGCATTTTTAATTATACTGATAACGTTTACTTATTTAGAAACTCGTAAACTATTTTTTTTATTTTATAAATAATGTGTGGAAAGGCAGGTGCTGACGGAATATAGTCTGAATTAGTTCTGTAAATATAACTAAATATTTAAAAGAGAAAACTAAAAGACTAAAAATTTATTTATTTATCGATCATGCGATATCTTAAACCCAGCAGGCTTTATTATTATTATTTATATAATTATTTATATTTGAATGGTTTCATTTGTGTGAAAAACTTAGCTTACTTCTTTTGTTAAATAATACTATGGGGAAAACCTGACTCAAATAATATGCATGTCCTGAGATATGACATTTTAGCAAATGCAAATTCCACTCCTTAAATAGTAAGCATTTATGTATTTAAGAATATGCATTGAATTTTGGCAGTTCGAACTCAATGAAGGGCATTTATCTGAATTGCATTCAAAACTGTCTTCTGAGTGTATTTTATACATTCAGCAGGTTGTCTTCTGCTTATGAACGAATCATCTTAATTTGCATAAGCGCCGCGCACAAAACCGCGCTCCAAATTCAACACGCGACGTTGCCCAACACCGGATTGTTGCTGCTGTTGTTGTTGGTGTTGTGGATGGACCTGATCCCAAGAAGTCTGAGTGTGTGTGTGTGTGTGTGTGAGTGTGTGTGATTGTTGTAGTTGTCAGCTTGGACGATATCTCGTGTTGCGGACATTCAATGTGCAGGCATAACAAATGAATTATTGACGTTTTTAAGCAATATTCGCCAATATTCAGCGGGCCAAATGAATGAGTGAATGAATGCGAATGAGTGAATGAGTGAGCGAGTGACTGACTGACGGACTGACGGACTGAGTGAGCGAGCGAGCGAGTGAGAGAGATATGAAAATTGTCAACGTGGGCTTTCATTTGCTTAATTTAATTTCGCATTTCGTTCGTCGCCTTTTTGTATATGTCGCATCTCTCATTTGTTTTAACGAGGATGTGTCCAGGGCCAGTCCGTTGGACAGTCAGACAGTCAGACAGTCAGAGAGACAGACAGCCTCCTGATCTTTGGGTCGTTGTTCATTTTTCGAGACGCTGCCTTTCGGATAGCAGTCTTGAACTGCCAGGTCCATTGGGTCTGCTGCTGAATGAGGAGCGTTGCGTAGCGATGCTCGTAAAGCGACTCTCAGGTAAACATCGAAATATCTTCCATATGTAAATTTAAAACCCTCCTCGTTGCTGTTGTTGTTGCTGTTGCTGTTATTGCTGTTTGATGGGCTAAAAGAGTATGGCTCATTAATGAATTTAAATGGTCTCCTTAATAATATTTAACGGCTTCTTTGCAGCGCTTTATGATGACAATATTTTTTGGATACCCCGTTTGGGGTCCCCATCAACCCTCGCCATGGCATGCAGGCAGTTACTTATATGGGTTTCTCTTTTTTAATGGCTCCGCATCAGCATTTGACAGTTGACAAGTTCTTTTTGTGTTGGCTCGTTTGCTGCATTTGCCCTTTCAGCATTGAAGCGCTGAACTTATGACAAACACTCCACACACATCCTGTACTCACTCTATTAATAATTCCCTTTGGTAGCTTGGTCAATAGGCAGACAAATCTGTTGGGCCATTTATCTCATAAATTCCATTTGATGTATACAAGTCCCCCCCCGCCCATCTCCCAGATCCACTCCTCGCTCACATATGAGTGCCACAGTTGTTGTACAAATCGATTTTTGATTGAGTTCATTAGAGGCCAAGTCACAGAGCAGCAGCAGCAGCAGCAGCAGCAGCAGCAAATATTATCGCCATGTGGAATAGTCTTAGATATCGAGACTACATCTCACATACGTTAATGCCTCCCAGGAGCATTTGACTGACTGACTGGCTGGCTGGATGGGCACTTGGCAAAATCATTTTTGTTATTAGCGAAAATCGCGCTGAGTGATTTACTTTTACTTTTGTTTTACGTGCCGGACACATTGATGGCTCTGCGCTTTGATTTCTGGGGTTGTTGCTATACAATATGTGTTATCTTGTCTCGTCCAGGCATTGGCATCCAAGTGCCAAGTATTTGAGCAAATCCTAATTGGATTTATGTGTAGAAATGGATTACAGCTTATGTTCTCCAAGTTGCTGTTCGCCTTTTTTTCTGCTTTTAATTGCAGCCAAAGCTGCTTTGAGGGTTGAAGTTCACTTTTTGCAAAAAATCACTGCAGATTTGCTTTAATCAGCTATCTAACAAAGAATGAAACCATAATAGTTTCTTATATTATACATTTATTTTTCATAGCTTCTGAATTTCATTCTAGACCGTCATAAATAGATATCTAATTTACTGATGCCTTCTTTTCTTATCGGAGACACATAAACCTGTTTTGTTCCATTCAATTAATGTGTTCTCGATAAAAAAAAACCTTAGAACACTTCTTGATCAAAAACAAAATTTCATGTTATTTCAACTTCTACGGGTCCTAATAAAAAAAAAATGTGATGATTATTAGCATGTATCAATGGAGAAGAGTAAACGAAGTCCCAACTAATAAGACTGCCCAGATATTTATGACATGATATCATCTAAGGCCACTCGAAGTTGCAGTCCAGATAGTGTGTGTGAGTGTGTGTTTCCCAGAGACCAAATGTCTGCCACAGAACACAGAGCACAGAGAACACCAAACGATCGAAACGATTGAGAAAAATGCGACCCTATTAAAAACGAGAGATATTTTCTGTTACGACAGAGCCGAGAACACAGAGCCGAGAGTTATGCCATGCATGAAATGAGAATATAAATATTTTATCAGCGACCAGAAATCAGATATCTCTTTGATTCATAGATCTAATTTATGGCTTCCTTTTGTTTTCCATACGAACGCTAGTCGAACGCGCCCAGACCAACAGACACCAGTCGTATCCCTAGAACAGGCCCCAACATCTTCACACTGCTCATTATGAACACACAAAAATCAATAAAAATATATGTGTATATGCCACAAAAAATTTGACTGGCCGAAACCAAAAAGCCAAGTCCAAAACAAAACGGAACACATTCCTTGCCAGTCTCTGCATAAACCACATTAGAAGATCTACAAATCTTTGTGCATGCGGCTATTTATATTAATGAGTTACATGGAACTGAATATTATGCATCGAATTATGATTTCCATACACTCAGCAAAAAATGTAAGGAATTGCAGGTGTTCATTTAAAAACTAATTTGTAGAAATAACAAAGAAAATATAGAGCTCTGTAAATTAAATTGCAAAAGGAATTAAAATTATAAATATTAATTGGAAAGATATCATAAATTAAGTTCCTAAATTGTGGGATATAAAGCGAAATTCATAGCTCTTTATATTACTCTAAATTTAAAAGCAACATTCTGCAAATCGTATGCTTAAAATAATTTTACAAATATATTTAACTGAAGAAGATTAAATAATTTTTGATTTTGTTTTACGATTTTTAAGAAATTTACAACTAAATCTTTTGAATCTAATATTAAGGAAAACTATTTGAATGTCAAAAATCAATAACTTTTACGAGTGTACATCTGCAAGTTATTTTATATAGAACTTGTTTGCTACTATACTTTATGACCAGACCGGATGGCGCACATTAATGAATGAAATCAGCTGGCGAATATTCAAATTAGCCATATATGTTTGTTGCCCACTTTGCAGTTAGCCATCTTTCTATGATGCAGGAGCAACATGCGCATCTCATTGATTTGAAATTCTCATGCGCAGCATAAATTTAACATGTGAAATCTGATAGCCGGGCCAAGTTTCAAGGTTCAACTCGAGGCGAAACTGAGAGGCCGAGGGGATGTGGATGTGGTTGTGGACTGTGGACTGTGGATGATCATTTGCACCTCGGCATGCCGAGGCAACAAATCTTTTGGCTTTATTCAATGTGGCCATGCGTAGGATTCGGTCGCTGATTTGCATAAGGCTGCGTTGTTTGTAGCAAGACGCGTTTGGGTCTGGGCCACATTTATGAATCAACGCCAGACTCGCCATTTCATTCAATAAAACACGTTGCACCGCCTTGCCACCGATCTCTCCTTCATTTCTCTTGCACGACAACTCGTTGATGTAGTTTTTGTTGCTGTTGCTGTTGTTGTTGTTGCTAATTCGCTGTGGCACATAAATATTTCGACACTTTTGCATGCGCGACGAACATGTGCGAAAATGGCATAAAAATATGGCAGCTCAGGACTCGGCCCTGGCGATTTGTGTCTGATGGCCATTTAGCCGTTGCAGCCTACAGAAATCGGGAATTTGTCGCCCCGAATATGCTCATAACTCATGCAACAAATAAATGCACAACTCGAAGCTGAAGCTGAAGCTGAAGCTGCAGACTGCGGAGCCGTGCCCCAAGCCCACGCAAACGGTGCAACCAACCAACCAACCGGATACACATGCAACCAAACAAACATAACTCTCTGTCTGTCTGTCTGTCTGTCTGTCTGTCTGTCCGTCTCTTTGGAGTGTTGACTGTGTGTTTGATTTGTAAGTGCGTTGAAATTTGCATCGCTTATGCATGTTTATCGCCCAATGATCGAGGATTGTCAGCGAAATTCAAAACGAAGCACTGAATGGGTTTCTATTGTTCCTCAGCCCATTAAGATTGAACTTAACTTTGCCTAACTTACAAACAGGAAGTGCGTACTCGAAGTACTACTAGAAGGGACTGCAGCAACTATTTCTTCAATCCATCGAGTAGCATAGATTATAAACTATTCTGTTGAAAGCTGCCTAACAAGTAAACTTTGCTCTATTCAAACAAAAATAGTTATCATTCCTAGAAGTACTAAGAACTTGAATTTGATTGTGTAGATATAAAGTTTATATGCATGTTAATTGTTTGATCAAGCTATCGAAAGGCAATAAAACATTGATTTGCCATAAATGTAATATAAAAAAAAAACCTAATTTAAAAACAGCTGTCGTTAACATTGAAAACAAACGTTAACTGATTGATAGCCCCACAATATTGTGATCTGAGTCTTGCCATGTGAAAGCCAGTTAACTTTTCAAATGTCAAACCGGTAGCGAGTGGCTGCCACCACAGGTTGCTGCGGCTAACAAATGTAATAACCGATTAAAACATCTTTAAGCCGACGATTATCACAGCAGGAGGCACTTAAACCCCGTCCATACCCACAGCAGCACACAGACCCAGATCCAGTAGCAGAATGTGTCTGTCTTTGGGTCTTAGCAGTGATTCCGGTAGTGCTAGTCGGCGCCTCTGGGCACCTTTACACCTTTAGCTTTGCCACTGCACCACATGCGGTCCACTCGCTTCCAGCCAGCTTCAGTTTTAGCTCCACACATGTTCCCATTCCCATTCCCATTCCCATTCCCATTCCGAATCCCATTCCCTTTTCCCCTTTCCGATTCAGCTTTTCCGTTGGCGATTATTTCATAATTCACTCGAGCGGCGCATGGCTTATAAATCTTGTTAATATTATTTTGATAGGCCGCCTAATTGTTGTAAATATTATTTCTGGTGCGTCTTAATGGCCTTTTCGGAAATGGGCAAGCACCTTGAAAATATAAGGCAACTATTTATAGGCTAAACGGATGGCGCCCGCAATCGATTGTTTATTGTTCAAGCTGTTGCCTTGTTTATTTGAAAAGCAATTAGAAATATTATGAAGCGTGTATTTATTGCAGTGCCCAAGCACTTTATTGTTTTTCTACCGTAAAATAAACGGACCGCGAACAAATCGACAAAATGCCGCATTCGAAATTCAACAACAAACTGGCACACATATTTGTAAAAGTGATTCCAAAAACAGTTCGACCGCAGCAAAGTTGAAGATACTCTGATTAACAAACTAAAATTCGCTAAATCTGAGATTCCCATTGAAATTCTGCTCTGAATTCGGATTCGTTGTTCCCATAATTTAAATGTCAAGTTTTGTCTATATTAAAATTATTTGCTGTTGCAGTTGCACGCTCCTCGCCATATTTCGCCTTCGTCTTTATCTTTCCAGTCACACGGCCTGTCTGCAAAGATTCTTCTCTCTTTGGGTCATTTGGGTTTGGTATGAAATGAAAATTGGCCTCATTTCAAACATGGCAATTCACAGCATAATAATATGCTCAACATTATACGAATAGTTAATTTGTTGAGTATATTTGTATAAGTATACATTAGTTGTGGCTAAACTGGAACTTAAACTTATTTAATCCCTTGAAAATGGACACAAGAGGTATAAAAAAGTTGAGCAAAAAGTGTGTAACATGCTGAGGGATGCATCTCCGAAGATATATATATTCCTGATCAGAACATGCAGAGTCGATGTCGTCCATTCTAAGCTGGTGCCGTCAAACTTGAAATTTAAGTTCCCATTTACCATAAAATCATCATGTTTGTTTCATTAAATCGAGAACTAATATCGATAAATATCGATAACCAACAGCTATATGAGCAACCATCTAATATTGCTTTTCTGTATTTATTCCATGACAATCGGATTGAGAACCGATGGAGAAATCGTATATTCATAATGAGATAATTACAAAATTGCCGCTCATCATATAAGAGACTCTAACAACACCTTATTAGATATATGTCTGTGCTATATAACTATTATCATACAGGTACAGTCGGATCGTGTCGCTGGTAATTTGCACAGTGCAATTGCAATTGTCTGCCAAGCGGCGAAGTTGATGGCAACCCACGACTGAGGAGCCATCAACTGCTGTAAATGCGACGACCCTGTAAAATTTACAAGTCGGTTATTACCGATATATTCGCGGGCTGTGAACCATTGTAATTTTCATGTTGCTGTTGAGAGAAAAGAGCGGGAAGGAAGTGCAGGGGGAAGAGGCAAGCTGACACGAAATGTACGCCAGACCGCGATGAAGATGATGATGATGATGATGATGATAATGGCAAATCAAACGATGACACACAAAACGATCGTCTTGGAAAATTGGCGACGGGGCAACGCGAACGGATGATTGTCGGTTGATTGGCCATTTGGATGGAATGGATGAGAGGGTCTGACAGAGCGAGAGAGAAGGAGAGCGGAAGACCAGACATGATCATGACAATGTGCTAGGGGGAAACCTGTGACGTAGAAAGAGAGAGAGAGAGAGAGAGGGGGAAAAGGGCAGAGGTTGGGCGTGTGTGCCCCCCACAAAAGGAAGTGCAACATTTGTTTGAATTGTGTGCAGACATGCCAAAAACAAAAAAAATATTTCAACTCAAGGGTTGGCCAAATAATTATTTAGTTATAAGTCGTACAAGCTCACGGAATTCTTGAAAGATCGCCACAAAGACAGGAACAACGACAACAACTGTTCAAGCCGAGCCTGGGAACCATATTCATATCGCTCATCATCTACAGAATGGAACGAACATTCCATTTTGCGACATTTTCAAACTGGAGGAGGATCGCAGAGGATCGCGTATGGAGGCGAGGCCCTCACGCTTAACGATATTCAAAATTCATTACAATTGATATTGTTCCGAATGCATAAATACAAACAAATGGGCATGCCAACCAAACCAAACCAAACCAAACCAAACCGAACCGAACTGAGCCGAATCCTTGTCCATTGAATTCTGTCTGCAGACTTCGCCAGCTTCCAGCTTCCAGCTTGCAGCTTGCAGCTATCAGCGATGGAGCATCTGTGAGCTTTACAAGAAATAACAATCTTACTAATTGGGCGACTTTAGCATAAACAAATGTATTTTAGCTCTAACTAAAGCCAGGCACAACCAAAGAGCTGCCAGACCAGACCAGACCAGAGCAAACCAAAGCAGACCACAGCCTACCGTTTTGTGCTCCTCCTTGGATGTTTTGCATACTAAGGCTGAGTATCTTTTCAAGCCTTTCGTGTTGTTATTGTTGTTGTAGTTATTGTGCCCAGTAAGGCAAATGGCATACAGAACAAATAGCACAGAATAATTGTGATTTGCTGGGAATAAATATATTTATTTAAATATTAAAAGGTAAATAGAGATCGAACTATATCTTCTAGTCTATGCTCAATTTATATTTAAAGTTAAATATGAAACTATCTATCTCTTCTATATATATTTAAATATTGAGCTTCATCTTAAAATAAACAAGTCATTAACCTAAAATTCGTTTCTGCTTATTAGAGTCAGAAAATAAATTAATAAATGAAATAATTATGGTTATAATAATATTAAGGATATTTAAAGCCTTAAAAATACAATTAAATAACTTAAAATAAAAATATAATGACGCAGACAATTCCTTATTTAAATAAATATACTTATAGGCTGCACTTAGGAAATCATATACAGATCTGTAAGTAATCAAACTTTAAGCATTTAAAAATAATAGTGGTAATAATAAGAGGTATATTTAAGTCATTAAACAATTACATAATCATAATCTGTCAAATCTACATAAAATTAAATTAAAACAAATGTGAATATTAATAAAACAAATACATAATATACATTATAAATACTTCATTCATATTCACATTTAGAATCTAAAAGAAATTAATTCAAAACACTAAAAAACTAAAAAAAAAATAATAGTGGTAATATTTACACAAATTATTTTAAATCTTTACAAATAAATATTACATAATTGTTAAGGCTGCATAGAATTAAGCTAAAATATTAAAAACAAATCTTTGATCAGAGATTTGTTACTTATTGTCATCAACAAAAAAAACCCCAACTTCGAATGCGACCATTCATAAAACACAACTGATGGCTATCATTTTGAGTCTAGAGTCGGATGCTGCTGCTGCTGTGCTTTGAGCCAACTTCTTCGTAATGAACTCTTCTCTATTTTCTCTCATAAATATTTATAGGAGCATGTAAATGCAGACGCAGACGAGCTAGCGCCACAACTTGTGAGGCCAGGTGAATTACAAATTCTGAAAGAGACCAAACAGAAAAGAACAACAACAAAAAGCAGTCTGTCTCCTCATTTGGTAAGCCACCAACTAGGCGCACCATTAAGCGCTGCGCTGCACAAATCACAGTCACAGTCCCAGTCACAGTCGCAACCACACAACCAGAAAACCACGATCTTGTCACTGCGAGCGGTGGAAAAGTGGAATCGATAGCTTATGACGGCTTCAAACGGCAGCCGAACGCAAAAGCGTCGCATAAATTGCAAAACGCTTTAATAATTCACCTCGGGTCGCCAATATGGTCAAGCGGCGGCTCCACTGTTGGGGCCAAGCCGCACATGAACAGCGGGCAGCGGGCAGCGAGCAGCACATGAACAGAGTCATACAAATCACAGTTATGATTATTGCCACGATTAAAAACTGTCGCCCGCGTCGACATCGATATCGACATTGTCCGCTCGCCAGCTCACCAGCTGCAGCAGCTGCACTGAAAAAAATTATAAGCAAGCAAATGCGTTCGTAAATTATTAAAAATTTAAAAACAAAAAAACTTGCTTACAGTACAAAAAATAATTGATCAAAGAACATTTTCATTTTAAGCACGATTTTAGCTGTACATTTTATGGAATTTAAGCTTCGAGTTTTTTTTCATTCTCTTGGTATTTTCAATCCTAATGGTTTTGTAACTCTAGTAAACCTAGAATCCACAAATATAGTTTATTTGTCGAGAGCCTTTCATTTTTGCAATGCATTTGATGTAAAAGCAGTCCACATTGCTTTAAAACTTTTATAAAAGTTTAAAATTCAAATTAAATGAAAGAAATTAAGTTACAAATTTCATTTGAAAAAGAAAGCCAAATTAAAAATATTGAATGCTCTTACACTTATTTTTTTCAAATATTAATTTATATAAATGATAGCTACTAAAATATATTACTCAAATGTCAAATTCGAAAAAATCCGATGTTTAAAAATAAAGCTATTTTCTTACAGAATAAAATGATTTGTTTTGGAAATAGGTTCGCTTGTTTTATTTAATTTAAGTACAGATATTCTTCAAGTTTTTATATTAATTTTAAAAAATATATATATAAATATATATGCAAGTCAATTGTTTTTCTGTGTGCAACTTGAACCGCTGGTGGTCAGAGCGCGTGCGGCACTCAATCGGAGGCAAGACTGTGGGGCACTGGCAATGAGTCTATTCGACATTGATGTTGCCGCTGTCAAACTTGCCATAAATATCATCTTTTTCGCAAATCTCCAGCTGAGGCACTTGCAGTTGTTGCTGTTGCCGTTGCCGTTGCCGTTGCCGTTGCCGCAGCAGTTGCAATTGCTCAGTTTTTTTGTTGAGCAAAGCTAAAGTCGCAGTGCCCCAGCGGTGATTAATTAAACAGTTGCTGCTCATGATTTATAATGACGAATTTATTTAGGCCTTGTTTCAGACTCAAAACGGTCGCGATTCGCTTATTGCCATCGCCATCGACGTCGGCGCCTTTTATTCGACTTATTCAGCATTTAATTCAATCAGCGATGCTGCCAAAGACAGCGAATGCCAAACGGGAGCACAACTATTGACTCTATATGTGCATTTGAGTGTTGACGATCCTGTTATGTAATTGAAATTAAGAGTCTAAGATCTATATTGGCCATAGTCAACTCAAGTCTATATTGAAATCGCAGAACCTCGGCAAAGGAGCTGCGAAGAGATATCGGTTTATAAACAGAACCTGTTGAAATTTGTTAAAAGGTGTATTAGGAAGTTGTGCAAAAGTATGTAAGAGACAGAAGGAATCATCTTCGATCCCATAAAGTATATATATACTCTTGATCAGCATTAACAACATAATCTCAGAGACTAAAAGAGACTTCAAATTTTTACTGCAAGTTCTCGTTTACCATAAACTGATAACTTTTGTTTTATTAAAAGAAATAATAAATAAAATACACAATTTTAAAGATATTTATTTTTTATTGGGTATGAATAAACCTGGATATAGATTGAGCAATCCGAAAGAAAATCGTATTATCATATTTTGCGAATTACACAACAGAATTCGCAAGCATTTCTTGTGTACAGACACATTCACACATTTAATTTTTAAGTTCATTGACGTGAATATTTATGACGATTACGAATTTAATTAGAAAAAGACTTGGGTTCAGAGTCTCTGCTTGTAGAACTTTCTTGACTAACACATTCAAACTTATATTTTTTTAATTTTACTTACAAATTTTAAGGCGATTCAAAACACTTTTAATAAGACCCATAAATTAAAAATCAATGTACAACCGCAAAGTTTTACAATTGCAAAATTTAAATTTAAATTTCTTATATAAAATAAAAAATGCAAAAATATTGTCAGTCTCAGTGGCTGAAGAGCTCAAGCTTAAATAAAATAAAATAAAATCACAAGTCGGGTCAGTTGGGAAGGGGCAGGTGTTGAAGAGGGGGGGAGGGCCTAAGTATGTCATATTGAGTGCACACGAACAAAGAGCGGTAAATAAGATTTTATTTTGTATTTTTATTTTATTTTTTTCAATGGCTAAACAACAAATTGCATGGCCACTGAGACGCTCGGACTAAACCTTAACTGACAACTTACATAAGGAAAATTATACTACACACTACGGAATGGGCACACAAACACACACACACACACACACACACACACACACACACACACACACACACACACACACACACACACACACACAGAGAGAGACCATTTTAATGCGATCAGGCTGCTCGGGTTAGGGGGGTGTGGACGGGGCGAGGGGATTGGGCGACCCGCGGAGCAGCCCCGTTCAAAGGCCCCGAAAAGAGTTAATTTGCATAATTACGTTGGCAGAGGGCGGGACGAAGCGGTGCTGTTGCTGTTGGTGGCCTGCGGGGGCTGAGAGTCCGTGGTGCATGGCCAGAAAGTTGAGAGTGTGTGTGTGTGTGTGTGTGTGTGTGGGAGGAGAAAAGCTGGCGTACGAGTGAGAGAGAGAGAGAGAGAGAGAGAGAGGTGGGGTAGGAAATGTGCAAGGCACGAAACGAGCCACGAAATGGGAAACAAAAACAAAAAAATTGAAGTCGCTTTATCATTTTTAGCTCGCGGCGCTGTTTGCCCAAAGTGTGGAAAATAAATGTATGAAAATTTGCATACGAATTTCGAATTTCAAATGGCGTTGTCCCCCTCCCTTCCACCCAACCCCCCACCAGCCCCTCTCTGACAGGCAGCGTTGTCTATCCAATGGTGGTGTTGCTGTTGGTGGTGTTGGCACCCAGGTGCCAGTGGCCCTGGCCACTTAAATTCCACGGCCACGCCCCCTCGCTCACAACACAACACACTCACAGAAACACACACACACACATACGCAGAGTGTGCGAGCCATTGACGTCATCAAATTATTTATTATTGTTTTATTCGCCAAAGGAATGAAGATGGATTGGAAAGTGCCGAATGGAAATGGGAATTGGGACTGTGACTGGAATGTGGAAATATTCGATGATTGTTGTTGGTGTTGGATTATTGCGGTCTTTGTTGATTTAATTAATTAAATCGCCGTTGTTTTTTTAATTGATTGACAGATTAAAAACAAAACCAATTAACAATTTTAATACAAAATGACAACCGCATAATATGCTGTAATAAAAACAAGAAATGGAAATGGAAATGGCAGTGGCATGTAGCAAGTGGCAAGTGGCAAGTGGCAAGTGGCATCAATGGGATGTCATAATCCGTAATTCGAGCATATAAAAAAACAATTTTAATTACTGAAGTTGTCCCAAGTGGGAAGACAAACGGGCAGATTAAATAAATTAATTCGATTAAATACGATTCATATTAATAAGCATTAAGCTTAAAACGTATAATTTATATAGCTTTATATATAAATATATATATTAATAACACATTTATATAATATTATAATGAATGCTTTATTTTTTATATATTTTATATATTCACATCTATTATAGTAAATTTTGTAATTAACTTGAAATTTGAATGCAGCATAAAAATAATATTAAGTTCGACTAGATATAAATTAACTATTTGAATATTTATTTAGCGCCAAATGATTTGTCAAATTGACAGCGATTTGGAAACTTCACAATTTAAGTTTCTCACAGAGCGCGTCTGCCAAATAAATATGGACCAAGTGACTTTTGGCTAATTAAAATCGATAAATTGTATATTTCAAGCATGACATGGGAAGAGTCATCACTGCAGAAGCAGAAGCAGAAGCCAACTTGAAATTCAGCTGTGCAATAAAAATTCATATTGATGTTAACATATAAATAACTACTCTCAATTAAACAAACTAACAAAAGCGAATCGCCGCTAACAAAAAGAGTTATGCATAACAAATTTTGCCAACGATTTGAATAAACAAATTCCCACGAATTGAGTTGAACACAACATAAAATAACACAAAGCAACAGGTTCAATTCGCACGACATAATCTGTGTCTGTATCTGTATCTGAATCTGAATCTGCATCTTCTTCTCATTCATTTAGCATTCATAATTTCTAGTTAGATGCGAGATGAGTGTGAGTCACAACAACAGCCTGTGAACTTCTTCTAGCAAAAATGTCGTTTCGGCCTGAAGCGTTTCGATAACTCAAATGGTGATGTGTTCTCAGGGATATATATTTAGTTCTGCTTTGCATTTCATATGCAAAGCAGTGGCAGTGGCAGTCGCAGTGGCAGTGGCAGTGGCAGTGGCAGTGGCAGCAGGCATCCGAAGACGAGAACAGCCAACGAAGATGTCAATAAATCTGCCGCATTGGCCTTGTTCTGCATTTCCGCTAACAGAGAACAGAAAAACGCAGTTCCAGTTCCAGCCAGAAAAAGCACGCAAGCCAAATAAGAACTAAGAACGCAGAACGCAGAACGAAGAACAGGTAAGCAGCAGCATTGAACAGATACAGATACAGTAGCCCCACGTCAAAATGAGGTGATTTAGAATTGTCGAATTTTATTTAAATTGGATGCAAACATGCAAAATTTATTGTTGAAAATCAATAAATAAGAAAATCACAAGTCAAACAACAACAAGAACAACAACAACGATGAAACTGGATCGATCGCCAATGGGATCTGTCTGCACTCACTGGCAAAGGGGGAACGTATGCGTGTACACACACTCACACACACACACACACACACACACGCACATGGACATGCATACACCTCTGCATTCACAATTTGCATGCAACATCCAAAGGGACTGAAACGAAGGGCAACTGAGGTGTGCAGCTGGCAGGGGCAACAGGAGCCGATGAGGGGGGAATGCGAGACCTGAGCACGAACTTTGTTTTGATAATTTGGTTTATTTGTATTTATTTATTTTTATTTTTATTTTTTTTTTGCTGTGTGCTCTTCATTATTTTATTCCTTCTCTTTACATTTTATTTTTTATATCGATTTTATTTTTATTGAATCTTTGCAGTTCATTAAAATTTCGTTTTCAGCTAATAAATATCGGCTGGGTATTCAAAACGTTTTGTTTCGCTGCCAATTTTCAAGGGAAGCACTTTAACCAATTGGCTTCTAGACGATCCTTTAACGAAAAGAGTATATGTTATTCGTCCGTTGGCAGTTGATTTTTTCTTTCATTTGGGTTTTTGGGCGAAAAAATAAAGAAAATAAGTATAAGAAACGACAACATTCGACATACTCAAAATCGATGGTTGCGATAGGATAAACCAGTCTGAGTTGCTCCTTAAAGTTTTCAGTTCGTGTCTTGTATCTGATTGTCCCCGACTTTTGGGCTGCACTGTTAATTAACTCGAATTAGAATTTGTGCAGGCCGCTTGACCAAAAAGAAAGTCAAAGATATTTAATAATACCAATACTACTTTACAAGCCTGTATTCTTCAGCATATCAACCAACTTTACTGCAACGATTTTTCTAAAATTGAGAAAAAATATGGCCTGGGTGTTTTTTTCTATGCTTTCTTATTACTTATATAATTATTAATGATTAGTATTTTTTCATGTTGCTGAATATTTTTCCAAAAATTTTGTGTTTGTATATCTACTTTTTAGAAATGATTTTCTTAAAACTAGAAAATATTTCTAAGAAATAGAAAAGATGGCCATATTTTTGGGATTGTCGATTTACGGCAAGCCCTTCAATTTTTTAAGTCGATTTTCATTTTAGGTCGATTTACTAATAAGCAGGTTGATTTTTTTCGGAGTATAGTGACACATAGTGGCACATATATGCATAATGAGATTAGCATTAGTTATTATCCTATTGGGGCCATCTGCAGCTCACAGCTGGAATTTATTGAGGGGGTGGGGTTCCTTGTTCCTTGCTGTTCGGGAATGTCGAGCGGGTTCGTTGCATTTGTAATTAATGTGCGCAACTTAAAAGGTGTTAAATGACAAACAAACCATAAAAACTCTGATAACACGGTTGACACCATAACAATGAGATATGTATGAATGTGTGTAACATGGCTATAACAGCAGGCAGGCAGGCAATAGCCCTAAAAATGATATACGTATCACCCACGACAGACAGAGCGAGTGAAAGAGAGAGGGAGGGAGGGAGTGAGGGAGAGCAGGGAACAACTGGAGGCGAACAGGTGCATGATGAGGAAAGGGATCGCGATCGCTTGGAACGCGCGCAATGTGCGTTGATGTGTGCTTATCGAGTTGTCATTGTCCTGTGCAGGGCAGCCAATTAATACGAAAGGATCAAGTCTGCAGAAAAAAAAGCAGGCATGAGAAATGCGCAAACATGCACTTAATTAATAAGTGCCAACGGGCACAGTTCGAGCGACCCTCGCTGTTGTCCTGCCAGCTCAACTTCAACTTCCGCCTTGAAGCTGCGGGCGCTGCAAAGGATCTCGATAGATATTTATCGTTGCCTGTTTTTTTCTTTTTTGTTTTTCTGTTTGTTGTTTTGCAATTCGCGCGCTTGTTTTGAGCTGGCAGAAACACGTGGTGCTGGCTACCGGCATTTAAGCCGTTTAAGCCCAACTGATTTATGGCTCTTTGCAGCAAGCAGCAAGTTCAGTTAGTGGCAGGTGCTTCGACGAGCTGCAATTTTATGTTATTGACTATAAGTCTGCCCAGTTCCAGAGAATATCAACAGCCTGAGCCACCAACGCCCGGCGACAATTACAAAAATGTAAGGCACTCGACTTGCATCCAGCTGTGGATCTTCCTCTAATCGGAATCAGTGCATTCATAAATCAAGCACCTAATTAATGTGGCAAGTGTGCGGAGTGATAAAGCGCCAGAATTAGAACTCACTCGTGTTTATCAATTATATTTGCTCTCTACTTAATTTGTGTGGCATTCATTTGTCGGTCGCTTTGCTCTCAGACTCTCAGACTCTCAGAATCTCAGCTTCTCGGCTCTACGGCTCTACGGCTCTAATCTGCATGAGTTATTTCCGCTACTATTTTCATATCTGCATCGCCGCCGCATTGCCTCATGTTGCATGTGGCCGACAAGTTTCGCTCGACGCTCTGTCTGAAATTCCACACTTGAGGCACGATTAAAGGCAGCCCGGGAATGAGATTGAGCGACACATATGAATGTAAATGCATTGCTCGACTCAGCTAATGAATTGAGGTGACTAATATTCAATGATTTCGCTAATAAATAGTCCAATTAAATGCAAAAGAATGAATAGCAGACTGAAGCACATTAAAAGCTATTTCAAGGTGCTTTAGCAAATCGCCCTACTTTTGTTGCCAAGAAAGTACACATTTAAAAGGGAAGGTTGTATCCTTCTAAAAAAAGGATTTTCTACTTGTAAACTTTACAGTAATGATGTATCTAAACTTAAAAAAAGGCATTCCCTTTATTCTACGCGTATTTCACACAACACGGAATGATTACAATTATTTTTTTGATACACATTTTATTATTCAACATTTGTAAGCAAAGTTGATTAGTTCTGGTTAAATTTTAGAAGATATTTTGTCTAAAAATTAAAATTGTCATTTCAACTTTGTTGAAATAACAAATATAAAGTCCGATTCGATAGACTTTAAAACACGTAAAACGAAAGGAAAAAAATACCTAAAGATTCCCTCATGGCAAAGGATTATATTAATTAAGTAATTAAAACATATTAATAGTTACTTTATCTATGAATTCACTCAGAATTATATTAAATAAAAAAGGAAACCTTCTTTGGGGTATTTTTTGATACTCAGAATAATTAATAAATTGGACCAAATTTAAAAATGAAATTTTTCTGTATAAATTTGGGCTTTAGAAGCCGATTAGGAATATAATAACCTCTTCTTGAATACCTTCATACATACATTGAAAATCATTTATACATATTTACATAATTATTATATATGCATATGCCCATAATCACAACTAACACCATTATCCATTTCGGATCGAATCATTTCCTATTTACTTATCAATTGTTAAATACTCGTTTATAAAGACAATCGCCTTGCAATTTAAAATACTTAAATCTGTATGTAGTTTTATATATATTCTTAAATATAAATATGTAGTTATATATATATATATATTTAAGTAAGTTTGAGTATTTGGCTGATTAATGTGCAAGACGTGCTCCGCTCAAAGGCGTTGCCATAATTTGTCAACACCCCAAATATTTTACGAGCACTCATTCCAATATAATTGGGCACCTACAAGCGTACTCAAAGTCTTTTGTTTCACATTTTCACATTTCGCATTATTGCGCATTATAATGGCCGCCATATGTCTGGGCCCGACTTAAGATTATGGGTCTGCCCCCACTCCCGCGACCCGCTCGAGACTGTCCAAATCAATCCCCGCCTTGGGCAGGCTTATGTTTTATGTATCAGAGCGAGTGACTGACGAAAAGACCTACGAGTGTTGTGTGTGTGTGTAAAAGATACAAATGTATGTTTATTTTAACACGCAGCCAGCCAACCCATTGTGTCAAATATAAATCAGATCATTTTTTCCGCATGAAAACAAAAACAAACCAAATCCAAAATCGAAAATCCAAAGCAAAACAAAAAACTCGAATTGCTGTGCTGTGAGGGCAGTAATTTTTTATGGCAGAATTGGCATAAATTTATTGGCGGAGGCAAAGTCGCCTTAAAATTTTGACAATCATTTTGCTGCGCCATAATACTCGTATACATAAATGTATGTGTGTGTGTGTGTGTGTGTGTGTGTGTGTGTGGGTATTTTTGAAAGTGTTTTGATTTCGTGGCTGTTGCTGGCTGGCTGATGGCTTTTATGGGCAAAATTAAAATTCAATGCACATTAAAATGACAAAACCGAATCAAAAACACTGTCGAGTACATTAAAAAGTCATGCCGTATCCGAGTTGGATCCGACAAAATGCCCGGCACAGAAAAGCCAACAGCAACAAAAAAGCAACACATCAAAATGTAGATCATACTATGTCACTGAAGGTATCCAAAGCCCATCGTTTTGATGGCAATAAATTAATTTAACACGCTGCTGTCAACAAATATCTACATACGAGTACGACACACTAGGCTCAAGCTATTTTGGAGGGGTTCTCAGATTCTTCTGGTATTTTAATTTGAAATAATACACGATGTAATTATGTAATCAAATTTTGAATGCATATTTAATGCACAGTAATAGTTTAAGATGCTTATAAAGAAAATTGTACATTGTTAAATAAGTAAGAATAAAATAATAATTCAGCATTTTACATATTCTACGAGGATTCTGTTTGAGCTTAGCATTAAATTAAGTAGAAAGTATCTAATGATCTTTTGGTGCTTATTGTAATATAAAAAAACAAATATATAAGAAAATTGAATTAAAAATCCTGTACATGATATATATATATATATATATAGTGTGCAACATATGGCTGCAGCAAGTTGCATCAGATTTGCGCACCTTAAATTTCACACACATTTTGATTAATTTTGCAGCAATGAAAACGTGCAAAAGGAAATCCTTAGCCCACAAAGGGCATACAAATTACGAGGAGCCTTTTCAGAAATGTATTGCTAACAGAGACAGAGACAGAGACAGCGATGGAGTGGGAGTGGGAGTGGGAGAGGAAGTCAAGTCATACCCGTAGTCTGAGCCCATTGACTATAAATGGGCGGTGCGGCGAATCCTTTGACCAAATGTCCGACGCGTTGCGACAGCGCAAAGGTGATGGGGATGGGGATGGGGATGAGGGGGCGGGGCGGGGCGGGGCGTTGGGAGACTGATGGAAATTTTCCACGTTGCCTTTTTATGTATTGCGCAAAAGCAGAATCAATGCTTTGCCCGTGGGATACGTAATCCGGATTTTACCATTCAGAAAGTGTAAATGAAAAATCTGTTTTTGGAAGCATTTTAGCGTGAAAATGCAATATTGAATTCATTTAAATTCAACAGCGCCGGGAATGGGCCTGAATGGGCCGCAATATGCCTGAATGCTGGCAAAAAGCAATTACATGACAGTCAGCTCCGACTGGGAAACCAACATGCCCCCAGTACTCAAATTTGCACTCGTTGCTTATTGGATCGCTCGATGATGTCGTGTCAAAGGATGCCGATATAATAAATTAAAAAATTGTCACAATTCAACAGAGGGATCGAGAGGGGGAGAGGGGCAAGTTGAAAGGGGCATCGTTTTGCTGGGCCATTTATAATAAACTGAAAACTGAAATGTAAATGCGCCCCTGGCAGGAAATCTCAGCAGCGACAACTCATAAATTGTGTCCACAAATCGGCGAGTGCGAGTGCACAAAATCTGTCACCTATCAAAAATACCCTAAAAGGGCATAAGTCGGCCCCGCTGGCTCCCTGCCTCCCTGCCCCTGTCCCTGCCCCTCCTTGTGGCCAGTCCAGTTGCACGTCGAGTTTTGTTGCGCGTGCGCAGCCGTCGCATTGAGGCAGCCACCGATGCTGACAATCGATGACAATCAATGTTTGCATTGCATTATTATTATTGGAATAAATGAATAAAGTATCATGCCTCAGTGGCATGCAGTGACAATGGCTCGAAGACTTTCGACATCGAGCTCCAAGCTCCAAGACACATTCTGTTCCTGTTCCCCATGTTTTTCAGTATTTCTCGTCGCTGTTGCTGTTACTGTTACTGTTGTTGTTGTTGTTGTTGTTGTTGTCGCGTTTATGGGATTTATGTATGCCTCCGTACCAGTGTCTCGTTGTCCAACAAGCAGCAGCAGCAGCAGCAGCAGTTCAAGGGAATTGTCAACGCGTCGCGTAGCAGTCAAAATCGGCATCAAAAATCCAGATCGGTAACAAGATCAGCAGAAGCCGCATCCGAATACGGTACGTAAGATGCGGCGGCTTAACCAGACGAAACCAAATCATTCGACATTCCGTTCCTTGCCCCCATAGCCAATCACAACAACAACAACAACAACAACAATGAAGAGGTGATTCCTCCACTTCCTCTGTCCAAGCGCAACAACAATCATATTTTCTGGCTATTCACTAGATTCAATTCTTGAGCACAGTGAGACAAAAAAGTTTAAAGTATTATTTTTATTAGTTGCTGTCAGCTTAATCGATTTATTAACAAATAGAATTTCATACTTAATTTTGAAATAAGTGCAAATTTAATTTTCAGCTCCCGATTCCCCATTTTTTAATTCATTTTAAACTCCCTCCCCCAATTATTGAAATCATGATTGAAAACCGGATGTGGGCTTTTCCGCACCCGAAGGCTAAAATATAGCTTTATTTACTTTATTCCAAATAAAATTGCCTACTTCATTTGGCAACATTTTGCAATCATTTCGAACTCTACTTTTTTGATCTCGGAAGTACGGCTTATTTCTAAAAACACTATGATCCCAAAGCCGAACCACAACACTATTTTAAGACAAACAAATATTACACAACATCATAGTAAATTCATTGACAATTTCATTTTTTAATAGATTTGTTTTGATTTTTTTTCTTCTCTAAATATTTAAAGAGGTCACCAAAAAGTTAACCATTTCTTATCTTATTTTTCTTATTTAATATCATAAAATTATGTAACAATACATTAACATTTTTTACATTACGTTAATATGTCGATTCAGATTGATATGAATATGACAAGAAAATAATGTGGGATATTTCTAAAGTGTGAATATTATTAAATGAAAAATGAATTTTAACCACAATCTGGGTCTATGGATGTGGAAAACCAGGCTAAGAAATCTTTAACTTGGTTGCATTGATACAAATCGTTTGGGTTTCTTCCGCATTTCAATCAGTCAAAAACCACTGTGCGTCAACAATTTATGTTTATAAATAAGACAAAAATCGTACAGAAGGCGAGGCAAACAAACTGCATATGATTTGAGATTCTTCACGCTGAATTCCAATAAGCAGCAGCAACGGGCAGCGATAATGGTAATGCCATTTTCAGTTCTCAGTTCTCAGTCCGTCAGAGATTTCTATCATATTTTGCATAGAATGGTCCGATTAGACGGTGTGTATGTGTGTGTGTGTGTGTGTGTGTGTGTGTGTGTGCAAGTGTGTGTTAATGTCATACATATGTAGGCACACGAAACGAATGAATGCACAACACGCTTAGCAGCTCAGATGGCATCTCATCTCTCTCTCTCTCTCTCTCTCTCTCTCACAATCTCTCTTTGTTTCTCTCTCTCTATCCGTGTATCGGTTTAGAAGAACGAACTATTTTAATATTTCACTTGGCTGCAGAGAGAAATTCAAATCGGCTGATTCTGCTGCTGGTGTTTTAACAAACACGTAAGCTAATAATGCGAGCGAAGACAATGCGACGCCTTCGAGAGATGTGTGCACCAGGCCCAGACACTGGCCCCCTGGTAGTGCTCCACACACAGGGCTCCCCAGACGATACGACCTTTTGTCTTTGGGCCTGGGCCTGGGCCCGGGCCTGGACCTGGGCGACAGACACTCCAGTCGCATTGCCAGACAGCGTGTCTGTGCCAGAGCCCAGAGGCTGAGATACTCTGAGACTCTCAGACTCTGTGAGACGAAGGAGGCCGAGAATGATGTCGCTTCATTTATGCAGCCGTTTGTGTCTTTTTGCGACTTTGGTTGGCTTTGTTGTTGAACAATTTCTTCGACACCTTTTTGCCGTCACTTGACGAGCTGCAGCGGAGCAGAGACGCAGACGCAGTCTGGGATCGAGCATTGCGCATATACATATATATACATATATATATATATATTCATATATGTACATGCATCTGTGTGAAAAATGGAAATCCATTTTTGGCAATTTTTGTCGCTTTTAGGAAACGCGCTAAGACCAGTTCCAGCCGACAATCTCTACCAAGGCATTGATGAAGAGTCCGGCAAGCCGCCAGATCGCCTTGCATATTTCCACTTACAAGCCACAAGCCACAAGCCACAAGCCACGTTGCTTTTGTAGAACGGCTAGCCCCAAAGACATCAAAAACTGAGTAATATTTATGATCATTGCGATATTTTTGTGTTTTGTGGCTCTCTGTCCATCTGTCAAGTTGGCTTGAAGCCGTGTTTTGTTTTCTGTTGCTCGTCGTTGACTTTGGCTTGTTTCGGCGCTTTTTGCACTTTTGCCGTTGACTGTTGGCTGGAATGCGGTTCCTGGCCGCACTGTCGCACTGATTTACAGATATGTCATTGAGCGATTCAATGCAATTCATACAAACACACACAAACACAGCCGATTTTTTGTTCTGCGATTGCATTGCATTCTATACAAAGTGTTTCGATTGTGGCATTGGCACCCAGCAATTTGAATGATTTTTTGCATAAGCCGCTTAAGATGAGAAAACTATTTTTGTTTTTAGGAATATCGCCATAATTGGATATGGTTATCTATAAAAGCAAAGATGTTGACTCCGACTGACGATTGGGCAAACTGACAGAAAGATTGGTGATTGTTGAGCATAATGGGTATAAACTTTAATCGATGGGATAAATAAATAAATAATAATAATTGAAGAAAATAAAAGTATGTAAAGAATTTAAACACATAAAATATTATTGATAACAAAAAAATATTACATTTTCAAAGCTAGTATTTTGAAAGCTGCAAGCATTTATATAATTTAGATGAATAATTTTAAAAATGTTCATCTAATTGATTAAATAATATTAAATACATTTTTATAATGGTTAATTTTTTGCTAGTTTTTTATTATTTGTTTTTTTTTTATATGATAAATACAATTAAATTATTAATGGTTTGGTCTTTAGTTATATGCAATATTATAGAAAACAAAGACACAATTGGTAATTTAAATTCATTTTAAAATTAGAAAATTATATCGTTGTTCTTCTACCAGCTGGAAAACAATAAACTGATGCCTGACAAGTAGATATTTGTTCTTACATTTTAGAATTTAACTTGAATCCCGAATGTTGCCCGCAGTTATTCAATTGACTTTCCTGAGACAATTCTGTCATTTGCAGCAGCAAATTTCACCCGCGGCCAAATGATGTAGATTTCCGAAAGCACACCCACCTCACACACAAAAACACACACAGTAACACACTGGAGGGCAGACCACGCCTTCATTCTGTTTAGTTTCGTCCCCTTTTTATTTAATTTTTTGCATGCATGTCGAGGACGAATGTCAAAAACAATAAAAAGACGACAAACGCGAGTGGGAAAATTTTTATTGAAAATTTATAATTGAATGGCACAACACACCTGACGCCCCAGGCCATGTGCCGCCCTGTCCTGCAATATCCACCCACTCACCACCCAACGCCCCCTTTGCAACGCAGACTTTGCTGCATTGTAATTGAATTTGACATTCGATTATCGCATGAAATGGCAAACTGGCAAACGGGTGGAATGACGAAATGGGTACGCATTTTGGTGCCTATATATCTGTAGTATATATGTATATAGACAAAAATAGATATATGTCAATATCTATGGATCTATAGGCCTTTCAGGCGAATATTCTGCTAGCTATTGGGAATTAAGAAGACAGCATTCGACGGCGGCATATTAAGATGGTAAGTGGGGGTGTGGTGGGATGGAGAGGGGGAGTCATGGAGGGAGTGGGAGTCGTGGAGAAACCACGCACAATCCCTGGCAATAAGTAACAAAATAATTGAACAATTATGTCCAAATGTCCGCCTGCCACTCATTATGATAGACAAAACACAGCGTCCAACTGACGCGGGACGAAGACGTAGCTGAAGCTAGAAGGACATTTATAATTACCTCGGGGTATTTGGGGAATAATTTGGTCGTCTGTCCCATCTGTCCATTTGCTCCCTCCACCTAGTTTTTGGCTAATGGCTGCATGGGCAACAGAAATAGACAAAAAAAAAAGGCAAGGAAAGAAAATTCTCGGGCAAAGTGTCGTCGCGGCCAGATTTCCCCTCGACCCGATTAGCCGACCGCAGGCCCAAGCACGAACACCCAAGCTGACCAGTCTGTCCGTCCGCTCGTCCGTGCCTTAATGAGCCAGATTCTGCCCAGGACCCCCGTCGAAGGCAGCAAAACATGAAGAAGAAGAAGCCATCATCAGCAGCTTTTGTCCATTTTTTTTCTTGCTTTTCTTGCTTTCTGTTCTGTTCTCTGCTTTCGCTTTGTGCGCGTTTTTCTTGCCTTGCCAACTGAAAAATGTTATTGGCCGCAATTTATATGAAAACTGCGAACACGTACCACATTTCTACACCAGTCCTGCCCTGCCCCCTGCCCCCTGCCACCCCGCCCGCTGCAGCTGGCTCTCTTAGCCTTAGTCAGCCAACAATAATTTGGTATCCGCCCCGCAAAACGAAAATGAGCAAATTTTCTAAATGAATAAACTTTGCCCACTACCAGCAGTAGCAGCTGGAAAACAAAGGGCGCATCTCGATGTCGCCTCGCATCTCATTGTCAGCATCTCAGATGAAGCCGGAGCAGCAGATGCGAGCTGGGAGCAGGAGCAGGAGCAGGAGCTGGAGCTGGAGCAGGAGTAGCTACTCGGTAGCGGGAGCTAAAGCTGGAGATAAAGAAATATTACCGGCGACGGTGGTGGACAACGCCAATGTGGCTACGTGCGAAGTGAATCAGAGAAAGAGAGAGAAAAGATAAAGATAAAGACAGAGACGGCAAGTGGCTAATTCTCATGACCTCGCAAAAATTAAGAAATTAAAAAATTGCTTTTGCCATTTGCTGACGATGCGGAAAATGCACAGGGTGTTTTTGGCATTTCACAATTGGCTGGCAGGCAGTTGAATAATTGCATTCCATTGACGAGAGAAGTTTTCAGCTGCAGACAATAAGTAGATAAATGTGCACTAAAACTGAGTAAGTACGTGCCAAAATAAATATACGAATGTATTTTGATATAAAAGCTAATTAACTTAAAACATTTTCTTATTTTAATAGCATACTTTTTATAACAAAGGAAAATAAGTTTTCAGGTAGCATTCGAAAAGTTTGCATGGGGAAGCATTGACTTAGATGACTTATTGGACTTATTGGAAAGGACATTCTAGACTAAGAATTCATTTAGCTAAGCTAGTAGTAAACTCAGAATATGTCGCTTTAGGAGACGACGTAGTTCCTTAGGCAACCCTCCTAAGACAACCCTTAACCCCCAACCCGGCAAAGATACTTGTAATCGTCAAAGAATTAGGCTTGATGGAAGAGCTAATATCTTTTGAAGGGAGCAGACTATATCCCATAGGTCTCAAAGCCTCTAAATGCACGAAGAATATATATATCAGTCAGAATCTTTCAATAATAATAGCTCTTCAAATAAAGTTTGCTAGCGACCCTGGTAAATTTTAGCATACTTTTGGGTGCTTGAGCAATATACAAAGATTCAAAGTTATAAATAAATACATGACTACAGTTAACATACAAGTACAACTAATTTAGGCTAACAACACTTGACTAACAATAAAAACCCAACAACTTGAATTATTCTAAGGTATTCAAAGATTTTTGCGCGCTGATAAGACCAACCAAAAAAATATTATAAACTTCAACTCAATTCGAACTTTATCCATTACATCAAACAAAGTGGGTGAATGAACCAATGAACAAACTGAAATTTGTTGGCAATATGCAGAACACTTGCCACTAATGTTATGAGTAAATGGCAAGTGTGCGTTGTATGTATGTAATTATTTCAGTGATCGGGACAATCTGTCCGGGTTCATCATTAAATAATAATCAGTGGGCAAAGCAACCCGCCGACCTTCCACCTAGGGCAGTTTAAAGGTAATTTGTTACGCCTAAACGTGAGCACGCGTCCCTAATCTGCTGTTCACCCCCTCCACCCCACCCCCACCCCCCCTTACCCCTCTAGTCCTTCAGTCATGCCAGCTGGCAAAGAAACTAACTTTGCAACTAACCGCAGGTTGCACGCAATGGCCAAGGACGAAGTGTTTCGTGACTTTATGGCTGACGTGTCGCGGTTGTGTCGGCCAAAGGGGGAAGTGGATTTGGTAGGCAAAACTGCTGCTTTAGAGCTGTCAGGTCCTTGATTGACTCGGGCATGTCTCGGCTCCCCTGACGTGGTGGCAGCCCTCCCTTGTTTGCATATTACTTAATGGCGTTTGCATTTGAAGTGTGCCAGAAATTACCTGTCCGCCGGCAATTAACTTTTTAACTCATTTCTGAAATTGGTTGCGGATCGCTCTTCGACAGCTCTACACTGCACACAATTTAATGCGATGTCTATAAAAGGATACAAGTTTAATTTTTCATTTAATTATAATACATAAAAATAAACAAATAATTTTATAATAGACAATAATAAATAAATTTTGGCTTAAATTAATAAAAATAAATATATAAAACAAGCAAATTGCATCTAAAATATAAATAAAATATAAGAAAATAAAATATAAAGCAAAAATAAATTTACTAAGTTGAAACTTTTGCTAAAATATAAGTTAACTTTTGAGAAAAACTTTCATTTTGTTAGATACATTTGGGTAGATTTACTTACCAATTTAAAAATAATATTACTTGTTTTGCTTCCAGGCAATTTTTTTCTGAGTGTACCCACTCTAGCAGCCAAACAGTATAGCACCACTCAAAAGTTTCGGCTTATAAACGCGAATCAGCTTTTAGGCTGCATTTTTGGCTATAGGTTGAGGTTGAGGTTGAGGTTTTGCAAAGGCGACGAGACAACAGGACGATCAATCAGCAAACAGAAAAGTCTAAGCAACCCCCTCCAGGCCGCAACCAGGAGCTAGTCAACACTTTTCAAATGGGGGGAGTCGTGATTTGCTTGTTGGGCAAGCCGATTGCTCCCCTTGCTCCCTTTGAGGCAATCAGAGCATATGTTAATTCAAGTGGAATTAATTGTTTCCGGTGTTTAAGTTTTTCCGCAAAGCAAATTTCCATTCATTGCTGGCGCTGAGTGGCTCCGTTGTAGCAGCGCCTTGGTGCCTGCTGTTGTGGTTAACCTCTCCCGCACACAAGGAGCCAACTAAACGCGTCACGAATACCATTCACACACACAGCACACACTCACACTCACATTCACATTCACATTCACCCCCTGCTCCTTGTCCAGTTCATGGGCCAGTTTTCCTTGTCGGGCTTCGATGAATTTTTGACTTTTATATTTGATTTGAATTGTTGTGGTCGACTTTGTTTGCCTTTAATGAGGTCAACCGTGTGGAAGCAATTTCCTTAGCGCAACTTTTACACATCTACACATCTACACATATACATATGCATATATGTATATCGAGAAAATTTTGATTACAAAAGCCGAGTAGTAAATGGCGGTAAGACTCGTACTTAAATACACACATGTTATATGAAATTGAGGTGAAGCTTTTGTGCCTTGCCAAAGTTCTAAATAATAAATAATCTACTTGACTATAAAAAGCGAGTGATAGTTAAAGGTATTTTCTTGAAAGAAACCCATTTTGGGTGGAATGTATATTAATCAATTCAATCGATTTTGCTGTTCCTGCTACTGAGCAAGAATATATCTTCATGAGAACTTTCCATTATTAAATCCTTATTCATTTTATTAAGGTTTTTAATATTTCATTAGAGTATTTTTACAAATTTTTAAGTGTATCTCTGAGTTTGATTTGTATCTTAAAAAGAGCTAGCTAGAGACTACAAATTTTTTACATAAAATCCACAACATCGATAAAAAAAAAACTCAATTTTGTTGCTATATCTTTTTTCTTCTTTAAGAATCACAAACTGAGATCGTATTTTCATACTTCACACACCAGTATTATTACTTATTTATTACTTATGCTCAGGGCATCAGCTAGCCTTCTTACTTGTTAGCATATATATATATATATATATATATGTTATTAGCTTTTGTAAGAGAAAGGCTTAATAAAATTACCGAACACGTGTAGCAATAATTCAGTGGCTGCTTCTCTGCGATATTATATGTCGAATTAAAGGCTCGATTGCCATCTGCGATTAATCTGTTTGCAGTACACTTAATTGGAATTTTAATTAGTGCAAATTTATAAAATGTTTTTTAACCGTTACACATTTACCGCCGCTCAACTCTCACTCCTTGTGCCTTGTGTCGCATTCCTTTTATCCTTCTCCGATTTTTACATATCGGCAATTTGATTTTAAATACTTGCAGTATGCGAACGCGAATATTGGGTCTGAATAAGGCAATCGAATCGGCTGCTGGGTAATTGTGATTGATTTCTGTGTCTACAGTTTGATGTGCTTTTAATTAAACTTTTAGTGATATGCATAAATACGGCAAAGAGACCACGACTACAGCTGGCCAATTGATTGTATCCATATCCTGACTGATGGCAGACACCAGCTCTTTCTGCCTTCTACTCGGTTACATTTTAAGCTCCACGTTTTTTATTCGTTGAACCCGGTAAAAGTGGTGTAAGGAAGCTATATAATAAAACTGTGTTAAGGCATTTATCAGACAGAAGAAAGTATGACGACTCTATAAAGTGTATATATTCTTAATCAGCATCAAAATTCGAGTGTCTGTAATCAAGTCGATCTCAGAGAACAAGTTTATTTAATGAAAGACAGAAATGTAAAAATATAGCGCCCAAATTAACATATTATATACCCTAACATAGAGTTGATCAACTTTTAAAAATTTCATTAATATCGCATATCGCAAAATGTTTTGAAAAATACTCTCAGCAAGCCTACTTCTCGCCTAGAGCATTCCAACTTATTTATATATATTTTATTTCTGTGTATTTTACTTGTCATTAAGCGAAACGCTTCAGTTGCGAAAACCGATGGAAATCTCGAATAAAGTTGAACTTCTCTATCAAATGAAAAATAAACAAAATTCTGTTAAGCGCGCATCGCTGGCTGGCTGACTGTCATCAGCGGAGTGGAAATGGATCACATTTTGCAACCCTTTCCGAGCACACACACAGAACAACAACCCTAGGAACCTTTCCCAGCCTGTATGCCATGATCGTTGGCATTGTTTCGTCCTTGTTTGCACACATGTCATACGGGGAATTTTGACAAATCACTACAAGCGTGTTAATAACTGCAGAAACACGAACCCAACAAGCAAAACAACAACAAACGAAAAAAACACCCCACTCCAAAAAGGATGCGCTTAAAACAGTTATAAATGGGCAGACTGCAGATGGATGATAATGTCATGGGATAGTTGGCATAGTTCATCCTTAATGTTTAGCTAAATGCGCACATTAACATTGCAATTGATCATCGCAGATGTCTGCTCGAGATTATTTTAAATGATATCACAAATTATAAAGCAGTAAAACTTATTCCTCGCAATTTGTATATTTATTTAATGTGGACTCAAAACAGTGCACAGTTTTTCAAAAGCTTTTATTCAATAAAAATTTAAAATAAATTTTAGAATTAAAGTTAAAAGTGAAGCAGTTATGCATTTTACTACGAATAAATAAATTGAAGCACACAAAATGCAAAATGCAGTAAAAATGCACACATAAACAACTTTGTATAAAATCCTACTTACTATATACAAAACTGCAAATACTAATTGAATTCTGTCGAGCTTGTCACTCAAATCGCCTACACTAAAAATTCTATTAAATCGAACAGCAAATTCTGTTCATAGTTTCATTTAATTACATACATAAAAATTGATTTGCAAATGGCAAAACATTTATTTTAATATTACCCAAAAAAAAAGAAAGTCAGCTAGCTCGCAAGGACATCAACGACCTGAGTTGCCACCTTCCTGAACCATCCTGAAAGTGTTGCACAGTTTTGCACAATTTCACAATTGAAATGCAACATTGATTTGAGCTGCAGACTAGAGAGTTATTGAGGTGCAGTTTGGCTGCTGTTTTGCACAGTGCATCGTGTTGCGATGCCAGTCTTTTTATACCAGTTATTGACACGTATCAATTGCCTCAACCTTCTCCCCCTCACAAACGTGGCTATAAAACAGAATACAACCAATTGCCTGCAACTGGTCTACGCTTGGCCATAGTTTTACACTGAAAAAATTGCCTGTTCAAATACAAATTTTGATACGAAAATAAGCAATAGTTTTCAGAGCCAAATATGAATTGGAAGTTTCGCTTAACTTTCAGCTACAAATCACAGTCTTTTCAGTCCTTTTTCTACAGCGCATTTTTTGAGTGGCATAAATGTTTTTGGTATTTTCTTTTATCAGTGTATATATGTATGGTATCACTTTTTTTTTTTTTTATCAAATTGCATTCTCTGCAACTGCTGTTTGTTCTGCTTGTCGATTTTTTGGCGATATTCAATTTTGTTTGACTGCTGTTGCTGTTGCTGTTGCTGTTGTTGCGACCCGTTGAACAATTTGTCCAGTTTTTCGCGCGATGTTTACATTGAAAAGTCCAAAGCGCGGCAATATTTCAAAACGATTTTATGGCTCAGACGCAGAGCCAACTGCCTAACTGACTGCCCTGCGTCCGTCTGTCTGTCAGTCAATCACATCTGCAGCGATGACTCTTCAAACTATTAGAATAATTGGAAACCGGCAAGTCGCGTGACTTGTCAATCTCTCGCCTTCTCTCTCCCTCTCTCACTCTCTCTCTCTCTCTCACTCTCGCTGTCTGCCTCCCTCAGCTTATTAGCCAAAAATGAATTATGAATGAAAAAGAGTTTAGTCGACTGTTAAGCGGATTATCATTAGCAGGTTTTTGTGTTTACGGCTCGAACGTTGTGCTCTTCATCCGCTGCCGCTGCTGGTGTCGCATTCCTTTTTTGTAATCCGAGGCAAAACGTGCCA
Organism: Drosophila glabriapex; assembly: GCA_035042305.1. Lineage (NCBI taxonomy): Eukaryota > Metazoa > Arthropoda > Insecta > Diptera > Drosophilidae > Drosophila > Drosophila glabriapex. Next base: position 3,902,578 of record JAWNLN010000068.1, read on the forward strand.
CGGCTCAACTCTAATTATGAAATTAAATACAAATTAAAATGAGAATTAAAATTAAATTCGCGCTATGCATTCACATGCCAACCCAAACTCAAGTAGTCTTCAAGTGTCAACTGGTGATATTCACGTTGCCAGGACTGTAAGGCAGCCAACTCCCATCTTCACATTAGCCAAATAGCTTTGTCATTGTCCTTATCAGAGCAGTTGATCGCTTCTATAATCGACAGACCCGCCGCCCAAAAGGTCTTGAGCATATTTTGTCTCGCTCCTCAAAACTGCGAATAAGCAAAAACATTATTCAATATTTAAAGTTGCTCTCAGTTCCTGTGTGGAACTGTGTGCAACTGTCTCACGCTCCAGTTGATCGATGACACTGGGTGTCGGGTGGCTGCTGGTTTACTGGTTGTGCCATTCAACCCTCAGTTTTGGGTGGCTGTGGAAGCCCACGCCACCACTTTGCATGATAAATTTAATTCCGCTTCTATTTTGATGGCACTTGTCAATTCAAATACTTTTGTCATTTTTTTTCCGCTTTCTGTTTTCTGTTTTCGTTGTTGGCAGAGTGCTCTCGAGGCAGCCACGCCTCTCTCGCCGCCCTATCTGCATTGTGTGCGAAAAGTTGAAGGATTTTAACGCTTTAGAGTGCCGCCCAGGGAGGGGAGAGAGTCTCAGTCTCAATGATGACACCCATTAAACTCGCCGAGACACCTGCAGGCAAATTAATGCTTTTGTTGTCGCAAGTCGCAGTTTGAATTTGATAAAATGCGATGAAAACATGGAGCCGTCTCTCAGTTATTCGAGACGCTGAGGAAACGCTAAGTTTGCTTATGAATGCATAATTTATGTGTTTACTCAACTGCCACATCAGCTTTTATATAGATTTGTTAAACGGCTTCTTTAGTTGCCTCCCACTTTACTGTTGCATACTTCTAGGCAAAACGAGGCATAGAAAAGCGGCATTTTACAAAATAAAATCAACTTACTACTTGCTATTACATCTTGTTAGCCCTGCAAGCAGACTTGGCTCGAATTTTAATAACGGACAATTGGCCAAAGTCCGTTGTAATTCCCAGTGGGTATCCGGCTAAGCGAGGGTGGCCCATAAAAATGATGACTTAATATACAAAATCACAAAACTGATGGCTTCCTCTGGGGTGCTGTTTATGTGACAAAGAGACGCGAAACGCTCGAGATTATTTCACGCTTTTCTCTATGCATGGCGGGTCAAAGTGAGAGCTGCCACTTGAGTGGAGGCCAACAACAGCCCAAAGGGGACCACCACAGGACCAAAAGCGACCCTGAAGCGAACCTCAGCGTTTATTAGTTATTAAGCGGCGTGATTTATGCCATGGCGAAAGAGACCAAATTGGAGCCAAGCTGACACTGCAATTGGACTGTAATTGTGCGTCTTAATGAGCTCGACACATACTGGCGATCTCTTTCTCTCTCTGTCTCTGTCTCACTCTGCTGCAGGACATCTGTGGTCTGTGGCACTCACTTCATTAAAACGCGCGTGTAAAACAAGGAAATAAAAATTAAATGCAGCGACAACAAGACAGAAGACATGATGTCCAAGAGAACGAAGTGGGGACTGGGATTGGGTCCTTGACAACGTCAACTGTCACGTCGTGTCGCCTGTCGGAGTCGAGTCGAGTCAATGTCATGCAACACTTGCTCTGATTTTGTTTCAATTTACATGTGTATTGTGCACGGTCTTCCGGTAAAAATCCCATTCGCACAAACTGCAAACTGACTGCAACAATATGTTTTGCTGTCCTCACAAATATGAGTGAAAACTGTAAAAATCGAAAGCTTTTTGTATTTTTTCGGAAATATTTATTGTTTTGGTGACTTCTTATTTTATAATTCAATAGTCAAAACTGATAAAGCTAAAAATCTTGAATTATAATGAGGAACAAGAAAAATGTAATACTTTAAAAAGCAATAATCTTTCAAAGAAAAATACTTTCTAAATAAAAGTTTGTTATTTTTGCCGCTAAAAGTATAGTGATTTTCCAAATTGAAGATATATTTTTTTCCGAGTGTACACCAGCCCCTTCAGTCCATTTGACTTTCTTCAAAATTGAGCTGCAACTGCTGCTGTGCGCTTCTATTTGTTTATACTTATTTCATTTTCACACTCCCAACCCTCAAGCTTACTCAAATAGCTTCCAGCAACTTCAGCTACTGATAATGTTCATCATCATCTGCATCGTGATTATCATCAGCGTTCCCATCACGGGACAAACATTTTTCGTTTGAACTTCGCCCAGCCAGTCGGTCTGCCTTCTCAGGTTACTTTGTTTTCCTTCGCTCTATTGTTTGTTTTCATTTCCGTTTCACTTTTCGTTTGCGTTTTTTTTTTTTTTTTTTTTGAAAAATGTACTTTGCAGTTCTTTTTTTTAATTCAATTGCGGACTGCCACAACCCCACACACCCCACACCCTTGCACAGACACCCCTTTTGAGGCGACGCTCAGCCAAACTCCCCCTGCGGCTAATAACTGTTTTCAGTTCCGCCACCGATTCTCTTGGCCTTTTCCGTGTCGACAAATTATGGTTTAAAATTTAAACACAAATTTGTCAGCAACTGGCAATCGCCCTGCGTGCAGTCCGACACGGGGGTGATAACTTCAAGTTCCTTATATACCAATATCAGTGAGAAAATGATAGATTAGCAACGCCCGGTTTGACAGTAAAGTCAATATACACGTATCTATGCAAGTAATTTGATTTTATGATAATGTGCCGACATATTTCAACAGAGGACACGTTATTTGATTCCTCTTAGACATCATTTTGATATTTTAATATTACTTTTTGGCCTCTCTAACTCGGATCGTTTAGAAAAATCGCCGAACCGTGTTCAAAATAATAATCAGCTCAGTTCTAAGAAAGTTATGGAAAATGGTTTATTTTTAAAAGTCTTACAACCCAATTTTTATAACCTTGCATATATCAGATCTTGATCAGCATCATCATTTTGTAAATTAATATTAATTTAAATGTCGTCAGGTTGACTGCAGTCTGCAAGGGTATCAAATCTTCCACATGCCTGATAAAGCCAATATTTCTAATTTTGGCCGTTTTTCTCCTGTAATTTCATAAAGAGAAAACTATTTCCCTGAAATAATTGTTACTCTAAGACCTTATAAAAACATAACGTTTGCTGCTTATCAAAATTGTGAATAACATTAGATAATAGTTGGCTTAAAAGAACACTGATATATACTTATAACGACAGTCAATGCCATAAAAAAAAGTATCAAATCAGTCGAAAAATGTAATTTTGGATACAGAATCGATAAAGAAACTAAACAATTATTAATTAATATAGTTCAGGTTTGACAAAGTTATCAGGAAGCGCGATCTGGCAACTTTGTTCCATAAATATAAAATATTGCCTGCTAAGCGGCAGTACAAACAGAACCAGTGAAAAAAGAGTAAAATGAGTTGAGGCATTCGCGTGTTCGCATCACAGTTTAATCCTTTTCGATCTAATCCCGCACGTGCGCACAGATTGTAGGCAGTGTTAAGACTGTGACCAACCCCAACCCCTAAGAACTGCAGCGGAAACCATAAACGACGCCAGACGATTTACCTCATTCACTCCTGCCTGCGAGGGGAGGGACAGTTGCGCTCCATTTATCATTTTCATAATGGTCGCAAAGTCAGCTCGAGATCCCGATCCGATCCGAGCGGAGCGGAGCGTGTCTGCGATGTGATATCTCACGGATTACCACACAGAAAACAGAAAACAGAAGCGATACACGTGCCCCAGTAAAAGGGGGCAGTGAAAGTGGAAGTGGGTGTTTGGAGATCGCAATCAGTTGATACACGTATATTTATGTTAATTTAAGACGACGCATTAACGGAAGACAACAAACACGCCCCAAGCCTGGAGACAGACTCTTGCCAATGGCACGTGAACCAGAAAACTTAATGGAGGCCAAGTTTTATGGTGATTATTATTAAAAATCATCGCTAGATGGTGGATCCACTGTGTGTAATTTATGTGTGGCACCTACAGTGAACCCTGTACAGTGAACTCTTGGAGGGAGGTTGTGAGTTGTGGGTCTTGCTGGCTGTCACTTCTAATTTGGGGCCATCCAAGCTAAATTGATTGATTTATTTTGGCAATTATGTGCATTTGATTAAAAGTTTAACTCCGAAGCCACGCGGTGTTCGCTAATAATATGCAGAGGATGCCCATCCACAGACAGACATCCAACTGAACCCCTGGCCCTCCCAGTAAATTCCCAGCTCTAGGAATAAAGAAAGAAATGAAAGCTAAATAAAAAACAGCATAAATCCCTGAAATATCCCACGGAGCTGGGGATTACATGGCCATGAATTGAAAACCAATTGCGCTTGGAATGAAAAATCACGCTAACAAACACAGCACAGCAGGGGGGAGGTGAGAGGGGGTTTTGGAGTTGGGAGTTGACTCAGAAATGAGGAGTGGGGCACTGTGCGCCTATGTCGCGATTTGGACAAGGGGATTTCTGTGTTTTGCTTGGTTTTAATTTTGAGTAACGAATAAATTAAATCGACCGACAGTCAAAATAATTGCCGGAAATTGGAGACATTGTTGATTTTATTTTTAACAGTCAAAAACAGACAAAAAAAACCCCTAAGCTGCTCGCATAATAAGCTTAAGATAATCAACGAACTAAGGGTGCAAACTAAAACATTTTGAACAGATATATATATATATTTATATGTATTTGTTGCTTATTACTCTTAGGAACTCTCAGACACCAACTTGTAATTCTCTTGTCTATTTATTACCTGCTCTCCCCCCTTGAATAAGTCGGACATACGCACAAATCAAAATTGTCCAGTAATAAATTAAACAAGTGGTAATTATTACTTGCTCGGCTCTTGTTTGCCTTGCCAGCAATCAAAATATTTCACCAGTCAGCAGCAACAGCAACAGCAACAGCACCATCCCCTCCAGAACTAAGTTGGGCTCGCTTCTATGGGATCTCCACAAGAAAAATGTAAATGAGTCTCCAGCGACTAATAAATTCGCAATTACACGTCGACTTGACCAGCGCATACACATGAGGTCCCCCGCTCAACTCATCAAACTGTGCAACAAAACAATACCATCCCCTCGCCCTGCACCCCTCCCCCAGCACATCCCCTGGCTGACTGTGCTGCTGGCCAGGCAATAAACTAAAAAGCATAAATTTTTTGACGCACACAAAACATCAGAATCATCAGCACTACCGGGTGCTACCAACACCCAACTAGAGGGTAGCTATTTTCATTCCAATATTTTCACGCAATTTCGTTGAGCAATCAACGAGTCAAGAAATGGAAAATCAAACGGAAAACACGGAAAATCACAATTATTTCTATAGCAGAGAGTGCATTTTAAGGGTCGTCGCCCACTTGAACCAATGTCCAATTATTGGTAGCGCTGATGGCACAAATACAAACATCTGTGACCCCGGCAGGGTAGCGTGACAGACGACCTCTGACCTCTCTGGCACTCACATTTGTTCCGTCAGCTCCGTCAAGTGTAGAAGATTGATATCCACTGATATCAGATGGTCTCTCCAGGCATCTCACATGCTCTTAACGCCTCAAATAATTATTGGTTTCATAAGTACATTTAAAATTGAAAGAGAAAATAACAACTTAGGAACAGGTATATTTTGTAAAAACATTATTAATTAAATTTAGTTGGCCTTAAGTGGAGCTTATGATTATTATTATAAAGAAAAAAATACACTTTTTAGCTTACTAACAAAATTGAACCTTTATTTCACTCTTTTTCTCAGACTTCTTAACTGGTTTTCGGCAATCCTTGCAAAAAACGCTGTACCAATTTGCATTTCAATACCCCCAGATTTATTATATCCTTTATATTATTTTATTTCTTTGTCATCTAAAATTTTTAATTTAATTTACATAATTTATGTTGTAACTTTATATTTTAAAACCTTTTTTTTTAAATTGTAGCATTGTTTTTAGTCTAAATAAATAGATTATTAATATTACTCATCTTATTAAAAAATTGATGATTGATTTCAAATATGATTTAAATTACAAATTAAACAAAAAGAAGGCAATTTATTTCAAACAGAATTAAGAATTGATATCGCTGATTATCAAATTTACTTAGATTATCAACAAATTATTAATAAATTGTACAGATTTTATTAAAAATTAAATTTACATATCTTACTTTTTATCTTAAAATTTCGAATTTATAATATAACATTCTAGAATAAAGAAATTCCGGCAGTGCTGTAAAACAATTGTAATTAATTATTTAACAAGTTAAGTTTTTGTAAAATGTTATAAAATGTAGGAAATTCTGCTTTGAATAAAAAATTGTAAGTTTTATCAAGAAAAATATCACGTGTCTCATTATAGATATGCTTGTAAGCTGAAATACTGCAGAGCCCTTGTGGAAATAAGCACGTGTACACACACTGACACACACACACACACACACACTGCACACTCTGCTTGTTGTGCCTCGTTAAAATTCCATCGAAATCACTGCGGAAAAAAACAAGCAAAAATTGTTACGACTTTTCAGACTCTTCCTCATGTTTTACGATTATTCGCAACAATTTTTGGGTGAGCGTGCATGTGTTGGTGTGTGTGTGTGCTAGAGTTTGCCAGCTCATTTGTGTGTGTGTGTGTGTGTGAGTGTGCAACACACCATGCTCCACAACATTGCTGACTTCTTTGTACGTTTTATGCCTTTTTTGCATACTTTATATAAACACATACAATACATACTTTCATGCATATGTAGATATATTTGTGTTGAATTTATGTGCGCTATTGTTTTTATGGCATGCACCCATTTTTCCATATGCCACCCAGATCCATGCCCATTGCCATTTCCATTCCCATTCCCAATCGCAATCTTCATTCCCATTTCGAAACGAACAAAATCCAAGGTTGCAAAGGCAGCCAAAAAATGTTATCCTTGTTGTGTATCCTCTGCGTGCCGATGGCTGTTTGGGGTGTGCAGCAATTGTGTGTGTGTGTGTGTGTGGGTGGGTGGGTGTGTGTTGCTGCCTTTGCTGGCACTTTTCTGCAAATTATGGCACATGAGGCAACAACAGCAGCGACAGCAGCAGCGGCAGCAGCAGCAACAAGGGCTTGCCTCGTCGTCAGCATTATGCATGATCCTTTCGTTATATACAATATATGCCAATCTCTATATCTGCCTCACTCTCACACACACACATTTATTTATCTCTATGTGTGTGTGTTGTGTGTGTTGCCACTTAAGCTGCTTATGTGGAGAAATACATAAAATAAAAGAAAATCCTCGCATAACGAGCATTTCCTTCTGCCATATTTGCGTTATTTTATTATCATTTTTCCTGCTGTCGTCCTCATTCGCTTACAAGCTCACACAAAATGGCGTCGTCGTTCTATGTGTGCATGTGTGTGTGTGTGTGTGTGTGTGTGTGTGTTGGAGTCTATGTGTGTGATTTTATATCTGTCAGATATGAGTTGCCATAAACTGAGACCAGCATTTACGCAAGTATATATGTCTAACTGAGCTGAGAATGTGTGCCTTTGATACAAATCCAATTTCTGTGCACCACAATAAAACTCAGCCCCGTTTCTGTTTCTGTTGTTGTTGTTGTTTTTGTTTTTTTTTTTTTGTTTCTTGTGGGCGGGGCAGCTGCCACTGCTGCTGCCGATAAGCGGGCAAAATGGCGCACTGCCTTATGAGGCGATTTAACGGGATTCCATGTGCTGATTATAGGCATAAATACGAGTCCCCCCAAACCAACAAAAATTTAAATAAACCGATAAACGAATCTGCCCCCGACCGAAAGAAAAGAGCTGTGGTTGTTTTCTACTTGGTTACTTTGCCAGCAAAGATACAGAGACAAGCAAGCTGCTTTAATTAAAATTGCACAAAGAAAAGAGGCGAACATGAGAAAGAGAAGAAGAAGAAGACGAAGAAGACGAAGAAGAAGAAGAAGAAGTCGTTGTCCAGGATCGCGCTCCACATCCACGCATCGCTTGTTTATGACCCGCAGCGGGCGCAACGATCAGATACAATATCTTCACCTGACACGGTCGCCGGCCCGGTTTTTGCAGGGCGAGTCTTGCGTTTGTTTGCCACTCGCCACTCGCGGTGACAATTTATGACGTACAACAAGAACCAGAACACAGGCAACAAGCAACATGCAACAACAGCAACAGCAACAACAACAACAACCTCACGATGTTGGTAGCCAGCAGAGATGCAAATGCAAGCGAGATGGCGATGCAGATGCTGATGCAGATGGAATGGAAGCTGAAGCTGAAGCTGGAGCTGAAGCTGGATATGGCCAATGGCCAATGGGGCAGCGTTTATGAAAATCATAAACATTCGCCGACGGCTGCAAATGACAACGGAGCAACGAATATGCATTTTAATAAAATATCCTAAAAGCCACATAAATCACACAACAAGCCAACTTCCAATCGGGAGTTCCTCTTTTATATATCTGGCGGCTGTCTGCATTTTTGTCACAGTTTCAGCTTCAGCTTCAGCTTCAGCTTCAGCATAGAACTGAGCAGCAGAAACCTTTTAAGCTCTTGTTTTGCATTTGTCGCTAATTGAGTTTTTATCCTGCAATAACGGTTTGTTTGTGGCAGCTTCCTGTCTTACATATGTGCCACAATATTTTTATTATATATATATATACCTTTATTTTATTTATAAATGCAAACTTCCTCTGCGTTTGGCTAAGCGTGCTGATTATCCAATTTAATGCACTAAACTTGGCCAACTTTATGCGTCAAGTGCCAAATTTGATTTTTTAGTCTAGACTTGCGCAGCCGCCGGCAAAGTTGTTCATACTTATCCCATTTCGGGGCCAATTATGAAGCGACCGGCTGGCGGCAGGTTCAGCACCAGCTATAATTATGACAGTTGACGGGCAGCCCAGGAACCCTTCTCAAAAAAAAGAAGGAAGGAAGGTACATTATACATATGTTGGTACATAAATGCACATTTTGGGTTGCGAACTACCCAAGTCAAAGTTTTAGTTTCGTGGAATATAATGATCTTGACACATTTGAGTGCCAATTTAAAAGTCACACACACTCAAACACACACACACACACACATTTAAACACACACATTAGCACACAAGCTGACTGCGATTATTTATGCAGCATTTATTTATGTCAGCATTTAAGTTTGAGCAAGTGTCAAAAGGAGCAGCAGAGCAGGAGAGGTATAGAAACAGATACAGACTCAGATACAGCTACAGATTCAGATAGAAATACAGACTACAGACTCAGATACAGACTAAGATACAGATACAGATGCAGATACAGATACAGATACAGATACAGATACAGATACAGATACAGATACAGATACAGATACAGATACAGATACAGATACAGATACAGACAAAGATACATCTACAGATGCAGATACAAATTTATATAGAGCTATAGATACAGATACAGATACAGACACAGATACAGTTACAGATACAGTCTAGTCAGCAGTCTGTTTGGATTAATGGGCCCAAAATAAAATTAAAAGTAAATATAAAAAAAATAGATGCAGCAATAATCAAGACGCGTTGCTCGCCCCCTTCGCAGCAAACATTTAACGATAACACCCAAAAGATATCAAAATCGAAATATCGTTTCACGACCCTCCTCCCAATCCCAATCCCAATCCCACCCTCCCGCCACCTCCCCACGGCGCCCTCACTCTGCACTTGCATGCGTAAACTGCTTGACAAGCATAACAAACACAAAGTACACCAAACGCCGCAACTTGACTGGGTGTCTGGGATGTCTGGGATGTCGGGAGTGTTGGGGGTGTCTGGATGGGTGTCCTGCAACATTTTTATGGCGTTGAAAACCAACCCCCCCTGCCCCCCACAACAGCAAGTAAGCCCACAAGCCCAAGACCCAGAAAACCATTCAACATGGCGTCGTGTTCTGTGTTCTGTTTCCTTTGGCTGCTTTTGCGATATAAACGAAGTTTAGCAAATAAATATAACCGTTGCGAGCCCTCAACGCCCAACATCCCCTCCCCTTCTCCCTCTCCCTCTCCCGTTCCCAGCCGCTTCCCCTGGATTGGATTGCAATATATCGCGTACGTGCCGGCATGCCATAAATATGTGTGCGTCCGTATGGCAGCCAACAGAAATTATATTTCTGTTTGCATTTGCAACAATTTATTTTGCCCGCCCACAGTTGCCAACCACTCCACCCCCCCCCCCCCCCCTGTAACCCCAATCCCAGACCCGCGCGCAGTAGGGGGTACATGTTGAGACTGCAAAATGCAAACCTGCCCCTATTTCCATAATGGCTTATGGTACGCTCTCAGTTATAAAGCCCCCAAAATGTGGCACCTGCCCTCTGTTCTAGCAAGGCAACCGCAGTTGCCTTTCAAAACTTCTTCAACTGCAACTAACTTCAAATGGGTGCCCATATTTGAGCTGCAGTATGTGGACACAGTTGCTCAAGGCAGCAACAAAAAAAATAAAACTTTATAAAAATGCACAACTATCTTTGAAGTGCTACCCACTCAGACACAGACACACACACACATTGGAGTATTCATTATTGCGGTATTTAAGCATTTAATTGCCAAAAGTAACACTTGGATTTTTAGATAAAAGTACTCCCATTGAACACCCTTAAAAAAATAATTAAATAAATTTATTTTCTACTTCAAAATATATTTTAATATAGATATATTATTTAAATATGTATTTAAAAAAAATAACTTCCGAGTATGCACTAAATACTATTTAAATTTAATGATACGAATCAAAACTTATAAAATAAAAAAAAATTAAAATATTTCTTTATAATATTATTTATAATAATACAACTTTAAAATAAATATTTTAATAAAAAATAAAAGTGAAAAAAGCCACAAAAGTCTTATAACAGTAATCTTATAAATGAACATAATTGATTTAATATATGGAAAATTAGTCTCATAAAAGTTTCTTTAGTTTTTCGAATTACATAGAAAGTGAAAATTTGGTTAAAAATTGTTGAGAAAATTATGACAACAATAACTATTAAGACGATGTATTATGCACATGTATTATTTACCAGAACTAACCTTAAACCTGTGACCAGATTTTACAGCTTAATATTCATTAGATAGGTGATGCATAGAATATAAATTTATGCATATATTTATATCTATATCTAAATTTATATATCTTAATATGTATCTACATCAAACAACACTAAATTATATGTTTCGAATTACTTATTCTAAAATTCTCTTCATTTTCATATGTGAAGCATATATTCTGACCAGCAGCTTATACACAAAAGAGAGTCTTATCCAGTGTAGAGAATTGGAAGATGCACTAAGCCCAACACTAAACTGTTTGCAAGAGCAGTGCAGAATATGAAAAATGAGACGAGTTCTGAGCACAAGAAAAGGGAAAATGCGTAGCAAAAGTAGAGGAAAAAAGCGTAGCACAAGAAGCAAGGCAACAAATTTAAAAAGTGAAAACTTTTCCAAGTAGTATTTGTTGAAAATGGGAAATTCTAAATGGGAGCGAGAGAGAGAGAGAGAGAGAGAGAGACAGCGAACCGAACCGAACCGCAGTCAACAGAGCCAAAGAGCTAAAGAGATAGAACAAAGTCGTCTGCGGCATTCAACGTTGCCTGTTGCCAGTTGCCAGTTGTCTTTGTCTGCAGAGTGCTGAGTGCAGAGTGAAAGAAAAGGTGCAAACATGGGCAAGCAGTTAATACGAGATACGGGCACATGAAGGACTTGATGATTTGATGTACCTATGTATCTATGTATCTATGTATGTATGTATGTATCAGCCAGCGCTGAGATTTTCTTTGTGGTTTCGACTTCTTTTGATAAACCATTTTCATTTTCCCACATTGTGCACACTGAAGTGCGCTGCAGCTGAAGGCCGTCACCTGCCACCCACGCCAGCCCACGACGCCGACTAACTTCAAAGAGCTGAACCCCGAAGCTTTTCTAAAGGCAGCGGCGCCATTTTAGATTTGCGGCAATGTTGGTTTACGCCCAGCGCTATTATGAAATATGATGAAATATGAAAATAATATTCCACCCTCAACAAAGGCAGAGGAAGTGTCTTTTGCGCAATCGCATTGTGGTGCTGCTGCACCCAAGCACACCACCCACTCCGAGTTAGATTTGAACATTCCCTCTCTATCTCTCTCTCTCTCTCTCTCTCTCTCTGTGTCTCTTTCTCTTTCTGTTCATGGCATGCCAATCAAATTGTGGCATAACAAATATTATCACAACAATGCCACAAATTGATGTGAGTTCAGCATGTTCTGGCCAAAAGCAACAAATGACTGAGATGAAGACGGAGACGGAGACGGAGACGCAGTCTGAGACGGAGACTCATCAATCAAACGCACTCAGAAGCTCAACCAATCATCCAATCATCCAGCCATCCAATCACCCAATCGCTCAGGCGTAATGCTCAATGCTCGATGCTCAACGCCGCCACAGAAACAACAACAATTTTCCAATTAAGCGACCAAAAATTTGAGCATATGATGATTATTGACGATAAGAGCTCGAGAAAAATAGCAGCTCCAACCACACACACACACACACACTCACGAACACACACTCGTAAAATGTACAAATAAATCGCACAATTGTTTTTGCTGCCCCTCTAACCATCCCCCCCCACCCCCTCCTCCTCCTCTACAGACCCATGCCATTTGCGACTATCTACGAGTATTGAAACTAAAAGTTATCTGCGGCCAAGCGGCCAAAACAAAGAAACTTTCATTTCCAATTTTCTTGATGTATTAAATTATTTACGCCCTCTTGAGCACAGGATTTCGTGTGCGTGGGTGACCAAAAGACCATGAGATGATTTTATATATATATATATATATATATATATATATATATATTATGTATGTATATCGGTATATGTTCATACAATAGAGCATGTGTATTTAGTTTGCTTGAAGGTCGCTCTGTCAAATACTTGCTGTGATTTTGAGTAAAACTTGACACATGGATACCTGACAGTAATAAGAATGGGAAAAATATACTCAAAAAAACAATTGACATTCTTTGAAGTTTTCACTCCATACAGGATGATCTTAAATTAAATTAAGTTAATATATATATATAGATATAGATATAGATATAGATATAGATATAGATATAGATATAGATATAGATATAGATATAGATATAGATATAGATATAGATATAGATATAGATATAGATATAGATATAGATATAGATATAGATATAGATATAGATATAGATATATAGATATATATATCGATATAGATATAATGAAAGGATCTAACTAACTGTTTATATATTTTTAATTAATTTATTCATCTGTCACATAATCATCAGTTTTTGAAGAATAGGCGAATTCAGGGTTTATATCTGTAAGAAATAGGAGAGGTGATCAACGGAGTGGTTCATTCTTGAGAGCTACAAAATCAAGGGAATTGTGGTAATTAATTGATGACTAGTAAGAAACCAAAAACTTCAATTCGAGTTGATAATTCTACAAAATTAAATTTTCATTTTTCCCATATATTTATTGTTTATACTAAAACCCTTTTCTTAGCTTTCGCAAAATGTTATAAAAAAGGAATTGTTTAGCTTCTTTCGCATTTAATAAATATGAAGTGAAAACAATCAGTGTGTGCATCGAATCAGATCGCATCAGCTGAGACGCACTCGAAAGTGTCGCTTACACTTGTTTCACTGTAATCAAAATAAGATTAACAACTGTCATCATTTACACAAAAAGTTACTAATACTTTTCCCCCCCTCGCTGTGACTGCATTGGATATCGCTCAAGCGATATTTATCGTGCATGATTTTTACAGTCGCTGCGCAAGGTGGCAGCGAAAAGAAAATTTTCTTAACTGTATTTAACTCAATTTCACCCACTGGGCCACTGCACCAAATGTGCAGCCAGCTCACATCACATCAGAGCTCCACAGCGCCATCGGCCTCTATCCATCCATCCTCACATTATGCTTCACAGTTTTGCTATGGCAACGATCCAAGAAGGGACCACGGCCAGCTCTATGGGAGCTTAATTACTTTTTAGCACGCATCATAAAAATGCATTAGATTATGTTCAAGGCTGTTGTTGTTGTTGTTGTTGTTATCTCTATGGATATTTGCAGTATACGTTTATTTTTAATTATTAATTACCGTTTTGATTAATGGTTTTGCAGAGCTCAACTGTTGGCCTTGTCTGGCTATTTTATTGGCTTATACATTAGTTCTATAAATCTCATTTCGGACTTGTTATACATATATTTAGTGAATGCAATTGAGAAAAGATTTGCAATCAGACAAAAATTATTTTAATTGAAATTTCACACTATTGCAAGTTTTTATCTTTATAAATAAAACATAATATTGGAATAAGACAAAGTAGCGAATTTTTCTAGTTAATTTACGTTAAAGTAGCGATGGAAACAAACTGTTGTCTTTAAATTTATTTCAAGTAAATATTTAAGAAGAAATTTGAGGAATTTGTGGTTAAATTTTTTTAGAAAATCAACAACCAATTTTATGGTTTTTTTGAATATGTAATTTTTCAGAATTTAAGATTTGCAACAAAAACGGAAATATTATTTTTAAACAGAATAAATTGTGTTTTGTATACAGATTTTTAGACAGACGCTGAGTAATCATTAGAGATAATGTTAAATACAAGTTAAATGGCATATATGATGCCCAGCTGAGTCAGTGCATCAGCAGCACGATCCGAATACGATCCGAGGCATGAATGATCATCTCCACAAACAACAACCATGGCTGAGCAAATAACGAATCCATGTCAGAGTCATAAACTCGATTCAAGAAAAGGCGAATCTTCTAAAAAAATAATAAAAAAACGCATACACAAAATGATGCCTAAAAATTGTTAATTGGCCACAAGACCAGTGGCAGCCTCCTCATCCCTCGTCGGATTGAAGCACACGCCAATTCTTTCCATTTGAGTGCTCCCCGATGGTATCTCTGGCCATGTATCGCAATTTATAAAAGCAACGGGCGAGCAGCGAT
Source organism: Drosophila glabriapex (assembly GCA_035042305.1). Classification (NCBI taxonomy): domain Eukaryota; kingdom Metazoa; phylum Arthropoda; class Insecta; order Diptera; family Drosophilidae; genus Drosophila; species Drosophila glabriapex. Next base: position 3,917,614 of record JAWNLN010000068.1, read on the forward strand.
TTCGCTGGAGTACCATTCAAAGATCGCTAGCGTTTGGCAGCAACCGCTTTGCCACTGGACTTGCACCGGGATATTAATACATATATATATATATAGAAATATAGCATCAGTTTGCCGAGTGGAATGACGCGTCTCGATTGGTTGCTGCTCCTGGCAACGTGTGCCGCCAGCATTGCCAGTGCCAGCGTTGAGGCAGCTGCTGCCCAAATGCAGCAGCGACGTCGCCACAGCCTTGCTGAGGCAACACCAACACCATCATCTGCAGCCGCTGGCGGAGATTGGGGTGGATTGGGACCAGAACTGGCACTGGCGCGACGCGTCTACGATGATTGCCAGGGCAAGAGCGATTTCCTCAGTTGTCTCAAACAGAAGGCGCTGCATGCTTTGACACGTGCCCTCGACCAGGACTCGATTAAGATTGTTGATGGTCTCGTGCTGGAGAAGCAGAATCAGAGCGATACAGAAAGCGTTCTCGGCGCCCTGACCGATGCCCGGCAATTTGGCAGTCTGACGCCACTCGATCGTGCCCTGCTCTCCAAGGTGGACAAACTGATGCGAACGCATGCCATGAAGATTGACATAGATTTGGATTTGGATGAGGGTGCAGGAGTGCGTGGCAATGGTGTCGGTCGCGACAAGAAGAAAAAGAAAAAGGACGATGGCCACATCAAATATGTGATTGCGGCGCTGCTAACGGCAATGGGCATTGCCGGACCGTTGGGTCTGAAGGCACTGGCGGCTATAGCTGGCAAGGCACTGGTCATCAGCAAAGTGGCGTTAACCATTGCCGGGATAATAGCGCTGAAGAAGCTCTTCTCGCACGATCACAGCGAAGAGTCCAGCTTTCAGGTGCATGCCGGCGACCACAACAGGTAAATATCTCTGTCCCAATCTCTCTCTCTCTCTCGCTCTCCACTCAGATATCCTTTAACACCCATCCAAACATCTTGCAGGCGCAACACGTATGTTTTCAGGCCCGTTTCGAAAACAAATCCTGGCGGAGGCGTGGGCGTTACAGCTGCCGGCGGTAGTCCATCGGTGGATCCATATCGCTACTACTACGAGTACCATCAGCAGTAAGAGCAGGCGAGCTCAAGTTCAAGTTGTTCGCTTGTTGTTGTGTGTATGTGTGTATTGTATTGTGTGTATTGGAGGATTTCATTGCATATGTATATGTGTATATGTGTACATGTATATGTATGCACAGTTGCAGCTAAACTACCAAAGAATCCAAGCCGAACCGAACGCAACGAGGTAACAATCCTTGGCGACCAACAGGCGCTAACTTGTATCGTAGCTATTAAGTTCTAGTTTAATATACTCTTAAGGAACAGTTATTTTCAAGTGCAATTTGCATCTAATAAACAAGTATTAAGTGTTAAAAATAAATCATGGAGTTTTCAATGCTTGCGTTCTCAAAGCGATTTTATTAAACGGAAATTTTCTGAAAGCATGAAAAATTTACATTCATTTTATAGCATACTTCTAGGCTGATAGCGTAAATGATTGCTTGGGAAATCAAAATAAGGCATACTTTCAGGCTGATACAATAACACTTGGATAGCACCAACTTGGCTAAATTACTACACATTTTTAAAAGCCAAGGTGCGTTGGAAGCGCAAATACTAACTCTATCTTACTGCATTCAAGGATTATGGAGTCATCTAAGAGAAAGAGTGCTAAAAATATGAATATCCTTGGCGGAGCTATGAGCAATTTTCCGTTTTAAAAAATGTTCTTTCATTTCAGCTGTTTGAGACTTAGACCATTTTCTTGCCTTATTCGAATCGGGTTGCTAAGAACAATTTGTGGTCCATGGGAGATCCCCGTATTTTTCTCTCAAAATGTGTTCTTAAACATATGGCAGGGCAGAGTAATACCGACAAGGCGAATACCATTTTTACTCAATACCATTTTTCTCAATTCAGCCAAATGCTGAAAGATTTTTGAAGGACATGATGCGTTGGAATCGCAAGGAACAGGGCTATCAATAAGGGATAACAAAAAGACGATTTAAGTTGAAAACAACACGTGTTTATTGGTATCAAATATATAAATTAAATATTATCTAGGGTTAATGGAATGATAAGCTGAATAGTAAATGAACAGTTAATCCGAATCATCAGATACAGTGTAGGTGATTGGGCCTCTTTTTCTGCGCCCGATTTTGGAGGCATCTAGAAGTCCTTGTGGACCTGCCGACGAACCCTGCGAAGAAATTGAAAATGAATTTATGAGTCAATTTTAAAATAAAAAGGAAATGTCTTAAGGATACTCACGGTTGTGGCAACGGATACATCCAATTGAGGTTTAGCGCGTGTGCTTGGTGCACTTGCTGCCGCTGCGCGTGTGCTTGGTGCACTTGCTGCCGCTGCGCGTGTGCTTGGTGCACTTGCTGCCGCTGCACTGCCTTTGCCTCGGCCTCGCGCACCACGTCCTCGACCAGCACCGCGTGCGGGTCTGGAAGCCGTCGCAGGCGCCGCAGACAAATTCACATCAGTTGTGATGGCACTTGCAACAGAGACATTTGGCTCCGTTTTTAAGGCATAGGCATCTAATGACTTGAGCAGATCGTCGACTTTGTTGCGCAGCCTGAAATTGTTCAGCTCATCATCGATATTCTCCAGAGCGGGCAGCGTGTCCATTAAATGTTCCACAGCCTTTTCATTGTATAAACTGTAAGATAAATAAATAAATGTAACTTTTTAATTTTTTTGTTTGACGGAATCGTACCGCAAAACGGTTTCAGCTGCATCAAGGTCGGAACGCTCGACCATGCGATAGGTGACCTCGGACAATGCCTTTGCATGCATCAGCTTGAGCGGATTTTTATCCTTGACTTCGTCGAAGTAGCGATCGAGCAATTCCTCCACACGAGCCACATTATCCACCTCGGAGTGGAGTTGAATATTAATTTGTATTTATCACTTGGGAGAGATGGATTTGCTTACCATGGCGCGCTGCATAGCATCCTTGTCCACATTTATCTTACCGGTCTTCATGCGCTTGATCAGCTTCTCAAACTTGACAACATCGGCGACGTTGGCCACACGTGTGTTAAACAGTTGGCCAAACCGAATCGTGTTGAACATGTGCTGCTCGTCGGTGTAGCGCAGACGCAGTCGGATTAGCGGCAACGTCGGCTGCTTCGGGTGGCCCGTGAGCATCGTTTTGGCCTCCTCAAGCATGGCTTCCACTCGCTTTTGGGCGAAGTCATGCACCTTGGTGGACGCATCGCCAGATCCTAGATCCAGCTCATCGACATACTCATCCAAATCAATTGAATCGAATACGAATGGACGCACCGTTTGCAGCGGTATTGGCTTGAGGTTAAACTTTGTCTTGTATATCTCCAGGATGCCAACGTGCTTCTTGATGGACTCGCCCTTGGCCAGCGAGGTGGCCACCGACGAGCCCGGCTGCGAAACGTAAAAATCACGCACCGCATTCACCTCGGGCTCAATGCGGCAATCGTGCTCGTGTCCCCAAATCACCAAGTGCAAAAACGCTGGCAGCAGCTCTTCGGGCAGATAGTTTTTGGGGCCACGATCGGCGCGATTCTGATGCACGACCATCAGATGGAACCAATCCTCCTCAGATTCTTTGGGGCAATTGATGGTCACCTGGAAGTCCTTGAAAATGCGCACCAAACGCGCATCGTGAATGTGACTCAGTCCATACAACGCCAATTGGGTTTCGCCCTTGCGTATCAGTATCGGACTAATCTCCAGCTTCGTTAGGTCTGTCCAGCGGCCAAAGTAGTTCACCAGACCCATTGTGCTCAGCAGATCCAAGGTGCTCAAGCGCCCAAAGCCACTTGGGTCATCGTGATTGCCGTGTATGGAGAACACCGGTATGGCAATGTTCAAATTGGGATCCTCGTAGTTCACCGACTGATTAACTGTGTTGTGAAAACAAGCCGACTGATCGCTCAATATCTCCAGGGACACCGGCTTGTCCCCAAACGTATAGCGCCTCAGTAATTCGATGCACCTGGGAAATATAATTGAATCAAATATTCAAATTGATATTCTATTATCCTCACTTGTGCGTAGCACTCTGGCTAGGTTCTGAGTCGTGAAAGAGATCACCGCCTAGCAAAATCATATCCACATCTTCAGACACTGCCAGCTCCAATATTTCCTCGAATGCCCTGAAACTGTCCTCGCCACGAATCGCGTCCTTCTCCGCATAGCCCAAATGATTATCGGTCGCCACCATAATGCGCATGATGTTATCAGCATCCTTTTCACCCGTATCTGCCATGTCTGCCATTTCTGCTATGTTATTAATGTTCAACTCCACACCTAAGAATTTCACAATATATTGCGCGGGCACAGCACATTAAAGAATTTTTATCGATTTATCAGAAAACAGCTGTTGCTCTTATCGATACACGGAAAGTCAAATGCAAAAAGTCTGGCAACACTGCTAGCGCCTGGTCAGTGAAGTATTTAAATTTGTTTTCGTTGCTTTAGTTGCGACAACATAAAATAAGAAATAAACATTTAATCAGTTATTGAATAATTTATTTAAATTATAATCTCAATTGTAGAAACACTTACCGTTGTCTAAAATTCGAAATATATTGCGAAAAACAATACAAATGATATTTTATTGTTTAAACTCTATTTGCTATAAGGAAAAATAGTGAATAATTTAACTCAACCAGACCATTTCTTTTGCATCGCTGCACACAATATATATACATATATATTGTACTTATCAGTTCTATATATTGAATGTGCCACCATTCCAATCACAGCCTATAAAATCGCTCTGGTTAAATCAGTTTCAATCCAAATATGGCATTATTACTTCGTTAATAACTTTCTTGTTCCTATGCCACGATAAATGGTGCACAAATGGCTTTACAATTATTGTCAATTTGTCGGCCTCCAATAAGGTTTTCAAACCAATCGAGTCATTTATGTAAATCCCCCGCTCATAAAACGGTATCACGTCCAATGAGTCATCAAAATAACTAAAATGACTAAAAACATAACATACAATTATCATAATATACTATATAATATGAATTATGGCACAGCAAAAATAACTAACCTGGATTGCCAGGGCGTAATAACACCATCGTCGGGTCCACCAATGAGGATCACTTTATCAAGTCGCACCATTCCCATTTTGAATGATGTTGAATTGGAGCTAATCTTTTCATTGTTAATTAGCGGCAAGAATTCACTATAATTCATATATAACGATTGCTTATGCGGATCATTCCAGTAGCCACCGACAGATGTATATTGACCCACCCTCGAGTAGAAAAGCTCAAAGGCCGTCTTTGCCGCCAGATCCGGAAATATTAAATGCAGGAAACTAGCTGCAAAATACAGATAAATTATGTAGAACTTGTGCCTGATTTATCTATATATATATATATATATATATATTTATGTAGATGTATTTATGGCATACTTCCGTATTGACCCGCTTGGGGTGATGATAACGAAATAAAAGTCGTGACCTTGTGATCGGGTAAACTTTGTATAGCCGCCCTCGCCAGAAGTCCACCCTGCGAGTAGCCCAACACAATAAATCCATCCGGGTGCAGTTTTCCAATTCGATCTAAAGCACAACAAACAAAAAGAATATCAACGATACTTATCCCATGGTGAAATAATGATACTCAAAATATATCTCACCAATATAGTCCCTAATTTGGGCAACTTGCCGCCAGGCATTTTCCAGGCTGTACCAGCCGCTGAACTCATCGCAATTGTACACAACTGTACCCGGATGCAGCTGTAACCGTAATACAGATACAGGATTCAATTTATTGCGTTGTCGGATTTTGACTTTGAACTCATCAAACAATAACAAAGAAGAAATGTTTTTACATTTACCTTTTCGATGTGCCGGACCAAAAGTGTCATAGATTCAGAACCCGACAGTATGCCATGGAGTATAACAACTGGCTTGTAGGCCAGCGTTCCCACAAAATACATGCTCAATATAAGCCAGCATCCTATCCTCATTTTTTCCCCGTTGTTTTCGTAATGCGTCTGAAGACTCTGTGATTTGTTTTCAATAAGTGCCATTTGCGTGGGTCTGTAAACACTTTAACAGACAACTGTACCCTGTGAAGCAGCTATGTTAACAAGAGGAGCAGAGCTGTTACAATTACAGTAAGTCTGGTATGCAGCTCCTAATAGCAAGCAAAATTTCATTTGGAATAAAAATTTAAAATTATATTGCTTATTCTATAATTAAATAAAATAAATTTAGAATTAGGTTCGTTTATTCATTTGTCAACTTACACGAATTTTGTAATGTACTTTGCACTATTGAATCTCTTCTTAAAATTTAGAACTAGGCGCGGCAAAACATTTCAAATACATATCTCTCTCTATATATATATATATTTGTATACATATATATATATTGTTACAACTTTCTCTATTTAAGTAAAACAAACCTGACCTGGATACGCGGCAGTATTTTCTTTCACTTTCATCTCTTATATAAATTACAAATGTTGGGGATCTTTACTCTTAACAGGATTATCAGGCCAGTCTGTGTTTGCCAGGTCTATAAAATACGTGTGATTCTGCACATATATATATGTATATATATATATATATATATATATATATATGTGTGTATTATAACTAATAATAGAAATCCTCGATCAGCAGACTTCATCCAGCCACCTCCTCGCTGACAAAGTCGAGTTTAACAACCTCAGCGGGTAAACATTCCTCGACATCCACTTCGTTCTCCTGGACATTGATACGATTTAGGGTCATCGAGACATCCGGACCACATTTTAATTGTGCCGTCGATGTGGTGCTAACAACATCCTCTCCACCAACAACAACAGCAACAGTTGCCGGCACCAAAATCTGTGGCAATTGCTGTTCTTGTTGTGTCGCCGAAGTTGCCGCCACAATTTGTTGCTGCTGCTGCTGTGCCGTCGTCGATGTTGGCTGCTGTATGATTATATTCTCTGTGATGGTGGGCGTGTTTGAAACGGCGGCAGCAGCTGCCGCTGCTTGCGCTGCAGCCAATGCAACTGCTTTCTGTTGTTGCATTTGTTGAAATTGTTTGATTGTCACCGTTGTTGTTGTCGTCGTTGTCGTCGTTGTCTGTGGCTGCAAAATGATTTGCTTCGCTTGCGGCTGCTGCTGCTGCGGTTGTTGTTGTTGTATGATGTGTGATTTAAAGACTTGTTGTTGTATGTTTGGCTGCACCGTTTGTATGACATGCTGGACCTGCTGCACGGGCAACTGTTTAGCCGGAATTCCCGCATCCTCAAATGCCTTCTTCTTAAGCGCCTGTCGTATTTGCGAGCTGCAAGAGTGGGCAAAAAAGTGCATTTTAAATATAATAATATTCAGTGTCATGTTCTCTCGCTATGTTTTCTGTTTTTCTCTTCTTTTTGTTGTCTGACTTACACGGTGCGACTCTTGATGCTCAGACTGATTTTGCTCAGATCGTCGGAGAAGCGCATTATGGACGAGTGCAACATGTCGATCTCCTCGTCTGTCCATTTACTGTGCCGTGCATAGCGAGGGAACATGCAAAATTAACAATTAAGCACTATATATGCATATATACAAAAGCTAACATCTGTCCAGCTTACTTACCCGGACGGAGATTCGGCATTTGGATGCAATTGCATTGTTAGATCACCGAGTCGGCTGAACGCTTGACCCGCTGCCGTAAATATTTCACCAACCTGCAAGAACAATAATTTGTGTGTTATATTTTCAGCTGTTTTGTTTTGAGTTGTTGTTGCTGTTGTTTGGCATGCGGTGCAAATTCAAAACAAACGCGCCCTCTCGCCGCCCCCAAAATGAAGCACAAACACAAAATTTCGCTACCATTCGCACCCGAAGGAGTGAGGCGATATGACAGAGACGAACACAGCCGCACACTTTTCCCGCACAAAACTCGATTGGAGCATTGTTTGCCATCCGGCGGCGCGTACGGGTTGCAATCGGTTAAATGCGTTTTGCTTTTAACATACCTTTGTTGCCGAATTCATGGCCTACTTAAACTGAATTACTTTTTTTTAATACAAGATTTAATATGAGTGTGGTGGTTAGGCGATTTTTGGCCGATAGTTGTCACTGCAACTCTTCAGCTTGCAATTGATTTAATCGCGTTATCGCATTTATCGAAACACTTCGATTACAGTGTTTCCATCAAGCACGTCTGCATTTTTGCAACAACAAAAAATATGTTCGATATATTTGAATTTAAATTTAATTACTGACTGTAAGGTTGTAAACCAACGAAAACGTTTATTATATATAAAACAACAATTATGAAAACATATTTTATGCATGAATTTCAATAACTCACTCTTCCGCCGACATCTTCGACATTTTCTATACCACACAATATTTACTTGCTCGCTCACTCACGAATTTGGCTGCTCTTTAGTTACAACCTTAACTCTAAACACACTTAACATAAATTATTTTAAGATAACTCAACAATTGTAATACTATCAATATATGACTTATTTAGAGGGTGCCGCCAGATCGGCGTCAGTGACTTTCCGGAGTTTATCCAGCTCATCTCCGCGCAATTTGAGGGCCCGTTTCGCGTACTCATACTTATTGTTTAGGGCAGCATACTCTTTTTTCTGCACCTCCAATTGGGACTGGAGAAGAGAAAGTGAATTGTGATAATTCTACGAGAATTACTATTATTAATTAATATTTCACACAGACCTTAAGTACATTAATTTGGCCAGTTGTCTGTAAGGAAATGTTGGAGGCATCGGCATTTTCATTTTGTTTTAACTTATCCTCCAAATCCCTAATTTTGTGATAACGAATGCGACACAGTCGCAAGCTTTCATTCAACTTATCAGTAATTTTCTGTAAAGCCGTCTCCACATCGGACTCCGTTTGCGTCTCTGCGGCTGTCAGCTGCTTGGCGGCTTGAGCCGTCGTCGTTGCCACTTGGCTGCTGCTGGCCGAGATGGCTGCAGATGCCTCCTGAACGTTAACCTTGCTCATCAGATCCAAATTCTTTTGCCTTAAGCGTTTGATCTCATCGCGCGCCTTCGCCTGCTCCTCCTGGAGACGTTTCTTCAGTGTGGCTGTCTCCTCCTTTAGCGGATGATTCTTCAACTCCATATTCTGAGTAGTCACGATGCTTTCAGCTATGAAAAGCTGCCGTTGACAATCCTTCAGCTTACTATCAAGCTCCTCACAGTTGCAGTTTTTATCTATCATTCAATACACAGATTTATCAACGCAACTTGAATGTTTTTGAGTTTCTAAACTCACCCACGGGATCCGTCATGCAGGCCACATGCCTCGAATCATTCCAATACGACTGACGACGCCATTCATCGTGTGTGCTAATTCGTCTATTTTTGCGTAACTCAGACTCCGATGATATGGATTTCTGTTAAATGTATACATATATAATGCTTAAATTATATCTCTTGTTGGTTTTGGGCATTCATTACTCACCCTAGGGTGATTAGTCTCACGATCCAAACTCTTTCGGGGTGCAGATGATGTGCTCGACGAATTTGAGTCAAATGATATATTGCTGCCATTGGCCTTAGCTCGCAAGTCCGACTCCAGCTTCTTGAGAATCTCTTCGGTCGTGCAGATTTTCTCCTCCAAGTTGCGCTTGTCGTCCAATAGACTAGAAATTGTGGCATCCAGGCGTAATCGCTCAGCATCAAAGTTGGTTCTATTCGTTTTCTGAAAATTTTAAATAGATGTATATATATAATATATATATCAAGAACATTCTCCAGTTCTGGCTGACTAATTTTAGAGAAGCTGCCTTTTATGTAAGTGAAGACCAACTCCAAATGAAGGCTAAAATATATTTTAGGCAACTTATTTTCTATCTTCATTTCAAATCTGAAAATTATCCTATTTTACTTTTTATGCCGCGCACCTCAGAGCACTTTGTAAAAATACCAGGTTCAAACCACGTTGTTGATAAATAAATGTAATATATATGCTATATATTTATATATATATATCTACATAACACTTACCAGCAAAGAGCGCCATTTATTGATTTCCTTTTGCAAGATTTCAATGCGGTTGCCCAGTTCTGAGCTCTTTTTACTGGCTTCCGTGGTAACTGAAGTCAGTCGTTCCTCAAGCTGAGCATTTTCCAGTTTCAGTTGCTGCAAGATCTTCTCGTTGGAGTCAATCTTTGACTGCAGCTGCACTGTGCACCGCTGCAATTTGGCATTGCTTTCGCGCTCCTTGTCCAAATCACTCTGCATATTTAGGACATTTTTCAGTTTTACTGTCAGCTGCTGATTCGCTGTCTCCAGCTCCAGTTTATTAGTGAGCAATGAGTCCAGCTGGAGCTGCAGTTCATTCTTGGAGCTCTGCACCTCCTTCAATTTGTGCTCAAATTGATTGGATTGTTCAAATAGGGTTGCCTTCAGTTCCTTGAGCTTGTTCGTCAAGCTGGATTGCTCGAAACTGGCGGCGCTCTGCATAAGCAACGTTGCCTCCAATTCGGATTGCAGTTGATCGACTTTGGCACTGTGCCTTTTAACCTCAATGTGGGTCAGCTTCAATTCTTTGTCGAGATTCTTTACTTTTTGCGTCAGATTCTTGCTGAGATCGTTCGCTGCGTTTAGAAGACATATGGTTTCTTCATGCTCGCTGTGGAGCTTATCAAAATCGATTGCCTTCAATTCGGCTTGCTTAACCTCCTCGACTAGGCCAGCAATTTTGGTACTTAATGTTTCCACCTCCTCCAAAAATAAGGCCTTCTCTGCAGCGTTGGCTACCAGCTCAGACTCCAATTGTTCCAACCTACTCGTCAACTGTTTCTGATCGTTGTGCTCGGCTTGGAGTTCGTTGTTCAAGCGTTCTATTATCGATTTGCTCTCATCGACGGCAAATTGTAATGAGCTCTTCTCCAACTTCAGGTTGTCCAGGCTAAGTGTATACTCTGCCTTGAGCTGTTCGTAGTCATGCATCTGCTTCTCGTATTTGTCGAGCAGCTCTTGCAACTTTTCATCCTGATCTTGCTTCTCCTCCAGACACTTGCTGCTCAATTCGCTTTGTAACTTCTGCACTAGCTTCTGGCTTTCATCGTACATTGATTCCAGCTCGTGTTTCTCTTTAACCAATTGATCGACTGCCAGCTCATTGGCCGCCGTAATGTCTAAGAGTTTTGTACTGCTATCAGCGCTGAGCTTCTCCAATTGTTCCTCACTCAGCGACAATTGTTTTTGCAATCGTTCCAAACTGGCCTCGTAGCGAGCCTTGTCCTCCTCCCATTCAATGTTGGATTTGCGCAGATTCGTACGGAACCGACTCTCGCTGGCCTCGATCTTCTGCAAATACTCCAGCATAGCATTGTCAAGCGCATCCTTATGCTGCTTTTGATTCGCCTCAAGTGCAGTTTTCATATCGCTCAACCGTTTCTCGTAGTCCACTTTGGAGCACTTCATCTTTTCTTCATTCTGTTGCCACTTCAGTTCAAATTCCTTTTGCGACATCTCCAGTGCAGCTTGCATTTCATTAAGACGCTTCTCGTATTCCTCCCTGGATGACTCTAGTTTTTCTTTATTCTGCTGCTCCCTCAATTCAAACTCCTTTTGGGACGTCTCCGATGCGATTTGCATTTCCTGAAGACGCTTCTCGTATTCGTCCGTAGAGCATGCAACTTTTGCTGCAAGTTCAAGACGCTGTTTCAATGCATCCACAGACTCTTCAGCCTTGATGCTGCGCTCCAGCAGCTGTGCATTCGTTTCCTGCAGTTTATCAATGCGATCGGCATCGTCCGCCAATTTGGCAGACTGTCGCTCGAGCAACTGTTGATTTTGACGAGCGTTCGCTTGGAGTTCCACCTGCAACACATCCATATTCATGCAGCGTTCGTTGAGCTCCTGCAGCTCCGACTGTATTCTCTCGATCAGTTCGTCCTTGGTGCTCAGCTGCAACTGCAGCTGATAAGATTCAGTTTTCAGATCAGATAATTTGGCTTTGAGCAGATCAAGCTCGGTCTCCGTTGCTGCTCCGCTGCTGTCGCTGTTGAACAGCGTTTGTCCGCTGCTGGACATGAGTTGGCTCTCGCTTTCGTTGAGGGTGTTCTCCTTGACCTTCTCCTGCAGCTCCTCACAGACCATGGTCATTTCGGCATGTTGTTTCTCGAGCGATTCGATTTGTCGCTGATAGTCCTCCACTTTGTTGACGATCACCGATTTCTCCAGCAGTGCCGATTCCAGATTTGTCATCTGTTCGCGCATCTCGTTGATTGTACCCTCGGTGGCATCAATCAGCATATTCTTCTCGGCCACTTCACTCTCCAGCCGAGCGATGTGTGCCAGCAATTGTTCCGTTTTCTGCTCAGCAGCCTCGGCACCAGCAGCAGTTGCATTTGCAGCCGACATTTGCTGTTGCTGCTTGAGCTGCTCTTGCAGGACATTGCACTGCTCTCGCAGACTGTCGCCATCCTGTACGCTCTCCATCAGCTGGTTGGACAGATCATCGTATTCTCGTTGGATTTCATCGAATTTAGTCTCCATTTTGGCCAGGCTCTCGATGAGCTCCTCGTTGCGCGACCTCAACTGCTGTACAAGTGCATCGTTGATCTCTGCTGTGCTCGCTGTTGCCGTTGCTGTCTGCATGAGTTCTTCTTGGATCTGCTGCATAGATACTTTCAGCGTTCGGATTTCCTCCTGCAAACTTTCGTTTTGGTTTTCGAGCTGTGCATAATCCTGCTGCAGTTTCGCATACTTTTCTTGGGTGGCTTCACGCAGCTCATAGTCCTGCTGCAATTGCACATACTTCTCCTGCATCGATTCGAGGCGTTCATAATCCTGCTGCAATTTCACATACTTCTCTTGCATGGCCTCATATTTGGCCTGCATCGATTGCAGGATCTGATTGTGTTGCTGTTGCGTCTCCTCGAGAATATTGCATTTATCCTGCAGCAGTTCCTTGGCCTCCTCGGCGGCCACAAAGTCCTGACCCAGACGATCACAGATCTGCGATTTCTCAGCGACATCGCTGGTCACCTGTTTGTATGCCAGTTGGACGCTCTCCAGCTGTGCTCGTGTCTTGGCGATTTCCACACGCAACTGTTCGCATTCACAGTCAATCGACTGGGTCCCCTCCACATTGGCTGTCATCTGTTTGTGCTCCTCCAGCAGAAGCTCGAGATTTGCGCACTTGTTGCAAATGCTTTTGCAAGTGGTTTCGATCTCGGGGCAAATGGAAAGCATGTGATCCTCCTTGCTATTGCGCAGCACATCCCTCGACAACTCGTCGAGCTTGTGTTGCAGGCCACCGATGGCGCCATCTTTCTCTGAGATGGCCGCCAAGAGCTCCTCCTCTCGCCGCTTTGACTTCGATTTGTGGTTTTCAAACTGAAATTCCAAGTCGACAGCCAAACGATTTTCCATTTCCAGTCGCTGAACGGTTTGCTTCAACGTTTGCAGCTGCTCCTCGTATGCCTCGATTTTGGTATCACCAGCCTGCTTCGACTTGGTCAGGCTATCAAAATCTTCGCAGCTACAAGTAGTAAGCGTAAAAAGAGACAGTTATTTAATGCTTTAATTCTGATTAATAGCTATTTTCGATTATAGACACATACACTACTCTAGAGCTTCACTTTATCTACAATCTAGTGCATAACTAAATGCAGATGGGCACAGCTGAAAGTGCAGTTGCAAGTTGGCATTTGCAGCTCCAAATTTGTTCACCGCACGACCATTTTGACAATTAATTATGGCCAGCGAGGCTCCCTAAAAATAGAGACTGCAGCTGCTAACCGACTGCAGATGGTGGCAGCGGCAGCAGACAACATTCCAGTTGAGGTTGAAACTACAACGACTACAACTACAACTACACACAAACACACACACTTGCACACACACACACACACACACACAGACACACGGAAGAAATGCGCTTTTATTGTTGCATTCGCTTTGAACTTATGCGTTATATTTTTACTCACAAACTTTTTATTTATTTTTTGCTTGATGCGGGGCCTCAATTGCGTTATGAGTTACATCAGAGTCACGTCTCTGGGCATTTGGGAGTAGCTAGCTACCCAAGAAGACGATATCGAACACTGAGTGTGTGCGACAGAGCGGAGCGAAACGGAGTGCGTTCAACAACAACAGCAAAGTTAAGTAAAATTAAGCACATTAACCTTAGGGCCACATTAGTGGAATCAACAATTTATCGACGACAACGATTGAAGATCGCTTATCGCTTATCACTGCTCACTTTTGTTATTTGGCATTGTCGTCAGACGTCTTCGAGCCGTCGAACGTCAGGTGCCAAATTTATTCGCAATATTGTTTAGGTGTATTGTATTCCGGTGCTATCATAGCGACGCACAAAACAACAATATTGCGTGTTGCGTATCTGAGTCTGAGTGGGTCTTATTATTCGGCTCTCGACTCGGCCGATTTGGCTCTTGCTTACTCACGTCGTACTCAGCAACTGATTTCGAAAAGACGAAAGCGAAGCAATCGCTATGCGATAAAATAGAAGAGATTTACACAAAAGTTTACCACGTGTTGACTTTGTGCACTTCGACGCGCAACTGAAGTGGTGAACACATTTTTAAATTTCCAAACTGGAGTCGCCAATTGTTAGATTAAAGCAAAAGATATTAATTAATATATTAGATATTAATTAATATGCCATGCAAAATACAACATATAACTGTCGAACGATGATTTGGACAGACAATTTTGCTCGACCTTCACATTATAAACGGAATTTCAAAAGTTTAAAGACTGACAACAATTTTGGGAAATATAAAAGATCCAACATTTTTCGATCTGTTAGGAATATTTACATTTGTAGTTTCAGCTTAGCTAGCTTATAAACTCAGTCGTAGAAGTCCCATGACAATAAGGACTTAAACTCACCGCTGCATTAGATTCAGTCGCTCGGATTGTAGCTCATCAATTTGAGCTTGTGCCGCAACAAACTTTTCGTTTATATCTTCCCATTCGCAGGCTATGTTTTGCTCTAGATCGAGGAAGGTATTCAGCTCCGTAATGTCGCGTATATGCATTGCTTTACTACATATATATATATGGTATATATGGGATGAGATGAGATGTGAGATCAACCGTGAAAAATGCAATGAAAATGATTTGTGTGAATCGAGAATAATTACTGTATTTGATAACTTACCCTTCAATTTCGCCCACGCGTGGCGTTAAGGATAGTGGTGGCAGGATTCGTTGGGTAACCATTGGGCTTGGGACAGGTCCAAAATCGAACTCAACGGCTGGATTGAATTCCTCGTCATTCTCTTCGATTTCCAGCGATTTCATAATGTTTATGGTCTTGGGTGCGTTAAGAGCACGGTGTCTTATATGCGAACCCGATGGATAGAAACTTGGTTTTGGTAGACCCGAATGCTTGGCCTGGTCAGCATTTGAACCATCTGACCCAGCTAATTCTTCTCCCGGCGCTGCCTCCGGATGCGATGTTGCCGGACACCAAGTGCGTCGGCGATTTTTATTGCGTTTATCAGCAATTGTAGTGCCGGTTATGATTTTCAGAGTATCATTCTTGATTCTCTGCTCCAACACTCTGACTTTGATCTGGCTTTCGTTACGTCGCTGTTCCTCCGCCAAGCGATCCTTGAGCTCCTTAATTTCTCGCTCAAGACGCTTCATCATCGTTGCATCCGATACGAGCTCATTTATTTGTGGCTTCAAGCGTATCTTCTTCGCACGCATCGCAAAGTTTAGCGTCGACTGCGATTCCTCCATAATCGATGGCTTAATGCTGCATATAATCGAGGTGAACGTGTTCCCACCCAGCGATGCCTGCAAAATACGCGTCAATTTGGAGTCGCGAAAATTGACGTACTTGTTGTCCTCGTTCTCGGCCAGGCTCTTGATCACGTTGCTCAGAAAGTGCAGGCTCTTGTTAATGTGACCACCCTCCTTAAGACGAGCACCCCGTGCACCCGTCTGATCGGCTCGCTCCGAACCGGCCAAATCCACCAGATTCAGCAGGCTCTGAATGACGGCATCATCGGCATTATGATCAGTTTTACGTGACTCAATGATCTGCAGATGCAATTCGTGAAGCAAACATATAGTCGAATATATATAAAAGGTATTACAAATAGCTTACAATGCGAAATATGGCATGGGATCGACTGGAACGTTCGTTCATATTGGTTTCGCCCACGGTGCGCTCCTTGTTACCCATGCACAGGAACTGGAGCAGATCATGCTCGCTGGTAATGATGCACTCCTCACAATTCACATGCACCATCCCATTGCTCTCGTGTATCTTGAGATCCTGATTCTTCTTGTTCAGCAAATCGCAGATTTTCTCATTGTAAATCTCAATGTAGCCGACGCGTATCAGAAATTCGCGATCATCGTAGAGGGCAATCTGATTAAATATCTCCTTGGCTGCCAGCACCATGACGCCCGGATTGCTCTCATCGCCCATCATGGTGTATGTTTTACCCGATGATGTTTGCCCATAGGCGAATATGGTGCCATTAAAGCCCTTAATGCACGCCTCCACAATATGCTTGGCCATGCAATCGAAGACCATTTGATTGTTCGAATGCTGATCGAATACATAATCTGCAAGAACAATTGATTCATTGAGTAGCGGCCATCTTGGAGTATTGTTGTTGCTGCTGCTGCTGCTGTTTTTCCTTACCAAAAACACAGGGATCTGCTTGGCTATCGATTAGCTGAATTGTGCGCTTGTCTTTCACCTGCCACAATGTGGTATTTCCCGGTTCGCAAGGACGCACCTTGATGCACACTTGGATAGCACTCTTTGCAGACATTAGACAAATACAGTTAAATACAGTTAAATATATAATACAATTAAACGACACTCTGCGCCAAGATATATTGATTTCTATACAATTACAATTCTACACAGTTAATTCGAACGAATACCGCTTTCTTGTGCTTCTTCTTTAAAATGTGCCAATCAGACGCCAAGCTAGCGAGCGTCTTACGTGCAACCGATAACGATAACTGTGCAGAGTATTTTATCGAACTGTTGCGTTTGCATGCGATCGCCAGCAGGGCTGGCACGCTGTACAGCCGATAAGCTCCAGCAGGCCGTTAAATTTAAAATTTTTTATTTTAATATCGATTCTAACGTTTTGCAGTATTAAAACACACACTTTGCTTGTTCTTCATAACGCAGTTTTATTTGTAATTTTAATAAATATTAATAACTTTCTAAGCACATGGATCTCTACTTAAATTGCTTATGTAACTTGTATTTAACTAACTCATTTTATTCTAGCGACTTAACTGCATTATGTGTCGGTGTGTGTGGGTGTGGTGTGGTGTGGTGTGTGTATGTGTGTGTTTAGCCACAATTGCATTTTGTATATTAAAATAAAAGATGCAACAATTGCACTCGGCATTAAGTTACAAATAAAATACAAATAGCTAAAGTAATTAGACGTTTGCAAAAGAAACGTAGCCAGAGGCAATGTGAAACAGGGAGATAATAAACAAATTTAACATACTTGTCTTTACTTATTATCTTGCTTTATTTATGAGTATATAATTTATTACTATGCATTTCCATAATCATTAAATTTATACTATATTAGAGATGACTCGTGATGAAATTGTCCAATTAACACAATTACTATACGAAAAGAAATACATAAGTATATCAAAAATTGCGCGCTTAAATAATATGCAAGTAAAATACATTTAAATTAATTGAGGTAGAAAATTACTAAAGTAACACATTTATTCATGTTGTAATAAGGCAAGTGGGGATTTCAACTCTTTTAGAGTCTCTGTGCACATCATCAATATTGAAACTAACAAACTAAACCTACAATAATAAAAACGAACTAAATTTACATTGAATAAATTGGGAAATCGGAGAGAAACCTTTTAAGTTATGTTTAAGTGTGTGTGTGTGCGATCTAAATATATATGTATATATATATATATAGATATTGAGGTATTTTTGATTCTATTACATTAACCCCAGTATTTTTGTTTTATTTGCGTGTAATTATAGCTAAGCATACAATATACATATGTAGTTATGTATGTGTGTGAGTGTGCTGGTGCCTATTTAATATATATATAGTATATATATATATATATAGCATATCTCACTTTATTGTACATAAACGCATAAATAATAATGAAATGTACACATTGCCTGGCTAATTAAAGGGAAAATCCTTAGATTCACATTTACAGACTATGTATTTATTGGCGCACCCAACCAATGCAGATAGATCCTTAAGCTACACTGAACGCAATCTGTATGTATAAGCAAGTACGGCCATAACGAATATATTTGCATGTATATGTATGTTATGTATATTTATGTAGGTAGTTGTGTGATTTTTTTTCATTTCTTTTCTTTTCATTTTTTACTGAATGTAATTACGAGTAATGAGTACGAGTGGATTACACAATTCTTTTTGCTGAGGTAGTTTTGGTTGTTTTCGGCGGTGGTTATCCGTGTATTCCTGAGATATGGTTATGTAACATTATAAATACAATACAACTTGAGTGGTCGGCTAGTAAGCATATATATATATATATATATATATACTCGTCTTCATAAAAAGAAAGTCATGTGTAAGCTCTAATAAATTGTGACATGGCACATCTGAATTTGTCTTTGTTACTCTCGAAACCGAGACGGATAAAAATATATATAAACGCCTTTTAAAAGAGTATTCGTCCTGTCCGTTTAAATGCTTCTTGTTCTTCTTTTTTTTCTCCTTTTTTTATGGTTTTTTGATTTTTTGTTTTTTGGGTGCGTATCTTCTACAACAATTTATATACTATTTACAGAGAATTGTTGACGCATTTGCAAAAATGTTTGTTAACACTAACTTACATGGTCTAGGCTCTAGGTTTAGGTTTAGCTTTAGGTATTTTGGAGTATGAGTTCTTCAATGATTTTTGAATTTGTCTTGGTTCGGCAACATCCTAAACTGCATGTATACACACAACAGGTACATGTGTATAGAAGTAGTATGTATATGTATATAGGATAAGTATGCATGTATGTGAGTGTGTGTGTGTGAGTGTGTGTGTGTGTGTGTGTGTGTAAGTATCTAGGCATCTAACTCACATACGAGTATCCGTTTAGGTAAGTTGATTATTTACTCTCATTTTGTTTTTGTTTTTGTTTTTTTTTTAAAGCACAACATAAATTCTACAATAATTGTTGCAAACGCAGCACATGATATTAGTTCATGATTCGGTTTCTAGATACCTATATAACTATCATATTTATCGTATTTATCGTATTTATCGTATGCATTTAGTATATATACTATATGTATATTGTACACGTAAACTGGTATACATGAGGATAAGGCTACTCGTTACAAATGTTCCATTTTTGTTTTGTGGGGTATACAACGGTTTGACGACTCTTCAAAAACGATCGAGTTGCACATACATATCTAAATATGTATATATATGTGCTAAGTATATCTTTTGCTCTCTCTTCCAGCTGCTCTTTATGTGTGATGAACACCCTCATCCTCGGAGTAATTGTCCTCGGCATCCGAATTGGCTGCCTCATTGTTGCTGCCCGACTGATTGTTGTCCAGACTCAGGCCCAAATCCATTGGCTCCGAACCGTCGCGCCTAATCTCCGCCTCCGCATCCGCATCGGCATCGACATCGACCTCATCGGCCGCCTCCTCGCCAATGCCAATGCCAACGCCAACGCCACCCACCAGGTTCGCATGGATGTGACCCACCGTGCTGAGCGCCAGCGCTCCATTTGCATTCGGCGATAAGCTGCCTCCCTGCTGCTGTTGGTGCTGCTGCTGCTGTTGCTGGTCACGCCTCAGTATCGGTTCGATGGAGAGTCCACCGCTGCCCTGGCCATAGCCACCGGCAGCTGATGCGCCCGTCAGCTTGCTCAGATCGAACTGGGCGGGCAGCAGGCCAGCCGGCAACTTGTCCAGACTGTGACCCATCGCATTCAATTGCGCCATTTTGGCGGCATGCAACGCGGCTGCAGCGGCATGCTCCTGCGACATGCCCATGCCTACAAAAGAGACAAGTTAAGAGTTAGTATTGAAGAAATTAGTTTTCTATTGATTGCAGATAAATATATAAATATTTATATATATATATATATATATATATAATACCCTTGCAGAGAAAGAGCCGAAAATATCTACAGATGTGCCTAATATGTCTGACTTTTAATATTTTCTGATAAATTATAAATTTATTTTTTTAAATTGAATCTTTAATATTTCCTAAAATATTATTTTATTTTAGATTTTATAAGAAAACTAGCCAGAAATTAGGTAAAGTATTTATTTAACTTGTAAGCAAAGATTCGAAATTGTGGAAATACTTCGAAGACTTGAAACTTAAGTGATTTAGGTAATTTAAAAATTGTATTTAAATTTTGTTCTACTCGATTTTAGAGGAAATTTTACAACTATTTATATTTTTTTTAAAAATGATATTTCAATTTTGTTCGAGTCGATTTTAAAGTAAATTTTAGAGCTATTTATCTATATTGTTTTAACTGGACAGTTTACACGACCAACTTCTATTTATATAACAAGTTTGTTAAAGTCAGGGTGTAAAATAATTTTGAGATTAGTTTCAAAATCGAGAGACTGGAAGGAGGCAAATCTTTCAGATAAGGCTAACCAAGAATTAAAATAAATACTTTATGTTGACTCAGATGTCGACTGCAAGCTTTGCGAACAGACTTAGATATCCTCTGATAGTTGGGGTATACAACAAGTGGGGGTTTGGCACTCACCGAACGTGTTCTCCGTGATGAACTGCAGATAGGTGTCCAGCAGCGATTGTCCAGCGCTGCTGCTGTTGCCCAGCTGAACGCCGCCGGCTGCAGCGCCCAGATCCTTCTGCTGGCCCATGGCTGCTGCGGCAGCAGCTGCAGCTGCCTCGTTTCGCATCCGTGAAATGGTTGTGTTCGCATGTCCGAAATTGCTTAGGAGACTCTCGTGGTAGCGACTGAGGTCGCTGGCACTGCCGCCGACGCCATAGAGCATGCTGCCGGTGGTTAGATCCTCGGGATCATCATCGGAATCCTCGGCATCGTCCAATGGGCCGCCGCTGGCATTGCTGAGGTCCAGCTTATGGGAGCCATTGCCACCGTTGCCGCCGCCACCGCCGCCGCCGCCGCTGCTGCCACTGCCGCCTGTGGGGGAGGCGCGGGCGCGCAGTTCAGCGGGTGATATTTTGACGCCGGCCTTGGCCAGCAGCCGCGAGGCGAGATCCGGATCAAAGGCGCTGGGCATCGGCAGCACAGGCAGATCCTTGGTGGAGATGCCGCGATGCTGGCGCGACATGTGCGAGTGCAGTGAATTCCGTGACTTGGCCACCGTGCCGCAAAGGACGCAACGATAGCCCGGACAGACAGTGTGCTTGTCCTCCAGATGGGTGCGCAACGTGTGTGCCGACCGATAGATTTTGCCACATTTGGGGCACGGTCGCGGATCGGTGGCACGCACACGCATTTCCAGCGTACGACGCGAGACTGCGAAAAGAATTGCACAAATAATTGAAATTATTATTTAATTAAAGCAAATATTTTCAATTCCCAAGCAAGCAAGAGCTGAAAAACCCCATCGAATTACTTCTGACTAATGGAAAATGATTCGTTCAAATTGGTTTTTGGTTTTTCAATAAATACCAAAATGCAGACAATTTAGTTTTTAATAGTTTTTCAGCTCTTTTTGTTTCAATTGAAAACAAAAATCCATTCGCTCGACTTTTCTTCGTTTGCTCTTTATTATTAACCAAAATAGATGTATATATAATGTATATATATATATATAATTAATTGCCTCATCGGGTCGAGTCGAGTACATAAATTGAAGATACATTAATATGAGCTACGTATTCCCCAAACAATTGGCCAACTAAAAGAATGTTTCTTTTGTAAATTATACATAAGGTTTATTACGAGTTAAGTTATATAGTATTTTGTTGGTTTCTGTATGGGCTACCCAACTGCGAAAAATTGTCCGTCTCGAAATTGAATACAATATTCACTAAATTGCTGTGGATCTGTGGATCGTCTATATTTAAATTAAACTCGCAGTTTAGTCAAGAATTTGTTTGTTTGTTTTTTGGTTTTTTAGTTTTTTGTATTTTAGTTTTAGATTTTTAGTTTTTGGTTTTTCGCTTTTTTTTGATTAACATTATAGGAACCATTTTACGTATGTTTTTCGCTCAATCTCCATCTCTTTCCATATCTTGCTATCTCTTTCCATAGCGCTCTACACATAAAGAAAAATAAATTATAATCGACAATTTTGAGCTTTTCGATTTTTTGGAATTTTCTCTAATAAAATTGCAAATTCTTCCCTTCTATCTGTGTATTTGTGTATTTGTGTCTGTGTGTGTGTGTGAGTTTTCAACTTTGTGTTGGTTTTTTTTTATTTATTTATTTCATTATTATTATTTTTTTTTTTTTTTGGCTAAAAATATATTACGCAGGCACATTCTATTTTGTAGTATCATTACAATTATGTTTTGTTTAATAACTATTTATAATTGTTTCTGCTTGGTAGTCAGCTCATTATCTACACATACATATATCCAATTTCATATCTTGGATTATGCTTAAACTATATAAATTGTGTGTGTGTGTGTGTGTGTGTGTTGGGTGTGTTTGTGTGTGTTGTGTTTGCTTTTCCTATGTAGTAGTACGTATAATACTGTAGTTACGAGTTTACTAGTTTACTGGTGCCAACTAGTTAGCTAGTTGTTGGGTATTTGGGGTATATTTAGTCCTAGCCATACCCTGTCCAAGCACACCTCTCTCTCTCTCTCTCTCTCTCACTAAATTACAGTTAACTTGCAGCTCTGCTATGCCTCATAAGTAGCACATTCCTATGGCGCTAGTAGTATTTTTTGACGGGTGTATTTTTATTTTTATTTGGTTTGGTTCTATTACTCTATGCAAACATTATCGTAATAATTTTGGTTTGGTTTTTTACAGTGTAGTATCTCTAGCCTTGCACATACACAGTAGTAGTGGAAGTACGATTTGTATGTACTCTTTAATATAGTATATCATCTGTATATGTACTATATTGAATATATATAGGAACGTAATAATTGTTGTATGCCAGCTTCTTATCGTTAACAGCAGACAACACTCTCAAAACCGCTGTCGAAGTCCCAAGCAAGAAAATAACAAATTAAATATTGAATTGAATTGAATTGAATTCAAGTATTCGGAATGTGTATTCAGCAATAGTTGTTTCAAGCTCTAATTATCTTTCAAAATCTAGCTAAAACCCAGTTGAAAATGCTTAAGAAATGGAAAACTAGAACAAGTATTTTTTAGACCTGGCTAATTAAACTATAAAATCGGTTTGTGTGCATATAGAAAAATGGATTATAGATTTGTTTAAAGTTTTTCACTCGAAATGAAACAATATTGGAAATTAATACCAGGCGACATTACTGCTGGAAGATTTTTGGGCTTCAACTGGATTTATTTTTTTGGTTTTTCTTTTTTGTTTTTTTTTTGGCTATCTACGATAGACGCGAGTGTCTCGAGTTTAGGCTTCGGAATTATTGTCGCAGCAGCTTGCAAAACTAGAAAGCTTTTTGATTTTTACGAGTGCGAATATCTGCGGACGCATTGCACCAGCTGATGTTGGCTGGGCGGCAACTAGTTGGCCGTCTCGCTTTTGAACTTGAAGTCGGGTCCGCCGGCAAAGGGGCCGCCCGAGCTGCGCATCGCCTTCATTTTGGCCCATTGAAGCGTATGCTTGATCCGCATATGATTGCGCACCGAATTCGGATGGGCGAAACGACGACCACATTCGATCACCGGACAGACGGGACTGTCGCGTGGATAATGCCGATCCAGATGCTGACGGAAGACACGCTGCTCCAGCGGGGTCTCGCAAAGCGGACAGGGTAACATATAATTGCTATTGCTGCTGTTGTTGTTGTTGCTGTTGTGACAGCTGTTGCTGTTGCTGCTGCTGATGTTGTTGTTATTGTTGTTGTTGTTATTGTTGTTGCTGCTGCTGCTGTTGCAGTTGTTGCTGCTGCCAACGACAACGGCTGTGGCCGTGGCACTGGCTGTGGCTGCGGCTGCTGCTGCTGCTGCCACAGCGGCAGCCGAAGTGTTTTGAAAGAGCTCCGGAAAATCGCGAGAACGACTCAAAGCAATTGTTCGGGCCATAAAAAGATTGGCAGTCAACTGTTGCTGATGCGAAACCGATACCGATTGCTGCAGTTCATCCAAATATTGCTGTTGCTGCTGCTGTTGCTGGTTGAGCTGCTGCGGGCGATGTTCGCTTTGTTGTTGTTGCTGCTGCTGCTGCTGTTTGTGTTGCTGCTGCTGCTGCTGTTGCTGATGTTGCTGCAGCGTTTGGTAGAGCTGGGACTCGCTGGCCTGGCACGAACGCTTCATGGTCAATGAAATGGCCGATGAGGCCGAACTGGAGCGTTCATCCTGCTGATAATCAGCCGGCTCATCCTCGCTGTCGTTCCAGGAGCGCGCCGAAGGCGTTGGCGATGAATTCGAGGAGCGATTCTTTTTAAACATGCTGCGCATATGGTTGCCACTGCTGCTGCTGTTGTTATTGTTGTTGTTGTTGTTGTTGTGTCTAATATTGTTATTGTTGTTGTTGTTGCTGCGTCGCTCGAATAGTTGCGCCAGCTGCGGTCGCTGCATTAACTTGGCCAATTTGCTGGCAGTCGGCTGACGATCGGCGGCATGTGCCTCATGCGGCTGCTCCTCGCTGGCCACATCCATCGCCTCCTGCTTGATGACAACTGCCGACTGCTGTGTGCTCAGGAATGTGCCTGTTTTAGTTGGCAGTTAATAGCGATGTGTTTTTGGGTTTGGGGAAGGAATTCAATTGGAAATCAGAAATCAGTGTAGAAAGGTAATAATATTTCTAGATCCAATTTTGCTGTATGTGTCTGTGTGTGTTTGTGTGTGTGTGTGTGTGTGGGAGTGTGTATTTCTGCAAACACTTACAAACGCTGTGAGTTATTTTGGCAGCAGCAACAACAACAAGAACAGCAGAACTGAATTTAAGTCCCCCAACTGCCAATTGCCAATTGCCAATTCCAATTTAGTATTTCCTTTTCTTTTTTTTTTTCATTTTTCATAACATATTTAATGGATTGCTTAATTGATTATTTATATATAGTGCCAATTATATTAGGGTTATTTTCTTTTTTTGTAGCGAGGGTAACATTCAGTTCTAACAGTTGAAATTGCTTTTACTAACCAGACACAGAAGAAATAAGGATTTGTTGCCAATTCGTTTGTCTTAAGGAACTTGATTAAATACATAATTACACATATAGATTATAGTTATATATATATGTATATTGATATGAGTGAGACAGGCAGGCAAGCATTAATAACTATGTACACAAATCAACTAAAAATATGCAAAAAACAACTAATGCTAAAACAGTGAAACTCACAAAATCGAAATCGAAATTAGGTTGCCAAATAGTAGCGAAAACTACTTAATTTATATACAATCGCATCCAGGCAGATTGACACTTAATCCAAGCACACCCGTACCGGATTAGAAACGCAGATTTTTTTTCGGAATCCGTGACGAAAGCCATTGCCAGGAGGAGGAGGGGCTGGATGGGGTTGAGAGTGTAAAAGGTTTAAAGGCACGGCACATCGCGTGTCAGGCAAACATTGTCGGATCTAACTCTATATATATATATATATAAATATATATATTATATATAATATGTATAGAGAGTTCTTGCATGTCGTGCACACACACACAGGGCGTGTGTATCTGGATTCGCATTTGGATATCGTTTCAATATTCGATAATAATAATAAATATTTGAAAAATAAAACGCAATTAAATGTGTAGCAAATTGACGAGGGCGGCGCATATTGAGTCATTTGATGGCCAGAGAATTGCAATGCACACACACACACACAACTATGGCTATTAGGGGCGTGTCAGATACACACACACACACACACACACTAACACACATATGTAAAAACCCATTTAGAGTGCATGACGCAAGAGCTCACAAAATGAAATCAAATTAAACAATTTACTTCTGCCTTTGTGCGTGACAACTCAAGGGAGAATGCAAACAAATTTTTGTTGCATACATAAATGTATCAAGTGAAAAATATAATAAAATGCCACAGAATAAAATTGAAAATACAATATGCATACACCTCCCTTATATACCAATATGCACATATAAATACATATATATATATATATATATATATATATTTAGATATATAAATCGATGCACATATAATATGCCACATGCCCCAAAGGGGGCGGCCGCATGCGAGTCTTACTTGAAAGCTGCTCGATTGGCTGCCGCTGAAGATGGCTGTAGAGAGCACTACAAAAGGGGCAGCTGGAGGAGCTAACTGGCCCAACTCCTTTGACTAGCCATGCAGATTTTCAAATGTGTCGCATTTCAAAATATCCAAGTGCAGCTAAGTGTGTGTTGTGTGTTGTGTGCTGTGTGTGTGGCCTGGCTGCAAATGACAGCGAAAGAAGACACCTTTGTGTGTGTGTGTTGAGGGGGAGGTCTACAGCTCAAATCAGGCGTAAGATTTCGCTCCTTGCCCCTCCCTTTCCCCTTGACTGCGACTGCTGCAATTTTTGTTGCGATTGCCCACTCAAAAGATTCATTGTCTGTGGTCGACCAGGTGCTCGGGCATCTTTTGGGATGTATTCAAGTGGTTGGTTGCACTGTGCGTTGGCCTGTGCGTAATCAAAGTAGCTATATGCGTCTCCCATCTATGCCCCACTCTACTGCCGCTGTGCATAATTAATGAATTATAAAATGCATTCTCAATTTTCTTAATAGTTGTGCACATTTTCCCGTCTATTTTTGCCAGCGGCTCAAATTACTTGTTTCATATGCTTGAGCTGAGCTTCCTCTCAGCTGCATCAGCAGCGGAAGCTGGTTGTCTTTAGCTAAGCAACAAATAACTACTTGAAATGCTGCATTTTATTAATTTATGCAAATTCCTAAAAAGTATATAGAACCAATAATATATTGGAAAATGCAAAAAAGACAGTTTTTATATTATTATTATTTAATTGTGTGTCGAAGTAATGTTTGTAGAAGTTCATTCTTAACCAAGGATCAGTCAGAAGGCGAATTTTAATTTTATTTTAGTTGTTGCTGGAAAAACTTGTTTGTGTATCAAATTATCCGACGCAAGTTCAACAGTTATGCGTTTTATTGCTCCCAAAATTTGGGCAACATTTGATCAAAATTGCACTAGTCTATCAAACAAGTCATAAACCTTTCAAAGGAAAAAATAAATCGTCCTTTTCGATTCAAATGCATATAAAACGTAACAAAAAAATGATTGACAACATTTTGTTGATGCTTTATTTTTACTGTACACAAACTATTCTCGCTTCAGCTTTGCTCAATTGTATTTCATGAATTGATATTTTATATAGGGATTAGCATTTTTATCAATCGTTTTAAATACGTCAATTTGCTTAAACAAAACTTGTTCAAAGCAACCGATTTGTATATCAAGTGTATATTTAAAAACGGACTGTGCAAGCTAATCACGTTGCAAAGATTGAAATAATGTTTGTATTCAGTGTGTGTGTGTGTGTGTGTGTGTGAGTGTGTGTGTATATATATATATGATATAGGTAAATGTTTGTAGTTGTGCTGGGCCTAAATGACCTGGGCTTGGTGCTCCGAACTCATCAATTATGGCCGCATGCGAAGGCGCCGCTGGCCGCTTTGCTTAAGGTGTCCCATTTATGTAAGACATTACACACACACACACTAACACACTCGCACACACTCGCCCACACACAGGTCGAGTGAGAAATGTAGAACAATTGCATGTGGCACCCCCCATTGCGAGTCTTAATGGTTATTTAAAGTCACTTTGCTTCGATCCAGATACAGATTTGGATTTGAATAGGGATTCAGGCATTCGACTCGCATGTTTCGCTGCTGTTAGCGGCAATGGAAATTAGCTTTATTAAAGATAAAGTCGAGGCGCGAGTTATACTTCGCCCTGGTCATTAGATATAGACATATATATATATATATATATATATATATAGATATATATATATGGATATGTGCATGTATTTCAACCCCGCATTTTGCATTTCGCTGGCAAATAATGAATTTTTTCATATAAATCACTCGCGTCAATGGGAGAGGCCCATTGATATTATAGACTTAGACCGATAAAGAGGGGGGCGGGCCCTCAGCATGTAAATATTTTATCTTTGTCGATGTGAAAGGGTTGCCCGTTAAAGAAAATTAAGGGCGGCGGGCGGTGGGGGTGTGGCATTCCTGTGTAGGTGTGTTTAATGGTCATTTTTCGATGTCTTGCGATCGTTATCACCTCAACTTATTATTATTATTATTATGCATATTTTCTTCTTCTTTTTTTTTTGCCTTTTGTGGTGGTTGAAGTGGAAAATGGCTTTTCCGGCCGTGGTAATTTGGTCGCTGTTGTTCTTATTGGAATTTATTACTTAATAAGTTGAAATGCTTCTTGACATTTTATGTTGGTTTGCGTTTCCTTTTTTTTGTGCGAACGATTTTTACGAGCGCCGGCTCAGCAAAATTTTGGCATCTCTTTTGAGTTTTGAACTGAAAGTTAATTCCACAAAATCTATGCAGATAATAAAACTATAAAAAGACGTCAAAAACTAGTTGACGGGGTTGACGAGGGGGCGGGGGAGGGGGAGGGGTTATAGTGTAACGCTTTTATTATTAATTTTTATGTGCCATTTTATATTTGTGCACACAAAGTTTATCAACGAATTCGCCATAAAACACGTAATACAAAACGGATAGAGAGAGAGAGAGAGAGAGAGAGAGATAGAGAGAGTGAGAGAGAGTGAGAGACATACAGTTGCTGTCTGAAGTATTCGGACAACGGATTTTCTGACAAATTGGCGACGCAGTTTTACGAGCGTCTACTTTACCCCGTCTACACCCCGTGAAGCCGTCTCGCCGCAGTTGTGATTGAATTATTGATAAAGTGATTACAGTCCAGCTTCGACTGTAAGTCGAGCGATTTCATAAACTGGACAGGCCGTAAAAACCGTTGACTGAATTCATTAGATGCGAGCAGCGACTTAATTAGCTGCAGTCCACGCCGGAGAGCAGTGGAGCAGAGTGGGTTGGCCGAGGCCGAGGCCGAGGCCGAGCCTGAGGCTGAGGCTGAGCGCAGGCGTCTCAAGATTTATCGGATACCCATTTTAGATTGGAGCACACACACGTTGTCCAGATGTCAGGCGACACACAATCCATCTCCGTATTTGTTTATCTTATGCCACATACGCAACAGCAGCAACGACAAAAAAAATAAAATAAGGAACGCTGCAAACTTTGCTGCTGCTGCTGCTGCTGCTGCTGCTGATGATGCTGCCAGGGGGTTGTAAATGGAAATTTTAGTATTAGGGGGGTGTGAGGGGTGTGGCTGGTGCTCTTAAGGCTGTACATAGCTGGGCACGTCCGCCAAGTCCAAGCAAAGCCCAAAAGAAGCAAAAAAAAAGAAAAAAAGAGAAAAAAACAAACGAAATGTTGTTTAAACTTTGCAAACAAGTTTGCTTGTTTTTCTTTTGTGTTGCTTCTTTTTTTCTTCTGTGTGTATTCGGGATTCACATTCTCATGGATGGCATTCGAAATTGAAAGCGAAATTGCTGTTGAGCATATGTGACAACACACACACACACACACAGAGGGACAGCAGCAGTGGCAGCAGCAGCAGCAGCAACCTCAACCTCAGCCACAGCATCAGCCGTGATATATTAACTGACATCGCAACTAACTTGAAGGCGACGCGGCAAGTTGTGTCCAACATTGGAAGTGACGACAAATGCATATCCCAGACACACACACAAACACCAATACAGCTAATCCACACACACACACACACACACACACCTTATAGACTCAAAGTCAAAGTTATAATTTATAGTTATATTTACACTTCATTTCTGTCATTACAATTTATGTGAAATTATTGCTGACAACTAAGCACCTTATTTATATTTATTATTATTACATTTCTATTATATTTATTATATTTATTATCCAGCAAAAAAAAGTGTTTCGGCTTACATCAATTGATTTTTTTTTTTTTGCATTATAAAAGCGAAAAAATAATAATAAAATTATCTCAAAAGTAGAATTTCAATTTTGTATGCAAAAAACTGAATGTTTAATTTGTGTTCCATAAAAATAACAGTTGCTTGAGTTGTTTGTGCATAATTTGCTTATTGCGATAAATAATAATAATAAATGATTAAATTGTGTTTGTTAATTTTAAATTTAAAACGAGTTTCTTTAGATGGACAGTTTGCATAAGGCAGACAAGAATCCAGAAGAACCTTTTTAAGCCTTGCATTGTTGCCAGCATGAATCAAGTATTTAAATGATGTTTTAATTTGTGAAAGTAATCAACAAGAATATCTCAACATGCTAAATTAATCGAAATATGCATTTAAATATAAAATAAACAAAATATAAGCATGCAATATGAATATATTTGACATATGCTAAGAAATAAATAGACTTCGCTGAGTTTTGAGCAAAGGCTTCTTATTGATAAGCTTTTAAGCCTGATTAGCTTACAGGTAAGGTAAAAGTGATCAGTTAATAATTAAACAGAACTGAAAATGTTCTCTGCTTGTTTAATTGCTTACTAAAAACATTTCAATGGCTATAAAACTTAAATTTAGCAAAATTATAAAGCGCCTTTTAGGGTTATACAAATAATGTGTATAAGATTTATTTGGTAACTGGAATCTCAGTTTAAAATATATATAAAATATAGCTTAAAATATTTGCATTACTTTCTGATGATTAGCAATCGAAAGTGTATTCAAGCGTCGGCTTGGCAAGCACACTTTGCGATTATGTTTGCTTTGGGCACTTGGAGATTTGGCGCAGCATTTTTATATTTGCTGCTCGTTTTTTTTTGTTGTTTTTTTGTTGTTTTTTTGTTGTTTTTTTTTTGGGTGACGAATGGCGATAATGCTGTTTGTTGTTTTAACTTTCGAAATGAGAAAAGTTTGAGACGGGTCGACGCGAAGTCATAAGCCAAAGCAAACGATTGAAAAATTGCATATGTTGTTTGGCTGTTGCCGACGAAGGGCGGCGGATGTGGCCAAAAGGCTGACTTTGAGCAACTGGCAAGTGTTGCATAGTTTTGGGGCTGGGCGGTAAAAAAATATGACGGCATGCTTTCCAGCATAGCCAGCAAACGAAATTAGCCTGCTGCACACACACACACACACTCGCACACTTAGTTTAAACCCTGCTTAGATGATGCCCTCTTGCGGTAATAAATTAGTTACGGCAGAGATGTGGGCCGAGCAACAACAACAAGACAATAATACAACTAGTCACACACATGTGTGTGCGGGTGTGTGTGCGGGTGTGTGTGTGCGGGTGTGTGTGTAGATAGATAGACAAACAAAACGGGAGCCCACAACACAAAATGGGTGGACAGCTGTAGAGGACCAAAGGAAAAAGTTAAAAAGGATAAATCGCTTGTGTTCATCGCTCTTCGCACATAATAAATGTATCTTTTACTTGCGCAGCTCGAGAAGAAGTTGCCCCGACGCTGGCGTAAGTAACTCTTGGCCCCAAACCGACCACCCATCAGCCAAAACAGCAGCAGTCGCAGATAGAGCAAAAGAGATAGACGCCACAGCCAGCAAGACAAAGAGTAAGAGAGTGGGAGAGAGAGAGAGAGAGTGAGAGAGAGACTGAGAGTGTAAGAGAGAGAGAGAGAGAGTGAGAGGTGCCCATATGTATGTGTAGTATATAAACTTAACAGCATTTGGCTATCTTTTTGCAATTGATGTATTACACATAAAAGTTTTCAGACCCCCCAACCCACTTCCACTCCCACACACACACACACACACACACACACACATACATATACTTGCCATGTACTCGAATTGCTATTCCTATTTCTATTGCGCTACACACACTGACACACACACACACACACACACACAGACACACACACACATGTGTGTGTAGAGAAACGTCGACGTCCAAGACATTCAGAACGGCCACGTCCGCAAACAAAACGCACGCATACAATTACAAAACAGTTACACGTATGTGAGCCAGAAGCCAAGAAGAACTACGCGAGCACTGTAGGGAAGATGGGGTCCTGCGGGGGCGGGGAAAAGTGGTCGGGTTGGGTTTGGGTGTGCAAAAGGAATATTGTTAACCGACTGCAAAATAAATACAAAAACTTTTAATGCCCTCGGCTGGCGTCGCAAGCGTTGAAAAATGCTCTCTGCTTCTTACACACACACACACACACACACACACGCGCACACACACGTGCGGATGTGGAGTGGGTAGCGCTGAGTCGGGGTGGGGGCAGCGGGCACGGACAGACATTGAACGTCTTCGGACTCATTGCCACTTGCAGAAAGGAACTACACACAAGCATTGGCAAACACACAGACAACAAGATGTATGTATATAAATATACATATTTTTATATATACATATATATACATATATATTGTATATGTGTGTGTGTGTGTGTGTTCATATAAGGACATATGCATGCGAATCCTCGCCCTCGTTTTGCGTTCTCGCCCATAACTCATCTATCAATTTTCACGTACTTGGGCCGCAGTTGCTGTGCCTTTTTGTACGGGCGTTTTTGGGTATTTGGGTTTTGGGTTTTGGGTTTGGGTTTGGGTTCGGGTTCTGGGTCTTAAGCTTGGACCTTACATCTTGAAATGGGGCGTCTTATTGCTCAAATTGTAGCCTTTTGCTCTGACTCGCACAGTGGTTCATAATCAAATTCAAATTCATTTAAATATTATACTTTAATTTTAAATTAATTTAATTCATTGTTTACACTTTGCATTCTTTCCTGTCTAAGCTGATATTATTTGAGGTTAAGTAACCAAATAAAAACAGATATATTTTTTAATTAGTGTAATATGTGTGAAATGATAAAGAAATCGGATCTATTCTTTGATCAGACTCAACCAAATCTATTTAAATTGGACCACATTTAAAACTAGAATATACTTTTCTTTTTTATTTTTTATCACATTTTTTTTCAAGTTTTTCAATTATTTCACCATTTTTGTTTAGATAGATGCATTATCTCTTTAAAAATAAATACTTGTAGTTTTTATGGCATTAAGAAAATTATTTAAGCTTAAAAAGTATAAGAAATAAATATTATTTTTAATTTAAGTTGTTTACATTTGTTTATTGCTTGGTGACCTCTTTTTAGAATTCAAATACGCTTTTAACTAGCTCAGAGTGAGCGAAAATCATATTTTTGAAGTTTTAATCTTATATAAATAAATGTATATTTTAAGTATTTGTATTTTTCTGTGATATTAGATGACATTAAATAAATAAATAAAAATCAAATAAAAATATATAATACAGGAACAAAATCCATTCAAAACTTGACATAATTCTTCATCACTCAATTCAAACTAATCAATCACTCAATTCAACAGTTAATCAGAACACAGACTTTTATATATATATATATATATATATATATATATATAATATAATTATTGAACAGTAGAACTTGTGGATATTAAATGAGTGTAAAGTACTTTTAACTATCAATTCTCCACTGTGCTTGGTGGGTTGAAAAAGCCGACGACTCCTTGGGGCACTGTGTGTGTACTTAAAGTTTTCTCCTTTACACACACACACACACACACACACACGGAGATACACACGCATGCAAACCCAAATACAGAACATACAACATACACAACAATGAGAGCTGACAGCCCCCGAAATGTCATTCTATCTTGGCGGTCATTAGAAGGGAGTTCTGTCTCGACAGACCTTGGTTTCTTGCCTGTTTGTCGGCAATACCCAACCCACAACTCCCCTCTCCCCCTCTCTATCTCTCTCTCTCTCACTCTTGTACACACACACAAACACACACGCAGACTGCGTCTAAGGATGTTGGTTCCTGGCAAGCAGTTGGCTCTTCGTCTTTTGGCCAAGATTATCTCCTTTACTTTTGGTGGCAACAACTTTTTGTGTTGTCCTTCGCCGAATTGTCTGCTGCTCTTCAGTTCCTCTCCACGTTTTGGCTCTATTCGATTTCTGGCTCGGTTCTGCATGAAGTATTTTACTCTTTTTCCATATACTCACACACACACACACACACACACAGAGATACACACACACATACAGAGATACACACGCACACACAAGGGACCCATGGATATATTAACTTGGCTATTGTTTTTGTAGTCGTTGTCGTTGTTGGTTTTATTTTAACACGCCGCATGCAGCCCAACTAGGCACACACACACACACACACACGCACACAGATACAAATGTATATAAATATATCCTTGTATGTGTGTGTGTGTGTGTGTGTGCTATTGATGCGGCTAGTTTGATGTATTACCCCAAAAAACGAAATGTCTGTATCGCTTATGCGGGGCCAACACAGAATAGAAATGGGCATTTTGGCATTTCGATTTAGTGGCTCACACACACTAACACACACACATACTAACACACACATAGACATAGACATGTGCGAATATGTAGAGAGACAAACGATGATTACGCCATCGGATGCTCTCATTCTCGCACACACACACACACATACATATATAAATATCCCGGGCTTTGGCTGAATTTCCTTTCTCTTGTCCCCTCCTCACCTTTGCTGTGCCTTGCCGTCTCGCTCATGCGGGCCTTTTTATGGGCATTTTGTATAATACATCATCGACAAACATGTTTGCAAAGTGTGTACGAATATTATATGGGAATATAACTGTTATTGTTGTTGTTGTTGCTGTTGTTGTTGCTGTTGTTGTTGCTGCTTTTTGCGCACGCTTTTGCTTTCGTGTTTTGCCTGTGTGCCTGTGCCTGTGCCCGTGCCCGTGCCCGTGCCTGTGTCTACCCCCCACCGCCCACCCTCTCGCACCCCTCTTTTGAGGCTGGCCAAAGCAAGAACAATTGCAAGGACATGTGCGATGGATGCTGACGTTGACGCCAATGGTGTCGCTAATGGAATGGCGAATGAAGCAGCAAAAGGGAAGTTGCCAAACTATAACGGTATACGGCTATACAATACGGGGCCAGGCGAGGCCAGGCCATGCCAGGCCATGACAGGCCATCTGCTGATGGGGTTGGATGGTTGGCTGGTTGGCTGGCTGGATGGTTGGATGGATGGATGGCTGGATAGATGGACGCTGCATGGCCCAAAAATGTATTCGCTTTGAATTATTCCCCAAAAATATATACGGCATCGACTGCGCTGTTGACGTAGACGCCGCTGTCGTTGACGCTGACGTAGACGCAGGCAGCAAAAAAGTTTGCCCAAAAACTTGTGATTGTTGTTGTTGTTGTTGGGTCGCCCATTTTGGGTGTGTGTATTAGTGTGTGTGTGTGTGTGTGTGTGTGTATTAGTGTGTGTGTGTGTGCGTTTTTGGTTAGTTTGGCGTACAGTTTTGTGAATTTGAATTAAATGTACATAGTTTTAGATTGCGTAATTCATTAGTACAGTCAGAGCAATGCTAGACCTAACCAGCACCCCCCCTGCCCCCTCCCCCCCTTAACCAACTGGCAAACAACCCACACCCACACCCACACACACACACAGCTTCCCATCAGCGTGCACACACACACGGAGGCAATGATGAACGATGTGGTCGTATGTGGTTAGCATTGTGTGTTGGGGGTAATTTAGGACGAGCAAAGGGTGCCAACGGGGTCTGTGGGGTGTAGTGGGTGTAGTGGGTGTAGTGTGTGTAGGGGGGGAGTGGTGGGGCGTGACAAAAGCAAATAAGCATAGTTTTAGTTCCACACTGATCCCTTTCGATGCCTGAGCCAGCTGCACTTCAGCGAAAAGTGAACAGAAAATAGCTAAAGATGAATTGCTCAGCGGCTGCTTGAGGCAGTTACGCTCTCAAAAAGCAGCAGCAGCGGCGGCAGGAGGAGGGGCAGTTGTAGTTAGTTCGTCCAAAAACTCACGTAAGCCGAGCACAAACATCTTCTGTCCAAGTCGAACCACTATTTATGCTACAATTTATTACTTTATGAGCAGCAGACGCTCTCTCCCAGTCCCCAGTGGGGGATGAGTGTGGGGAGCTGCTGCGAGTCGTCTGCGATTTGCCGGTTGGCGCTTTGTTTACGGGCCAGCGATTGTATTTAACTTTTGTGTGAGCAAAGGGTGGTGCGGGGGGGGGGGGGGCGGTTATGGGTTGGGTTGGGTGCTGGGTGCTGGGTGTTGAATGAAATGCGATGGTAATGAATGTATGAATTTTAGAACGCAACTGAAAACTGGCAACGAGAGACACAGTCGGCTCCTGTTGTTTGCCCACTATCAGCAGCCAGGCAGTAGGAGGGGCAGCAGCAGGGGAAGGAGTGGAGGGGGGGGGGGAGCAGGAAATGAGTAGAGGAAGTTTTAGTTTCATATTCATTTCGGGGTAGAGAGTTGCGGCTTGGGTTGTGCTGGGGTTTTTTGAGCAGGGTGCGGGTAGCAGAGTCATTGCGATAGCGTTGTTGCCACTGCGGTTGGCACCCAAGCAGAGCACAGTAGTGTATAGTGCCAGCTCACTCTAACATGCGTGAAGCTGTGTGTGTCTCTGTGTGTGTGTGTGTGTGTGTGTGTGTGTTAGAAAGTTTGAATTGTATTGAAATTGTATTTTGTTAAAATTCATGTTTGTTATTGCTGCTCGTGTTGTTGTTGCAGTTGTTGTTGTTGCTGTTGCTGTTGCTGTTGTTGACGTCGTTGGCCAACCATTTTGTCGGCCTGTCGCTTTGTGTGTGTGTGTGCTTTGTACGTATGTGTGTGTGTGTGTTCGACTGAGCGTATGAGTAATTTTATTTTACTGCTCTCTCTCTGTGTGTGTGTATGTTTTTGCGCCTGTGTGTGTGTGTGTGTGTGTGTGTGTGTGTTTGTGTGCGTGTGTGCGTGTTATTTGCTGGTAACACAACTAAAAACTCTTTTCCACATATTTTTCGTACATTGAAGACCCATTGCTGTGTGTGTATTTCTATGTGGCTTCTGTTTAGAATTGTGTGTGCGCATATCTATGTGCTTGTATGTGTGTGTGTGTGTGTGTGCGTGTGTGTCGAGTGTCCAGGCAAATAAATCGCACAGCAAAATAAATACGGCAACAATAAATCAATAAGTACACTGTGCGACTTGTTTAATAGAGCACTTAAATGTAAATCGTTGGACTACATCGAAACTAAGCTCAATTTAATACAAGATATAGCCCAGACATCGAGCATATATCTCTTCAAACATATATATATACAGTTGAATACATATATGTATTGGACTAGTTGTATTTGAACTATATGCAACAAAAAATGATGGCACATTGTTTCACTGCTTCTCATTGGCGGTCAAATTTGGCTTTGGCTTTGGGTTCAGGGGGATTTTGGGGGGCAGCTTCATGAATCGTTGCCACAAATATATATCATCGACACGTTAGACACACACACACACACACACACACTCGCACACACACTCGCACAGACTTGTGTGTGTATTTGGTTTGAGTTCCACAGGATTCGATCGCACAAATTGCTCATTGCTGAGGAAATATTTGCAATAAATTTAGTTTATGGCTTTGCCTGTTGGCAGGCGCCTGACACAAACACATACCAAATCTCACATATATGACCCCATCACACCCCCCCCCCCCCTGGCAGTCCCCCCTAACTCACCCGCACACACATCAGTTCACACCCTGTGTGTGTAGGCGCGTTCAATGCTGTCAATGCCTGAATTATATGCGTGTGTGCGTCGATACTTAGAAATATTAAAATGCAGCTCTCATCCTGTCAGATATTGCTCCTCGCCCCCACCCCCTTACTGCGCCCTGCGGTCAGTACACACATAAACAGGAGATATATCCGCAATACTGCTTATGGTTGAGGGGGGAAGCGTTCGGTTTATTGATGTAATATCCTTCAATTATTATGGATATTTGGCGCATTTCTGCGTATCCGGCCATATCCGGCGCAAGTGTTGTGCTAATACGAAAGGGGTTGCGGGGCAGCCAGAGAGTGGGAGGGGGAGGGGGAGAGGGAGAGGGGGTGGGGGGTGCAAGAGTGCCCCACCGAAGCGTATGAAGCCGCTTAATTAACTGACCCTAAACAGAAACCAACGCAAAATACGCTGTCAACTCGTAAGAAGAGGAAGACTAAAGAGGTGGTAGCAAGGGGGGGAGGCGGGGGCAGGACTTAGCTGAAGGAAATGAAATGCAAACAAACCATGTGTGCGTGTGCGTGTGTGTGTGCGTGTGCGTGTGTGTGTACGCAAAAGGATAAAGAGAACTTCTCAAGTCGCTCGTCCAGAAAGAAAGAGCCAAAAGCTTGCGCTGAAGGTGAAGCAGCAAGTCAGAGAGTGGCAGCGGGGGCGGATGGGACAGATGTGGGCGGGGTATGGGGCAGAGCCGAGCAACTACTCTAGCATGTGCGGCAATAATTCATCCATTAAAAGGGATATCAATGCGTCAGTGATGAAGCGGAGAGGGCTGAAGTGGGGGCGAAGTTGGAGGAAGGGTTGCTGAAGATGAAGACGAAGTAGCAACGGGGTCAAATGGAAAAGGCCGAAATAAAGGCAACCGTCGCTTGCTCTGCCGTACAACTTCCGTTTGAAAACCGCACGCACACACACCACACACACACACACCACACACACACACACCACACACACAGCAGCTGGTAATACAATCGCCGGAATTTGAAAGCTGAACATTTTTTGGGGAGCTGCTCATCGCCTGCTCTCGGCTCTTGGCTATCAATGGGTTCGAAAGCGAGGCAAATAGCACTCAGTCAGTCAGCGACACATGTATCCATAGATATACACACACACACACACACACACACACACAGGCCAGCTTTGTGTGATAAGCAAAAATACCAAAAAAGGTTGCAGGCGAGAGTTCGTTTCAATGCTTCGGCTCTGTCAACGGCACGTGGCCCAAAAGAAGACGCTGGCTAAAGACGAGCTACAAGGAGGTGGAGCTGTAGCTGTAGCTGTAGCTGTAGCTGTAGCTGAAGCTGGAGCAGGACTTCAAATGGACTCAGTTGCACACACAGACACACACTAACACTTACACTTGGACATGGCGGCATCCATATGGATTTATGTAAATTCCATGGCCCAAAAATGACCTTTTTCCATGCGGCTGACGATGCCGTCGCATAGAGTACGCCGTATTGGGCTACGTACGTAAGTACGGACGTATGTGTATGTGTATGTGTGTGTGTGTATGTGTGTGTGTGTGGCATGGTTTGTGTCTTTGACTTTTGTAATATTTTGTCGAAATAAATTCGCATTTGAAACGGATTCGGATACGGATTCGTAGGCGAAATCCTTAAGCATAACACCGACGTAACCAACACGTACATCTCTCTATTTATATATATATATATATATATATACATATATGTATATATGTATGTATGTGTGTGTAAAAGACCACTTGAATTTAAAATACAACGTGGCAGCAGAAGGGCTGCCAAAACCCAAAAAAGCCGGGCAAAAACGGAACCCACCCCTGGGGGTCGAAACCGAATAGTTTTGAAAAGTTTTACATTTGCGCCTGGGCTTTGTGTCTATATAACTAAAAAGAGACAGAGCGACAGTTTAAGTGTATATCTGTGTGTGTGTGTGTGTGTGTGTGTTAAGCTCAAGTAGCACAACAACAACAACAACAACACCAACAACAACAACTACAACACAAAACAAGCAAACAGCCAGCAACTACAAATTTTGTTTAAATTTAATGTATTTTCTATGACAAACATTTGCCTCTGCCCCAAAAACTTGTTGTCCCTTTTCCATATAGTGAAATGATAATAAGAAAAACATAATACTAACAATAGCAATACTATATATAATAATTTAAATAATAATAAAATAACAACAAATAATAATAATATTATTAACAGTATATTTCATGTTTTATAAATCGAACTGAATTATATCAAAATCAAGCTTGAGCAGAAAAATACATTTCATATTTTAAATTAAAATTTCAAAAGCTTTCAATTCGTTTTTATTTTGCTGTTTAAAAGTATTTTTTATATTTTAAATCTTTTTATTCCTTATAATATATATATAAGTAGAAATCTATTCGTTATCTTTCAATTTGTATTTTATAAAAGATCTGTGCTAAAATTTGTGCACAGCTTACAAAAATAAATATAAATATAAATAATCAATAGACTCTTTTCCCAAGTGTAGACTAAACTATTTACAAATGAAGTTTAAGCAGAAAATTAGAATTTTCAAGTGCTGCAATGGGCTTTCCAGCTCTGGACTTTCTAAGCCACTACCACTGACATCTGCCCATGCTCCATGCCCCGCCTCCCTCCCTTTCTCTCTGCGTGTGTGTGTGTGTTTGTATGCTTGAGGTTTTCCTGTAGCTGGCTCACACACAATGACATAATCCCTCATCTACATAAACATTAGGGCGAGAATTTAACTCAAAAGTTTTTAGTTTCGGTTTCGTTTTCGGTCCAGCCACTCACACCCTGTCCACACACACCCGCTTCTGAGTGTGTGTGTGTGTGTGTGCGTGTCCGAAAGTGTCCCTGGCAGTTTGTTACTGTATATGCTATATATTATATATACACTCACACACACATCTATATATTAGTTGTGCGAGCAGGCTGTGCGTTTATGTGTGACGTGCAGCAGATGCGAGTTTTTCAAATTAATTTGATAACGTTTTTTTTTGTTGTTTTTTTCTGTTTTTGTTTTTTGCTCTATTGTTGGCACTTTTCTTTTGTCGCTATTGCGTAAAACTATAACTCTATTAAACTATTTCAAATGCAATCAGGCTTTTTGCATACTTGCAGGAGCTGCTTTTTGACAGGCAAACACATCCTAAATTCTTATGTGAGACAAGTAAGCATAAATGCTCGAATATAACAATTTTAAATTAAGCTATGCTTAATTAATGCTCAACAATATGTAAATAGTATTAACTTAAAACATAATCGCACTGCTTTGCTTTTTGGCTATCAAATATGGCTTGTTTTTGAAGGCTCTAAAATTTTCGAACGCTTGAATTTCGCGAGATGATTTTAAAAAGAATCATTTGTAGTGAAATAATTGGATTTTAACTATAAAACAGATACAAATTAGGGTTTGATATATTAAATATACTTTACTCAAATTAGAGTTTATATTATATCATATTATATTATGCGGAATAAACTAACCTTTGTATAGATTATATTTGTTTGTTTATATTATTTATATTTGTATATACTTTTTTTACTCCAACAATCTATTTTCATCTATAAACAATTACTGTGAATTCAACGTTTGGCAACTGATGGAAATTTCCAAAACTTTTTTAATTATTGCAGTTTCAATATAAAAGTTAAAAAGTTAAAAACAGAAAATGCTCAAAATTAGGATTTTCTGTAAACTATATTTAAGAATAACCCTTGCATTATTTATAAATTATATTTTCGCGTCAATAAACTGCTTTCATCAATAAAAAACTGTCACAGCTATTAGGAAAGATCTGATGACATTTTGGGTAGTGTAACAAATCAAGCGAGGACATCTCTAAGGACGACATACGTAGGATACACATATGGATGCTGAGGCATACTGAATGCGTATTTCCAATCATTTTACTCATTATCCGGGCAAAAGTTTGTGCGGCTTGGCTGTCTGCATATTCACGTCCTGGCCGGGGGCAGGAGTGGGGCAAGTCAAGCTGGCCAAGTGGGTGCCACAAGGCGCGGTGTGTGTGCGATTGTGTGTGTGTGTGTGTGTAGTGTGGTTGGCTGTGGCAGTGGGTGGGGCAAATGTTGTGTAGGGAGGTGGTTTGCAAGCGTGTTGGCGTTAATGGTTCTTGATGAAATGAAATAATGGGTGCGTTTATTCACGTAATGTATTTGTATTTGTTACAGCAGCAACAACAGCAACAACAACAGCAACAACAGCAGTAATAGCAACAACAACATATTTACAATAATAACACAGCTCGTAAAATGAATGAATAACTGAATGGAATGATTGAATGCCGTATAGAATGAAAGCGGCGCCCAAGCGACGTCGACGTCGACGTCGACGTCGACGTCTAACAAAACGCTTTTCGTTAGTTTTCATTATTTTCCGCATTTAAGCGTATTTATTCCGTTGTTAATCGAATTTATTAAATGCAAACACGCCAACACATACATATATCTATATATATATATTTATATATGTATAAAAGACTGCCATCATCCAACCCTACACCCACACACACACACACGCATAACATACAGTTGGCCAACACGCACACTCACACTTTGTGCCGAAATTGGGCGCGTTTTGTTTGGCTTAAGAAATGCTCCTCGCATGATTATTGCCGGCTGCTAATTTTATTCTACACTCTCTCGCTCCCTCGCCCTCTATCTGTCTCTGTCTCCCTCTCTCTTCGTCTACTTAATATCTCTATTGCCCAAAAACCATTTACTTCTGCACACATTTCGTATTCTTAAGTTATAGTTTTGGCCAAAACTCCAACTGGAAAATGCTTAGCTTCTCATTCAATTTTTCTATTGCCTACATTTGGGCGTAATATTGAAAAGTATCATTAAAATCGCATAAGAAACACAGATTTTGTTAACTAAAAATTATTTTCATATTAAACAAACTTATATCATCAAGATAAACTAAAACAAAAAATTATTTTCTTATTAAACAAATTAATATCATTTTGATTTTAGTTTCGTGTTTGTGAATCTCTGTTGAAAATAATTAATATTTTTAATACTTGGTTGCTACTAACTTGTTTTAATTTCTTATTATAATTGGGGTACCTGCACTGCAACCTATTCGATACATTGTGCCTAAAGCTCCTCCATCAACCCCAGCAACTGCAGAAATGTTAGAATCTTTGTTGGGTTCA
Organism: Drosophila glabriapex; assembly: GCA_035042305.1. Taxonomy (NCBI): domain Eukaryota; kingdom Metazoa; phylum Arthropoda; class Insecta; order Diptera; family Drosophilidae; genus Drosophila; species Drosophila glabriapex. The sequence goes on from JAWNLN010000068.1 coordinate 3,960,484, forward strand.
AGGCTTCCATGTCTTTGAAACTCATAACATGCATCCTTGGGATTCCCTGCATTGAGGATTCCTGCTGCCTAGTTCGCTTCTATAAATACCCAGTTTAGTAAGGTGACTTCTTAGTCTACGAATGTCCTGTCGGTAGACCGGTGAGTATCCTCAGCCCGTTCTTCCCCATGGTTGTTACTTGCTTAAGTCGTCTAAGACTATAGCCACCCAAGAGACATCTGGCTTGTCGGAGTCCTGGTGTCTCTGCCCAGTTCAGTTGTTTTTAATTTAGTTTTTAAGTTTTTAATGAGAGTGAAATAAAATCAAATCGAAAAAGAACCGAGTTATTCTTGCTAATCCACAACCACCTCATATTGTGTATTAGCTCATCTGGCAAGCAAGACTCACATTATAATCTCTCTTGCCTGCTTGCCCACTGCTGGCAACACAGCTGTGGCAGTGCTGAATGTGATTTCAGCGAATGTGGCACAACATAATGCATTTGGCCACAGCAGCAAGTGGGGGAGCGCAGCTGGCAAATAAAACTGAAAAGAAACTTTGCGCATTAGCTCCGGCCAGCGCCACTCAGTCCAGCCAAGTCCTAGTCCAAGACGCGTCTGCCCTTCTTCGGGAACTTTTTGCATTTGGTTTCTGTGCACAAGAAATGAGCAAATGGCCTTATATGTCAATGATTTTTCTACACCCACGTCTGTCTGTCTGTTGGGGCGCCAACAGCCAACAGCCAACAGCCAACTGCCAGCAGTCAGCAGTCAGCAGCCAACTGCATTGGCCAAGATAACATGGACCTGGCCGCAACTTTCTTGACGCCTGGCAAAAGCGACTGCTGCTACTACAACGGTCGCCGACAGATGGCGCTGTGCTGGCGCAGCAATCTTTCGATTGCCAAAAAGTCAAGCCCTGTCTGAATATTACCGTTGCTGTTCTATTTGTTTTATTCTCTTCGTTTTTTTTAATTTTCTAGACAGACACACCGATGCTGCACCTCCCATTCGCTGTTATTATTTGGGCTGCCATTTATTTGCTGTCAATGTTTCGACTGCCTGTCCACCTACAACTGCCCCCCATACCAGCCACCATGCCACATATATTCCCTGTTCGCATTTCGTCTTTTTTCTTGCTATCATTTTCATTTTAAAATGTCGCTGGATTGGGCAACGCCTTCTGGGGGTCAGCGTTGCGTCTACAACGCTTGCTTGTTATGCTCGTCCTTTTTTCTTTTTTTTTTTTTGCTTTACTGCTGCCACCTTGGCTGCCAGAGCTTGTGGGGTAGCGGGCAGATGGGTTGCCACTTGGCCACTTTATAAATGTTTCTGCAACGGATTTCTGCAAAGTAAACTTTTTCGCCTTTGTAGTTTGTCTGCTCAACCACTTGGCCCGCATCTGATTGCGAGTGTGTGACACTTGGGCGGTGCTGCAGGATTGAGGGGTGGGGTGGGCATTGGCGTTGGCAGTAAGCAGAAGAAGGGCGCAAATATATTAAAATGCAAACCCGACTCATATAACTGGACTGTGGACTGGAGCTGTAGCTGTAGCTGTAGCTGGACTGTGTGGATTGTGTGAAAAATGTGGGATTGCAAATCCAGGGCGGGCTGCTTGAAGACAGAGAGAGAGAGAGAGATAGAGAGAGGGAGGGGAACAGGAGTGGGTGTGGGTGGACGGTTAGCTCTCAAGTCCTTGCGCACACATGTGCGCAATTTCCAAGTCCGTTTTTCGGCCATTGGCAAACGTCTTCGAATAAATCGAATGCACAAAAAAGCAATAAAACGAAATAAAATCTAAATATGTGTGTGTATTTGTGTGTGTGTGTGTGTGTGTCGTCCTTTTTTTTGTTTGTCCCTTTGCTGGAAATGGGCGTACAGTGTCTGACATCCAATACAACGGCATATAGCATAGAAACGAGAAAACAACACAACAACAACAACAACAACAAAAAACAAACAAAAATGGGAACTTATCATTTTTATCATTGCACAAAACTTTATCCTTTTGCCGCTTGGGCCGTTAATATTTTCGATTCCGATTGCGAAATGGCCAAGAACACAAATACAACAAGTACAAGAGCCTAGTTCCCGAAAGTCCGTTACCGTTACCGTTGTCCGGAATTTCAAATGACTTTCTGCCACCACGTGTGATGTGATGGGATGTGACGCAGGATGTGTGGATGTGGAAATGGTTGCCTGATGGGGGGACTGAGGGCGAGCAAGTCGAAAGCTTATTGAATGTTTATGCTTTATTAAATTTGATTTCTTTGCGACGAGCTCGCAGGCTCACTTTTTCTCTCTCTCTCTCTCTCTCTCGCTCTCTCTTTCTCTCTGAGGCAGCTGCGACGACAGTCAGTTGGACAGCTGGACACACCGACGGGTCGGTCGACCCAACAAACGACCAACAGACCAACAGACCGACCAACAGCCGGTCAACATTTGCTGCAATGATCTATGTGCGCTGAATATTAAATGGCAGCGCCAGCTTAGCCAGGACTTGAACCCCAAAACCATATACACTCAGAGAAATGAAATGTGTACCGATAACACGAACATTCCTTGTAAGTTTGCCAAGCGCTCTGAATTTTAAAAGTTTAAATAGTTATCTTACTTTAAGATTTGCCAACGATTTTATCTAAATACTTAAAATATTGTATAGAAGAAAAAATTGAATTTAAAGAATATAATAATAATAATATAATAATAATAATAATAATAATAATAATAATAAGAACATATTCTGCATTTGTGTCAATGTTTTTTTTAGATTCGATTGAAGATTTCTTTACCAAAATCTACTTTTAAAATTTAGCTACAATTTATGCCTAGTATTAAAAAAATTGTAAATATTACTAGAGGAAAAAAAATAAACAAAAATCTAGAAAATTGTTTGTGATTTATGCCAAAATAAACAAAAATAAAATAACGATATTAAAGAATGAAAAAATAACTTTAAGTAACTGTGTTGTTTGGCAAAAATCTTAAGAATCTACTCAAAGTTTGAGTTTGTTTATTTGATATACTTGAAGAGTGTTGAATCGAATTTGTTTGTTGTCTGCTCAATGCTCATTTGGAAGAAAACACTCTTCACTTGGAATAAAATTCCTTTAAATATAATAAAAATATCAAACTTCATTGTGATATTAAATAATTGCTTAAATGCAAATTGACAAATTTGTTTTATCTATTTTTTTTTATATAGTATTTGTATATATTTTAGTTTGCAATCGTTTTAGAGAAATCACAAAAACTAAAACAAAGTTGAACAAAAAACAGTCTTAAAATTTTTGTATATATTTTTTTTAGAAATTCACATTTTTGCGCTGTGTAGAAGCAGCAAGCTAGCTGTGCGCCTAGTTCGCTAAGGCTTTTGGCTGAGGCTGAGGCAGAGGCTGAGGCAGAGGCTGAGGCTGAGGCTGAGGCGCCATTATCATTTTAATGCGCGATAAATGCGACATTTGCGACGCTATACAAAGTGCGTGTAATGTGCTTCGGCAACACAAACACAAGCAGAGCAACGGCGGATGCGGGGTAGTTGCCATAAGGGGCAGTCTCAACGAGTTCTTCACTTGCCAGCGTGTGTGTGTGTGTGTGTGTGTGTGTGTGTGTGGCTGAGTGTAACGAAAGCGAAACGATTCATATTTGTAACGGGTTTCGGCCACAAGCACACAACACATTCGAGCACATTCACACTGCCATTCACATTCACATCCACATCCACATTCACATTCGCATCCGCTTACGTATCCGCATAATATCGAATGGTAATCATAATCATAATAATAGTAATCGAAATAGTAATCGCAATAGTAATAATAATCATTTTTTGTGCGTTATTCGAAACATTTGCACATACGTAAATGAACATTACGACCCGTTTATTCCAACACTTCACATCCTCCCCCTCCCCCTCCCCCTTCCACCTACGTTTATATATGTTTATAATCGGAATGTCCAAATGTTATGTTGTCCAGAAGTTTACTAATGCGACACGTGGCTGACGCATAACTCTTCACACTCGGAAGGCGATTGGGATTATTGTTGTTGTATTAGTGTTAATCCCATAGTGGGTTATGGGTCTAATGATTGCCTGGATTTGGACAACTGGTTGGGCGTGATACGTCGCAAAATAAGCCTACTTTATTTGTATTATGATAAGTGTATCGAGACGTGTTATCGATAGACAGACATTCCGTAGAATTTGTATATTTCACTACGTTACTTGAATGACAAACTTCTACTTGAGAATAGTTTTCGTGGTTTTGTTATGTAAATGCAAGAGTAAATTTTAACAATAAGCCGATAACAATCAAGCATATCGATGCGTGTTATCGAGAGGCAGACAAGTCGAAGAGTTTCTGAGTTTCACTGCTTATAAATAAAATAGATAAAATGATATTGATGTTTACACGTTAGGTGTATAATACATATTATCGATAGTCGGATATATCGAAGTGTTTGTGAGTTTCACTGCGTTACTTAAATGATAAATTTCTACTTGAGAATACTATTGTGGTTGTGGTTATGCAAAATGCAATTAAAAAGTTGACAATAAACCGATAACAATCAATACACAGCGCACTTAACTATACTTATATATGGTATATAATTATGACATTGTTTGGTTTTTCTTTTTGGTTTCTCTTTTGCGTTTTCTTGTTTATTTGGTTTTGCTTTTATTTTGTTTTTCTTTTCTTTTTTTTTTTGTTGGCCAATTGTTTGTCGAATTTGTATGCCCTGCCGTTTATCGGTTTATCGATAGTTATCGATAGTTAGTAACTTGTAGCAAATGCAAATCATACGCAAATTATTCGCGACAATCGACAATTCGATCGATAAATCATACACAAGAGGCAAATACTCAATTAATCGATAACAAAGTGTAAACGAATTTCAAGCTGCATATATATGTATATATATGTTTGAGGAAAACAATAATAATAATAATAATATTTTTAATGGTATGATTGCTGTTCACTCACCGAAATCATTGCCGCCTAGGCCGGAAGGTCCTGGCAACAGGCCGGGAATGCCCTGCAGGCCCAGGAATGCATTGGGAAAGGAGTGCGAACGCTGATTGTCCATGCCATCAAGTGTCCCATCATGTTGCCCATCACCACGATCCGAGGGTTCCGTATCGCTGCTGTTCGAGTCCTCGCCAGCACTCTGGCCGAGATCATGTTTCTGCACATAGAAAGAGTAACATTTGAAAATATTATTCGATATTTGTATATATTTCATGAATAAATTCTAGCAAAATTTAACTTTGAAATATTGAATTTGTAGCTTGTTGAAAAATAAATATTGCGAGTGGGCCCTATGGCAATTTCATTAATATATATCGATTATATCGATTAATATATATCGATTTTCCGAGTGTCTACAAATTATATTTTGGTGAGCAATACACAAAGAGATGCACCAGGATTTATATAGTGATAGATTTCTTTACATAATTTTGAACACATATTATTAAAAAGTTTCAGGTTACCTTTCCAATTAATGAAAATACGATTAAAAACAAAGTTATAAAAGTACTTTTCTATGTAAAAATATTTTTTAAGAATTAATTTCCCCTCACAAATATTTTCTGATCAAATCTAGCAATATTAATTTACACAACTCTAGAAAAACTTGGGCAGCGAACCTTGAAAGTTATCCTATTATACCTACCTGATTGGCCTGCTGTCCGTTGCTGTTCTGTTCGAGGGCCTGGCCAAGCAGAGATTCGCGCAGCTCGAGACTGCGATCGCGATCCTTGGACGTGTCACGGCTGCGATTCCTTGTCAGCGGATGCTGCCCCGCCACGGGGAACTCGCGGTCGAGGAGCAATCGCTCCGGACTGATGCCATGCTGGGCACGAAACAGATCGGCGCTCTTGATGCGTTTCTGGGGCGGCGGCGTCAGATGGCTCTTGCGGCTGCCCTCCATATCGCTCAGATCCCAATGGTTGCTGCTGGCCTAAAGTATGTGTCGGGTTCCAAAAAAAAAATGAGGAGTGATTTATGGTTTGGGATTAGTGGCGTTTAATGTGGAAATAGCGAACTCAAGCTGAAATTACTTTGCTTGGATTTGCACTTGGTTGGGGATTGGGGATGTTGGTTCTTACGGGCGACGCTGCGGATGCCTTTAGCTCCTGGATGGCGGGTGGGCCGCTGCTGTTGCTGCTGCCTCCACTGCTCTGTGCCGCACTGCCCTGCTCCCCCCGCTGCCCATCCCGTGGCAAATTCGATGCTGTCGCTGCTGCTGCAGCAGCAACTGCAGCGGTCAGCGATGCTGCTGCTGCCGCGGCGGCTGCTGCTGCTGATGTTGCTGCTGGCACTGCTGCTGGCATCTGCGGAGTGCTGAACGGTGAATTCTGGCTGTGACTGTGGCTATTATTGTTGTTATGGTTGTTGTTGCTGTTGCTGTTGTTGTTGTTGTTGCTGGCGCTGTTGTTGTTGTTGCTGCTGCTGCTGCTGCTGCTGTTGTTGTTGTTGCTGGCTGTGGGCAAATAGTTGCTGATTTTGTTGTGATTGCTGCTTTCGGCATTGTTGTTGTTGTTGTTGTTGTTGTGACTGAGGGCTGCGGAAAGAGCCTTGACATAGGGATAACCGCCATTGACATCCGCCAATCCGCGAATCTGCAGCAGATGCGCCGTCTTCAAAAAATCGGGCAATTGCTCGTGGCTGACATTCACCTCGCCATTGTACATAAAACTGTGAAAAGGGCGGGGCAGGGGAAGATTGACAAGATTAGCATGAGGAGTAAGTAGAATACCGTAAGGTTTTATATAGTTGAGTAATTCTTCAAAATTGCTTATTAAAAAGAGCACAAAATACCTAAAACAAGCAAAAACGTTCTTAAATCAAGCAATGTATTCGTTTAACAGATATATAAAAAGGAATAAAAAGGAGTTAAACAAATAATTTGAAAACTTTGCTCTTTTCTGTAATGCACAATTTTATATTCACATTAAGAATAATATATTATTAAATTACTATTCTTTGTCTAATCAAACATTTAAAATTAATTAATTTGATTCAAAAATAATCATCTAAAATCCCAAATTTTGAATATTTACGTATGATTCCATCTTTAATAGAACATTCTAAATTGAAAATTTATTGCTTTAATTGTACATTTTAAAATGAGAACTTCAACGACCAATTGAGATCTTCAATATAAAATTTAGAATGTGTTCTAGAAAATGGGAATCAAACTGGGAAGTAGCAAGGCAACAAAATTGAGACAAGAAATAAGTGGACTTAATCAAAGAATATTATAATCGTGATTTAAGATTATTGCAGAGAAATCTTTACTTTTAATCTGCCTTTCTTTCTCTAGAAAACTGTATTCATTTTAATTATACTTAAGCCAAATATTGCTTATTTTTATTGTTAAATTTAAAAATGTCTTTCTAAATGCATTTTAAGATTAAACTAAGCATGTAATTTTTATATCAAGCATAAAAAATAAGAGTTTAGCTAAATTGAAACAGACAAATTGTCTCATATTTAAAATTATAAAATATTTTATCTAAAATATGCTAATATTAAGAAATTCTTGTTTGCATGCACAATTTATATTGGTAACATTGATCAACCAATTGGAAATAGGGAAAACACTGCTTGAATTATTTAATTATAAACTCAATTGAAGAATAATTGGACAAAATGAAATTTAATAGATATGTGATTGATGGTTACCTTAGCAGGTTCTCGACATCGTCGCTGCGAACGTCGCGCAAGATGACAATGGGATGCTCGCAGGGATTGGCCTTGAGCAGCTTGCGAAAGTAGGGACTGCAGGCGCTGAGGACTACCTTGTGGGCGGTAAAGGAGCGCTCGTCGCAGGCGAGCGTCACATCGACAAAGTCCTCCTCGTCCCGCAGATGCCGAAACGAGCTGAGTATGGATGTTTGAAAATCGTTCCACTTAAGCGCATAATGCTGCTGCGAATTGTGACCCAGCGGTGGCAGCAACGGTGGCGTCGCCGGCGATAGCGCCGTACCGGCGCCGCCAGCTGCTGTTGCCGCCAGCGAGTGCTGTGGGTGCTGCTGTGTGCTGTGCGAGTGTGTTGTGTGCTGTGACGTTGAGTGCTGGGTGCTGGTGGAGGTCGCCAATGGAGGTGGCTCCATTTTGACCACGCCCGCGTTGTTGTTCTCCGCCGTTTGCAGCTGAGTGGACTCGGTCATTTATAGGAACTTGTGCCGTGTCCTTGACTTCGTGTCTGCTTCTGCTACTGCTACTGCTGCCTCTCTTCTTCAATCTCTATGGTGTGTGTGTGTGTGTGTGTGTGCTTTATCCTAATGGTCTCCTCGATCCACGCCGCTGCCTTTTGTTGCTAATTCCTTATTTCCTTTATGTTTGGGTTTGCTTTGTGTTGCCTTTGTCTGCAGATTCGCAAATATTTACAGTTAGCCGTTTCGTAGCCAAATTTCTCGGTTTGCTTTGTGCTCCGGCTCTGGCTCCGGCTGCGGCTTCTGTTCCGGCTCCTGCTCCTACTGCTGCTCCTGCTACTGCTCCTGCTGCTGCTCCTGCTCCCTGTGCTAATTGAGCGAAAGTTGTGGCAACCTCGGACGGCCTTTGTCCATTTTCACCGAACGCTTGCGGACTCAACCATGGACGGAACACGTTTACTAAAGCTGTTCTGGTGGGGCAGCTCCTCTCTCTCCCTTTCTCTCTCTCTCTCGCTCTCTCCCTCTGTCTTTATCTGTAATCAAATATAGAACAATAAAAAATATATTAGAAAAATATATTGATATTTCGGATATGAACAAAGTTGCCGATAAAGTAATATAAACTTGATAAACTTAAAGTATACTCGAAATTATATTTGAAAATTGAAGTCCCTAGCTCTCTCTCTCTCTCTCTCTCTCTCTCTCTCTCTTTGAGAAAGTTGGACTGATTTGCAACTTATCCTTTCCACAATGGAAAAATTCAGTTTTTTTTACCTTAGACTAAGATATTCATTTGCAATTAATAATATTTTTCTAATCAAAAACTTAAAATTTTCAAGAATATGGTCTCTAGTTCTTCTCTCTCTCTCTCTCTCTCTCTCTCTCTCTCTCTCTTTCTCTATCTCTCTAAATTATAGCTTTAGTTTTCGTTTTAAATTCAATTCAAAATATTTATTATTAAACAACTTTTGCTCAAAATTGCAGACTGTTTAATGTTCACTTTTATTATTTTATATCATTTCATAACTTGTAATTTTTGTTTTAAATTTACAATTAATTTAAAGTGTATTTAGTTAATTTAACTTGTAACTTTTGTTTTAAATTTCAAATGAATATAAAATTTGTACTTTTTAAAAACTATTTTGTGTACAGGTTTTCAGAGCACATTAAATAAATAAATAAAAACTTTTGTAGACCCTGTGTTTAGTTTTTTTTTTTTCTCTGGGTTGGGGGCATAAAAAGAAACAGATAGAAACACATGAGTCGTTGGCTCATTTTTGGGTTCAATTGCCACCGTCTAGAGGCAGGTGGGCCCTCAGCAGCCGTAGCAGCAGCAGCCCCAATCATTAAATACTATTACCAATTATTCATACTTAAGCACCGAGACGACGCTGGCGGCTCGCTGGTTGCCCAGTTGCCCAGTTGCTCAGTTGCTCAGTTGCCCAGTTGTTTAGTTTTTGCCGTTGTTCAGTTGTTTCAGTTGTGCCCCTCCGTGTGGTGTCTAATGGAATCATTAATTACGAGCGAGCGCACCGAGCGGGCCACTTGTCGGGGGCATTAGACGCAAATCAATTTAATTTAACCGTTTACAAGCAGCGAACAATGCTGAACAGTCGATCTTTGTGGAGTCTTAGCGTTTCCAGTTTTGAAGTTACAAGCCAAAATAATTGTACAAGATCATTAGAAGCTGGCTAGCGTTGTTTGACCCTACCCTAAAGGTACTGCAGATGTACTCGTAAATACTTCCCCACTATAAAAAAGAACTGATCGATGTGCTGCCTTCCAAGTATGTTTATAAACCCATTCATCTGCCTCCACGATTATGATCTTCCGCAAAGCGTAACGCCCCACGTATCAAAATAATCACAGGTGCCTCCAAAAACAAAAACAAAAAAAGAAGAAAATAAATAAAAATGCATTTACTTTTCGATTGCAATTGGCGCCTGCATTTGCGACACGCTCATTTTTCATTCCACTTGGAAAGTGGCTGATGGAATTCCCCAGATTTTCAGAGGGTTTTTCCTTTACTCTATTCATGTATGTCTGTGTGTGTTTAGCTTACTCGCTTGCCGCGCCACTTGATTAATGATATTCCGCTTTAAATTCGATTATGTTCGGCACATATATTTGAGTCTAGATTTATGTGTGTGCCTGCACTGGCGATCAGATCAGCTTGGGTGTAGACTAAAATAATTGAAATTCATTAAAACAGAATGAAAATCAGTAAATCGTTTACGAATGGGAAGCACACAGAGAGAGAGAGAGAGAGAGAGAGGAAGAGAAATCAATGCTAGTCAGCTAGTTATTAGTAGTAAAAAGCCAATTTCAAACTTATTTAAGGGTGGTTAACCCACCCGCCCACCGTCTTCCAGCCCAGCCCAGTAACTTTATATATATGCATCGAGGGTTGTGTGTGTTATTCTGTTTTGGTGCGCTAATTTATGAAGTAACCCAAAACAATTTCATCATAACACACTTGCCGACAATTATTTCGTTTATTGAACAAACATTCGCGTCGTATCGCATAAATTCGAAACAACAATAACAAAAAACCGACCCCAAAAAACCTGGTTGGTAACCAGAGCAAAATATGTAAATGAAAACGAAAAAAATAAATAAATATACATATATCTATATATATATGCTGACAGGATGTGTATATCTATATATGTGTGTGTGTGTGTGTGTGTGTGTGGACAACGCAATTGCATTTCTCTCACGTTGGCAGAAAATGTGCAACTAAAATTGGAAGTCAAAGCGCGCAATCTCAATTCGCCTGTCTAAAAACAAAGCATATCAAAAATGTTTTGTATTGCGTGAAACAACAACCGAAAAACCATTCAAATGAAGAAGGCCAAACGAGCTGACACACACCAAAAACAGAGTGTGATATGTGAGAAGTGGACGAGAGGGTTTCATGGCATAATAACAAATAAATGTAAATGATAATAGTAAATAAAAAACGAATTACAAAACAACACAACACAAATCGCTTCATATCCAATCATCATATCACATACACATGAATATATATAAATGTGTACACATATATATATTTATATATATATTATATAAGTACACGATATGCGTGCCAAGGAGCTAGAGACAAGTAAAAACCCAAGTTGTTGTTAGACAAGCAGGAAGCACACACACACACACACACACACACACACACACACACGCTCATAAGGATAACAACGTTTATGCCAACTATTTTGGTAAATTGATACGGCGCCTTGTTAAACGAAGCAACGACCCTAAAAGCAGGGCTCCCCTTCACGCCCCTTTTTGCGCCCCTTGCTCCTCCCTCGTATCAACTACTTAAATACTCGCACTCGTAGCACTTGTCTGATAAAATTGGGCGGGGAGGAGGCGTTCTTTATGACAACGATTATGATTATTGCGGCATCAACGCAATCGAACAATAATTTTTATCTAAATATCTCTCGTTGTGTTTTTTGTTTATGTACTTGCAATCGTTAAGCATTATTAAGGATAGACCATTTATTATACACTTGCAGCAAGGATATTCTAATTCTGTTAAGTCCTTTATCTAATTTAGTATGTGCATTCAAAGATAGGAGTTGTAGACACCCCCAGAAATCTTCTACATATTTCTCAGTTTTTTATATTTATTTATAATTTTAAGATTTATTTATTTCAGTTTGTTACTTTTTGTTTTTATTGTGTCGACTGATTTTAGTTTAAACATTAAATAAATAAATATCTAAGTTTTGAAACAACCTAATCCACTCTTAATTCGTAAATTGAACATTTTTCTATAGCTTTTATTTGAATCAGGTTCCGGTTTTATAGAGCAATTGCAAGTGATACCATCAACATTTTCAAATCATTAACAGCGATTTACAATAGTTTATAGTTCTCAGAGTAACAATCGATCGGTATTTTTTTTAAATTAATAGCAATATTCAGATGTGAGCAGCTGCTGGCCTCGGACAGCTGTTATTTTGTATTTATTGCTATTCGCATAAATATTTTAATAAATTTGACAAATTAAATTGATTAGGGCATGTCAAAATAAGTCATTTAGAATATGCAAATTTAAGAAAGTCATCACACAGACACACACAGACACACACATGTGCAACTGGATGAAGGGTGTTTTGGCAAAATGCAAGCAATTTGGTTAAAAACCAATTAAAATTGCGCATACGCCGCAAAGGTCGCAAACGCAACGCACGCATAAATTGTAAACGGAATATATATATATATATATATATATATATATGTATATGTATAGTAGATATACACACACAGTTGCTAGGCATAGAAAATATTCGAAAAACCTAAATTAGAATGTCAATAAAATGCACTTTTAATTAAATAATTAATTAGATTTTGTACATCAGTAAACCACACAATACTTTTCACATATGCAAAACTTTATATCAGTCTTTTGATATTTTAGGTATATATATATATATATGTACATCTATATCTGTTTAAGCTATGATTACATTTGTAGGCTGTCCTTTTTGGTTGGGACGCGTTGCCATCACCTGTACCCCACCATATACAACCTGTCCCACCCCCCAACCCCCAACCGCCCACACACCACACCCAACATCCCTCCTCCATCAGTTAGTTGTGCTTTCGGTTTGCGCAGTTCGCGATTTATTCGATTTTCAATTATTTAAATGGTTTTCATTTTAGTCCCACACACATTTCTAATTTGCATTTGTAGAGCAATCAGCTCCGCCCACCTCTCTACCCCCCCTACCCACCACCACCCACACACTCACGTCGCACGCATCAAAGTGGCACTCAGCAGTGGCAGCAGAAAAAACTAAAATGACTGGACACAGGCAGATAGATAACAAAAACAGCAGCAGCAACAGAAACAATAAGAGGAACAGAGCAGCCAGAATCGTCTTTTGCCTAATTGCCACTGAGCATTTAAATTGAGACATGAAATTGAATAATTCAAAATAATTAGCCAGCCAAGGCAGACGGACAGACAGACAGACAGACAGACAGACAGACAGGCAGGACAGACAGGGAGCAGCGATAGTCTTACGGGGTCGCGTAATTGCATTAATGATTTTGATAAATGACAATCGCCCCCAAATGTCTTTGACTTTGACGTACTCACTTATCTGTCAATGCTACCGATATATGATATATGTATCCCAATATGTAGCTGCCTATATATATATATATATATAAATATATATCTTTGGTTCTCTCTGATTGAAATCTTAAGGAGTACATCACAAAAGCATAGATTTGGGGGAGAGTTTAATATGAAATCTTTTACCCCCAAAATAGATTACATAAAATAAGTATAAACTTAAGTACACAAATATAATTATTAATTATTATTTGCTCAACTATTTTTGTAATTTAAATAAATATTTAATAATGTTTACTTTATGAATTTCTTTAGAGTAGGTTTGTCTTAAAATAATCATAATCTTACGTAGATAAATAAAACTATTATTTATTATTTGCTCAACTATTTTTGTAATTTAAATAAATATTTAATAATGTTCACTTTATGAATTTTCTTAGAGTGAGTTTGTCTTAAAATCAATTTCCTCAAATAAATTAAGAATTGAACATTGTTTATTGTTCAATGCCTTTATTTGATAGTTTAAAAATGTCTGGAAATTTCAGTATAATCTTGAGTAAAGAAAAAAAGCAAATTTTATGAGTTAATATTAAAATCTATTTACGCAAATATTAAGCTTAAAGTTAATAACAAATGCGTATTGAAAACTTGTCTGTCAACTATTGAGTCTAAATTTCAAGTCAAAACAAAAAGACGAATGCGCTAGCCGACAGTGCTCGACTAGAAGATATCCTAAGCCCAGCTGTCAATCTGTGATTCTTTTAACGAAATTAGTTCAGTTACTGTCTGGATATATTATAATTATCAGCAGCTCTTATAGTTTCTGAGAATAAATAGACTCGACTCTTGATGCCGATCAAAACTAGATATATTTTAAAGGTTCCTCGATGCTTCAATATACCCGCTTTGAGCCGACTATCAACGCGTATCTTATATTTGAGCTGAGTTACCAAGCTGTCCACACGATCCATTTCGCTTGTCGTAGTTTGTGGTAGTCATAGCCAAAATGACCGCAAATCAAGTCGAATCGCCCAAGTTGCTAATTAAACTAATTGAGTAATTTCAAATTTCAAAGCGTCGAGCATCAAAGTACAAAATTAAATGCGCAAATAGACCAGATACCGAGGCGGAGATACTGCGACCAAGCTCGACACATTTTCACAGGCCCGGCAATAAAAGTGAAACAAAAAAAGTAAATAAAAAGAAATAATTAACGAACAACAAAAAAAAAAAACGAGCTTAAAAAAATCGAAAACTAGACTAAAAACCAACCGGCAGGTGGATATGGGTAAACTCTTCAAAACTCATTACACACATATGGGTGTGTGTGTGTGTGTGTGAGAAGATGTATCTGCAGCTGCGAATCTTTAGCTACACGCTGTGCGAGCAGCTCTGGTTTTATTGTGCAATCGTTGAGTTCGAGTTGAGGTTTTATGAGCACCCACATGCCTTGGCAGGCAGCCATAGAGAGGCAGGCCTCGTTGTTAACCTGTGCTAATTAATTTCCTAGTTAAACCAAATGACGCACTTAATGGCTGATACGTATCTAATGGGCGCACAATTATCTGCCACAGCCGAAAACGTTTCGCATGCTCGCCGAATTGTGGCCAAGAAAAAAAGAGCTGTATGCAAATGCCGCAAAACATCAACCAGATAAATAAAAAGAAAAAAAAACAAAGAGTTTCCAACTTTCTTTGACCAAAATACAAGCGCATAACTACGGCAGCAGATACATTTACAGATACACAGATACGGATACATTTTGGGTTTGTCGCTCAGTGCTTTTGATAAGTGTCAATGAACTGAGAACAACAGCATTTTATATATATGTTTTTTATAGTAATATTGAGAAATGGTAAAAATGTGGACACAAGTCACCAAACTAAAATAATAAACACAAAAAAATAAAAATAAAAATAAAAATATTATAAGAAGAAAAAACAGCAGCAGCAGCAGCAGCAGCAACAACAACAGCGGGATGGAATTAAAATTTACATAAACTGACCATAAATTCGAAATAGCCAAAGACCCAAAAGTATCTGTTAGATACATATGTAGCTGCATCATTATTCGAATACAATTAACGCCAAGAGAGAAAGCGTCAACGTGTGTCTGTATGTCTGTAACTACCTACATAAATCTGTATATTTATATATATCTATGTATCTGTCTCTTACTACTAGCTACTAGCTACTTTGAACCAAGAGCTGTTGTTGTGCAGTTGTAATAATATTGGAAAAAACAATAAAAGACAACTCAAAGCGAAATGATCAAAATACACAGCAAATATTTAAAGTTGTGCATAATAAATATATATCAATTCACTGTGACACTATGAAAAGGGTATACTGGAGTTGTGCAGAAGAAGATTGTGTTGCAAATGTTTGCAATGTAACAATCTGGCAACCCTCGATTAGCTTATCGTAAGTTTTCTTTGTCCGTTCCTTCGCATATACGCAGTTATTAATCTCTCAATAGTTCTGTACTCACTCCGTTTTTGACTGCCGAATGCGTCGCGTCATTAGACTAATAAAAGTGTGATTCCTGCATACCGTTATCTTGTTTATATACGCTGTAAAACTGTGCGCTTGAATCTAAAGAAATACCAACAGATTGTAACAGTCTCCTTCTTGATCAGCATCAGTAATTGGGTTTAGCTAGCAACCAAAATATAAATTCAAATTGATCTAACAACTATCAGCAAGTCGATTATTTAAGAGGGTATCTGCTAGTCGTGCTCTGTGCCGTCTAGCTTTAGAGCTGTAAGTGTCATTGCCTTCAAGCCGAGCTAAGCACTCCATCTCTGTCTCCATCTCTTTTGCCATTTGTTCTCTCTCTCGCACCCTCTCTCTGTCTCTCTCTCTCTCTCTCTCTCTCTCTCTCTCTTGCTGCATGATTAAATATTTAATACATTGTTCGATTCGGTTTTTTTTTTAATGCTTATTTCTCATTTTTGTAGTTTTCGTTTCTGCCCTTTTGTCTGATCTACGCTGGATCGGTCAGTTGTGGGCTTGTAATGTGCTCATTTGGCCCAGAGCAGCAAAGCCAGCAAAGATGGCTACGCGTATTGGCCAAGTTAATGGCGCTTGGCATTTTGTCATTAAATTTGCGTTTATTTCATTGGTTAACTTGTTTTCTTTCCTATTTCTATTTGCCTGTCATTATACACACACACACACACACACACACACACACACACACACACATGTACATTTATATTCGGTGTGTGTGTGTTGATTGTGTTGTGCTGCTTTTTATTACTTTATTATTTTTTTGCTGTATTGTTTCGTTTTTTCAATGCTTTTTTTTAACGATCGTGTTTACATACTCGATCCATCTACATACTTCGCCAACGGTATCTCGTCTAATTATTTTGATTGTATCTCAGCCATTTTGTATCCGTCTCTCTCTGTGTGTGTTTTTGTCTGTGTTGTCTTTTGTCTTTTGTCTTTTGGTCAACCCAATTGCAGATCAGCTTTGTAAACTATTCCACTTTCTTGCCTATGCTGCAGAATTGTCAACTGTTTTTTAGTGTTGGCTGAAATTTACCTTTAAAATTGTTTAGCTTCTCTTTTAACATAAGTGCAGCCTTACAAATGATTTGCAGCTTTATTTATTGTCAAGATTAGGCTGGTATCAAAAGTATCTCTCATTTGAGGCTGGAGTTGAGAATGATGCCAAATTCAACTTACAAAATTGAATGATTCGATGCTAAAAACAATTTTTTTTTATTTCCAAAGCTTTGTTTTAAATATGTTCCGCAAAGCCTTTAATTGGTTACCTTAAACTCATAAAAAAAAAAACATTAAAAGCGCATCAAAAGTTTTCCGTTCATTTTAGCCATAAAATTAAACAACAAGAAATATGTTAATCAAATTTGCAATTTTAAAATAAATCGCATGTGGCCTTAATTGCATTTCACGGAGTGTAAATATATATAAAATAATTTTATTTGAAGAGTCTAGACATCTGGAAAAGAGTAGCTTTATTCCAGCTATGCTCGTTTGTAACTTACTTCAAGAGTATCAAAATAAAAGTTATTAAAACTTATATCATATTTATCTACCCTTTATATATAAGTTGCCCTCTTCTTCTATACATTTTTATTTCAACTGATCTAACATTTAAACATTGTTTTGTTTCAATTTTTTTTTTTGGTTTTTTTTTTAGCTCTCACAACGTGAATTTAAATGAATTTTATATAACACTCAATCGATATTCAAGCACTTGGCTTGAATGTTTTGATGTTTATTTATTTTTTTTTTTTTTGCTTTTTTTTTGGTGTGTGTCAATTTTGTTGCTCGGCAGTAGGTTAATTATAAAATTAACATTAACCTGACTGACAACTGGTCAGCCAAGGTTCCATTCTGCCCCCACACACACTCCAGCTACCCCCGCTCCCTCCCCCTTTGGCTTCTTCATATGTGAGAGCTGACAATATGCCAACACATGCGCTGATTTGTGAAGCGGAAGGTGTTCGTCGCATCCAAATATATATTTACCCATAAACAGACAGAGAGACAGCAGCAGCAGCAGCAGCAGCAGCAACAGCAGCAGCGTCTATGTTTCCACTTCGCCTGTGCCCACACTCCGCCCCCCTTGCCCCTCCCCCATCCCCTTTCTCTATGCAACCACGCCCCTGGTACTCGTTTGGGGTACGATAAATTTCACATGACATTATTAGGTGACTCTTTTATTGTTGTTGCTGCCGCTGCTGCTTCTGGCGTTTGTGATTATGTCATAATTTTAGGAAAATAAAGCGCTCAACCAAAATAAATTAAAAATTGCTTTCATGCATGAATTGGTCGCGGGGGCCAACGGAACCCGAACGAAGATGGAGCTGGAGCTGGAGCTGGATGAGAAGGGGAAGGGGTTGTGGTAGCCACAACGCAAGTACGCTGCGAAGCTTTTTTGGGGGTTATGTGGCAGCACCAAACATTATCCACAATGTATCCAAATAAAACGTCAGTCAGCCAGTCAGCTCATCTACGCATCGATCGTCTAATGGAGAAGCATCGTATACATGTGTGAGTGCTCCGAGCTCCAAGTGTTTATGGTCGATTTGAAGTTTATAATGGATAGTTCAGTGTTGCACTCATTGCCCATCTTTGATATGCTCGAATTGAAATTCAAATTGATATTCAAATGCATTGGGAATGAAGTGCGCAATATTCAATTAAAATCATCATTATTATTAGTAATTTCCTATTGATCACGATCACAAAACGATCGTTCGATCTCCCATCATTTGATTGATATTCGAGTGGCGATCTCGTCGTCTATTGCTCATACCGGATAGGTTCATCAATTTTCAATTTGTGTGTATTAAGGCAACCACCCTCCCACAGCCACAACCACAACCACCCACTCAACTCACCCACTCTCGTCTACTGCGTACAATCCGAATGCATCTGGGCTCATAATGAGCCATTATGCAAAACCATATTTTGCTAATGAAGTGGAAAATTTCCACGCACGGACGTCTTTATTAAAAGTAATTAAGCCCGCTGCAATTTTCATTTACATTGTCCAACTGCAAAAAAAAAACAAAAAACAAGAAAAATGTGGGGTGCCAGCTACGAACTACCGGTAGGGTCAGCTAGTCAGAGAGTACTCAGCTTTTTTTTATAGGACAGATTAGTTTTTTATTCCTCAATATTTGTAGCATTGATCACCTATTGAAAGGTTCAACTAAAAACCGATTGAAAGGAGTATTGAACTGAATTTCCTATAGTTTCAATAGATCTTCAAGTTTAAACTCGACTCATACAAAATATAAT
The DNA here is from genome assembly GCA_035042305.1 of Drosophila glabriapex. Taxonomy (NCBI): domain Eukaryota; kingdom Metazoa; phylum Arthropoda; class Insecta; order Diptera; family Drosophilidae; genus Drosophila; species Drosophila glabriapex. Next base: position 3,979,498 of record JAWNLN010000068.1, read on the forward strand.
TCCTATAGAACTGGGTTAATATATATATTTATTTATTTAAGTGTCATTTATTGTAATTGCATTATTTTTATAATATTTCTATACTAAATTTATATATTATATTTAATAATTTCCATGTTCATCTAATTAATTACTTCTTTTGTATTTCATTTTTTACATATTATTGCCCTTCATTTTAATTCAACTAATTTTTGTTATATATTTTTCAAGTATTTTTAAAATTTGTATTTTTAAATTTTAATTTAATTATTGCATTAAATTTATAAATACAAATTTATTGGTCTTTTTCAATTTTAAATAAAAATATTAAACATTAATTTGGTATATTTGTTTATCTATTTAAAATTTTATAAGCAAAATAATTAAATAAAATAAATAAACAAATAATATATTTTCTTAAGCAGTCAGTAAAGATTTTAAAAAAAATATTCAATTTTCAACACCTAATTTTTGAGAGCATGCTTTTTTCACCCTCAAAAACACAAAACACTTTCACTCCCTGCATCTATTCTGTAAGTCACTTAAAGTACATAAATAATTGTGGATAAAGTTCATTTCTCATCTAATTTCATCTTTATTAATTTTGTAGTAACGAGCAATTGTTTGGTTTTCTAAAAATATGCCAATTGTTTTACCCCCAAAAAAAGAATTATTGGTTCATTTTCATTTGTTTCATTGTTGTTGCTGCTATTTGTGAATCTCTGTTTCGGTTGCTGACCGAATGCACACGAGGCAGATAGAGAGAGAAAGAGAGAGTGAGTGAGTGAGAGAGAGAAAGGGAGAGAGAAAGGGAGAGAGAGAGAGTAACCAAAATTGAACTCAAGTGCAGACAATTGAAGCTGTTCGGCGCGCCAAGTCTTTGGGAAGGGGAGTCAAGGGGCGTTCTCCTTTGTAGCCAAAAATTCAAAAATAAATAAATACAAATAAAAATATTCTCACATTTTTATACCCTGAAACACAAACGGTTAAAAAGGGTTTAATGAGTGTATTTTTCAAATTCTTGGTCAGCCGCGTTGATTTAGACATGTCTGTCTGTATATCTTTCTCTGAGAATATCGATATAAATCGATTAACGATAGCAACAAGACTCACAACTATACAGATTTAGTTTTCGACTTGATATATAATATACCCAGACAACTGTACAAATTTCATTAAGATTAAGAATAGGAGACTCTGATTTTGTTAGCCAAACATTGATTAGCTCTCGCTGAACTTAACAGCTGAGTGCAGAGCATCTGCTGGTCGAGCGCTCTCGACTCTTACTTGCTTATACAGATTTCATTTATTTATATATTGTGTTTTTTTTTTGCAAGCGGTTATTAATCGAGTCAAAGTACTCGCGACATTTTGTTAATTGATTTCAAGGGGGAAAAAAGGCGCATTTATTGTTTTGCAAATAGATGCCAACTCGGCAACAGAGAAAGAGAGATAGAGAGAGAGAGAGACAAAGTTAAAATAAGAGAGAGAGAGAGAGAGAGAGAAAGATAGACAGTTACAATTACGCTGAATTAAAACTCATATTGCGTCGCTCTTTGATTCTATTAAGATTGTTTTAACCCAAAGGGGAGCTGCGCGTCGAGGGGGGGCAATAACAATATCAAAGAAGCATTTCAATTGCTTGGCATTCAATTAGTGAATTGATTTGCCGTTTCACTTGCCCATAAGCCCCTGACGTTAACTCTTAACATATGTACACAACTATCCATATATATATAAATATAAATATAAATATAAATATAAATATAAATATAAATATAAATATAAATATAAATATAAATATAAATATAAATATAAATATAAATATAAATATAAATATAAATATAAATATAAATATAAATATAAATATAAATATAAATATAAATCTTTATATTTTATACTCACATTGGTTGCAGCTCTGTTTTTTTGTTGTTACTTTTGTCGGTTCTTTGGTGAACTTCTGTGTGATCTGTCGTTGCGATCTGTAAAAATAGACAATGGAGAAGAAGAAAAAACATTAGAATTCGTGATAAAAGTGTCGAATACTATCAAATTTATTGCCGCCTTCGCCCTCGCCTTCGATCGTGCTCAATTTCAATTCGATACGAGACTCAAATCAATAGAGATTTATATGTAGCGGTGTGCCTTTATCTAGCTACCTGGATGCCGTACCCTATACTACCCTACCTGGGGTAGTGCAGCAGTCGGCACCTTAGTTTTCGGTTCGCCTTCTAATTGCAGCCACTTAGCACTTGGCTGAAACCACTTGCCTTGCTTGCTGGCCAACATCAAAGTGCACAACAATTGCTGTTGATTTTTCCACAGATTTCCACATTGCATTTTCATCCCAAATATAAATTTCCGGCATGACAGCGTACCTTTTTTCTTTGCCTGAGCCAGGATCAAAAACAACTGTTGCAGGACCACAAAGCAAAACGGATCGAAACGCTGCAATTGTTGTGACTTGTGACTTATGATTATTTTACTTTGAAAGGAGACTCACAAAGGATGCTTTAAGTGCCATCAGACTTGGTTGTACACTAATCGCTGACATTATGACTTTATTTTCAAAGGCTCATAGCCAACATGGCTTAAAAAGTAACTGGGTTCAAACTTGTATGAATACCAACACAGCAAGCTTAAGAAATAGTTGCACTGCTCCAAAAAAGTCTAGTCCCGGGAAAGAATACACGTAATAAACATAAAAGTAAATACCGTTAAGCAATCGGCCATAAAAAAGCAGCAGGCGAAAAAATAAGTTAAAAGTTGTACAACTTCCACCCAAAAAAGTAAGAATATTCGAATCAATATTGATCGACTAGGAGATACCCTGAAATCAGCAATATAAAGCTAACTAAAACTGGAACAACTAGTTATAAAATTGAATTTGTGGCTTTTAATGGCATCGGTAATCGATACTTATCGATATTGGGCAACTGTGGGAAGTTATCAATAAAAGGAAATCAACTTAAATTACATTAATCGACTCGAATTTTATTACTTATCAAGAATATAAATATAGGTTCCACAGATTTTTTTCTGTTACATTCTGTTCCACAAAGTTCGTTATACACTTTTTGGGCATTTTCAATGGATTCAGCGCATAAAAATGCGAAAAACAATAAGCAAACTAATTACAAATACGCGCGGAAATTTCCAAAAAAAAATATCTTAACACCTCCCAACAAACAGCCTCCACCCTCCACCCTTCACTCCTTCCCCCTGGACAGACCAACACAAGAAAAAGGGTTTCACTTTGCGTATGCTGCAGTTGTGCGGCATGTTTGCGATGGGATGTGGCAAAGCACAGCAAATGGAGGCAGCTGAAAATTATGCGCTGCAATTTTTATTGCTTCATTGTTCTTTTGCGGTATTTTATATTTTAACTTCTGACCGAGGGGGGGAGGTAAGCAATGGGTTCTTTGCATTGTTTGCGCTTTTGTTTGGACGCTTTTTTCGGGGTTAATGTTAATTACCAAAACTGCTTTGGCACTTGGCTGACCAACAACAACAACAACAACAAGAACAACAAGAACAACACCAAAAAAATAAGCAAACCCAAAGCAATTAAAATTTTTATGACGCACTGAGTTATTACTTCAAATCCACAAACTTGAGTAATGCCAACAACGCCTCGGTGCGTAAGGACGTGAGAAATTTTCAACTGAAAACTGAAAACCGACAACAAAAAATAAATATAAGGAAAATCTACGCCCACGACAAAGAAAATGCGAACAAAAAAGACAACAACAGATATTAAAAAGATTTATTGTTTTATGATATCAAAAAAAAACAAAACGAAGAAGAAAAAAGGTAGCTGCAAAGGCATCACTTTTCCCCCCCAGCACTGCATCGATTTACCTGTGCGGCGCGAGAGAGGTCAAAGGTTGAGCTGCCACCGCAACGAATCGCAGTTAAGGTAGTCTCCATGTACTTGGCTAATACCAATCGATAAATATACATTTATATATCTATGTCTGTCTGTCTGTCTGTCTGTCTGTCTGCCTGTCTTGCTGTGTGGTTATCTGCCTGCTTTCCCCGCAGTTTTCTTTAGTGCGCGTAGAAATCGAGATGCTGTAATTAAAGTCTAACTGTCAAAATCCAATAAATTATACAAGTTGCTTGGCTCTCTTTTGGGCATTTAATTGATCATGCCAAACAGTGAAATAGTGATAAAAACGAAAGAAAAAAAAAAACAAATAAATACAAACCAGCTGCGACTTTTTGTCTCTCTTCATTTACATAAAACGATTCGATCTGCGAGACTTCAACTTTAAAGTTAGCTGCATGCAAGTGAAATTGGTACCAAAACTCAAGATGTGAAAGTTTATTAATTAGACAAACCACACAAAAAAAACAAAACAAAACCAAAAATTAAAAAAAAACATGCCAACGCAGAACATAAAATTTGTTTAAAAAAAAAGAGAAAAATAACTTTAAGCTTAGCTATTTAAATCGAAATTTCCAGTGAACTACAAGGAATACCCTTAGACATCAATTTGCAGTTGCTTCCAATAATATTTAGTAATTGAAACTAATGAAAAAAAATTTAAGATAAATAAATATTAAGAGCCAAAAAAACACACCATTTTTAAAAACTTAAACTCAAAGTGCAATTTTGAATATGCTAGGGGAATGTCCCTACCATAGACATTTCCAAGTGGGCGTCGAGACTATTTAACAATTGCAACTAATTAATAAATAACGCAGGAACTCCATCTTAAATTACCTATTCAAAGCCAAATCTTCAATGGGAATACCCCTAAGCATAGACATGTGTAATTCTTGTCAGCATTATTTAGTAATTGCAATTAATTAAAAATAATCATATAAATAACACAAGTCTAAAAAGGAACCTTAACTTGAGAAAACTCACAAAGAGAAATCTTCCTTCTTCTAGGGAATACCTCTAATAATAACATTTGATAATTTTCCTAGGCATTATTGAAAAATTGTAATTACAAAATTTAAATACATTTTTAAATACTTTTACTCAACTTCGCCTGAAAGCTCTAGGGAATACCCATAATAACCGACTTTGATCATTATCTTTTGCATTATTCCATAATTGCAGCAAATAAAAACAAATAAATACAAATTAAAGAGGAAGCCTAACTTTTGACAGCTTAAAATGAGTTATTACGTAAAATCTTAAAAAAAAAAACAGAAAAATACAACTAAAAATATATATTGTTTTTGCATTACTAACTAATTGCAGCAAATAAAAAAAAATACTAATTTGACAAAATGTTAAATCAACTTCTTTAAATGGAAATCCCCCACAAGTTGAGGGGAATACCCCTAATAACATACAATGAAGATTGTCTTATGCATTATGCAGTAATTGAAGCTAATAAAAATAAAATTACAATGAGGAAAAAACTAAAACTAAGCCGAACTTTTCAGGGGTGAATTGGAGTGGGTGGCTTCTGGGGGTTGAGGCGGTACTTTGAGGCTATAACGAAAGGATATTGCATGATAAGGAGGCATATCAATTACAGTTACACGAGTTCTGCAGCCCGAAAACAACGCGATTAACATAAAAGGGCAGCCAACAACAACAGCAACAACAACAACAACAAACCAAAAGTAGTTAAAAAAAAATTAATAGGCGTAATAAGAATAATTGGCGCTGCGTCCAAAAAGCACATGTACGCCAGGAATAGGGGGCAGAGGGGCAGAGGAGGCAGAGGGTAGCAGTGCGTGTCGTTTGGCTGTCTAAGGGTTGCTCGGGATGTGTTGGGGGGTGGTGGAGGGGTGGAGCAACAGCGTTGAAAGCGTTGACTTGTGACCATTTCATAAATACCGTTATAAACAAATTACGACAACAATAATGACCCAACAGCAACACAAACTAACAACAAACATGTCCAGCAAAGGGATAACAGGATAACAGCAGGATAACAGCACACAGCAGTAGGCAAAAAAAAAAAACTAAATACAAAAAAAACTATATGAAATTCGTTTTTTATTGCTCACATTTACACATGTACAAAATGACGGCGTGTCCGCACATCCCCCCTCCCCCACCCACCCCCCGCCTCCTTGGCTTGGCTTGGCTTGGCTAACCCTTACCAGCACAACAACACTGAACGAATTTATGAATTTCTAATGAAATTAACCGTAATGCCAACAAAAAAGAAAAGAAAAGAAACAGAAATAAATATATATATATCTATATATATATTCATATGTGTATTATTATTGCCGTTATGTTCTACAGTGGTTGCAACGAACACACAAATTGTTCAGATGTAAAGCTCAGTATTGAAAAGAAGCCTGAAAACTGCACTAGGTAAATATAAAAAGTCTACTAAATCTTAATAATATAATATAATAATATAGCTTAATAAAAATCCCAGCTTCACTGTAAATCTAAATTAAATAAATATAGTACTAATATAGATATAATATTATGATTAGCCTCGGTTAGTGATGCTGCTCGTGAATATATATGTTCTTTGAGAGGTCGAACAGGTCTCCGCTAAAAATTATAATAAGCATGTAGAAAAACATAAAGTTTCAGTGATTTGCTTACTTTTTTTTATCTAATACAAATAATAATAAAATTATTTTCAGCATATTCAAATTTTAAACAAGCTTTTCGTTTCTATTAGCTTAATGATAACATTATAAAATTCGAATTATAATCAAATTTTTGTTTTATTATTTCTATTTTTGCTTGGTTGTCATAAAAACAAAAAAAAAACGAAATATTTGTTTAAAGAATGAAATGTGTTTATTTTTTCAATAAGCGCCATAAAATCTCGTAATATGCAAGCATTGTCAAATAAATAAACGTTTTCGTTGCCAAACTGACCACTGTTCAAATATTTTTGTGTTTTTGTACGAAGCTGCCCAATATTTCTCAAAGAAGAGTGAATACCACCCGTGGCCAGCTGAGCAGCGTGTGCTCAAGGGCTGGAGTTGGGGTTGGTGTAGTGGTGGGGTGGTGTAGTGGTGGGGTGGGGGTGTGGTTTGCTTAGTTGTCTACGGGTCGCGACTATTAAACACACACACACACACACAACAAGAGACAAACACACGCGCGCTGACCGAGAACAAAGCTGCTGATGACCCCGAACCCGAACCCGAACCCGAACCTGAACTCGAACCTAAACTCAAACCCGAATTCGAACTCGAACTGGAAGCCAAAACTTGGCACCGCTGAGCTGCGCCTTCAAGGTGCAATTAACTGTTACCCATTTCGCCGGGGGCACCTTTTTTTTTTTTGGTTGCAACAACGCACATTGTAATTTTTGGTAATAAAAAAAAAGTATTTTTTACTTCATAATTTGGCAGGCGGCTTTGCTTGCTGTTGTTGTTGTTGTTGTCCTTTTGGGCGTGTCGTGTGGCCCGTGCAGCAAACGATAATTGCCACAAATTTGAATATTCAGCAGTTGCAGCTCAGGTCAAGCTGCCTGCCCCAACTACCATACAACAATTATACTGCATGGCAATCGAAACCAAGTTGAAACCATTTATTTCTGCGTATCGCGTGAATCATTTTCCAGTTACGACAACTTCACAGAGTCAACTGTCCAGTTAAGTTTAAGTAGGTATTAATTTATCCCCAGTGCCCAAAAAGGAAGTTCAAGCAACGATTGCACATTGCCACACATCTATAGGGGGGAGGGGGGGGGACTGAGGGGGTTGGTGCTGATCCGGCCACTGACCACTGACCACTGACCACTGACCGCTGACCAAAAAGCAGAAGAAGAAAATACCCAAAGTTGGCACAAGGAGGGGAACAGTTACTCACAAATACGACAATCGCGTAATTAATTAAGCACGTCAGCTGAACATTGGCACAACCACATTGACCATTATGAAGCCAATACCAGCACAGTGGGGCAAATCAAGACGGAGAACATTACAATTAATTCAATTACAATTATATTAAAATTCAACTTACTAAAAGTTACTAATTAAATGCCAAAGAAAAATTCAACATTTTTATTAATACATCAAATACGTGTTTGTCACTCGAATGGATTCAAATCCAGTCTCTTTGCATCCAAAAATTGGCATACAATTTTAATTTGGTATATTCTCTTATTCTAGGATTATTTTAAATGTTTTGGAACCAAATTTGATCATAATTTGCGACAACTTAAATGCTATTTACTTCTTAAGAGACTCGTGAAAAAAATGTCTGAGAATTTTTTGACGATACTCAATATTGACAAAAGTACTACTATTATCTGGATGTAAATCCAAAGAATGTAAGAACAATTTTTTTTTTTTTAGTATTGATATAATATTTCCTGGAGCTAAAAGCTTAAGCTTAATATGCAAGAAACACAGTTTTTATCTAGATAAGTATAAATAGCTATTACTTTTAAATGATCTATAATAAATTTTTTTCAAAAGTTCAACAACTTAATTGTTTTTTAGTGCTCTTGTACCACTGTGCAGCACTTCTGGCTGTCAGTGGAGCCTCATGCTGGGCACGGGTTTTATAACCTGTCCAAGACACACGCTGGGGGAGTGGATGGAGAAATCGAGGGGGGGCATTTGAGGTAGCGGGGGAGGGGGGCACCTTAACAGAGGGACACGCATATTGTATTGGGCCCGAGCGCAAAACACACCTCAAATCGCGTTTTTTTTGTTGGTTTTTTGTCCTTTATCAGGTAATTCACTTTTTAACTTGCTCTTCACATTTCATTTTGTAATTCCTGCTTTGCTTGTTAGGGTCTGTTTTTTCTTTATTTTCTTTTCTTTTTTTTTTTTTGTTTTTTGCTGTAATTGTTTGCCATTAATTACAGCAACAACAACAACAATCAGCACAACGAATGAGGTAGAAGGAGATGCGTAACCCAACAACAACAACAACAACAGCAATAACAAGAACAACAGCAATAACAAGAACAACACTTGAAGCGCAAATATTTCCGCTTGTGATTGTGGTTAATTTTATTTATAAGTCGCAATGACACACCTTCCATTTCGATTTACGATCTCCCGCATTAACGGTTAATGAACAGCTTACCCACAGCAAAGCTCTGTCGAAACAAAAAAGAGAGGTGGGGAAGGGGTGCGAGAGGGTGCGCTGGCGGGTAGTTGAAGCAATTGCCTTGATAAATTCTCTTATTTGGCTTGCATTTTGCTTCTAAAAAAAGAGCTCGCTCTCTCTCTCTCTCTCTCTCGCCCGCAATATGATTTCCTTTTCCGGCATTTGTCGCAGCTTTTGCTAGCGCCCCCTTCCACCCTTCCATCTTCTACGATTCGAACACGTTCGAAGCGACACGAAGTGCAAGCAAGCAAAGACAAAAACGAAGCACGAACACGAAACCAAAGTGCGCGCGAGTATGTGTATGTGTGTGTGTTTATATTACTATCTACTATGGATGCATGTGTGGGTGAGCGAACGAACATATTCATTCATGTTGCCTTTGCTTACTTCAGCGATTCCCGCAAGCCGGCAAAATGCCAAAGGAAAACAATAACAAAACTCAGCTGAGGAGAAACTAGGCGCAAAACTTAAGAGAGAGCACAAGCAACGAGTGAGTAATGGAAGAGAGAGAAAGAGCAAGAGAGAGAGCTAGAGAGTGTGTGCAAACTGCAGTCAACGATGATTGCACAATTGGCCAAAAAATGGCAGACTCATTCCAAATGGCGACTAATGGCAAAGGTCTCCGAATTGCCATAACATCAATTTTATAACCATAAATGTGTGTGTCTCTGTGTCTGTGTGTGTGTGTGTGTATTTTGGAAAATATCTTGAGAAATAATTCATATGATTTTGCTGTCTTTTCTGCCCTTTTTGAAGAAGAACTTTTTGTTATTTTTTTTTGTGCTTTGGCTTGCGGCCAGCAAAGCGAATCCACTCAGCAAATCAATATTTGTGCAAAACGAAGCAACGCAAAAAGTCAGCTAAGAAAATTGCATTAGCTGCTTTTTTGGCGAACGCATTTCCTATTTTATGTAGACCTATGTAAATATTTCAAAAATTAATCTTATTAATTTTATTTTTAACTAGTTTTAAGAACTGCACTTAAAAGTAGAAAAACGCACAAAAAAAAACAAGTCAATAATAAAATAAATTTTATAGCAAAAGCAACGAGAAAAGATTCTTTTCGGCCTGTGTCCAAACACTTTCTTGACAAACTGTGTGTAAATATGTCAAACATATTTAAGTTTTGAATTAATGTTGTTAATTTTTTATTGTCTTAACTAGTTTGAAGAACTCCAATTAACACTAGCGAAATAAGAAAAAAATAAAAGTGAATAAAAGAAATACATTTTGTTATTAATTTTTCAATGTGCTCAAAAACATTCTTGACAAACTGTATTTTATTTTATGCCACAAGGCACAAGGACGAAAAACGAATACGCCTGCATTATTCAGTGTTATCGTCATTAGCATAATGATCATCATCATTATAGGGGTTTTCCCTGTTTTGTCCTGTCTGACAAATGCGAAAGAGAAGCAGCGGCAGCAAAAGCAGCAGTGCAGCAGCAGCGACGCAGCAGCAGCATCAGCAGCATCCAAAATCAAAAGAAAATTCACAAGCATAAAAATCGAATAAAGCCAAAAACCAAAGCCGTGAAAAGCAGCGAGCAAAGCGAACGAATTGGCGACCATGAAAAGGGCAAAACGAAGCAATGAAGCAACGAAGGCGGGGCAAAAGGAGACCAACAACAACAGCAGCAACAGCAGTAACAACAACAACAACAGCAATAAGCAGTCGCGGCGTCAGCGAAGCGCGTGGAAAACAAAACGACACAAAACGCAGGCAGGCAGGCAGACAGACTTTGACGTCGCTGTTGACGTCGACGCCAACTTCACAACTGGCGGCAATGATGACGATGACACGTGCTTTTTTCAGCTGTTTTGTGTGTTATTGTTGGGGGAGGGGGGGAGGTGAAACTGTGCTGCGAAAAAAAGGACAAAAACAAAAAACACAAATCAGAATGAGCGCCAAAGAGCGAGAGAGCGAAATCAAACAGCAAAATAAAAGTGAAGAGCAGGAGAAGTTCAAACCCACCACAAACACACACTCCCCTCTCCTTGACAGACGGAGCCTGCAGGTGGCAGCAAAAATTGCAATGTCTGTAAGGCTGTATGGAAGTGTGTGTGTGTGTGTGTGTGTGTGTGTGTGCGAATAGCTCGGGCTGCCGACAGACAGCGAAGCTGACGACGGCATCGTCGCTGCTCGTGCAGTCTTTTTGGCGCGTGACGTCGTCTACTGTGTGCGTATATATATATATATATATGGGTGTGTGTGTGTGCTGTGCGGCGGTGTGGTGGGGTGTTTGGTGTGTTGTGGTGAATTCGGGTGGAGGGAAGTGGAAAGTATTAAAGGCATGGGCAGCTGCCAATTGCATTATTATGCGAGTGTCTGCAGTCTGCAATGCAGCTGTGTGAGTAGTGGCTGGGGCAGTAGTTCACACACACACACACGCACACACACACAGCAACACGCACACCAAAAACAAATTGCAACAAAATAAGCAAAACAACACAAAACTAAATCAGACAAACGAACAAATGCTGCCCCTCCTTCAAATTTATTGCTTAGTTGTGTGTAGGTGTATGTGTGTGTGTGTGTGTGTGTGTGTGTGTGTGTTAGTGTTGTGTAGTGGCACAGAGACATTACATGCAGTTTTGTTCAAAAATTAATAGAATTTCATAAGCTTTTTGGGCTGTCTGTCCCATTCATTTGTGTGTGTGTGTGTTTCTGTGCAACGCTCCGTTTTCACATTGCACACATTCGCTTTCTCTCTCACTCTCTCTCTCGCTCTATCTCGCTCTGTTTCTTTCTCTCGATGTATTGCTCTGTCTCTCTCTCGCTCGTTTGTCTGTCTCTCTCGCACGCTTGCGTCTATTCGCTCTTTCAAATGTTAATTTGAATTTTTATTAGGTTTTAGGCTTTTATTGTTGTTGGCCGATACGGTTGCATCTGCCTTGTTGCTGCTGTTGCTGTTGTTGTTGTTGCTATGTGTTTTATTTTCACTTAAAACTGCAGTTTGTTGCTGCTGCCGCTGCTGCTGTTGACGCTGGCGTCGACGTAGACGTCGTCGTTGTCAACGTAGAAAGTGCGACTGCGTTAGAAAATTGCATTTGATAATAGCAGAACAAACACACACACACACACACACACACACACATTTGGTTTTTAGGTCGTGGATTTTGTTAGGCCACCTTAAAAATAATATTCCCGTAACAAAGTTTATTTTCCAGTTTCTAAAATGCTTCCAGATTTTTATTTGCGTGCAATTTTCAATTTAGTTTTTTTCTGTTGTTTCTAAATGTGTTCAGTGCATCAATTTGTATTTTATGTATTTTTAAGCTGAGCAAATCAATGTTTTAAAAGCTTTCCATGCGTTGATTAATGTTCCCAACATAAATGTTATATTTCTAAATAAAAGGATAACACAAATGGTTTCATGGCTAGCCATTTTAGAATCAATCACTGGGTTCGCACAAATAAAATTCTCTTTTTAAATTCAAGTATAAACTGCATAAAAATACATGCTCAGTTCGTGTACAGTTGTGATCAAAATAGTAGTAGTGCTGCTTATATAAAATATAGACATAATATTATTATAAATATTAAATATTTACTTTCATCACACCTTCGATTCCTTGGATAATTTTACTCTACAATAAATTTTTTATTTTAACTATTCCTTTGATTTATTGTCTGTTTTCGACAAGTGTTTTTTGTGATATCTTTAAAAACTTTAATTATTTTATTTTGTTAATTATTTTTATAGCTATCCCAACTCGCAATTTTTACTTATCTTCAATATTTATTTCTTGCGTTCAAATAAAATTTTTCACAGAATTCCAATGGATTTTTTTCTCTATAATTTCTCCTGAATATTCCTAAATATATATTACTGAATTCTGCTATCAAAAAATAATTTAAAAATCCAAAAATCAAGTAGTTAATACTCATAGCAGTTTAGACTTTAAATAAGTAATAAAAACCCGATAAGGGGCCAGTTAAGTTTAGAAATCTAATGCAAATTCCAGAAAACATTTACTTAATTATTTAAGTAATTGCTTAAGTAGTTATAAATAATCGTAAGTAACTTGAATATTTCCCATTTTTATTTAAGCAAACCTTTTGTCAAATATTACTTTATTTGTTTGTACAATCAAAACTCTCAAATAAAAATCAGCAAATCATTCTTTTCATGAGAATTCTGCAAATGCCAAAAAAATAATAAAGAAACCAAATAAATCCAAAAAAATAAGTGCATTTTCAATTTTCAAGTCAGTTGTGTTTTTTTCTTATATTTTCGGTTTTGGCCTTTTGTTTCGTTAAGGTTGTTAGCCGAGCTGAGTTAGCGGCAGTCAACTGACAGCTGTCAAAAGTTGCCGATTCATTGCCGCAAAGGAGGCGCCGCTAAGAAAACAATTGTGTCCTTAAGCAACCATCCACCTCTCAAAGCCAAACTGCAATTACACATTTGCAACCTATTCTTAGCCGATGATGATGGCTGAGAGTGAAAAAGGAAAACAAAGTCAGCATGCTCTAGTCGCGAGTGCTCGACTGGGAGATACCCTGAATAAATGTATTTACCTGTGGTTGATATATCTAAATATATATATATATATATCTATTCACAGCAATTACAGAAAGAAACAATCTTTATCAAATTATCAGTTATCAATTTTTATGAGCATCGACAGATGATTAATATTATTTCAAGGTATTTTCAGAGCAAGTAAGAAATTATTAATACAATTATGAAATGAATAAGCAATGAAATAACATTAAAGACAGAAATATCTTTAAAATTCAGACTTTTATTGCGATTCAATATCTTTAAAATTAAAACTGTAGGTTATCGATTTTTGTGCTCATCGATAGATGATTGATATATATGTATATATATATTTAAATATATTCATAGCAAATAAGAAAGAAAGTTATATTAATAGCATCTTAAAATTGTGACTTCTGTTGTTATCTGTAATCGATACTTATCGATATAAGCGAAGCAGATGCAGTTCTCGATCAAATTAAATAAAGTTGATCTATCTGATAAATAAGAACTTAGAATCTAAAATGTATAGCTTTTGTAGACTCTGGTCAAGACTGACAGACAAAAACCGACTCGATTCTTGACCGTGATCAGGTAGATATATACGAAATAGGCTTAAAGTTACAAACCATTGACCAACTCGATGAGACCCTTTTTTGGCCATTCGGCAATGGGTGCAACAAGGGACACAAAAAAAAGGGAAAAGAAAAGTCATTGGGCTGTCAGGAGAACGATTGGCGGCGATTTGAAATCTTTCTCTCTCTCTCTCGTTTACCGACGGCAACATGGCCAACTTGCCACATTTTTTGGCTAACGGCGACTGCCCAGATTCACTTGTGGCCACTTTGAATTTTTCATAAGTCTTTGAGTCGCTTTATGAGTGGGTTTTTAAGCGAGTGGGGGATGGGGAGGGGTGAGTGGGGAGGGACGGGGGTGGATGTGGTGCTAATGGCTAAAACGACGAAGACGACAAAGAAGTCGTCAGCCCATTTTGTACCCCTTTTTGTGCGGGCAATAAAAACATTTTCCTTTTCGCTTTTCGCATTTTTTCTTTTCTTTTTGTCTTTTTGGTATTTTTTTGTTTCTTTTTTTGTTTTTTTTTTTTGGCACAAATAAAATAATGAATAATATGAAGAAAAATACTTGGATTTTTCTTTTGTAGTTGTTGTTGTTGTTGCTGCTAAAACAGAAAACGCATTAAGTGCGCGGTTTTTCCATTGTTTATAATTTTTTTTGCTTGCTTTTTTTGCGCTGCCCAGTGCGAAAGGGGATAATTAAGAATGCTTATTTATCTAGAACGGCGACGAATGTACCCCATTCTCCAGTCCCCCTCCCCCCCTTTCGCCTCTACACAGCCCTGTTCCCTAGTTTGGAGTCAGTCCTTGACCACAGCGGGGGGCTGCTGAGGGCGCAGCGGCTAAAAAAGCGCCGAAAAAGAAACTTTTTATTTTTAATGATAAATTGTTCGAGGTCGTGCCAGAACGAGATGGCGAGAGCGGGAAGAAAGGGGGAAGGGAGAGTAAGAGAGAGAGAGAGAGAGAGAGAGAGAGACATAAGTAGGCGCCAGTCAGAGGTCATATCAGCAACGGAACTCTACACTGAGCAAAAATAGTGTCTGTCTAAGAACTGTTGCAAGTCGCCAGCTTGGCTTATTTTTCAGAAATGAGAAATTGTTTTCAAAGTAGTATCAAAAAATCGAAGCAAACTCACAAAAATGTGATTATTATTTAATTCTTTCTTTATTTAAAACTAAGAATTATATATATTCTATAGCTCCCATACGAATCTGGATCGAGTGATGAGCAAAACTTATTTGTTTACCTTGTTTTCGTTACAAAACTCAACAGTTGAGAATTGCATAATGCTGCTCACTTTGGAATAACAAAAATCATTGTAATCGGAAAACTATATCTTATAGTTCTTCATATGACAACTCTTAAGTTTTTTCTATAATTAAAAACAAATTTAAATTGTTGACTTCAACCTGCAAGGTTATTAACTATTCCCACTTATTTTTTATTTATAATTTTAGCAAAGTTTTAAGACTTATTATCTGTTAAACCCATCCTTACGTTTATGTTTTAGACTTTAAGCTACTGTCATTATTGGTTCCTTGATGTTTTATACCCTTCAAGTAGATTGATTAATGTTTCAAATATAAATGCTATATTTTCTTTATTTGGGTTTAACTGAGATTTGGTTTTTATCGCATAAGATTTATGATTTAATCAAGGGTTCACTGCATAAAAAGAAAGTTGAGCAAGCAGAAAAGAAATCTTAGAAGTAAATATATAATTCAATTATAAATATAAAAATGAGTTTCGCTAGCCAATAAATTCAAAATCAGAGATATTTTTATATATTTTTCCAAGTGTACTCTTTGGTCTAAAAAGTGGCCAAAATTATGACTTCATATCAGAGCGATTTGGAGTCTATGTTGATAATTTTTTTCAGCCGTGTACTCTTTAGTCTGTGCTTCTTTTTCTGGCTTATTGCAAAATCAATAGTGTATGTGGTAAGAAAGCGCGTCTTCTAAACTGAATTCTCGGCTAATTAGCCGCGAAACTTGGTGAGTTGCAAATTACAAGCGCGACGCGGATTGAGGCAAGTGGAAATCGAACACGGAGTTAGGAGTTGCCAGCTGCGAGTTGTGAGTTGTGAGTCAAACAGTCGTTGCCTCTGGGGCAGCGCACACGCAAATCACTTGTTTTTTATGTAATTAGTTGGCTCACTTCAGGGCTAAGACCAACAGCGAACTTTGAAGCATAATTAACCAAAATAAAGAAAAAATATATATGCCGATCGCGTCTTACAACACACACACACAGCAACAGCAACAACAATTGTGTGCCGCCCCTTGGACCAGCCTCCAGCTTTCCCCTTCCCCTTCTTCTTCCCCTTCCCCTTCTTCTTCGGCTGCCTCCCTCCATCCCTTGAAATTCGCTTGGAAATCTTCTCGTTCAATGACCGATAAAATTACCGCTGACTCTCAAATTCTCAAATTCTTCTAGCCGCTGTTAACTTGGCTGCTGCCTTTTAGCAGGTTATTGATTATTAATTTTTTTCATTTCTTGGTAACTTGTGTGTGTTCCCAAACACTGTTTTATTTTTTTTCCATGTCTTTTTTTGGTTTTGGTTTTTTGGTTTTTTGTTTTAGCAGTCGCTGTAATTACAGCAACGCGTTAATTGTTCGCCTCAGCATTTTGTGTCTGACGAAAACAAAAACTATGCGCAAGTATTTCTTAGTTTTGGGTTTTCTCTATTTGTTTTTTTTTTTTTTTTTTTTTTTTTTTTTTTTTTTTGGCCATGGTTGGCCACAAAAAACGCACTAAAAACAACATTCGTTTGGGGCGAGAAAACTACACTTACGCAGCAGCATCACACACTGTATTCATAGCCATTCATTCATTATCTGTTATTACCAACATTCCCCCCCCCCCTCCCCATCTCACCTACCCGCTGATCTTCCCTCTACGCTCTGAGCAGAGATGTGTAAGTAGCATTTACTGACAGTCGCAGACAATTACCGCGGAGGGTTCAGAGTTGAGATAATTATTGAATATGAGTTCTGCATCAAATTGATTGATGAATGCACTCATTTTGCAAATCTTAGAAGCCACCTCAGCATTCGCGAGAATGTTCGACTAGCAGATACCCTAGTCATAAGTCATTCCCAGAACAACACTTGCCAAATATTAATAAACAATTTTCGATTATTATTATTAATCAAATATTTACAGATCAATATTATATTAAAGTATTTCCATGCCCGATTAGAGAGATATATATATGAACTTGTGGTTTTATTCCTGCAGCAAATCGATGCTTTAGTTAGCTTATCTATACTTTAAATCGGTTAAATAAATAATAACTACGGTTCAGAATAAATAATAACAAATCACAAACCGGCTAAGTTGAGCCTAATTTTAAGTGCATTTTCAAACAAATTATATATTTATTTGAATATATATAATTATATATATAGATTGGTATATACCTATGCACTGAAAATTATTTAATGTATGTTTTTATTTTCATCAAATTTAGAACACTAATGTTCCTAATATTTTTTTAAATCTTTATTAGTTGGTGACCTCAATCTTTAAAATGTATTTATACACATATATTTTGGAGCATAAGAAAGAACTTTTGACCTAGAGCCAGCAAAAAACATATATAAGTCTTTCTAGTACACAAACATTTTTAATTAAGTTTTTGTAAATCAAATTTTTAATTACTCGCAATATTTTAACAAGTCTTTAAGTCTAAATCATTTAAACAACCAAATTAATATTAAAAAACTATTTCTAGCTTAGAATAATAGTTTTTGAGCATTACTTTATTATTTTATATTTGGAGCTGCTTAGATTTAATTTTAAAAAATAAGTTGCTCTTAATATTTAGTTGCTTAGATGAAAAATTATTCATAAAATAAATATGATTGCTAATAGTCAGCATTAAATAAAATTAAAATATATAAAAAAAAACCGAACCGATTTAAAAATGATTCTTAAAAGATACCCATTTAGAGTGAAGTCTTCTAATGACTTTAATTTAAGAGATTAATTACTAGACAATATAAATGTCAACACTGATATTATTCTTAAGCATTCGCAGTATTTAACAAAAATAAGACAATAAATAAGCTAAACATTTTAGAGAAGCGATTACCGTCGCTTAAGCCATATAAGTTTCGTACGTGAAATCAACTCACCAATGCCGTTATTTATATAAAGATTTATTTGTGTTGAGTTCTCCTTGGGATCGTGAATCCTTTTGCGAGGGCAATTTGTTTTTTAGTGTTGTTTGACCTTTTGGTCGCTTTTTGTCACTTTCAGGTCAATTTGCACACACAAATTTTGAGGGGAACTTTTTGATTGGAAATACTTTTGAAACGCGAGCGATTTGAATTTTGTTTGCTGGGTATGTGTGTGTGTGTAGATTTTTGTCGATTTAGAATTTGGATTTGCGTGAATGCGCCGTTATTTAGTTTAGGGATGATGCACAAAACACCGCCAACTGCAAAAACTGAAACGAAGCCAATCAAAATCAATGAGGGGGCCACAACAACAACAATAACAACGGTAATAAGAAAATAGCGACTAAAACAGACTAGCGAAAAAAAGAAACAAATAGGCTCAGTGCATTTTGTATGCACTGTGATTTTCAGTGTTGTTCTTGTTCTTGTTGTTGTTGTTTGCTTTTTTCTTTGCGCTTTGTGTGATTTTCGCTTTTATTAATAAAATGCACAACTTCCGTTATTAATTTTGCAAACAGCGGCAATTGTAGTCACAGTCTGTGTGTGCGCATTTGCATTTGCATGTGTGTGTGTGTTGTGAGTAGAACAACAACAACAAGAACAACAAGCGATGAGCGCGATGTGTCACCAAGGCGTTTGCATTGGGGAAATGTGACAATCGAATCGATGGCAATTCGAGAAAATCGCAAACAAAATACACACAGGGCTGCAGCGAGGGTTTGCCGGCTACTCAGCAAGGCGCGGGTGGCGCTGCGGATGCGCTCCTGTGCACGCGACGCTGCCGTCGCTGCGACTGCGATTGCTGCTGCTGCTACTGCTGCTGCATTCATTCATAAAAATCAGGTTGTAAAAAGGCAAAAGCAACGCAGAGTTTTTTTCTTCTTTTTTTTTTTGTCTTTATTTATTTATGCCAATTTGCCGCTGTTGTTGTTTATTCTTTATTTTTTATTGTTGCTGCAGTTGTTGTTTTGTGCCTAGCCACAGGAGGTAAATTGTCACTGATTTTTTGTCAGTTGTTATTGTTGTTTATTTTGATTATTGTTTTCGCTTGCATTAATTTGTAAATTGTAAATTGCATTTAAATTATCACTTGAACTCTCTTGATTATTATTAATATTTATGCAATTCATTGTATTTATTTTGCACTGCAGTTTTCGCATTTGTATTCTTTTGTTGTTTATTAACGTTCGCGTATTTTTTAAGTTTAATTGAAATGAGATTATCCAATTGCAAGTTGGTTTAAGAAACCAAAACAAATCACAAAAATTCAGGCAAGATTTGCCGCACTTTTACCACGACACCTGCTGCCCGTCTGATTGCTGGAAATGTACTGAGAACACCCGCGTAATTTTTTTTTTACTTGCTCTTGCGTCGGTCTTGTTGGGACTTCGGCTTCGGCTTGTTGTAGGCACACGAGATGTTCGTAAGTGCCGAAGCGCCGCGTCTCAAACACACACATCAAACAGAAACTAGTTGCAACGGAACTTGTTTGGTTCGCCGCTGTTGATGTGTGTCTGACGGACAAATGTCAATCGAGGGGTTTCCAGCTAGTGCCAAATGGCTTAATTGATCAGCTTAAAGAAATATATTTAAAAAATTATGAATATTTTAGGCATAGCTAATTAATGATTTGACAAATTAAATTAACTTATTGTGAATATGATTTTTTTTTGTAAATGTACGAGGCAAATCTAGCGAAATAGTAATTTAGTTTTGCTTGGATTTAAGCCAAGCAGCTACAAGCTATTTGCCATTTTCGGTAAGAAATAAAGATTGCGATTCCAAGTTTTGGAGTCTTTCATTCAATTGGCTAAAAACCACAGACAGACTGTTAACGTGCTGTTAAACGCAGCTGCGACGCAACATCAAACATGTTCGATGCTCGACAATTGATGTAATTGGCCAAAGTCTGATGTACCAAAATTTGTACATTAATTAAAGCCAACCGAAATTACTTTAGCCAACTGCTTATGTATTAATTAATTAAGTGACTTGAGTAATTTTTTAAAATGTTTATTGACATGAACAGTATTCAAGGACCTTCTTTATATTTATGTGCACATTAATGTATGTATGTATTAATGTATATTTTGTATATTAATAATAAAACAAAAAAAAACAAAAACAAAACAAAATAGCGTCAACAAAATACTCAGAAATAGCTCAAGTATTTGAAAGAATTGATGATGGGTACTAATAAACGATAGAAATATTTAAAAATAAAACAAGTGAGCAACATGCAGATGCCGATGCCGATGTATGTACGATCTATGTATGTATGTACATCTATATATGCATGAGTGTATGTATCATTTAGGTGTTTTATGGCACACACGCAAATCTTATTGAAATAAACAACAAATAAAAACCAAAAAAAATGACAAAAGACAAATAATTTTTGGCAAAATATTGCTAAACAAAAAATTGCAATTGAAAAACCGCAAAACGATTTTTTTGTATTAATTTTAATTATTATTATTTTATTGTCATGCGAAGTGAACGTTAACTTTTGATAAAATGTTAATTGAATCATAATAATTGAATAGATAAAAGCTTATTTAATGTTTGTTTCTATTTTTTTTATATATATTAATTAACAATCTTCGGTTTATAAACAATAAATTCCATTAAAATTACGTACTTCAACTTGGGAATATATATAATAATTTAAACTACAAGTTGTGGTAAGAAGCAAGTACATAATATCAACAAGTGAGACCAGTGCAGGCTGGCATAGCCGACTGCGGCATACTCTGTTGCTGGTGTAATTGTTGCTGATAAATAAATATTTATTTTTACCAATCTTCGAGGGGGATTATTAAATGTTTAACTTACAAATTTGAGAGATAAACCTTTAAGCGATTTTTAGCAACGATTATTATTATATATTTACCTATATTTGATAAATTTATCTCCCAAATTGTGTGTCAAGAAACTTGGAAATAGATTAACAAAATGACTTCCAGTTATTATTGGAGTTATTTAAGGAAATTGCAGCTATAGGATTGGATAAAGATATACGATTTTTTGATCCATCTTTGATTTGTCTGACCTGAAATAGTATTTATAATAAATATATAAATAATAATTATAATAATTCTACTGACAAGCATTTATTTACTTTCCAAAACGATATATTCTATGCTGTATTTCTTCCATCTTAAAAACTGAGGAAGATATGGGATTACCGATATTTAGGGAGAAGATGTTACGGGATTCGCTTGCATAACTAAAGTTGAAGAAGATCATCCTTGAAGGATGTCATCAGCAATGCATTCCCCAGTTTTGGTGGCTCTGTGCTTCAGATTGTGGGATTTATGTGGTATCGATTTGCATATATCGATGTTATCGATCTTAGCCAGAGGTGGTCATATAAGAATAAATATACCAAATATAAAGGCTCCACTTTTAAACAGACGAACGGATAGACGGAAGGACAGAGGGACGGACAGGCGAACGGATGGATATCGCTTGACACTTATCGATGTTATCGATTATACAGTTTCCCAGCAGGATTATCGCTTCAATATGAACACGTTACCTAAGGCGGAAATGGATAGTAAATATTCAGAGTTGGAAGGCAGGCGGACAGACAGACGAACGCATGGATATCGATTTGCATTTATCGATATTATCGATTATATAGTAGTAGCAGCTTAATATGAACACTTCACCTGAGGCGGACATGGAAAATATATATTATGAGTTTTCAGACAGTCGAATGGGTCACATTAGGAGCATGCCACAAATCCCAATATACCCTGCAAAAACCACTCAGACAAAGTATGAAAATCAGTGTACAAAAATCAACTTGAGCCTCCCACGATTCTAAGTGAGGCGCTTTTTCTTGCCTCGACAATTCGAATTGAGTATTAAAAAAAAAACAGACACAAATAATTTTTCTCGTTTTTTGTTGTTCTTGCTTCTTATTTTGTATGCTATAAAAATATAAAAAACAAGAGAAGCAAATAAAAGGCGAACACACGAATATTTTAATTAGAGTATAGATAAAAAATGACAACAACAACAACAACAACAGCAACAACAATGAGAAAGACAAACGCGAGGCAACAACAAATATGAACAATAATTATAACCAAAATAACAACAACAACAACAACAACAACACTTTTAGATAGATGCCCATTTCATATAAATTTCGAGCTTTCCACAATATTTATAAAAATAAAATCACACTCACACACACACACACACACACACACAAGCAGAGCAGCACAATTTTGAAAATTGTGGCAATAGTTGGGGCAATGAATGTGAAGAGGTGTGCAGTGGCAGGGGGAGTGGGGGAGGGGGGCAGGCGAGCTGGTTTGGGCTGATAAAAATAAAATTCCAAATGTCGCCGGCATCAATAAGATATAAATTAAACGTGTACTCGACAACAATCCCAAATGTTAATTAGAGACTCACGTTGCAAGCATCCCAAACACACCCCTCCCCCTGCCCACACATTCGTAAATCTTCCTGCTGCCCCCCTCTCCACCCCTCTCCCGCCCTGCTGCTCAGCTTATGCTCGACTGGCTGCGTTTGACATGCTGTCGTGTATCTATTAGATACATTAGCCGCTCCATGCGATCGGACTGGGAGGAGACAGACCTGGTACACTACTCCCTAACAACCAACCATACCCATACCCACCCCCCACCCACTGCTTCAGCTTAAAATCTGTTGTTTTTGTTGCGAGTGTAAATTTTAGTTTGTTTCCCTGTCAACTTGTAGCTTTTTTCTTCTCAGTCGAAGGGGGGTGTGGGGGAGGGGGCGGGGACAGTTCCCCAGTTCGGGTAACTTTATTTATGCCACCTCATGAGCTTAATGACTTCCTGCAGCGGCAAAAATAGCCAAGAAAAAACAAGATTCGATTCCAAAGTAGAACAATTATTGTCGGCAAACGTCTCAAATATTTTCAATGATCTACAACAAAAGTTGAAGTTTTCAAACACAACACAAACTACAAGTTCAGTTTTCAGCTAGAAAAAAAAAATTAAAAATATGCCCACTAAAACAGCAGAAACTATATATAAATATATATAATTATATATAGATATATATTTACAATCAAATATTTAAAATCCTTAGAAATTCGTTTTTGGAGAAACTCAATTTTTCTGATT
The DNA here is from genome assembly GCA_035042305.1 of Drosophila glabriapex. Classification (NCBI taxonomy): domain Eukaryota; kingdom Metazoa; phylum Arthropoda; class Insecta; order Diptera; family Drosophilidae; genus Drosophila; species Drosophila glabriapex. The sequence continues at coordinate 4,002,868 of JAWNLN010000068.1, forward strand.
TTCTTTTGGCGCTTATGTAAAGCTGTGATGTACAATGAATATATATGTACATATATATTATATATTTATATTTATATTTTTATATTTAAAAGCAAAAGTTCATATTAAGTGCATTAACTTTATTGTAGATTTAATAAAAAAAAACCTTAAACTATTTTTTCATATTCGAAACATTTGAAAAAGTGTGTAAATTATAATAAAAAAAATAAATAAATAATTTAAAAAAATATATTTTTATGTATTAGCTTATATTATTATTATATTATTATTTTGATATATTAAAATTAAACATAGAACATTTTGTAATGTTCACATTTTGATATATAAAACTTAACTATTTAAAAAAGAATAAATGCCAACATTCTGATAAATTACAAAAAGCCATTTTTAATGGCAACTATTGAAAATCTCTAATATTAGTATTAATTTATTTGATTTCATTGAAAACTGAATAATTTAAATATTTGTTGTATATCAAAGTTGACCATTGACAAATGTAAATATTTTGATATATCAAGATTAACAATTTAAAAATGATTAATGCCAGTTTTTGTATTTATGAAAATTAACTATTGAAAAATAATTAATGCCAATATTTTTACATATTAAAATTAAGCACTATAAAATCATGAAATCCAATATTTTGATATATTAAAGTTGACCATTGAATAATGAACAATGTTAAGTGTAACTAGGGAAATATAGGATTTGATGTTTTAGGGGTCAAGAGTGGGCGTGGTCATATATTTTGTTTACCAATCGATTACCAATAATATAATCTGTATATTTTATTCCAATAAAACTTGGAAGATTTACAGCTTTTCGATTTTCATTGTTTTTATTCTAACTTTTTGATGACGCTAGCTTAAAAATTGTGTTGGTTTTGTGGCCTTATCGAATTGCACTTATCGATTATCGATATCGATTTACAAGCACACCAATGGAAGAATATATATACCAAGTTTAAAGTCCCCAACTTCCCGTTATTATTACTTTAAACTATTATTTTAAAGATTATTATTGCTGACTTCTTAGTTGTTATTTATGATAGATAAGTATATATTGCCCAGCAGCTATATAAGCAAATATTCCATAGAAATCGACTCAATACTCTGAGATTTTCAAAAGAACAAAACCCACATAATAAAATCTAAAGAAAAAAGTTTATATTATTCAATAATATTAAACATAACGGAATATGAGTATATAATCTGTTCCTATTCGATCTGAGTACTGGAAAAACACGCACGCCAAATCACATTTCATTTATCTTTCAGATTGGAAGAAAAGTGGAGGCGTCTTTGCTAGGGATTGTGGAGGGGGCAGCGGTGGGTGTACCATGAGTTATTATTTATTATTAATGCTGCGACATTGTACACAAAAAGTACACGAAACCAACAAGATTTACGGCGAGTGAAAGAAAGAGGGAAAGAGATAGAAAGAGATCTTTCAGTTCCGGTGCAATATGACAGAGGCTTCAATGTGAAATATGGCAACATGATTATGAAATTATCGAAATGCATAACGGCTAAAAATACAGGTGGGGGTTAAAGGGGGCAATGCTAATGTAAAGTAAAAAAATAAAAAAAAAACACGCAGCATAGTGTAGCAGACAACAAAAAATGGGTGGCGCTTTCGTCAAAGTGAAATTACGCCTCGGCATTAGATTGGATGGAATTATGCTCGTGTAAACGAGCAATCAGCCAACGGAGGCGCAATTAAGACCAACACACACACACACACACACATACACATGCACACACATCTACACACAGCGAGTGCTGTCTACCTACACCAATACTAATGCAAGCCGACAACCTGACGCTGCCTACACACACACACACACACTGCCGAGCAGCTCTCAATATTTTTCGGTACATACAAGTGTGTGTGTGTGTGGACAATAGAAACGATCGAGCATTTTTAAATATAAATGTATATTTGTACCTACCAGACGAACAAAGCTGAAGACGAGCATTGGCAGCGACGCACGACACACGACGACGCTCACCTTGCATGTACCTAAGTATTTACAGAGAGAGCGAGTGCGAGTGCGATAGGTAGATCGAGCATCGAGCCATAAACTTACTCAAGTAGTCAAAGTGAAAGAGTAAGAGAGAGAGAGAGAGAGAAAAGGCATAAGACAAGCTGCTTTTGATTTGCGCTCATACAAGTTGCTCGTGTTTTTGTTGTTGTTGTTGTTGTTGCTTGATACACGAACCATGAATTTAATTATGATTAAAATTTTTTTTGGAATTTTTTATTCAACAAAACGCACGCAAATAGACACATACATGCATGTACTAAATGTGTGTGCGTGTGTATAAGTATATACAAATTTATGTACGCTGTGTACCTATTGTGTACATTTGTACATATGTAAAATGCGCTGGGAAGAGACTGGAAAGATATTCGCCAGATATACAAATGAGTACTCTGTGTCTGTGTGTGTGTGTGTGTGTGTGTGTGCGTGTGTTTGTATTGGTTTATATGGCTTTTCTATTATACACACAACGAATTAAGTGCCGCTAGCTCAGTTATCTCTCAAAATGGTGTCGATCATAATGAACAAGTTTCATATCTAGGTACAGTTGTGTCTGTCCCAATCATTTATTTGTTATACAGCGCAATCGACGATTGCTTAAAAAAAAAAACAACAAAAAACAAAAAACAATATGAAAATAAAAATCAAAGCAAATACACAAGTTTTTTAATATATTTGCATAAAGCGGCTGTTTTTTTGAATACCACGCAGTCGCCAACATTTTTTTAATAACATTATTACCAAATTTGGCGTTTTGCTGCCAAAATGAAAAAAGTTTAGTTTTATTTGATAGAAATTGGTTAATTTCTAATACTAAAATACTTTTGCATTGAGTGCATGAATTATTTTTTATGACCCGCTTTTAAAATTTATTATCTGTTTTGGTTCTTCACCCATCCAACGGGAAGATGGCACTAAAGTTGAATGAACCACTAAGACAATAAGTCAGCTCGATGTTTGTGTTTGTTAATTGCCGACAAAACGGTGATCATCTATGCTAAACAACAATAATAATGATTGCAAAAAACAATCAATCATTTTGCAAAGCTGAGCTACTAAAAAAAAAATTAACCAAACGACTAAAAGGCCCCAGAAAATACACATTTGGTTCGAAGCAATGTTTTGTGCTGTTTTTTTTTTTTTTTTTTTTTTTTGGTTCGGTACGTGAACCAGGTTTTTCAGATTTAAATTTTGAACTTTGGCTTGTCACACAGAGTTCAATTGGAGGACAACTTAATTTATGTATTTACACACATTTTAATTTGACGAAATTAGTCAACTTTTAATATCTATAATTAAACATTTGTGATTTTTGTTTATTCTAAATATGTCAGACGATTTAAAGAAAAAAAATATATTTAAATATTAAATATGTAAATCTTAAAGAGAAACACGTTAGAAGGCTACACACGAGATAGCTCGATTAGAAGATACCCTGTAGTAGGTTGATTTGGTTAACAAAATCAGTGCATCTTAGCCGATCTTTATAAAATTTTTACAACTGATCAATAACATGTCAGTGTGTGTGATATATCAATTGGAAGTCTGAATCTTAACAACTGTAGAATTTATTGCCATCGTTAATCGATTCTTATCGATAATCGCGAAACGGATGCAGTTATCGACAAAATGAAAAAACTTTATCTGCGCATGATAAACGAGAACTTCCAACCCAAATTTGAAGTCACTGGCTCTCATAGACTCTGAGAATGGCTTGTTCAAACAGACGCACCCACAAACATGGCTAATTCGACTCGGCTATTAACCCTGATCAAGAATATATATACTATATGGCATTGGATATGCTTCTCTCTGCCTGTTACACATATTTCAAACAACTTCATTATAGCCTTTCCCATTTTTAATATTCGAGAACTCAGAGACTATAACTATTTTATTACAAGCTTAAGAAGTATTTATATTCCAAATTTAATGTCTTTAGTTCTCATAGACTCTGAGAAAGCCAGAAAGCCCGAAAGCCGAGTTTGGCTATATCGACTAGCCTTTTTATGCTCATCTAGAATATATATAATTTATGGTTTCGCAATTGCTTTCTTCTGCCTTTTATATAAAACTTCATAACACAGTAAATAAAAAAATGTTTATATTAAATATAAAATAAATTAAAAATAAAATAAATAAAATATATAATATAAATAATATACAAATTATAAATTTAAAAAAATGTATTAAATGCCAAACTACAGTCTTAAATAAAGACTCGGATTCGGGATTAAAAAAATGTTTACGTTAAATATGAAATATAACAAAATAAATATAATAAAAATTATGTATAAAATTTGTTCAATTTCAACTATAATTTAAATAAAGATTCGGGTTCGGGATAGAAAAAAAGTCTTAAATTAAATTTAAAATAAAGCAAAATATATATAAAAAAAAAACCAAATATATGAAATACATAATATAAAATGTTTATGAAAATGTTTATATAAATTTTTAAATAAGGATTCTGGTGTGGAATTTCGGATAGTTGCTTTGTTTAAAGGTTCGGTTCACTGTTCGTACCGGTTTTGTTTCAACATCGGCTTGAATTCTTGTAAGAAATCATCGTCGGCTTGTTGACAAATTGTTTCGGTTTACCTTTTGTTGCTAACTGTTGCAGTAAACTGGCTGCATGTGTTTGTTGCACTGTGCTGCAGAATGCAGATGTTGCCAGATGATGGCCAGTCCAAAGACGCCGTTCGTCATTGGGACACCCCCCAGGGGCATTGCTGCAGATGCTGGTGCTGCTGCTGATGCTGCTGCTGCTGCTGCTGCTGCTGATGCTGCTGACTCAGCAGCAGTCAAAAACCCGAAAAAGATACAAAGATACATTTTATAAGCAGCTTGAGAACAATGCTTTGCTTAGCGCCGCATTAAAATATCTGCAATCATTAAAATTGCGCACGCTGACATTGTTTTCAAAATCGTTCGCCATTGTTTAGAGAACTATTCCACTGTGCCCCCCCCCCCCTCCCTACCACCCCTCTGCTCAACCTTCTCTTCGCTTGTGCAAAGTGCCGCATTTGGCTTGATGTCATCGTCGCCCGGCTTTGTGAGCCGAACCTAACCAATTTTTTGGGTTGATGGCGCTTGAAAGAAGTCCCGGGGCGCAGCGATTACATGGTCGAAACGGTAGAACAATAAACAACCCCATTCCCTCCCCTCCACTGCCATAACTCTGCCTTGCAACATGCACAAAAGCTCTCTCATATTTGGAGGAATAAATAAAACTGTTTGCAATAATCTGTTTGCGTTTTGCATTTTGGCAGAGATCAACAAAAAAAGCAGTTTAAGTTCCAAATTGCAGGCGTTTTTTAATAATGCATAAAGCACATTTTATTATATTATATAATACATTTTATTATATAGTATATAGTACAATATATAATTATAATTAATATATACATTCAATTTATTTAATTTAATTTATTTTAAATATGAACCACGCTCAATGCTATTTCGAAAGAAGAAAGAACGATTTTCGTCGACTTGACGAAGATTTCAGTTTGCAGTCAGCCTGTGTACTGCTTACACTCAGAGAAAAAATCGACCTCTACAGCAGACAACACCTAAACTCTAAAATAGCAGCCAAGAGAGCAAATTTAATTACTTCTTTCTGAATTTTCAACGGTATTTTTTTTTCTAGAAAATATGTTTTTCTATTTAAGCTTTAAAAATGTATTTCTTTATCATAGAAAATAAATCTATATTTTAAAAAGGCCATCCCAATTTTGATAAATTTTTTTTGAAACATTTATAAATTATTTCTGAAAGCCAGAAAATGTTTAAGATCGCGTAAAATTTCTTGTTGGATTTTCAAAAATAGTTCTGCTATTAAATAATAATGGGGAAAATATTAACAAAAAGAGTATTGGAAAGTGACACTTTCTAAACCAACGCACCACATTCTATCCATCAACCATCAACCATCTCATCCACCAAGATTGACAGAGTATTTAAAACTTTATTAAAAACTCTAAATTACTGGAATAGATATAAAAATAAAAACAGCTTTTATTATTAGCAGAGCTGAAGATTTAGTCACTAGTCTAGCATTAATATTATTAATATAAATTTGTATTCATTTAGTATTATTAATTGTATTACTTTGTAAATAAAAAAGAAATGTTTTATATATAAAATATAAATCAAAAACTGATTCTGAAATGTTTTTCTATGCATATCCCTTTGGCATCATCGCAGTTTCGAATATTTCAAACTGAATACTTTGATAAATGACTGTTTATACACAATAAATAATTAATTATGCATTATCCTTTAAAGCTATACTTGTTAATACTCCTTAAATAAGCATAATAACCTTTAACCCAAAACATTAAAGCCAAGCTTTGTCAGCTGGCACAGAAGTCATTTTTTAAGCTCTGATTGGTTAACAGTGTTATTTTTGTGGCCAGCACTGTATATACATTAATAACCTTAATAAAAAAACACTTCGACTACCTGGGCAATTAAATTAACTTTCAAATGGTTTTTGCTTAATGCCAATCTGAAACAAAGTAACTTTTTTGCAAATTTTTAATTTTTTTTTTTAAATTGATTGCAAAATGAAAAGCGTTAATTAATTAAAATTGAGCAGCTGCAGAACTTTGTATTCTTGGTATTCTATATATAATCAAGCAAATAAACACTGAAAAAAATGCACTTACAATTTGCATAAAACTTCCAGTAGAAGTTGAGTACTTCTCCAACAGAAAGTAAGGAATTTGTGGCCAATTCCAAATAGGTCACATCTTAACCCAATTAGTAGGTCAACAAAGTTCAATATCAGTTAATGATCTTAATTGATATATATATATAGATATAGATATATGCACTTACCGTTAGAAAGGCACACTTTCCAGGCCAGTTGCCCTTCGTTCAGGTTGCAAGAAGCCAGCCAATTATAAATTGTGTATTTTATGCAGCAAGCAAACCAGATGTTTGGGGTCACCAGGCTTAGGTGTGTGCGGCAGGTGGCAGGTGGCAGGGGCAAGTTGTAGCTCAAAATTATTTGAGCTTCTGAGCTATTCAATGCGCAAACCAATCTGACTCACTGTATACGTTTGTGTGTGTGTGTGTTGTGTCTTGGTCTGACCCAGAAACCCATTTGTAGGACTAAAGTCAATAAAAGCCGAGTTGTTTTTTTCTTTTTGACTTGGATTACACGCATAGAGTTGGCCTGAAGTTATATAGCCAGGCAGGGAGTTAGTTTGACCAGCTTGGTTGGTGGCAAGTGCAACTGCCAACTGTCAACTTGGAGCGATGCTATTCTGGTTGCAACATAAAAAGTGCTTGTCAAAAGTGAAGTTTTTGACCAGATTTGAATGCTTAAAAGCGGCCCATGTTTTTTTGTGTGTGCAAAGGGATGTTAAGGGGGGTTGGTGGTGAGTTGAGTGGGGGGTGGTGGGTGGTGGGTGGTGTGGTGTATAATTTAGGGACAGCTGAACTGCGGTGTGGCACGTGCTGCTCGCTGTCGCATGCCTTGCGCAGAATCAACACTGCGCACTGGAACAACTAGCTGTGTGTGTGTCTGCGTATGTCCCTGTGTGTGTGTGTGGAATCCAAGTGAAAGTTGATAAAGCTTTGGGATAGGTCGTGTGCCCTCAAAGCTAAGGCTCACGCTATTGCTAGCCATAATGGCCAAAGCTTGGGCCCGTTGTGAAGGGTTGTGAAAATGGCTAGAATGGAAGGCAGGCAGGCCAAGACTGGAAGTGTGGCAGGTGGAACGCAAGACACCCAGCAGCAGCAGTAACGAATGCCAACTGGCAAAGTGGCAAAGTGGCAAGTGGCAAGCGGGCAGTAGCAGCAACACCAGCAGCGTCGAGCAGCGTCACCCAAATTAGTTGCCAGCGTTTCGCCATCGCGTTTATATCACACTCAACTGTGCGTTGTGCGTGTGTCGACTATCGAGTGTGTTGTTTGTGTATGTGTATGTGTGTGTGTGTGTGTGTCCATTTTTTTCAGCCACAAATAAGCGTTTGTGCGCCCCGTCAGGGTCGACTAGCTGAACGGACAACTGACCCAACACAGCTACAGCTGCTCCACACGCGAAGCACACCAAAAAATAAAAATAAATAAATAAATAAAATTAAGAAAAAAGAATATATTAAAAAATAAAAGCGACCCGCTTAAGCTGGGGGCCCAAAAAGCCTAGTTGCGATCCGCCTCAAGTTGCAAGTTGCACAAGTGTAAGTGGGTGTATTACTCTGTGTGTGTGTGTGTGTGTGTGTGGCCTCCAAGCTCGGCTCAACTCGAAAGAAGCAGCAGTAGCAGCAGCAGAGAAAAAAAGAATAAAATAATGTGGTGATAAGTGAATGTTTGTTGCAAGCCCCGGGGAAATCATTAGCGAGTGGCCAGCGTTCCATTTCCATTTAGCAATTGTGCTCGTCCCCGGGCCAGGAGCATGCCACACTTGAAGCATTTAAAGCAAAGTCAGCGCGTGTCGACCGTTTAATTATGTAAAAGCCACAGCAAAAAACAAAAAAAAAAACAGAGAAAAAAAGAGGCAAACAAAGACACTCAGTTGGACAGTCAGTCAGTCAGTCAGTTGGACAGTTAGTCAGCTGAGCACGTCACATTTGCCCAAAAAGTTGCTGCAAGTTTTATTTGCTCTCGCAAAAAAACAACAAAAAAAAAAAGAAGAAATTATGAAAAACACTCTCCGTGAAGAGCGCTCAGGTCAAAAGCTTAGCACAAATCGAAATTTTATTCTTTACACAAATTGATTTTCTTTCGCTTTTCTTTTTTTAGTTTACATTTTTCACATTTTTCACACACACACAAATACAGTTACAATTGCTGCGCTTGCAGTTTTGCAGCGTTTGTTTTTGTTTTCGCTTTCGCCGTTTTTTTTTGTTTTTTTTTTGGCTTTGGACTTTGATTTATGCTGCTGCTGTTGGGCCCCTTGGGCGTATACGCAATGTTGCCTCCGCTCTCGCTCTCTCTCTCAATCTCTCTCTCGCTCTCTGGCCACGGCTGTGCCCCAAAAGTCCTGCAATTAAAATGGAAATTGTTGTCAGTTATTTGCCATTGTTGTTGCTTTTGTTGCTGTTGTTGTTTTGGTTGTTTGCTGTTTGCTGATTGTGTTTTTTGTGCCGGCGCGTGTTCTTTTTGTTGTTGCTGCTGCTTGCTCCAAGCACGCGAAACGCACACGTTTAAAACAGACAAAGAACAAACACATATTTACATATATATATATTATATATATATATATATATATATATTCATATATATAGTTGGCCATAAGTATCCCTTTTGCATGCACGTGCTTGCCAGCAAAGTAATTGAAGCAAGGAGTGCTGCCCCAAGTAAAGCAAATCTAAAGAAAAAATGAAAAATCAATGATGCTGTCAAGTAGCCCAATGCCTACAAATATATATATACATATATATATATACATATGTATACAACTGCTTACATAGCTGTGCGTCAATATACTTTACACAAATTACCATTTAATATTTAATTCCTCATTGCAGTGGAGCAAAGCTTGCCTAGCAAACAAGCATCAAGAAGTATTCCTTAGTAACAAGTAACAATAACTCTGCTTTATATTTGTATTTAATGTGTACAGGCTAAACTCTAAGATGATGTTCTATAATTTTTTGGAACTGAGTCGTGTGCCAAATTTATGTAACAAAAATTAGCCTTGACCGTTTTGGACTGTGGACTGTGGCCTGTGTACGCAGTGAATGCTTATACGTTGCCAAAGAAGAGCATTTTTAGGGCTGGTTTGGTTATCGAAATCAAGCATTTGGCACAACGAAGACGAGTCGCATTTGCAAATCGACGCCCTGGCAACTGCCAGATAAACCAGGCCAAAGCAAATTTGCATTGCCTGCCGCAAAACAATGAGAACGCATTGCAGTCAACGACACCTGACTGGCTCTGCCACAGCGACTGCCTCTGGTTGACTGCCTGCCAGCACCTGGAGTGCCACAGCTCCTCCTCAGAGCCTCCCAGGCTCATAATCATACAATAACTGAGCTAGAGAGAGACGGATAGATACAGAGAGAGAGAGGGAGGGAGAGCGTGCTCACACGGAGTTCCGTGCCGTGTTGGACCTCTTGGCAAATTGATGTGGCGTGTAGCTCCTTCAGCAACCCCTACACTGAAAATAAATCAAGAAACTGCTTATTGCATTTTTCAAATATTTTACATATTTCTGTTAATTTGTTTACAATTGTTTCGAGTCTAAAGCTATTTTCAACTCATTTTAAACTGCTAAAAATTTACAATAAATTCTATTTTTATAATATTTTTTTCTGCACAAACCACCAAAATTAGGCATTAGCATTTTGAATCCAGTACCAAACTTATCAAAATAAAACACAGCTGCAAAAGTCTCAACTCAAGCAAAAGGGTCTTAAATTAAGATCGTTTACTTTACATCACAGAAGCTTCTTAAATTGAGCTCGTTTTCTTTAGAGTGAAGAGGCTTACAATAAAGTTGGAAGTCTTTTTGCTTCCCAGTTTAAAGTGAACTTTCCCAACTTTCCCAATTTCTGATTCTAAATTGAGATTAAATTTCTACATTAACTTTGTTCACTCTAGTTAGAAAATCTCTTGAATCAAGTCCCCCCACATTCGTTTTAAACGCCTATTTTCATCAGTAAACGTTTTAAAGTTTTACTAATATTTTATATTTGAATAAAGGTTAAAAAAAAATATTGAAACATATATCTTTCATTTTACTGATAAGAAATATATTTCTTAAAAATATGAAATATTTTTGTAGATTAGAAAAAAGTCAACATGTCTTTGGAACTTTCAATTAGAGCCAAACTTTAATAATTTTAAGAAACTTCTTTCCTATATTTTATATGCTCTGTCTGGAGGCAAAAACACATTTTTTTAATATTAAATTTTTTTTTTTGAGTGTACACTCCAACAGTTTGGCCCACCCAACCCCATTTGAGTAGTGCTCTAGCTGAAGTTATATGCGAAACTTTATTAACCCCGTTTTCAGGTGCTGGCTCTTTTGGCTCAGTACATCATTGTTTCAACAAGCGGCACCGCAATACCAGGTGGCAGGTGGCAGGTGGCAGGTGGCAGATGCCTTCTGCGGCTTGCCACACCAGCAATTCTGCCTGTCCTGCTGCCTGCTGCTTCAAGTGCCAACCCCCTCAAGGGGGAGGAGACTGCCCCTTACCCGGTGCCTGTCTAGTTAACACCTCTCGCTTGGGCGGATCCCTTGCTTTGTGTTGTGCTGTTCCCGAGACGGCGGCTTTTCGCTAAAAGTATATAATGTCAAGTGGTGCTACAGAAATCAGGCTAGGCACTTTGTTGCCGCCTAACGAATTGTTGCAGCTGCAGCACTGCTGCCCTAATAGCTTCCGCATTTCCCTCAAAGTGTTTTCCTGCTCACGAGGAATGCAAAGTGCTACAGCTTTTTGATTATGCGATGCTTATTATTATTTATTTTGATTATAACAATTATTATTATTTCACAGTTGAAGCCACCATATTTTTTGCTTTAAATAGTTTTTATTTATTTTATTTATTACAATTAATATTATTTCGCATGGGTCACAGTTGCAGCCACTTTAAATATTCACAAAGAAATTGCTCGACTTTCTGAAAATAATAAAAACTAAAGCTATAATTTCTCGATTATTTAATCTAGACTGTGCTCATAAGATTAATAACTTCTATAAAAATGTAGATTAAAATAAAGAAAAGAAGAAATTATCCTTTGCTAGAGTAAAATGAAATCCATTGTTTGGAAACCATATTTTTAAAATCGAAAGATGCCGAAATAGTGCTGAATACAGTTGATCTATACAGTTATATATATATATATATATATATATATATATATATATATACCTGATCCTAGCATGGTTGAAACCAATTTGTTCAGTTGAATAACGATGCAAAAAAAAACAAAAGAATTAAAGTCAAATTAGCTTTCACAACACAATTAATTTGTTCAACATTTGCAGTTGCTACGTGAGAATCATTTGGTTTGATTAGTGGAAAAGTGGAAAAGCTGTGCGGCAAATCAAGTGCATTCAGTGAGAAAATTAATCAGAAAAAAATCAAATGTAAAAAAACGTTGAAGAAATAGAAAATCGTGTAACGTGGTGATGAATACGCAAAAATTGCATGAAAGTGCCCAGTCCCATTTGGATGTGAATTACGTCAGTCTGCGGCAAAGTAACGCCTTCGAGAACGCCTTACAAGACGCAGAAGAGGAGGAGGAAGAAGAAGAAGAAGAAGAAGAACTGGTAGTACAACAGCTACAGCAACAGGTAAGAAAAGAATCCATCTAAAAAAAATGTATTTTTTTGTGTATTTAAATATTCGCTGCTGACTCGACTATTGTTATAGTTTGTTAGCAAATCCAATAAATTCTTGTAAAGTACGCATTTATAAACAAAAATTCGCCAGCTTTCGATAAATCGCTGGCAATTTATGCATGTTGCCTGAATCTTAATGAAGATGGGCTAATAATCATATTTAATAGCTCTCACTCTGGTTCAACTGAGCTCAGAGACTGGGTTCATTGTCTATCTCTGTCTGTGTGTGTGTGTGTGTGTGTGTGTGTGTGTGTGCTAACACGCGGACCGAGCGACAATATTCAAATTTTTATTGTTTTTATTTGTTGGTGTCACTAAATCGGCAACTAAGCCCAGTTGAACACTGAACACTAAAATCAAACTACTTACTTTGAGTGCGGTTTATTAGGCAACATATATCGCTCTCTCTTTCTCTCTCTCTCTCGCTCTCTCTTTCACTCTCTGCGAGTGGCTGTGGCTGTGGCTGTGGTGATGATTGGGAACGAGCTATACGCTTGGTCCATGATATCATGATCTATTTTTATGCAAAGACAACTTGGTTACTAGCCTGCATTGATTAGCATTCAAGCCATGATTGTAATTGCTATTGAACTGAAGCGGACTTTGGCAATAAAGTATACGGATTTTAAATAAATTCTTTTCAATAATATGCTTGACTGCTATTAAAATCTTAATTCAAATTATTGCGTAATGTTATTCTTAATAAAGTTTAAAATTTTATTATCACAGTTTTGACGAGCTTTGGTTTCGAATAACTCTTACCTGGAATTATAAATATATGTTAAATGACTAAATTGCTTAGAATAATTCGCAAAAAACATTTATTATAATTTGGTTTTATAGCATTTTATATTTATTGTTAAAAGTACTTTAGTCATCATAAGAGATAATCCAAAATTCATTAAAAACAAGAACATTTTCAGTAGTAAAAATGAATTTGGTGTTTCGTAGGAAGTATTAAAATCTTCAAATGAGATTTACTTAAAAATCATTTTGCATATTAATTTGGCTAACATTTAAATATTCTTGTTGTAAAAAGAATTCAAATATTTTTTTCTTTTGAGATTACCAAAAACGGGATTTTTTTTGGAGAATCGCGATGACATTGTCAAGTATCGAAATGATCATTTGAGGTGATCCAAAATGTGGCATCAACTAATGACGTTAACGAAATGCCGAATGCTAATGGCGCTGCTCAGATAACTCGTTTGCCCGATTGGTAATTACGGGCGGGGCGGGGCGTGGCCGGGGGCGTGACATGCACATAACACTTCCGTAAACTTACGCGCTAAAAAAAGCTGAAAAAAAAAAACAAACCAGTACAAGAACCAAAGAATGATCGTGGCAGCATTTAATACAAACTTACGTGCGATCGGAGCCGAACGAGGTGTATATATAATTATTGTTTAAACCAGTTTAAAACGGTCTGTTGACTGTTTGAATAATACTCAATGATTTTAACTGATTTTAGTGCAGGTTTAAAATCAATTTTTTTGCCAAGCCAAGTGACAAAGCAAATTAAAAAATTTAATCAAATTCTTTTGTCAAAGAGACAAACATTCAAAATAGTCAGTGAGATGGGTAAAGTAATATTCCACAATTAGATGATGATTAGATTTAAATTTTTGTTCGACAACAAAATTAAGAAAAGTGTGTTAGTTTATTGGTATTGTTATTTGTGTCTGTAAGTGATTTTAGCCAGGCCAAGCCAAAGCCAAAGCCAAAGCCGGCGGGCTTCACGTTGGGTAATCAAATTAATAATGGCCCAAAAATTACATTCAAGTTGTTTGCATAAATTAACAATTATAATAAATAGTAGATGTGTGTATACATTTTGGGATAAACTATTTTTCTATGCTGTTTATGTATGCATAAACAAGTAAATGTTGAAGATACACCGGTGGAAACTGTATCCAAACACTCCGGCCACGATCATTAACGAGGGAAACGGCATTTTACTAATGCGTTTGCTAACGTTTAATTACTTGACTTGACTCTGGCTCGGGCACTTAAATGTATCTCTAATTTGGCCCGCAGACATCATTGTTGCCATACTGGTAACTGGTAACTGGCAACTGGTAACAGACAAAAGCCAAAAAAATAAATATAATATTAGTCGTGCATATTTTACAAGTGTGTAATTCGAGGGTGTATCGAGTTCCTACTTCAAACCAAAGGCTTAACAGAAAACACAGCACAACAAAAAAATGAACAAATTAGAATGTTATAGTCGAGAGAGCTCGACTGGAAAATACTCTGAACGAAGCTGTTCTTTTTGTGCACACTCAAATTTAATCAGGAAGCCATGCATTACTTTGTGCCATATGAAAATCTGTAGATCTTAGCCGATATATATGTATCAATAGTGTATATCTGTAGTTAATCAACAATGTGTCACGGTATGTTAAATATCTTTATACAATTGTATCTTTTATTGCTATGGATAAGCAGTTTATATAGTTATCGATAAAATTAATTCAACTCTGAGTTTCGCTTTTCTCATCAAAGCCTTAAAGCTGATCATTAATATATATATATATATAAATACATTATCGGATCGTAGATGCTTTCTGCTTGCTGTTACATGATTTTACACAACTTCATTATACCCTTAAATTAAGCATTTTTAATGGGTTCTGTGTACAAATGGGTAATTTATCATAAATTCGTTGGAAATGCCACAGAAGCCGAACAAACAAATTGCAGCAGTCCACAAATATTTAAATAAATTCCTAGAATTAACGAACTTCCGTCAGTTGCCGGGATACAAATAATTTTGAAAATTGCACATGAATTCAGTAACCCTGAAGCTGATGCTGAAGCTGAAACTCGGTTTATATTTTTATATGTATATTTATTTATTTGTTTGTTTCCTTGCGGCACGCAGTTCAAGCTGGCAATTGAGTGAGCCCGTTAATTATAGAGCTCGATCAATTATTCATTTGCCAGATTACCTGAGAAGCGCATTAAAAAAAAATGAACTTCACTTCACTTAAAATGATTCTGCGAATTTCGCATTAAATTTCAACGACGCCGCCGCCAAAAAATCTCTGCGTTCATTTCAATATTTTTATTGTTTGATTGAAGTGTGACGTTGCTGGCTGGCTGCAGCTGCGGATTGAACTCAAACTGGACACCGGGTGATGGGTACTGGGTAGTGGGTACTCAGGGTACTCGGGGTACTGGGCGGCTTTTTTGCTCAAAGAGATTAATTGACCGGTTGGTTGGTCGGTTGGTTGGTCGGCTGCGTGCTTTCAAGCGATGATCAGCGCGGGGGAGTCGGCTTCAAGACTGACCCATCCAAGATCGACGTGATGTGGCAGAAACGGTAACTGCATGCCCAACAATTCCAATGCCAATACCAAATCCATTTCCGACTTAATTGTTTCGCCTGTACTCCAAGCTGGCATCATCCTCCTGCTTCATCATCAATCTTGCGCCGCAACTTCACCTAGACGCAAGCCCAGCCAGTCCTCAATTAGTCCAGCCAAAAACGCCAGCCGCCAACCGCACGCAGCATAAAATTCAAATGAATTAACAACAGCAGATGGCATTTAAAAAGCAATCCAACTTAAGTGAAGTATTAGCGCCGGCACACAGCGAATATAATTTATTTATTTTATTATTATTAAAAAAAAAATATTTAAGAAAATACAAATTAAATTCAATTTTAATTTAAAGCTACCAATTAACTAGGGGCAGTAATTAAAAAAATAAAACAAAGGATTTCATATTTAATTAAATAAAGAATAATAAATAAATAATAATATTTTGATACATTTTACAAGTTTTAATTTTCTTAGTAACTTTCTAAGAAGCTATAAAAAACTTAAAATTGACTTTATTAAAAAAGCTTTTTGAAATCCATAAATAAATAATATTAATAATAATAAATTTTGGTGACAAAGGCTATTATATAATTAAATTATATTTCCAAATTTTACTATTAATTGTTTGTTTTATGCAATTCATTTTACCAAATTTATTATGACTTAAGAATCATACATAAAAATAAGCGGAAGTATTTTGTACCCACCTTCGGGCAGATTTTGAAGGCTGTTACCAGTAATCTATCTACAAAATTGAAAAACCTAAATCAAGAAACTTAGAGGACATGGGGTCTTCCCCTTTTAATGGGCGGGTAAGCTAGAAAAGCCACTTTTAAAAGGACAATCCACACGCCATATTTGGTGACTCTAGTTTTCATATTGTGGCAGTTATGTGGTTTTATCGATTTGGACTTATCAATGTTATCGATTTTTCAGCCACGCCAATTTCAACACATTGTCCAACCAGGGCAAAGACGAAAATATATTCCAGATTTCTACTTTCGGTATCCGAGTTAAATTATACAAATGCCATTTGAAGAACAATAGACACAAAATTAAAGTTGCTATCGATTCGAATGTTAACTGAATTGACTGATTTTATTTGTTTTCTAATATTTGTACCTTTTCAAGTTGTACTCGGTTTGAATGTTATTTAGGCCAACCATGTAAATGGCCTTAAATTGGTCGCTTCGTTTGGCGGCATCATTTCCAATCATCACAAAGCAGAAGGCCGAATTCAGAAGGCAGAACACATTGCGTTGACGCTTTTCACCTGCTCGACTTTCAGCCAAGACAGCCAAATTCAGTGATGACGTCGCGGCCACCGGCGCAGGTGAAAATCAAGCGGCCTCCTCCCCCGTTCCCCGTTCCCCCTTCCCCTACCACTCTGCCTGTCACTGTTCCCTCCATTGCGGTGCGTGTGAATTTTCAGTTTGACTCAAATGTCTGTGTTCAATTTTCGATTTTCCTGCTTTTCGTACACAGCAAAAAAAAGGGACACTGATAAATTGAGTTTGTGATACTTCAGTTATGGTTGTTAAATTTATTTATTTTTTTAATTAAATATGCGATTCTTCAGTTGAGTTAAAAGTTATTGATTTGTTAAAAAAAAAAAAAAAATATTTAGTAAAAGCTTGGTAAGAATTGAATTAGGAATAAAAGTAAAACTAACATTAAGTTTTGTTAGAGTTTAATTAAGAATAAGAGGCAAAGTTAATTAAAAGTGAAGAGTGGATTGATTTTTAATTTTTCGGCTTATTCGAAGATTTGTAGTGCTTTTAGTCAAGCTAACTTAGTATTAAACAAAGAATTCCTCTGATGAAAAAATGATATTGTTATTAAATATTTAGAGTGGAAATTAAAAGTTGTTGAATGAACTACTAAACAATTAAAGTAAGTAGGAATATTTTGATTGTTTTCAAGTGTATGTTAAAACACACAAACATAGATAGAGAGAGAGAGAGAGAGAGAGAGAGAGAGGCGCACACGTGTTGATAGACACGCACGCAGATAGGCCTTTAGAAAACAGGTAGATAATATCCTGGCGGACCCAGTCCCCCGTCACAGTGACTGCAAATGAAATCATCGAGCACGCCGCACGAACCTAGAGCAGATACATGATGTGGACAGTGGTCACGGCCGGGTGACAAACAGCCACAGGTCTAGACCAGAACAGGACAGGACGGGGCAGGACCGAAGTAGAGGCCAGCAAAGCAATTGAATAAAATCGATTTTTGTGGCAAACGGAACGCACGCAAAACAAAAGGTCAAATGCAGTGCACTTAGAGAAATTCGATACCGATAAGTGAGCAGCAGCAGCAGCAGCAGCAGCAGAAGCAAAATCGAATCCAAGTCCGAGCTGCGCATCTTGTGCAAACATCCTGCACACCTTCTCCTCTCTATCAGCCTCTCGGGCATTGCAGCTGCAGAAGGACGCGCCAACAAGTTAAGAAGATAACACACCCCCCCCCCCCCCCCAACACACACACACCCTCCCCACCCGCAACATGTGTGTGTGTGTGTGTGTGGGAATTGTAATTAGTGGCACTTTCCCAGTTCTTTTGTTTGCGCACACTTGACACAGCAACGATTGCGGTCAGCGAAAGCAGGAAGGACAAAAGACAAAGGACTCAGTGCCTACACTGGCATCTATATGTATACATATATATATACATATATATATATATAATGTATTATGTGTTTAAACTGCAAATATGCAAATAGTGCATATGGATTGAGTTTGCCCAGCCAAAGTGTTTACTTAGCCATTTAATCATTTGGCTTCAATTTTTATATAGAATTACATGGGTATATATATATATATATATACCCTGCAGAGAAAATTAAAATTTTTTCGTATATATATTCCTAATTAGCATCACTAGCAGACTCAATATAGCCAGGTCTGCCTGTCTGTTTGTCCATTTTTTTTAATCAGTTAAAGTTAAGTATGAACCACATTTTAGTTTAACAAAATGTATTTAATTTAATGTAAAAACAAACTCACCCAATATAAACATAATTTTGCGCCTGTATTTAGACTAAAGGTAATCAAAATCGTTCTATAGATTTTACATAGGAACAATAGACTTTGGCAGGTTGAGCAAGAGTTCTTTTCTGGGCTTGCTCTTGCTATGATCTTCAGTGGGAATAGCTATTTTTATATTTAATCATTTGAATTCACAATTAACTTTTATGTAAAACTTTAGTTTAATATTTATAAAGTTTTTTACTGCTCTTATAATCCACAGTAGCCAAATATTTATTTATACCTGAAAACTTTTTATAAAACCACACTTTCTTACATTTATTATTTATAAAACTTTCATTTTCATAATAAATATGAATATTTTTTTCTCTCGATCAAATCTTCGGCATAAATATGTATTTGAATATATCTTAAATTGTTTATAACTCTAATTTCTTTTATTTATTGTTTGTATACATATTATTATTTACCGGAAATATTTTTTCTAATATTTAAAAATTTGACTTGACAAAAAAGAACAACTTTTTTAATTATAATATAAATAATTTAGTAAAAATATTCATTTATTTTTACTTTTAATCATTTGACATTCTGTCTGGGACGTAAAAAAAAAAACTACTTTTAAAAACAACATAAATATTTTTGTAGACTTTGAATATAATCTTTAGTGGATGCACATAAATAGTCTATGCTAACCGGAATATTTGGCAAGAGGTGTCGTGAGGGTCGTTTAACACTATCTTCACTTGTGTAGAATTGAAACTAGCTACGATCTTCTATTGTCTAATATTTCCTTTCCTAAAAATTTGTAATTCACTCGGGCCACATCCATCACAACTATATATAAAAATTATGCAAATTCAGTAGAGCTGCACTCAACCCGAAACTGGCAGGCACTTTCCAAAAAAAATAAATAAAAACTAGACCTTACTTGACCCTAAATCAACTGGCCAGTTGGAGCCAACGGAAAAGGAAAGAGCCCAAAAACGTAAATGAAACTGAGGCATATTTGGAAAATTATTTGCTATTGTTTGTCGCAATTGTTGTCATTGTTGCTGATGTTGCTGTTATTGTTGTTGCAGCCACTCGTTTCCACCATATTTCTTTTAATTATATGATCTATTACATTAGACATATACTGAATGCAGAGCTCAGACATATTTCTCGCACACTTGTAACACATTTTAGCATATTTTATTAATTTAAATAATTCAACTTGTCCGCTCGGACAGATCTGGGCAACCCGATAAAGCCACAGCTACAGCTACAGCTTAGCTGCAAGATCCCCGGGAAGACCCAGACGGCGTAGGGGTTGGGGGAGTGCGAGGGGAATACGCGTTTGCTCAGCGATGAGTGACGAAATGTCGGACAGCCGGTTGAAAGTCGCACAGAGCTGAAGACAACGATGCCAGCGAAGCCAGCGAAGCGTCCAAGCGACCGCATCCACCTCCGTTTATTGTGTCGAGGTCGCTAATTAAATTCAGTGGAAAACAGGCGCATTTACCAACAACCTCCAACCCCGCAATGAGTGCTCTTCCCCACCAAACATCAGCCTTAAATAATAATAATAAACTACTACTGCATGTTTGTAATTTGTTTATTATTTACCGCTGCAGCGACACTCGAAAAAAATATGTATTCAATTGCAAGATAGATTTTTCTAAAATAAATAAATAAAATTGCCTTTTTTTAACTTATTTTTTTGTATTTCTGCAGGCAATAATCCAATTTAGTCACATACAAATTAAAGATAATATTTGTTTTATTTATATTATTATCATGATTCTAAAAGTGATTCAGAAAAAGGTTCTTAAAATATGATCATTATTACAAGTAACATTTTTCTAAAGTAAAGAAAACCTCCATTTTCTTTTATATATATATATATTTTATATATACTTGATTAAAATTCCTTAATTCTGGTCAGGTTATTCATATATTTAAAAGAAAGTTGTTATTAATATCAAATAAAAGTTTACGCTTAGAAATTTTAGGAGAGATTATGACAGATTTTTAAATAAGTGTTTTCTTGTACTAAAAAAAAGCCTACGATAATTTCAATTTATTCCGGTTTTATTTTGATATATATTTTTATTTTTTCTGAGTGTAGCAAGTCGACGTCTTTTTTTTTCATACCCTTACGGAATCGCCCACATTTCGCTGTTTTCTCTTTTGGCTCAGTTTGGTTAATTGTTAATTGTTAATTGTGCTGATGGATTTGTCGACACATGAGTAATGAGTGTCTAAGTGTCGATTACGCCCCCTGGCATATGCAAGACAGGAAGTTGAGCTTGTGAATAATACGAAATTTTAACTGCACCAATTCACAAACAGTTTGCTGAGTGGAATTTAGACAAAATGATCTTAAATATTGTATTTGTTTTACTCTTAAATTGAATCTACTGAAAGTGGGCTATGAAGTTGTGCAACAGCCTGAAGAAATCAGTTTCAGTATCAATAATCAATAATCCAGTCAATCTAGCCATGTTGTCATTCTCAGAAACCATTAGAGATATTTCTTATTTCAAATTTATACAAATAACTATTTTTTGTTAACCCGTTTCCCGCATATTGATCCAAATCGATTATCCATAAAAATAAATTCCACTATTTGAAATATTTATATATTTTTAATTCTAAAAATTTCATCAAAATCGTTTGCAAAGCATGTAAGAAAATTGTATTTTTGTTTAAGATTTATGAAAGGAAAATAAGTTTGTTGCTGCATTGGTTTCTAGTCGAGCTCTCTCGACTGTAGCATTCTTACTTGCTGACGTGGATTCAAAATACAAAGCCGTTGCCAGGTAATCATAAAGAGTTGTCCCAAATTCGAATATTTTCATGCAATTTAATATAAACCAATGCAATCGAATAATCAAAAAAGGATTTCCAAAGTTTATAGAAGGTAAGCCAGGCTTGCGTAAAGAATTATTCCAAATTGTGATACGAATAATTATAAATATATACCAAAGGTTTTTGGATAACCCCCCTCCGTTCCCCTTGTCAACATGACTAAACATTCAACGGCCTATCAAAGGTCTAAGCCAATTTGTTGACTGTGTCAGAAAGTGTTGCTTCCTATTTGTCAAAGGCACACAAAGCGCAGTTAACCCAAGGGAATTTTTGTTGCAGCTCGGCTGCAGGTGGCAAAGTCAACTTCTGGCTGGCGCTAAACGTCATTGTTTGCCCAGTGGCAGAGGCGCCACAAATCCCATTAGTGGCACAACAGCAGCAGGGTTATCAAATGGCCGCTAATCCTTCAATGATGCACCATCTGTGGGCGTGTCAAATGCTGCGATGTCAAGTGGTTTCCAGTCTGTGTTGCGGCTAATGGAGCGATCTGTGCGTGATGTGCTTTGAATAATGATAGCCGGCTACTGAAGGAATGAATGAATGGAAAACCCCAAAAACGAAACAAAGAAACAAAACACAAACACAAACAAAACACAAACAAAACACAATGCAACAAGTGTCGCTCCTGACTCTTACTCTGACTCTGACTTTGGGTTGCGATCCTCACGCGCCGTCATCCGTCACTCAAACGTTGAGATGTTGATGTTTTGACATCACAACATCATTATCTACTCATACTCTATGAGACTGTCTGCTGCGGCCTAGAGTCGCCCCAAAAACAACAAAAAAAAAAAAAAACGCACGGGCAGCCAATCAAAAGTAGACGTCATTATAGACAGATGTGCCTCATCATCATCTTTGCCACAGAGGCAAGAGGCAAGAGGTCAAAACGTTGCCTGACTCTTGACTTGATACCGATCCAGTCGTAATTAGGGTGCTGAGCTAACGTTTTTTGTGAAACTCAATTGTTCTAGCTGCCACAGCCTGCATTTAGGCTCACTAAAACATAAAACATAAAAACGCAGTCAGTAAAGATTTAATCATTGCACCCCACGCCAAGGAACTTCGAGTACCCAAATAGAACCAACCAAGAAACCCATTCGGAGCTGATGCGTATCTGGGCGCGAATACATCTTGTTTTACAGCCAAAAAGAAAGTGTGAATCAATTAGGCCCAAACTGTGGGCTCAATTGTTTGCCTTGCCTTGCCTTGCCTTGCCAAAAACAAAAAACACAACAACCAAAAAAGCAACAAAAAAAAGACAATTGGAGATTTTTATTGCGTTCGATTTAACTAGGAATATCGAATGTTCATGTTCATCATGTTCTTCAGCTTGTTGTTTGACTCGTTGCTCGTTGCTCGTTGCTTGTTGTCAATGTCGTAAAATTGTTTGCGGCCAAGTTGGGTGAAAGGCCGGGCTATAAAACCGTAAGTACAAAACACACACACACACACAACACACACACACAGAACGCACACACAACACTCTCTGCGATGACTACGATAAGCACATTAATTAATAGCTGTATCTGGGCAGACCTGTGTACATATTAATTTATTATTTTTTTAACGCAAAATTTGTCACAAAAAAATAAGACAGAAAATGTTGTTTGCCAAACGCTGCGTCATTGTCCGCTACACAGATCGGTTCCGGATCGCCATCGTCATCGTCATCGTCATCGTCGTCATCGTCACGGTTCTGGGATAAGCGAGAGGAACCACCTTAAAACTCAAATGTGTTTGGCACGCGTTCGCTGCAACAACAACAACAACAACAACATCAGCAACAACAACAACAACAAGAACTGCGCCAGCGGCAGCACCAATTGAAATGATTAGTTTGAGTTGTCAGTTTTTGACAAGCGTTGTCATCTAGGCTGTCAAACATTTTTGTTGCGGCGGCTTTGCTAATGAAAAATTGACAAATTCCTCAAAATCTTCAATTTCTTGAACGCTTTTATTATTTGTAAAAAATTTACATTTTTTAAATCTTTTTAGATTTATTATGATCTCTATTACATTAAAAATGTATAATCCAAACTGTAGAAACCAAACCAAGAAATAAACTTTGCTATTTAGTTTTTGTTTTTGAACATTTATAAAGTGTGCTAGTTATCAAACACAAAGTCTGCAAATTTCTATATATTATATTATATAATATTACAGTGCATTCAGTTAAAAAATTCATTTTCAATTGCTACAGTAACAGTAAAAAATTGCTTTTGCAATTGAAAGCTTAAAAAATGCCTGTTTTTAAATATTAAATTTACAATTTGTTGAAGATATGTTTTTATTTTTCAATATTGCTATGTAAATCCATTTAATTTGCATTAACATAACCCCAGAAATTTAGGAAGAAATGTCTCGTTTAACATTTTTTAATTTAATTTAGTTTTTGGTCTTTTTCTGGTCGACATTAAGAAAATAAAAATCTAAAATATAATTTCTCAGTGACTGTTGTTGTGTTTAAATATTTAGCAGGCTTAAATAACTTAATTATTTAATAACTAAATTATTTGTCATTTATCCGCGGGTCATATCAGCTGGGTGCCATCTTACAAGGTGTTTTTTTTATAGGTGCAGCTGGCAACAATGGTATTTCTGCTGGGGCGCACGCACGGGGGGGGGGGGGCCAGGGGATGCAGCTGCCCGCTTACAGCTCAACTTTACACAGTGAGAAAGATACAATTTGGGTGTCCCCTTTACATAATTCGGCGCCCCCTTCACCAAAGCTGGGTAATTCTGTCTAGACATACCCTGATATTGGGCTAGGTGAACTAGCCAGTTTAGCTTAGTTGCCTGGCTGAGATGCTTGGCAATATCGGGTTTCATATGCCTGGTTCAATTAAGAAGTTTGCCCCACACAAGTCATAGGGATATCCATAACAAAAATGATCATCAGTGGAATAGTTAATCCCTTGAGAGTTACATCTGACCAAGAAGTTAGATATTGATCTAACCCATTTCGTTGTCAGATTTTCAAATACATTTAAGGTAATTTATCGATATCTTGTCCAATACCAAACTTTCCTAATTAAGTTGGTTCTCTTTCTGATAGTATTATTCTTTTATTATTATTTTTTTATATGATATTAAAGATAATTAAGCTGCCTTTCCAAAAACTATTGATTGTGTAGAATTATAAATAAATGTTTCAGGAAAAAATTCAATGTACTCGATGATAGGGTTGTATAAATAAAAATAATATAATATATAATATAATATAATACCAAAAATAGAAGGTCATCTTTCAAAAAACTTTCTAGTTCTTGTTCAATTGGTTGTTCAACTCACTTTCGTTGGGCTTCGGCTCATTGCAAAAGCTCTCTTTAAATGCGAATTGAGTTATTCCTGCTAAAGTTTCCTCACCAAAAACGTCCTGTATATTATTAATGAAGTGTATAATTAATTCGAAATTTGAGCAGGTGAATCGATTCGAACACGACGTGTATGTAAAGACAGCTCTTCTTCGTGTTGCTTTTTGTTTCTAGAATTTGTGGGTTATTAAATATATGGGCATGCCTGTAATTTCAAAGCTTGATTTGTGTCTAAGCCAGCCATAACTGGACTTTGATCATAACTGAGCATAATTATAGTCCCCAGTCATAAAACTAAACACAGACAGATAAAAAGAGAGAGAGCTTGAGAAGTTGCTGTTGCTGTGTTGTTAGTACTATAAAAGTGCTTTATATAATTTTCCCATAGCTGACCGATGCACGGAACGAATCTTTATTTATGGCATAATGATCGCTGCTCTGTCTCCCAATACCAATACTAGTCGTACCCCCTACCCAACCATACCAACCAACTCTGATCTGAGATGGAAGAGGGAGAGTCGCCTCGGCTGTGCTGTGCTGTGCTGTGCTGTGTCTCATCGCTTTACGATCAATGTGTGTGTGTGTGTGTGTGTGTGTGTGTGTATTGAGCATCATCTGGACCCTGTCTGTGGCGAGCGCTTCGATAATTCTTTATTATTTCTTTAAAACTTCACCTTTAATTAAACACGAAACGAAATTATAAAATTGTACCTGCTTTAGCAGCCATACCAGCGCTGTCCAAGTCGGAGTTTCAACTTCTTCTTCTGCTCTGCGTTGTTTTTGTTTTGTTTTCTCGGTTTCTTCAAATTCAGCCCACGGGGGAATTTCTACCTGAATCGAAACTGTGGCTGCAACACACGGCAAACCCGCGCAACCCGCTCTCATCTCATGTGTATAGTGGCGGCTCATCTGCTCTCGTGCTCGCCCCGGTTTCTCATGTGTGTCCCCAAATTCGATCAATTTAGATACAAACACCCATTTATGCATCAGTACCTTTTATTAAACTACGAGCCACAAACACATGTACATGTGTATCTGTGTATCTGTGTATCTGTGTGTGTGTGTGTGTGTGTGTGTGTGTGGGTCTCAGAGAGCTACGTGCTGCCTTAATAAGCCCGTTAATGGAATATTAGGCAATGGCAAAGAAGAGTTTCAATTCGGCTCGGGGAGACAATCAATATCAATACTATATACATTTTGAGTCGCACATGGCGACACACTGAGCAGAGACACACACACACACACACACACACACACATACACATATACTCTAAGCAACAACAGCAACGCGATAAAGCTGAAGAAGAAGACGACAACCAAGAGCCAAGTTAAATTTGTCGGCTGCTGTTGCTGTTTGGCTTCTTTTTTTCTTTTGTTGTTGTTGTTGTTGCTGTTTTGTTGTTGTCTTATTTTTTAGAGCTAGTGGCCAGATTCGAGCATCACACGATCGAAAGATTTTAGTGCTGGAATGCAATAAAAATTTTATTTTTGTTTTGTTCGATTTGATACAAGTTTTATAGTTGGTCTGGTTATTGTGTGTAGGAGACACACACATACATATACATGTACATATCAATATATCTGAGTACACACACTCACACACACACACACATACACACACACATATGTCTGTTAGTAGCAGTAAAACAAGTCTACAAACGAATAATAAAGTTACTTACGTATATTTTATTATTTGTACATATGCATACACTGAGCACATATTTGTTGAATAAAATCATAAAAACAAATTCAATTTATTTCGACTAAATCATTGCTGTATTTGTTCACACTGAAATGCTGCTTGCACAATTTTGACCTACAATTTAAATGTATACAAAATATTAACTTTGACAAATTAAATATTTAGTTTTTCCGAGTTTTTTTAAGTTTAAGTTTACAAGTCCTATATTTTAGCTAATTTAAGTTTTGAATATTCGAAATATTACACAGAATGAAGTTTATATATTTTTAACTTTATTTCGTAATTCTTATTTTTAATATATTCTGGTGCTATGCATAAATTACAAATATGAATATAAAATATTATTATATCCTATTAGCTTATTGTTTTCAATTTATTTCTAACTGATTGAGTTATTGTTGTTGACATTTTTTAATGGAAAAAAGTGTATAAAAAGTCTCGAGTTATATACTATAGGTAATTGTTTTAAATTAGAATCTATCTAATTGTGTGATTGATGTAAACAGTTTTGCATACAAAAACAAAAACGATTAGCAAGAAATGAGTCTCAAATTGCCGAATATTTTGTGCGCAATTATTAATGAATTTTTTTCCTTTAACAAATGGATTTCCTTTATTACAGTTTAATCAAAATTGTAAAATGCAATTATGGATATATTGATTACAATTAAATCCAAATTGCATAATAAAATAAAGTAAACAAGATTTTATAATACTTTTTGCAGTTATATTTATTTGTATAATGTGGACTTTTTTAAAAGCAAATTAAATAATTAATCTTTCCAAATTAATTTTAAGTTTTAGTTTTAAAAATTGTCATATAAAATTACTGGCGCTGTTGAATTGTAAAATTATCCAAAATATGATTGGCGAAAACCCAAAAACAAAAGATCCAATCACATGACAACTATAAAGAATTATTATTTAATATAGCTATAATTGAACAAGTTTTGTGTATTTTAATGAATGTCATTTTAACTGGATAGTAAAGCTTCTGGCCAAGATATTGAAGCAATCCAAAATTAGTCCGGGACACAAAGTCTGATTCAATTTTCAGTTGCCTGAAAGACCAGGTTACTTAGAAAACTCATAAAAGGAAAATTTGTCAAAAATTTTACATCTGCATCTGTAGAATGAGCTTCAAGATGTTGCAGTGTATTCAAAGCTTCCGCCTGCATGTTTGTATGTGTATGTGTGTGTGTGTATGTGTTTATATATGATATGTATGTGTGTGTGTGTGTGTGTGTGTATGTAGGTAATTCATTGCACAAGGCATTAGTGGCTCTTCGTCCCGCTATCATCCGCTGCGCTGTTATGTCGCTGTAATAAATATTTGATACTCGCACTAAACCCGAATTAACATAATTTGATCGAGCGGTTTGCCGCTGAGCCACAGCCACTGACAGCGGTGCATTTTTTATGCCCGCTGGACACATCGGAAAAATTATTACATGGAAAACGATACCTTTTATCCCCACCTCTCCCTCACTCCCTCCCTCTCTCTCTGTCTGTCTCTCTCTCTCACGCACTCTCTCTCATTTTTGGTAATAAAGAAGATGCTTTCTTTCTATCTATCGGCTAGGAGGATCTACGTATGTATTATGTACGCATTCCCTAATACTTACACACACACACACATACGCACACGCACACATATGTACACGCCAACTAGACTAATGTTATTACCACAAAAGTAGAAGAAGAAGAAGCATAAGAAAGAAAGAAATGACAACGACAACGAAGAGATCTGTAACTAAATTTATTCAAAAGCGATTCGACCAAAAAAAAAATATATAAAATAAACGTCGCCATCGCTCTCCCCTTTCTTCGTGGTGCTGCATACTACTTTAAGAATAGATTTTTTCTTCTTTTTTTTTTGGATTCCTCTCTCTTCGTGGTAATGCGTGTGACTGCCATTAGAGTAAAGTACTTTGGATAGTCGCCGACGACGACTGTCCCCAGTTTCAGTTCTATTCCCATTCCCATTCCAATTCACATTCCCGTTCCCATTCCCATTCCCACTTCCATTTGTTGTTGTTGCTGTTGTTGTTGTTGTTAGTTACCGATCCAGCATCGGCATCATTTCACTTCTTCTCTTCTTCTTGGTTTTTGGCTTTCTTTCACCTACAAGATTTATCGCTTTATATTTGTATTATTTTTAGTTGTTTTATGTCATCTGCACTCCACTCGCGACCAACTGCTCGGCTTCTCCCCACTCCACCCCACCCCTCTCTTTTTCTCTCACACTCTCTCTCTCTGTCTCTCCCATAGATACTCAGTTAGCTTTCGAGGCATTGGCATTGAGTTTTAATTCACGCTGGTCGGCCTAAGGGGCGTGCAGGCA
Organism: Drosophila glabriapex; assembly: GCA_035042305.1. Classification (NCBI taxonomy): domain Eukaryota; kingdom Metazoa; phylum Arthropoda; class Insecta; order Diptera; family Drosophilidae; genus Drosophila; species Drosophila glabriapex. The sequence continues at coordinate 4,031,750 of JAWNLN010000068.1, forward strand.
GGGTCGTGGGCGGGGTGGGGCATAATATAATGCACAACAACACGGCGACATTTTATTTATGTTGCCCGTATAAGATTTGGTATTTTTTCTTTATATTTTCTTCCAATGCCAATGTACAACTTTATACCTAGTCTCGGCCCCGATTCACGTTCCCTAATTATGGCTGCATCTATTTTGGAGCTGATTTTCACATACCCAGGGGTGAATGGTAGAACAGATGCACATTATTTGGAAATATATTTGGAAAAATATTAACTAATTCCACTCAATTTTATGAGAACTTCTTTTAGTATAATTGATTTTCTATTAAATTAAATACCGCTGCTCAGACTGATAATAATGGATAAGTCGCCGAGAATAATTGATTTATGAAGACATGAATTTTGGCCACAAATCACTTTCTTATGTCGAATAATATTGATTCTCCACGAATCGGGGTCATTCAAGACGAATTTGTCAAAGGGCAGCTTTTTTTTTATTTAAATATCAATATTAGCACAACATAAATCTAAATTTATCAGCTGACAGTTTTTCACCAACTCAACACAATAAAATAAATTCAAAAGAACGGAAGAAAGAGAAAAAAGTTACACAGTGAGATGGAGGTTCCCATCTGTAGGATCTCATGGAATATAATTGGAATATAAGTTCTCGAACATCATACGCATCTCAAGTTTTAATAATTTTATCAATAAAATCTTCCGTTTCCAGAATATTGATATGGATCGATTATCGATCAGTATAAAAATAACAATTGTAAATATATATCTTTTCTACCTGGTATAGTAATGATCAACTGTAAAAATTCCATTAACAGCCATTGAAAAACACATGCATAAATACATTCTTCAGCTAATTGTTTTTAATAATAAGTTTATAATTAAAGTTTTACGTTCAGGGTATCCCCTAGTCGAGCTCTCTTGACTACAGCATTCTAACTCATTATTTTTATTTTTATTTGTATTTTGTTTTGTAATTTTTCTTATATTTATTTATTATAGCGTACCTTATTCCCCGCTTTGTCTCTGAGCGTCTCAAGTGTTTTTGGCTAATAGTTCTCAGCGTTTGGAACAAAGAATAACACGTGGATAAATAATGTCTTTTCGCTAGTTTCAAAGAAATTATTAATTAATGTACGATTCAAAGCTGGGTTTCAGTTAGTTGCTTTGCCCCCCTTCTTCAGTGGATGCTGCAACCTATCCTACGTCCCGCCCCGCCCCTGCCCCTGCCCCTGCCCCCTGCCCTGTTGCCACATGTTGCGGTCATTCCCATTTTGTATTCCAGTTCATGTTATGTTAATCGGCCGGAGAGTGACCAAAATGATGGAAGAAGCTGACTTTACGATGGCATTTTGGAGACATGTTCTCTGTATAAAATTAAGTATTATTTGATTGCTTTTGTGTAAATCGCCGCTAAGAAATTTTTTCTGTATTTTTTTTCTGTTTTTCTGTGGTTAGTTTTGTTTAGTTGTGTGTTACTTTGATTCTGTATTTCTTTCGCTTTAGTTAATACTCAAATTTAAATAGAAATTTCGGTCGCTGAAAGAGTTCATTGCACTGCCACCTAGGCATAAATATATATATTTATATATTTAAAATGATATGTGTTAAGTTTATACAATATACAAGAACGACGAAAGCATTGTGCCTGAATTCAACATTCCCCGGAACCGAAAGGATTTCAACTTGCTTGTCCATTGTCCAAAAAGAAAACTGTTCAGACGCAGGTGCTTGAGTGTCCTTAAAAAATAAATAGAATTCCTTTGCAATTATTGCACTAGATTTCGAGGCAGACTGAAAATGGTACGTGATTTCACACGCAAGATAAATGTGGCCTTGTTCGATTCTGGGAATGGAAATGGGATTAGATTTTCAACTCGTTTTGTTGGCCGCACGTCTTTTGGCAAGTGAATGAAAAAAAAACTGAACTGTTTTCAAATTGCACGTGTGGAATGCCCCAGCTGAACGTGAGAGCATGCCACAACATAGTTTCCCCTATATATACTCAGATTACTCAATAAATATCGTACCTATGTCATCTTAATGTTATTTAATTGAATCTGAAATATTCTTCTTTAATGATCAATTCTCCATTGCGATCTCCACAGTGATTTCCATCGAAAACATTTTCTTTCTTTTAGTGTTTGTCACGTAATATTATAAATCCTGCTTGGGTTTTGGTTTATTACCTTGATTATGTAACTTCTAATTAAATTAGGCTAATCAGTTGTATTGTGAAGTATGTAAAGTAAAGGAGACATTTGTTACTCCATAAATTACACATATTGATAGCCAAGTTAACATAGAACTATCAGTCTCTTTCAAACGGGTCTTTTAGTTTTAATCAACAATTAAACTGGTAACATATCTGTGTTAATAATAATTATTTAACTCTAATTTTTGTTTTCAGGATTCCTCGCCTAAGCTGATTTTGGCCACTTCAAAAGTAAGTAACTATCACTTTAAAACTTAAACTTAAACTGATTACTTTCGTATTTGTTGCTTAGAAAGTTAGAATCGCCTCATCAACATAACAAAGACAAAACATTTAAATAAATCATTTATTTAATTAGTTCAAGGCAAGAATTTTTGCACAAGGTTATAAAAAATGAAAATATATTTAATTTAAAATTTATTCTACACTTAAGGGGCCAACAGCCTATGGAAACTATATGATCTACATAATATAATTGACAGAAAATATATTTATTTTTTTTGCAATTAGTAGGTATAAAGTATTACAAGGATTCGCCAAACCCAGAATTAAGTTAATTCAATTTTCTGACATTAACTTAATAGTGCCAACAATTCATTTTAATTTTTTAATTTTATTTAACTCACTTGTGACTAACGCAAATATGTTTAAGTATTATAAAAAAAGTAATAAACAAATAAAGATTTAACTACTTGCTCAGTTTTCAATCATCGCCGGCAATGCATGAATTACACATTTAGTCAGAAGTTAAGTTATTGCTAAATTCCTAAATTCCTCGGTGCAATTAGGTTGACTCACGTTCGAGTTACTGCCAGGATACCAAAAAACCAACCAAAAAAAAAAGTAAAATTCTTCAACGATGCTGACTCAGCTCAAAAACAGCAGCAACAACAACAGCCCGAAAGGAAATGACCCATGTAGCAAGAATGGTGCCTGAGTCTGCAGCGCCAAATGTTGCACCACGGCAGCATGAGAAATGCACACGCACACACACACACACACGCATATAAGGCACACACATGCTGCAAGCTCAGAGGCAGACTCCAACTGAGTCGGTGTGTAAATAAATACATATCTTAGCGTTTTCAGTGTTCACTTTGCAGCATTCATTTCTGCACTCGTAAAAATTATACTTTATATGCTAAATTGGATGCACTGTCACCGCTCCTCGTTCTCGTTCCCCTACTCCTACTCCGTCTCCTTCTCGTCTGTTGTAATGAGCTGGATATGGGTTTTGGGTTAACAGAGATTACCTGGCAGCAGATTACAATACATATACATACAGCTGCGAGCGAAATTATAGCACCACCCTCACAATAAATGTTTACAAATGTGTCAAATTATGAATGCATTTTTAGAAGAGCTCTACAAAAAATTACGAAAGTAAAAAACAAAGTTTTATCAGCCATTTTAAGATTAGCAAATATAAACTTAGCTACACTTTTTAAATGTTAAACAACTTTATCACTGACAGATTAAAGTTGACTTTCCCATTTATTTTTATTTTATTTTAAATTTAAATTTAATCACACACTTCATTATTTGTAATTTATAAATTTAATAATAGATTTTTAAATTTTTTTAAAAAATTTTCGATTTTCTTTAGTCTACATAAAATAAATTAAACAAAATTACAGTGTATTTCCTGACACATTATATTGATCGTTTCAGATTTATGAAAAACTGTGGTAAATTAGTTTTTGCATAAAATTAACATTTAAAAATGAATGCTTTTTAAATTATTGCAAAATTTAATTGATTTGTTTTTTATGTTCAAATTGGTACTATTTTCTTGTGCACAAGTGAATGCATGTATTTAACTGGTAATTGCAAGTCGTCAAGTCGTTAGACCCCGCGAAAGGGCCGCACACTCAGCGAAATTCTGCTGAAGATCAAGTCCAAGTCCAAGCGTGAGCCGACAGCACGAGCACGAGCACGAACACGAGCACGAGCACGAACAGTGGAGTAGCGAAGGAAGAGCTGTTGAGCAGCAGTGGAGTAGTCCCAGCTTGGCGACCTTGAATGTTGGCAAACTATGCCGCGAGGGCGCTACACACACACAATCATACAAATGCCACACACACACACACACACACACACACACACACACACACAGACACTTAAGAACAGAAATCTTGAGAACGGGAACTTGAGCAAGGCAAACGAAGTGTGTTGTGTGCGTTGTGTGTGTGTTATGTGTGTGTGTGTGTGTGTGTTGTCCTATCTTGAAGATACAGTGCCTAAAAACAAGTTTCGCTACCACTACAAACTGCATCAGTATCCGTATCTAACAGATACGCGAAAAAATACGCCACAAAAAAAAACGCAGAAAGCTGCTGCGAAACTGAAACTGACTTCATGCATTCAAACCGAATAAGAACAAGAAAAAGACCAACAAGAAGAAGAAGCAGCGCAGAAGATCCCAGCGAGTAGAAGAAGAAGAAGATGCAAAAGTCGGTCTTTGTGCCAATAGAACTTAGAATGCGGTAGGACGACGAAGACGATCTTCGTATTTTTTTCTCTTATTTTTGTATTTTTGCCCTGATTTTTTTTTTCATTATTTTTTTTTTTATATTTTTTATTGTGGCGCGCCACAGGAAACGGCAATATTGCCAGATTCAGACTTTGATCTTCATTTTGACGGTGGCATAATATTGTTGTTGCCTTTGTATAGTGTGGCAAAGCATCTAAACACAAATATACAAGACACAACACACATGTCAACGCTGCCTCAGTGTCCCAGTGCAAATCGCAGTCCCGGCGATATGCAAGATTTAATTTACCCTCATAATTCTTTCGGTGGGTGGGCAAATTGTATTCAATTCATTTGTTTGCGCATTAAATTTGACACATTTTGTTGGGGCATATTTAGATCTGTACTTTATGGCTTTTACTCCGAGCAAAGCGCTGTTCTAAATCGTAATAGAGTTTCTACCAATAAATACAATAAAACAAACTGTTTTTAAATAAAGTGTATTTTTAATAGAATAATTCAAATTATTCTTGATTTTCAAATCAGTAATTTTGATATTACGACAATCAATACTCAAATCAACTACAACAATTTCTGTGCTACAGTTTTAAATGTTCAAGTAATTAAATTTAAAAAAAACTTTTAAATAAAATCCACTTATTCTTGTTTCAAATAATAAAATTGTCTATTTGAAGCTTAGTTCTTTTACAATGAGTATATTTATACTTATTCTACTTATTTCTAATAAGTTTTATCATTCGGGCTACATAAACCATTCTTAAAACAGATACTTTCACAGCTGCACTTGGATTTTGATAGCTTGTTTACTCAACTATATGTTTTTGTCAAAAAGGTACAGATGTATAAATAACAGGTGTATTCTATTTAAGCTGTAACTCTAATATTCAGTTACAGAGTTTTTCTGGTTTTAAAATTATAAATGCTTTTTCTACTTTTGAGAAATGTTTGCTATTATACAGAATATAAAAATACTGTTCCTATATATATATATATATATATATATATATATAACACCCTTGAATTTCAACATATTATTTTCTACATTTTAGAAAAAGTTACTTTGGAATTAATGAATAACCCGCAAGTCCTGAGCAGTACTATTATTTTTAGATATTTTCCTGATTGTGCCAAACTGAGTTAATCCACAAAGTGCTCGATTTGATATTTTTGTAGTAGTATAAATAGCTGAGTGCCAATAAATGCATGTTCAATTAGTTCACAGTGCGATCCATGCCGGCTTCCAGGAATACATAAAAACTACAATACTAAATGCCGGGCTGGATGTGCGCAGTGACAGAAATGCGTTGGAGTGCGATACATATAAAGATCAACGTTTTATGCATCCTTAACTTACACTCTATTTTAATTGCCGAGAAATCCACACAATCACAGTTGGTGTGCCTCGGTGCCTCGTTCTTGTGTGCAATTAAACAGCAGGGGAAAGGGGGGCACCAGTTGCCAGCCAAGACAGAGAGAGCGAGGGAGGGGCAGAGAGAGGGAGACAGGGGCAAAAGCAAAATTTACGTTCGCTGTCAAAAGGCAGCGACGTAGCGTATTTAATATTTTTCAGCGTGTTTTACCATTTCATGTTGTGTCATCATCATTGTCAGCCGCCGTCTCAGTTCTCAGCCTCAACAGAGTGCGAGAGAGGGAGTGAGAGAGAGAGAGAGAGAAGTGATACAGTCGGTGTGTGTGTGGAGTGGTCAATCCTGTTCCTGTTTGGGGCTTCTGTGTCCGCAAAAGGGGCAAGCGTAGAAGGGGGGGGCGGCACACAAATTTGTACGCCTCAACTACAAACTAAAAAGTCTTAAAGTCTTAAAAGCATTTGCAGAAACGAAGGCAAAGAGTAAACACAATAAAGGCATAAAAATTGCGAGTGAGCAAACAAATAAAAGGGAAACAAAACTGCGAGGACAGACGAGGACTGCACTGTGTGTGTGTGTGTGTGTGTGTGTGTGTGTGGAGGGGTGTTGTTGTTGTTGTTCTGTATCTGTGCTGCTCATTTGCACTTGGAATACAAAAGATACATTTTCGTAAGACCATTTTGACATGACAAGATAACGACAAGCAATCCCCGACCAAGCGTCCACTCAGTGCAGGGGTAGCTGGACGCGAAGCGGTGGAAAGGGAAGAAGGAAGATGGGGAAGGGGGTAGGGGGAAGGGGGTGAGCTGATGCTGCTGGGGTGCTGCGCCTGCTCATTGGCTCCTTTTTGGTCGACCTTTTGGGTAGAAGAGTGTTTCGTATTTTAATTTTCATTACGGCCACACCGCATATTGGCAAGGTTCTTGAGAAGCTGCGCGACGGCAGCGCATAAAGTCAGCGAGTATTTCTCAGAAATTGCAAATTATTTTTGAGCTGAGCGCCTGCGCCTGCGTCTGCGCCTGCGTCTGCGTCTGCGTCTCGCAAGCTGCCTCGTCACAGGTACAAAAGCAGGCAGCAAGCAGCAAGCAGCCAGCAGCCGCCAAAATGAGTTAGCATCCCAATCCCAATCCTCAAGATTGTATGTGTGTGTGTGTGTGTGTGCGTGTGTGTGTGCATGACTTTTGCTGAGTGCCAGCGAGCGAAACAAATGTGCAGAGATACTTTTGCCTCATTGACGCACACTCCCGCACACCGCACACACCCCGCACCCACGCGTTGCGTTGCGACGCTCAACGGCCATCAAGTGCCCCGGCTTTGGGCGGCTTGCGTGCCCCCGCACTCACCCCCCGACCAACCTCCTCCGCTACACCTTGCCCCGCCTCTCCTCGCTTCGTGGAGTCGTCTTTATGCACTCTCATAAACATTTTTATTTTAATGATTTTTATTATTGCGCACATTCGTTACTTTTTATGCGACCGCGAGGATCTTGGCTGAGGATCATGTGTGTGGCTCAGTGTGTGTGTGTGTGTGTGTATGTGCGTCTCTGTGTGTGTGTGTTGACTTAAAGCATTGCATTGCCTTAATCTCAATCGTATCCTGATCTTCGTCGCACTGAGTGCTGTGAAAGCTGCCATTTGCCAAGTTGCAAGTTAAACTATGCAAGTTGTCCCACCAACAAGAACAAGCATAACTCGTATTATATATTACAATAGTGTACTATTATTACAAAAATTTATTGTACCATTTTTGTTGTGTTTTTTATTATAATTACTGATTTCTACAAGTTCTAGTTTTCTTCTCTTGTGTTTACAAATTTTTTTATTACCTAGGAAACAGGTAATCAGCTCCGATTTTTGCATTCACTTTAGGGTTAGTGGAAGAGCTATAAGCTCAAAAGTAGCGTGAATGAAGAGAATAATAAATATTCCCTTTATGTATTTCCGAGTCGACCAGGCACTGTCCTTTAACTCTCAAGACTTAAAACTCTTTAGCCAATCAATCTCCTCTAGTTACAAAATCTCCCCAAGCCTAACCAACTTAACAATATCCAATCAATCTTTTCAGTACTTCAAAATATAAGAATCTCTCTTAATTAAATATTGGTATATTGAAAATCTCTCTTACCATTAACCCCAATGAACATTTCACACTTGCGATTTATGTTTACAATGTCAATGATCGCAAAATAAAATATAATTTAAAATAAACTTATCGTAATTCTTTTTTTAACATTTGATTTATTTTTTTGCATTATGTATATGTAATTTGTTAACTTTATATCCATATTCACTTTCACTAATTTTATTATTTATATTTCTGATTGAATTATACACTTTTATTTTATATGAAATTTACTCCATTATACATTTCACTTTATTATATTTTATTATAATTATTTTCCCCCAATCATCAGTTAAACAAATCACAATATTTTTATAAAGAAAAATTATTATAAACCTATTATTAATTTTATATTTTAGTTGTTTTGTAAATAAAAATAATATGGTATTACTTTACTCCATTACAATCTCTATTTTGTAGAATAAATTTGATAAAATAATATATATAAAATTTGTGGTTTATATTGTTATCATTTTCCTGAAGCAAAGTCAAGTATTTTTGCATGTATGTGTTAAATAACTGAATATGCAAAGAAATGCTGCAAAATTAAGGTCCTTTTTATAATGATTAAATAAAAAATGTAGTTTGTTATCTGTGTATTTCATTTGTGAGTTTTATATATCCATAGGTATACTTAAACATATCTGAGTCCTTCTTTGAGTGCAAATTGTTGTTGTTGCAGCTGTTGTTGTTGTTGTTGGTGTGGTAAGTAGCTTTGGCATCGCCTCACCCGTCCTGGCCATAAAAATTAATTTACGTTCGATTGCAAAGTTTTCGCCTCGAAGTGGACAACTCCGAAGCCGTTGCCGTTGCCGTTGCCGCCTCAACGGATGACACATAAAATTCCACATTTACGACCCCTTAAGATACAACTGTGGTGTATCTGTTGCTGTGCGTGTGTCTTTGTGTGTCTGATGTGGATGGCAAATCTGTGCGACCGCCACGACAGTTTATCCCTTGTCGGTTTCATTAAAAAGTTCAGCTCCATAAAATGACCAGTGTACAACACACGAAAGCAAGCCAAACTCTCATTTTTCTACCTCGAAAACCAGCCAGGCATTTCAGCACAATACTCAGTAATAGTCCATTTAATTAACCCCAAATAGTTGCTAAGCTAAGCTAAAAGCTATTTTATTATTAAATCTAGCACATATTTTGGCAAAGGATTAAGCGAATTTGCTAACTACTATAAGTAAATTATTTTCTATTTTTGGTTATTAAGTCCACTCCATTCAGGGAATCGAACGACAGCCGACACGTGCGACACTGCGTCGCAGCTTGCGAATCGTGGTTTGCAGCTGGTCAATGGAATTCTCTTCATCTGGGGCTGGGTCTGCAACTGCAGCTGGAGTTGGAGTTGAAGCTGGTTGTGTTGGCGCTGGCACTGACGCTGGTGTTGCATCAGCGGCAAGCGGCAAAGCACCGGCCACACTAGCTATAGACAAGTTGGGATGTATCTGAGGTGTGGTTATGTTCACGCTGCTGCCATCAGGCATTGCAGCAGGAGAAGCAGGAGTAGGAGTGGGCACAGGAGTAGCAGTAACAGTAGCTACAGCAGCTGTTGTAGTAACGGAAGCTGAAGCTGGCGCTGTAGTTGTGACAGTGACTGCTGCCGTGTTCTGCGCAGTAGCCGGAGCAGCAGGGGCTGGGGTAGCTGCAGCAGCCATTGCTAAACCTCGATGCGTTGCTATTAATTTTTGCAACTTTGCTGTGGCACTGTCGCGCTGGGAGTCCAGCAGCATGCGCATAGCTTCGGGATCTTCTGACTTGGCCTTTTCCATGGAATCGGAGTCCTCGTCTATGAACAAATAGTTGATGACGTGCGCATGGGTGCCGGGCTTAATCCGATAGATGAGTTGTCCATCGCTGCCGGCACCGGCGCCGCTTGCCGCTGACGGGGCTGGGATGTCGCCCCATTTGGCCATTTCGCCGCCCACCTGGAATATCGATGTCTTGCCATTGACCACCAGCGGCTTGGGGATAATGTATGGGGCCGACACAAACTGCGAGCACTTGCGCTTCGTCACTTCCACATATTTGCTCACCTGGCAGCCGCTGGTGCTGCAAGCCCGCAATGGCATTGCTGTTGCATCTCCGGCGGCGCCGGTTGCGGCTGCTGCTGGTGCTGCAACTGCTTCTGCTCGGGCTGCATTTGAACTCGAAGCTTGCATCTGCAATTGGTATTCAAAATATCACTTCAAAGTCTAAACAAAACACTGTCTCCAACTTACTGAATTTTATTCTATTTTTTTTTTGGTTTCGCTCAACGCGTCTTCGATTTTTAACACAGAACTACCAGTGCATTCTCTGGTCACATTGATTGTACTCTCAGAGAGTGCGGTTTGCTTGTTCGTTCACAGTGAATTAGTTCACAGTGTTCGCTTACAATATTGCTATTTATTACCAACTATTGATTACTTTATTTCGGCAAATTAGTGTAATAAACTGACTTATTATTTAATGAGCAGTGAAACTACTGTCAGTATAGTTGAGCATACTACTTTTAAAGTTACAAACTCATGAACCGAACCAAAGAGACTTGTTCACTAATTAACTTTAGTTCCGCTCTCCGACGGGCATAGAGACAGTGAGAGCAGCGCTAATGCGCATGACTGTTTATCGATTGCGAGTGCGCTCGATAACCTGTTAGAGACGTTTGGCGCCAAAGTAAATAATTCAAAATAAAACCGCATGCAAATATTTGTTTTGTTTTAATTAAAAACCTATTTAAAATGAATAAAATATTTTAAATTATTTAAAATTAAAAAAAAATAATAATAAATACATGTCATGTGTATTTATTTGTGTTAGTGTGTGCAGCAATATTTAGAAACAAATAAATTGTGGCCAAGCGGTCAAGTGGCAAGTGGCAAGTTAGCTTGTGGAGTGAGTGCAATGACCCAAAAGACCTCGAATTTAACATTAAGCAGCCATGGTGAAGTGCAGCCGCTTCATTTACATTCCCGAGTACTTAAAAAATGAGCATTCAGGACAGGCCAGAGCAGGCCAGGCCAGGCCCAGCCGAGGCAACGCCAAAGTTGAGTCGTTAAAAGCACTGAAAATGGTTATCATGTGAGCCATGAAACATAAGGCGGACGCGGACGCGGACGCGCATGCGGTCAATGCCTCGTCCTGATGCCGCTGCTGCCAGCTTCTTTAATTTCCACGTCCATCTCAGCAGCAGTCGCTCAAAGCGTTGACCAGACTTTTGCAGCCTCATTGTTGGCTCAAATGAAATAATTACTTTAGCACACATTGACTGACGGACTGACGCTGAATAACTGCCCTGTTCACGTTGTGTGTGTGTGTGTGTGTGTGTGTGTGTGTGCATCCTTAGTCATGACCAATATATTGACTCGCATTAAGCAACAGCCTCAACAACAATGAGTATGAGGCCTGCAATAAAAATCGTCGGACATATCCACGTCGCGCCCAGTCCGACAATAATAAGAAATGAAATGCCATTTATTAAGCATTAATAAGTGCAAGCCGGCCGCCATCTCCTCATCCTCATCTCCGTTGCCATCTCCATCTCCATCTCCATCTGCATCGCCAGCCATCCATCCATTTGCGCTGCACTTGGCTTTGACCGGGACCGGCTTGCTGCAACTTCAACTTCGACTCCAACTCGGACTCGGACCAACACTGACTGCGAGTCTGACTCAGTCTGTGGCTCTGACGATGCCTGTGGCATTTGCAGCTCTTCACCTCCCCTTGTATGCCTTACTTTTGCCGGTTTATACGTGTACTATAAACTTTCGTGAGTTATCTCTACCTGTAATTATCATTAAGGCTTACTCTAAAGTTCTATACTCCAAAGTGAACCAGTTATTAAAAAATAAAAATCTGTACTGAGACTACTTTCTGCCCATTTTTTAACTAATCAAAATTCATAACGAGTACCTGGGTAACAGCCCCCCAAAAAAAAGAATGTTACTTTTGTGCAGCAGCGATCAGTTATTAATTAAATTCCATTGCGTTTTGGTCAAAAATACGCAATTATGAATTATGAACCGATTGATATTAAAATGCAGAATGCGGCGAAGATCGCAACGGAAATGTTTTAGCCCCCAAACATGTTTCAGCCATTCCATTCCGAATGCGAATACATTCAAGGTTAGGCAACCAATCGCAAAAACAATGACTCAAAGAAAAGATCTTTTCGACATTGTTTGCTAAAAGTACCAAACAATGACTCAAAGAAAAGATCTTTTCGACACTGTTGCCAAAAGTACCAAATGTTTGAAAAAGTTGTATATAAATGTAAATGTTTTTTTTTTCAACTTAATTTTTGTTCTGTTATATTTAATTCACAAATGAAATAAAAATAAATATGCTAGTAAGTGAAGTGAATAACAGATTTAGACAACTATATTTATTAATCCATTGATGTTCTGCTGAACCTGGATTCATAAATTCAACTTAAGCAAATTAGGCTTCTCTAAAATTAAGATATGAAGAGAAGTAGCAAAAACTTAAACTAGTTCTAATATATCCCTGATTAAAGCTAAGTCTCGATACATATATCGAAGCCGGCCAGATCGAATTACTATATAATATAACTCCCATTGGAACAATCGGTCGAACGATGAGTTCTTGTATGAATTACATTTTAGTTTACAATTTTATTGTTATCAAACTTACCCAATATAATTATTATTAGGCTCCACAGATTTGCACAAAAAATTATCAACATTGTGCAAATATATCATAAATATTTCATGAAAACAATTCTTCGATTTTTGTAATTTATATTAAGAGTTTGACGCAGACAGGTTGACTCCGGTACATAATCTTTCTGTAATAAAAGTTAAAATCGTTGAGCTTATTGTTAGTTATGTTTCAACCTACATATTTAACAATAAAAAGAACTCCTGTGCCAACCACGTCATTTTTTTAATGTCGCTTTGTAGTCGATTGTATGAGTAACAGCTGCTGTTCGCTTGGGCCATTGAACGGATGACTTTTACAGACTGTAACTGTAACCATTGTGCAACTGCAACTTAAATAGCTGCATCTAATGAGTGTGGCATGCATGTCGGTTTTTTGTCCTACGACATTTGGTCAAAACAAGTTGAGTTGACTGTTTTGTTTTTTTGTGAATCACTCCTAACTTAAAGAAAACAGCAAAATAAAAATCGAAATTGGAATTCCTTGTCGTGGCAGACACTGCACACTACACACACTACATGCCACATACTACAACACATGGCATTCATGGGATGGAGACCTTTGAGAATATGAACACAAAAAAGCAACAACAGCAGCAGCAGCAGCAGAAGCAGCAGCAGCAGCAATAATAAACTGAAGGCCCTCGAGCGCAGTACTTGTGCTTGATCAAGTGAACAGCAGACAGCAAAAAGCAGACACAACAACAACTATAACAAATACAACAATAACAACAACTACAACAACTACAACAACTGCAACAACATCACTGCGCATGCTTAGCTGTTAGATACTCGTAACAGGCACAGACACAGCTGCAGATACAAATACAGCTACAGCTAAAGATACAAATACAGATACAGATACAAAAGCACGTGCAGTCTTCGCTTCGGCAGACAAAGAAGCAAATGTTAAAAGGCAAACCAGAAATCTGCAAAAACAAGAAAAAAACAGAATTGGAAGTCGAAGCCAAAGTTTAAATACCCTTGCAGACTGCTGTCAAACTGCCGACAACTAAATTTTACTATATATTTCAAGAACTGAATGTTCTTTTGAATTTTATATAGTAATACATATGGATGATTGTTTTATTTTTCCAAAAACGAATTAGTTTATTTTGGCAAAGATTACTTGGCAAACAAAAAAGTTTTTCTTAAAAGAACATATCTTTCAACTGATCGGTTCTATGGTACACATATGATTTAGTAGTCGGATATGGATTATTTTAGATAAGTTTTGCATAGCTTAGTAAATGTATTTTATAAAAGAAATCTTCGCACTATCTATTATTATAATATATATATATATTTATAGGATATAGTAAGAGCAGAATAATAATCATATAGCTTACGATTTTGCATAACTTGCATAAACAAAAAACAACTCATTCTTCGAGCGATTTTTCCATCAAAGCGTCACAAACCTGACGACAAAATTAAAATACTCTCTACAAAGGCAATAAAAAAGGAAGCCAAATGTTTTACTTGACCTTGACTTTGAAATTCTCATTGCAAAAGCCAAAAATGTACACTGCACACACTCTCACACACACACAGATATACGTATATATATATTTATTACATTTTGCCTGCCTTTTTTACTTTACTCTTTTATTTGAAGCTTTATAAGAAAGTTGAAGTGCAAATGCCTGAATTCGCGATTTCGACTCGTAGTCTCCATATTTAGTAAACTCTTTTTGGACTGTACCTATCAATAATATCCTATCCATTCTCTGTTTGTTTGTTACCTTTTCAGATGAGTGCAGCTCCCAGCGCCAAACACTCAGCTGATAATACCCAATCTTAAGCTGAACACAGAAAGCAGTCAGCCAATAGTCTCCTACTTACAATTACACACATATATATAAACCGATATGTGCACATAGAAGACCCCAAAAGATCTATATGCAGCTATATGTACAGTAGATAATACGAGTACAACTGAGCAACTCAGCAGCAGTTTTGTACCACCAAGAGAATTGCGGAACCAACAGGTACGCCATGAAATATATATAAAAAAGGCTTTAATCTTGTTTATGCTTTTCTTGAATCAAATATAAAAAATTATAAATTAAATAAATTGTATAAATATCTAAAAAAGAAAAGACCCTTGAAACAATCGCTATTAGAAGTAGGCATTTATTTTGCTTATAAAATCAGCTGTTGATAAAAGATAATTGAAAAGTATACAAACAATAAAAACTCCAATAATAACTACACATTTTGACCCTGCTTTCTAAACACAAAAAAGTATTTCGAATTAAATCTAAATTGAAATCCAGAATTTAATTATTCCCAAAAAAAACTTACAGGATTATCAGACTTTTGAATATTTATTTAGATAAATAATAATTTTGGAATTGAAAATAATAGAAGATTGAGAATAGACAAAAAATTTCACTTATTGAGATCATCAAATAATCTATATATTGACAAAGTATGTACATATCTGATTAGAAGTAAATATCTTTAAAAATGTTGCTTTAATTGCTATCGCTGATCGATTTATATCGATATTAATAAAGGAATTTATCGATCACATGAAATAAATTTGATCTGCTTTTGCGAAATGGAAGTCTCCAAATGATATAGTCTCTGAAATCGACTTGTTTTAAGAATATATATAAACTTTATTTGGTGGCAAATACTTAATTCTTCCATTCATTTTTGTATTTCTTTCTGGACTTACCAATTGACATACATCAAGAAGATTAAATATCAATTGACAATTTATAACGGTATCCAGCACACCCAAGACACAAAAGTGCCCCAATATGCGATCATGTTGCCTGTTTCCTGTGCCACAACGTAGGCGTTAGCTGCAACATTGCAGCTGCCGCTTGGCTGTGGCACACGACACAAGTCCTTAACGCTTGGCTTTTGCTGTTTTTTGTTGTTGTTGTTGTTGTTGTTTTTCTCTGCTTGTTATTCAGTCAGTGAGCGAAAAGGTGTTGCCTCAGACAATAAACTAATTAAATTTAATTTAAAACAGTCCCTGGCATTTCATCAGCCATCCTGCGGCCAGCCAAACCTTCAATGCTTCACATTTAATTGGCCGGCTGCTGTTGCCGGTTGCTGTTGCCGTTGCTGTTGCAACAACAATGTTTTACGTTAAAAGCGAGTGGAAACGCCGCCAAATTAGAAGCAATAAAAAATTGTTAGACTCGCGGAGTTGCCCCCGAACGGGGCTTAACGGGGGGGCAACACGGCTAAGTACCGTGACATGTTCGCTGCTGCCTCTTGTTGTTTATTGTGTTGTGTTGTGTTGTGTTGTGACCCTTGCACAGGCTATTATTATTATGTCGTGAGGGAGATATATCTGATCCCTCAAAATATATATATATAGTTATTCATTGGCCTAGTCGTTAGAAAGTTGTCTCTAAATTGTTCAACTATCTGATGACTAAAAGTAATAATAATTAAAATAATAACGTAAAAGCTTTCAGTTTTCATTTTCAAATCGACAATCGAAATGCTCCAATTTGCGAGATTGGAGCACGTCAAATCGAACTTCTTTATTGTCATCAAGCGTAAAATAAGTGCTTCTAAGCACAATATTTTTTCTTTCTCAAAAGAATCCCAACTAAAAAATCTCACTACTGAGGAGAATAAATTATGCTCCCATTTTGGCAAATTTTAGCTGTCAAACCGGAAAGCAATTAAAATACAGGAGCGAAACTGGTATCCGAATCGAAAATCAATATTATTTAAGAACCAGTAACCGAAAGCGATGTTATTATTAGCTCGATTCGGTTTGACACCCTTCAAATAAAGAATTACTAAATCAAACAGTTTTCATATAGGGAAATATCAATTTAGTAGGATGTCTGCAGTCTGCCAAAGTATTCTAACTTCGATGTGCCTCAAATGGCTGCTGTTTCTTATTGCAACTTGCAACAGCAGCTGTTTGCCGCATTGCAGTTTTGTGTGCCTCTAAGCACAAGGCAGGTGCTAACTACAGATGGAGCCTACCAAAAAAGGAAGGTAGCCAAAGTCAGTGGCCTCTGCAGACAGTACCGGCGGCAAGTCAAGAAAACTTTAAATTGGCTTTTCCTACAAACATGCATGCATTTTCCTAAAGCGCACACATTCATCCACACTCAATCACAATCAAGCATTTGTTTACCGTTAGCAATCGAGGGGCAATCAAAACGGCTGCACTACCGACTGCTACCTGTATCAGTGCCCTACTGCCAAGGCCAGCACGCACACACAACTGTATTGAACCCTATGATTATTTTCCAAAATTAAAGTCTCGAATTTGGAACGGAACGCTTGCCGCATGCCGCATGCCGCTGGTTGCTTAGTTGCTTGCCACTGGGATCTGCATGTGGATAATTGCGGGCTTTTGGCTGCCCGAATCCATCGATACATCGACCGAAATTAGAATTTTAGCCGCTGTCTTTGGCCCCTTTTTACCTGCCGACTGCTGCAGGCAGTTTATGTTTATGTAGATCAAGTCCAATAAAAAAAAAATACACACACAAACACACACAGAGATCATCAAACTGTGCTCCGGATTGAAATTTACGATCAATTGCTATAGTATGCATATAGTTTAAAGCAACCGATGCAGACCAATTATGCCAGCAATATCCAAGAACTGTTCATCACTCCTCAAACTATTCAAATCAAATTGTCAATTATGACTGACAAATGTGAGTTTGCTTTCAAATGGATTTGCATTCTACGAAAAAAAATTGATATTTACATACTTGAGTAGAGAGAAACCGTTAAATATTGAGGAATAAATATTTTTTGGCTTTTAAAAAGTTTTCTTATGCCTTTTCGTTAATAAAATCTGTTTTTCTTAAATTAAAAACTGTAATATTTAAGAGTTATTATAAATAAAGCTATCGTTAAAATGAAATGAAATTATGTGAACTTATATGACAAATTTCAAGGAGGATTTGAAGATTCTTGTTTAGATCTGGTGAATGTTCATGGCATTCAATGACGACATTCAATAGCGAATGGTCCTTTAGTCCTTTTCCTTCTGATTAGCCTTCTTGCTGGTATATCCATCAATTACAACTATTTTGACCCATGACTATTTTCACAAAATGTATCTGACTCATTCCCCAATTAAAAAATCAAGCGCATGTCGTTAAGTCAAAGACAAAAGATTTATATATATATGTATCTATATAGTCATGGGTTGGCAAACACAGTTTTTTAAAGCTCTAAATAAATCATCGTTATATTTTTTGGCAGCATTTAAAGTATACAACTAATTCGGCACCATGATAAAGCCTGATTTCCAATTGAAGCTAAAAATACTAAATATTACAGCCTAAAAGTATGCAGCAGAAAATAATGAAAGAGTCAAAAGTATACTCTAAAATGTTGGCATAGATACAAATTCAAATAATTAAATATATATGTGCGTAAATTCGAATAAGAAAATCTATAGAAAAGAACAATGACAAACAGCCTGATTATTTATTTACTTTTTTTTTTTGTGGAATTTTCTGCAATTTATAAATGTCAACTATAAATGTAGTTTAAAAATGTACATTTTGTGTTAATCTTTCCACTCAATTCTTAATGATTACCAAGCAGTTTTTTGAGCATAAAAAGCATGCAAAAGTGATACGTTTTTTGCTATAAAATTGCTTACAACTTAACAAATAAATGTGCATAAAAACTCACGCCCACACTTACAAACTTAAAAATGTACAAATATATACACAAATATATGCACATTGAAAGCTGAACCGATTTTGCAATATATCCAATCAATATGCGGGCTTGCAATTTCGCAAATTGGGTATAAAATGTGGACTGTTCGTATTTAGGGTTATCAGTGTCTTATTGTGCGACTGATCATGAAGTCGATTGTGGTGTTCCGCATCACGATGTGTGCCACATTTGCTGGCATTTGTGGCAACTGTTCGAGCTATGGAGGAGATGCTGAAGCTGATGTCCCCCCTCCCACTCCTGATGGATCTGCTGGCGCCTATTTGCAGCTTTTAACCTGAATAGACTGGGCTATAAGTGTAGTCAGCACTAATATGGATTATCGGATGACAAAACGTGGACGACCCGGATTAAATGCATATCGGCTTCATATTCAACATATTCTATATACACATACATACATATATATATAATCATAATCTCTCATTAACATGTATATACACACATAATGTGATTTCACTTAGGTAGGCTGATGACACTATATGAATAGGAATATACTTTATTTTACTTTACTTCTGACTTATGCAAAATACACATAAAGTATACGACTGGTTGTCCTTTCTAGAGGGGATCTCGATGCGAAGCGGATTTGTGTTGCGATCATAAAGAGAGGGGAATCTTCCCTCTTTGTCTGGCAACCCACTAAATGCGTCGGCTGCCAAAAATAATGTCGCCTCCAATTCGGCATCAACTCGACAGCGACAACATCATCAGGCAACATACAGTCGGAATTGCTGTCTTTGCGTTTGTGGTCGATCGCAGTTCGTTAGCCGCTCACCCACAAAAAAAAAAATTGAATTATTATTCAGAATTTCCCGCTTTCGATCGTCGAATTTCACTCACGCGAAAATTTTAAAATTTCTCATAACATTCCAATCAGTGTTTGTGTCCCGCTTGTGACCCAGTTCGTTAAACTTGAAATCGCCGCCGTTGAGTTGATTATAGTTTATGTGCCGTTCAATTTAATGATGGCCATTAACTCATTTGGCCATTTCGCCCGACTGTTTGTTTATGTTTGATTTGCGATCTATTTGCGGTAAATGATATCGAAAAACGATTGCATAATTTGTATGTGATTAATCTGCCGCTGGCTCTACAAATATCCATTCACACCTACCACAAACAAACAAACAAATACCCACACACACACAGCCACACGCACAGAGAAAGAGAAAAGAATCCAAAATGAAGAAGCTGCATCTGGGCGCCAAGCACAAGGCGAAACAATACAAACCCTTTAGGAATAACAATAAAAACCGTCGGGTAAGTTTGTCTAAAGTACGAACCCCAGATACGACATACATACACAGGTATTCCCACTCCCCCCTTACGCACCCACTCTCGACCCGGTTCGTTTATTTTTATACACTTGCTCTCTCAGCGATCTGAGAACACTCTCTCTCTCTCTCTTCTCTTTACATTTCCCCAACAGCGAAAAGACTACATTACGAATTCGATTCGTAGTCTATACTTTGTAAGCGGTGTAGCTTCGAATTCATACCACGACACATATATCGCTTGTGTAAAGTAAGCAATTTATACACTGCATTACTTATTACTAGTAATATATGTATATATATTAAAAAATAAATAAATATTATGGCTTACGTATATTATGACCTATTCTAGGATATATAATAATTGTTAATAGAAACACAAATAGTTATATTTAATTTTTCATTAAGCAAATTATAATAAGCAAAGTTGCACCAGCGCAATAGTTAAAACAGATACTAAATCAGATCAGAAACCAAGCGCTTAGAAGCAAGCGCATTACTAGACAAAGAATTACATTGTATGCAATAGAAGGCATTCGGTAATGACAGGGTCATTCACCAGTTCGGTGCTGGGTTCTCTCGTGCTTTTTCTCAGTACTTATTGCTTGGGCATGTTGAAGATCTCTTCACTCTTTGTATTTATTTTTGTTTGTGCTCATTTGAATAAAAAAAACATGCGAATTTATAGCACAAATAATGCTGAACTATTTTATATGACTGTGCAGATTAGCACATTCCGGTTTTTCCAAAAATTTCAAATTTATGCAAAATCAAGTGTAATTGTAAAAATCCTTTCCCAGTCTTAAATGCTCAATTTTGCATTGTAATCATGTCAATGTTATCCACCAGTTGCCAGGCACTGACAAAGGTAGATCAGCTGATACCGTTACTACACACCCACACACAAATACACACATGTAAATAGTGAGTGCATTGGCAACACAATGGGACACACTTTTAGAATAAGCGGAAAAGGTAAACAATAATTTGCCACAAGTACTTTGACCAGCGAAAGTGACCCAAGCATGGAATTGGGGTAGAGACGAAAGAGGTGGCAGAAGAGTTGGCCAACGCACTAGCAAATGACATTCGCATTTCGCTCTGTGGCATTGGGTTTACACACCACAAAACAATGGGACAAAGTGGCAAGAAGAAGCATTAGTGGGAGAGCGCACTCTCCACGGCACAAATAACATTTAAAATTGATCAACGCCTGCGCATACCAAAAGTGGAGACTTTTTTCATTACAGTTGTCTCGCCTTCGCCTCACTCACAGTGCCTCGGTGCTCATCTGGAAATGTTCCTTCTCTTATGCCCTGCCTGCGCCTGCCAGCCTGTGGAGATGAACAACATAATGTTTACGTTATAGCGCACATTGTGTGTTGGCATTCACTGGTTCAAAATTCCACAACAAAACTGCTGTCTTGGGCGAATAATGAAATTCACAACATTTTATTTATTTATGTATAAGACTTTTCGTGACTCTTGTATTGTATTTAATATTTGGAGTTAACGACTCGCACACAATATTTACTATTCAAAGGTTATTTAGAATTTAGAAATTTAAAAATCTACCCAATGTTTTAAAATATCACAAGAAAATCATATATATATATATATATCAACATAATAATAATTAATTAATAATTTTGCATTATGGAATGTATTATT
This sequence comes from Drosophila glabriapex, assembly GCA_035042305.1. Classification (NCBI taxonomy): domain Eukaryota; kingdom Metazoa; phylum Arthropoda; class Insecta; order Diptera; family Drosophilidae; genus Drosophila; species Drosophila glabriapex. The sequence goes on from JAWNLN010000068.1 coordinate 4,053,258, forward strand.
CTGAAACCTATATGAAACTCAAAATTTATTTACTGCAATATATACAAGCATATAATTAAATAGAAAATTCCTTTCTGTGTAATCTACATAAAATATTTCTGTGATTCTAAAATCAGCTCTAGTTTAATAACCCCAACTGTGAACTCAGATACACATACACATACACACGTGTGTCTGTGTGTGTGGACAATAAGCGTGGCTTGCCCAACAGGTGGACGACCCTTTCGCTTAATATAGACAGATATCGATTTTTCACACAGCAACAGAACTCTTGGCAATGGAACTGTTTACTTCAAATTACAAACAAAAAATAACAGAATTTGATAAATAAGTATATATATATAACTATATATTAAAATATATATGTATATATCAATAAGTATTTATGTAAATTCCCCCTGCACACTGAGTCAAATGGCATTGCACTTGAATTTCCAATGAGCTTAAAAAAAGTATTTTGTTTACATTTCAATTTGGCAAAGTGTGTTGTGCAGTTGTATTGGAATTGAACCCACATAGTAAGTAGTACTCGTGTACTCATACTCGTACTCATACTCATTCAATCTTTGTAATCACTTACACACACATCCACACTGTGGAAGAGCGCACATTGTGTGTGTGTGTATGTGTGTGTGTGTTTGTGAGGGAGGGAGAGGGGTAGCGAGTGGCTACGCGCGAAGCGTACTCCCAACAACATTTACGCACTGGAAGTGAGGGAAACTCTACACAAAAGTTTTCCCGAAACGAAAGAATCATGAACAAAAAATTTTTTGTATATTCCAAATACAGAAACGGTTCAGTTTGCGTGCGGAATTGAGTTCGAGTGAATGTTGAATGCGAATGCGAAACTGAATGTCGTGGCAAATTGGGGGACGACGCGGTATCTAAATCGAAATATGAATCGAATGTGGCCAAACTGTAATAAAATTAAATAAAAAATTTGATAAAATCACAGCACAAGTTCACACACAAAAAGCAACCAAACAGGATAACAATCAAAAGTGACATAGCAAAAAAAAAAAACAAAAATAGCCACGCAAGCTAACCAGAAAGAAAAAAAAAACAAAAATAAAGAAGAAAATTTCTCTCAACAACTACACTCTCCGAAAAGCAATCGACTACTTTTTTTAACCTTTTTGTTTTTCCAGCAAATACTAAAAAATTGAAATGAGCCGCGGTTCAACTTGACATGCTAAATACCTATTTTTAGCACACAACAAAGGAAAACTTGGGAGGCGTCAATACGGTCTTGATTCGATTCGGCAGCAATAAGGCGTCAAACGCGGTGCAAAAAAAAAAAACAAAAAAAAAGATTTCCGAGATTCGCCTCCTAAACGTAAGAGGTGAGAGAGAGAAGGGCAAGCAGTCAGCGGCGGAAGTCTAAACAGCGTGTGTGCCTTTCCAGTTACATTTACCATTTGCCATTTACCATTCACCGTTTACATTAACTGTGCCTCTGGTTTCCAGAGTTCGTTATCTCTCTCTCTCTCTCTTTCTCACACGCACTCGTTGTTGTTGTTTGTTTCGAGACACGCCAATTGTCTAATGCGAATTGTGAATTGTGAATTGCAGCAGCAGCAGCACCAGCTGCAGTGAGAGCAACCAGTGTGAGGAAAGTGCTCGCGGCAATTGTGCTTATCTTACGTCTCTCTTACGCTACGTAAACGTAGTGTCTACTGACGTTATCAGTAATCAGCTGTGCAGCGTTTTGATTGTTGTTGTTGTTGTGTCGCTGTGTCGGTAACATTATCAAAATATCTTCATTCGAAGAAGATTATCGGGCTGACAGGCCCATGGTGCAACGTGCATCATCCTCAGATGCTCCCTCAATCCAGGGCGGCCAACATCGAGAATCTCGATTTGGCCTTGGATATACAACATATCAAAGCGGATACAATAAGCTATTCACACAGGTGCAACAAACAAGTCAAATAATAATATATTTCACAAGATTACAAAATGTACAAAAATACAATCTAGTTTTGCCTATGTGAAAATGGCAGTAATTAATATATTATTACCAGACAGTATAATGAATAAGAATAATACAAATTACAAATTTTAAAAAAGAAAATATAAAAACACAATTCAGTTTTGTCTTAACACCAGTAATAATAATAATAAGAGTAATAACTATTTTATTACCAAAAAAAAGAAAATGAAAATGCATTTTATAAGACTAGAAAACAATTTACAGAAACACAACTAAAATATTTTGTCTTTGTGAAAATAATAGTAATAAATTAATTATTTATCAAAAAATAAAATGCATTCTATAAGAATAGAAACAATTAAAAATAGCAAAAATGTTGAAAAATACAATTCAGTTTTGTGTTAAGAGCAGTAATAAATATTTTATCACCAAAAAATAAATCAAGAATGCATTTTATAAGTCTTGGCTTTGCGGAAATAACAGTAACAAATATATTATTACAAATTTACATAAACAGTCATAATAGTGTTATTTATTGCATTCTTGGGAAATGTCTTTTGATACTGTATTTAATAAACAGATGTCTTTTAATGGCATTTTTATGGCATTGTTTGTTTGTACTTTTTGTTTGACCCAGAGACTCTGGCCAGCAGCCAAAATATTTAATTACTTCTAAGCAGAACAATGCATTGTGATATTACTCACAGACATACTTAACATATTTGTCTCGAAAAACTAGAGCACATGATTTATATATCTTTTGTTCCTTTTATTTTCTAGGGTTCTGCCGACTCGAACTACTCACAACCGTCATCCGATCTGTCGCTAGACGAGGAAAAGGAATCGCTTCGGCGAGAAAAGGAACGTCAGGCCTTAAGCCAGTTGGATAAAGCGAGGGTAAGCATCTATCGATAATAATCGATTACATCTTATACACCTGGATTCACACAGAGCGACATAACACATCAATCATCAGTGTTGATGATGCTCCAAAAGGATTTGCTTTGCCGAAAATTCAGCATTTTCTCGAGTCAGTAGTGGGTGTTCCTAAATCAATACTGTCAGCATATTTCGGTCCATCACTAATAATAATTGGCATTCACTGCGAATATGTAAACAACCCCACGCAAAAAATTGGAATTACAATATCGAAATGGCCGATAATCAAGATAAATAAAAATAAAATCTAATTTTCCAGATTATTATATTTATTACCTTTATTTTAAATGTAAATGTTTCTTAAATAAATAAACAATATTTGAGGCAACAAGGAGTCGATTTGACTAGACCAGCTTAGAAGGTATTACTTTACTTTAGATATATTACTTTAATTTCTTAACTAGAGCCCATTATAGAATGGCTTCAAATGTGCTTAATTAAAGTCATTTTACATAATGCGTCTGGTATCGTGACTTTGCTTACCTTTTTGATCCATCCCTACTTTCTACATTGACAAACAGACCTTGCAAAGCAGTGTAGAGCATTCAAAATACCAACTACAGTTTCTAATTTTTTTTTTCAAAAATTCAAATATCAATCAAATTGTAAACAAACTAACAGCTGTGGTTGATGCTGATGTTGTCTGTGTGAACAGTGTTTCGTATCTTTCAAAAATTTCCATTCGTTCCACAAGATGTAACACATCGTTTATATATGCGAATCAGGCTCTTGTTCGGGTTCGTTCATTGATCGAATTGGAACGATTAATCGCCATCGAATAATCGAATACACGTTCGTTTGATCGTTTCAAATCCATCTCTCTGTATTTAAAATCTGTTTACATTCTAATTGCATTTGAATTTGCAGAGCAAACCAGTAGCGTTCGCAGTGCGAACCAACGTAGCATACGATGGCGCCATCGATGACGATTCGCCTGTGCAGGGTGGTGCGGTTTCATTCGAGATGCGGGAGTTCCTGCACATCAAGGAGAAGTACGACAATAACTGGTGGATCGGCAGACTGGTTAGGGAGGGCTGTGATGTGGGCTTCATACCCAGCCCCGCTAAGCTAGACAACATTCGCATGCAGGTGAACAGCACATCAACATTTCTTCCACTCGATTTCGATTTTCTCTAAATGTTCTTTAACCAATTTACAGAATCAAACTAGACCCTCAAGACTGTACGGCACAAAGGGCTCCTCCAGCGGCAATTTAGGTGCGGGACAAGCAGGTGCGGAGCCATCACGAGGTAGCACACCCCCCACACCTGGTATGACACACATTTCATTCTCCTGATTTCTTTTTGGTCGAGGTTTTATTTCGTATATCGTATAATCAAATTTGATTTCTAATCAAAAATTCTTTTCTTTGTTTTGTGCGACTCTTTCAAATGTAATATTTACTATTTTTGTTGTTTTTTTTTTTTTTTTTGGTATTAATGTCGTCTATATAATTTAACGTCGTTCTCGACGTCGTCGTTGTCGACCGTCTCGTTACCATTAACGAGTTACCATTTTACATAACTTAAATTACAATTTCTACATACTACTACTACTTCTACAACTATTACTACTACTACTTCTACTACTGTATACACGTGAGTTCGTCTGTCGATAGTCAAGGGTACTTCCCAGAGGATGCAAATCGAAAAAACCTCTTTCTTTTTTTAGCTGAGAACTTCATCAGTTGATCGACAAGCAGCTGTGTAAGGTCGTCCGATTTCAGAGTCACAGATATTCTCAATCAAAAATAATTTTCATTTCTAGAAACCTCGAATCTGGCAAAAACACTGGGCTACAAAAAGTGAATCGTAGATTTCGTACATTTTGTGTTATTCAATTATATATCATGCTACATCCCACACAATGAAACTGCAATCAGGAAATATATTTTGTATATAAAAACATTTGTCAAATGTTTGTCCACTGGTCTACTACGGACATAGATATCTCTTTCTCTTTTCCCTGCATGACAACCACTCAGCGAATTGGTCCAGAACGCATCTCTCTCGCTCTATCACACACATACATATACACACATTTGTATACACCCCGCTTTCTTATAGAGATACAATTAATAAGCACGTTTTTAAACCATTTGCTAGAACTCTCTCCTAATGAAAGTGTGAAAATCCTATTAACTGCACTCAACTCTCTTTTACCACCCAACACAAATGTTACATTTTCAAATATGCAACAACAACAATAACTACAATCACTTACAACAACAACAACAACTACAACAACAACAATAATATATATGTTCCTAATACCAATTGTGTGTGATATAAACGTGTTCCAAAGACCCCTATAGTACAACACCGCGCAAGAAAAAACAAGGTTTGTCAATGACACTCATCTGGTACTCAGAATATTCATTTTCAATTCCACGTACGCTTGCGCTCGGAAAATTCTGTAACTTTAACCGTTAATCCGTTAACATTTCCCATCTAGAGATGAGCAATATTGGCAATCCAAATGCTCCATTTATTCATTTGCTTTCTATCTATCCAAAAGCTATATAGTTTGAGCTTATTTTCGCATATACCCTGAACCCATTAAGTATAAGTTGTACAAAAGTATGTATAACTGGCAGAAGGTAGCATCTCCGAACCCACAATTGATATAAACTCTTGATCAGCATCAAAAGTCGAGTCGATGTCGATGACAGTTTGTCCATCTATCTGTCTATCTTTATGTCTGTGCAAGATACTTGAAATTTGGCATATAAGACTTTGCTATACGCAGATCAAGTTTATTTCATTTGATCGATAACGTCCCTCACTTCCTCAAATATCGATACAAATCGATAATCGATTAAAAACTCTCAATTTTAATGATGGGTCTTTCTAATCGGGTATGTATATACCCTGACATTATATTTGTCAACTGTAAAAAGTTCATTAAGATCGTAGAAAATTGTACTTTCCCAGATCATGTCTTGGATTTAGGGTAACTCCAAGTCGACTAGCGCAACATTGCACATAAATCGTTTAGATTCTGTCTTGTACACACTAGATCTGTCTCTGTCTCCATCTCTCTCTCTCTGAATGTGCATCTGTCTCTGTCGTAGCTCCGTCTCTAGATGGGTCAGTCAGTCATTTCAGTCACACACTTCACACACCCTTTAGTTTTAAGGTACGCTCTAGATGAAACCGCATCCTCGATTTGGCCATTTCATGCAGCATTTGAAATCGCGTGGTACGGTTGCAATTTAAATTTAAAATCCTGTCCAAGCACACACACACGCAAACACAACGCACAGAGATACACAGACATAAATATAGAGCAATATACAGCTAAAAATTGTGTGTGTAAAGTGTATATATATATATACTATATATTCGTAAATATAATTTAGTTGTAAATTGGCTTTGTGGCAACGCCGTAGCGCTCGATCGTCGCTGATAGCATAAATCATAAATCATAAACTCGCTCATCCGTTGCCATTATTATTATCTCTTTCGCAATGATACTAACGAATCAGGTGACGAATCAGATTCCATGGGACCAGGACGACATGGCAAGACACCATTGGCAACGCCACCCAACAAGGAGAAGCGCAAACCGTTCTTCAAGAAACAGGAAACGGCCAGCCCCTACGATGTGGTGCCATCGATGCGTCCCGTCGTCTTAGTGGGTCCAAGCCTTAAGGGTTACGAGGTAACCGACATGATGCAGAAGGCACTGTTCGATTTCCTCAAGCATCGCTTCGAGGGTCGCATCATTATAACGCGCGTCATGGCCGATATATCGCTGGCGAAACGCTCGATTCTCAACAATCCATCGAAGCGGGCGATCATGGAGCGTTCCAGCAGTCGTTCCGATTGCATGGGCAAGGTGCAGGAGGAGATCGAGCGCATCTTTGAGTTGTCCCGTTCACTGCAGCTGGTCGTACTCGATTGTGATACAATCAATCATCCGTCACAATTAGCAAAAACTTCATTAGCGCCAACAATAGTTTACTTAAAGATTAGTAGTAGTAAGGTAAGTAACTACAAACCATTTCTTAACTAATAAATCTAAAAACATGTTTTATTTTTTTGTACAGGTCTTACAGCGTTTAATCAAATCACGGGGCAAATCGCAAGCTAAAAACTTAAACGTACAAATGGTTGCCGCTGAGAAACTCACCCAATGCCCACCCGAAATGTTCGATGTCATTTTAGATGAGAACCAATTGGAAGACGCCTGCGAGCATATCGCCGAATATTTGGAGGTAAAGCAACTTAAAAAACGGTGTGTCAAACCAAAACGAATTAAATGGAGAACTATCGGCGATGACAGTGAAATATTTTCAAATCTTTATCCGAATTCAGTTCTGTAAAGGGAAAATATATGCTGATTACATACACTAATCGACATATAATTAATCAAAATCGACCATTAATAACAACTTATCCAAGGTTTCGGATACAGTTTCTTTAAAAAAAAATTGGCTAAATTTGGTTGCCATTTTGGCTCCGGTAAGAAATCTCAATCGCCTTATTGGGGTTAGTACCATAGATATTGTAGACTCAATCAGCGGTATCAACCATTGCCATTAATAATATCGATACAGGTTAATGGTTTTTTAAAGAATGTTGAATTCGGTTCCTATCCGGATTCGGTTCAACATTTCAATCGGTTATTTTGGGTTAGCACATACAGAGTTAATTAACAGGATAAACCTATATGCTGTACCGCTACCCTGTTTTGCTGTTCGATTCGGTCTTCTCGTTGCTAATAATATTCGGTTTCAGTTCTTCTTCTTGTGGAAATAAAAGAATTCTAAATTTCAATCAGTTATTTTGAGTTAACGCGGTTAACGGTTATATCAATCGGTTAATTTAAGTTAACGGTTTCGTTTTCGGTTTGACACCCGGCTTGATACACATATCTACAAACTTATATCTAATGCTTATTTCCACTCCACACGTAGACGTACTGGAAGGCAACGCATCCGGATATTCGAAGCGGCACAGTGCCGGCCATTGCCAGGCCGATACCGTCTCAGGAGGTGTCCGCCTCACCGTCGGCAGATCAGACGCGCATGGGTCCAACACCACCAGGTAAAGTCGATGTTGCTGTAAATTGTGTTCATATTTCAATGAGCGCATTTGTCATCTTCATACCCGTGCGTATCGTATTCCACCCACCCACCCCAAAGCCCCAAACCCCCCTTCGGATCGCTGAAAGTCGTCAAATTCTCAAGAATTTTCCAGTCCAATTGCCCACTATATATATCTGCCTCTCTTTCTCTCATCCACAATTCGTTTGGCAAATTAAAAAAAAAAACGAAAAAAAGTCAAAAATAAACCTATCGAAAGATAATCGGTTCAAGAGCCCCATTTCCATAATAAGAAGTCACAAAAGCGACACTTTTATCAGATGATATATGATCAGTTAAACTAGTTATGCATTTATTTCGTTAACTCGACATAAAATACAGTAAATTACTTACATATATACATATACATTCTCACAACTATATTCACATAATACTACTACTACTATACTCGTACAAATACAAATACAATTCTAAAAAATTTGTCTTTCTCAAATTCAAATTCCCATGACTGTACCGAAATAAACCAAAAAAAAAAAAAAAACAAAACAAAACAAACAAACCAATCGATGCTTCTTCTTGCTCTCTCTCCGCATTCGCACGTGTCTGTCTGTCTGTGTGTGTGTGTGTGTGTGTGTGTGTGTGTGTGCGCGTGCGCAGTCGATGGCGAGGAGTTTGACGAACACGAGCCACGAATGGCGAGTGCCGAACGCGAAGGTAGTCGGGAAAGGGAGCGGGAGAGGGAACGGGATCGTGGCAGTAGGGAAAGAGAGCGAGAGAATGAGCGCGACTACTGGGATAGGGAGTTCAACAGAGATCGCAGTTCGAAAGACAGAGAGAGAGATTTGGAGTGGGAGCGCGAGAGAGCACGCGAATGGGAAAGAGAGCGAGAAAGGGATTGGGATAGAGAGTTCGATTGGGACCAAGGTAAATTCAAATGTTACTTTTAATTTGATTATGTAATCGCATAATTTCAACAGCAATTTTTATAACTACTTAACTCTGTACTCTCAACTAGTTTGTCATAATCATATTTCCCAAAACAAAACAAAAAGCAAACCACCCCTCCTCTATCCAAGTAATTCTTTTTTGATAGCACACAAAGTTTATAGATTTCAATTAAACCAGTAAAAACTTAGAGCTATAGAGTCTTAAAAGTAGCACCTAGTTCCAGGTCAGCTTTTCTCACACAGTTCTACAGTAATTTTTGATTTTCTAACTTATTAAATAGTTAATAGATTAATCACTCAATTTGTTTTTCAATTATTTACCAGGGGGAGTAAAAAGTTAAGCTTTGGTTTATTGTATTTCAGCCCTAGCTTTGATAGTAGATATTATAATCGTTTATTAACAAATCATCATCGAGGTAAAAAACCTTCTATGTTTTCATTTGTCAAAACTCTTCTCGGAGGATTTACCATATTTTAATTAGATTAAGTTCTTTACCTTTTATGTTTTTTGTTTTTGGTTTTCTGTTTATTTATTTTTTCTTTTATGCAAACACTTCACAGCATTCACAGCACGAGACATACCCGGTTCCTTTACAACAATGCTATAATTCAAATTACCAATTGCCAAGATCAACACAATATCGATATATATCAACAAAGTACAAAGCAAAAGACAAACTATATATCCAAATGTCCAAATCGTAACAATAATCAGAAGTCGGTGTCGGTTCCAGTTTAGGTATCTAAAAACACTCCTCAACCTCGACGAACAACAAATGCAACACGAGATATAGACACATATATATGTAAATATGTATATATATGTATATATATATTTCAAGTTGTCCAGAATTCGAATGAGGTGCTCATCCATATCAATGGAAACTTTCTGTTCCTTTCGCCTGTTGCCTGCTCCGCAAGGGAGCATATTAACCCTAACAATTAAGTTTCTATTTCAATAATACTATTTTCAGCTTGAGTTCTATTAACAACACTAACCTGAACGACCTTAAACTCTATGCTTTACCATATTCATAAAGACCATTAGATTAGGATACCAAAAAATAAAAAAAGAAAGAAAAACCAAACCACAAACATATTATTGTCTAAATGTGTTTTGTACTCGTTTCTAGTTACTGCTGGCGTCGTGCGCCTCTAGTGTCCTACTCGTCCTACTCGTTATACTCGTTCTACTCGTGCTACTCGTTCTACTTGTTCTACTCGTTCTACTCGATTTACACATTGTTTGGGTCCTCCCGACCCAGGCTCAGCAACAGCAACTCAGTTCAGTCAAATTGTTGATTATCTTGCGTTCTTTAATTAATAACATTTCAAGTTAGCAAAAAAATCCAACTCATTCAAATTGTAATCGTTACTTAGAACACACCCAAACATATACACCCGCACACACATGTTGGCTTAGTGAGTATGCACTCGCCAAAAATGTTCGCATTTATTTGTTTCGTGCTGTTTAAAATAATCTCCCTTGATTTTTAATTGTTTAATTATTGATTCATTATCAGAGCGGATATTTGCATTTTGCACAATTCCATTAATTTGCATGCTGAGGCATAGTTCTTTATTTCCTCAAATCCCCATTTCGTTTGCAGTAACGATTTCGTAATTAATTTAAATATTTTCTTCATGCTGGCAACGAAGTCAGGCTTCCTTGGTGCTAAATTGTTAACAGCTCCTAGTTGGGTTGCTTTATTTTTCTAGCCAAAACAGCTCACAATAAAGTGTTCGGTTGTCAGAAATGATATCACATTAAATGTAATTGGGCAAATTATTTGTATACCTACAAATTATCTGTACAAATGCAAAAAAAATTCATATGAAAAATATAAAACTTGAAATTTAAATGTATAATTTTTAACGGAATATAAATATATTATAAAAGAAAGAAAATTTGCTTAATCTTTGCTGAGCTGTTTTAATAAGCTAAGCAACATATTTAAAGTGATTCGAGGAATTAAGTTGAGGCCTAAATTCATGAAATCAAAGCGAAATTCTCTGTACAATAAAAGAAAAACATTTATTTATTTATCCCTGTCCTACATGTTTTAAGCTTATATATTATTGCTCTAGTTAGAGGCGGGAGTTAAATAAATGAAGTGCAATTTTAAGTATAAAACTATTTGCTTCAATTCTAACTAATTCTTAAATTTTCAAGGAATCTTTAATATTTAATTGTGTATTTTTAATTGTAATTATGCACTTTTGCATACAAATATTCGCTCTGCTCATTTAATTTATTCCAATGACCCAATTTTGGTTATAAGTTATTTGCATTTATCTTATTTTCCACTTCTGCAATCGAAAGAGAAAAGATACGTTTGCATATTTGATACGCTCATTTGATTCTCCTGTGTTTAATCTATATCCAAGTGCAGCTAGTAAGACTCTTAGCATTCTTTACTTTACAAATGTTTTTCACTTGTCTTAAATATCAGATTGAATACAAACAAACATATGAAACAGATATGAAATGGAATTCAAGTGAAAATTTAACTTAAATATCAATTTTTTCTTTATTTGTTTTCACATGACTAATACAAAGGAACACAACTATTGATTTAACATTATTGTTAGCTGTTGCTTTTGCGTTACCAAAATCCTAACCCCAATTCCCAAAATTGTTAGTACTAATCGTTATGGGCGCGCCCCTATTATAAGATGGCTCAATTGCAATACGAATAGCTAGAAAAACCACTCAAAACAAATATCTGCACTCCCGTGTTACTAAAAATAAAAACAAATTAAAAACGATTGTTTAGTTTATTACTTTTGTCAAATGGCTTCAGGGAATTGTTTACCTGCTGTCATTTGATTCGTTCGAATGCTTTTGCTTTTAGTTTGGTTTTCGTTTTCGTTTCAGTTTGAGTTTATTTCTTAACGCTTGAACAATTTATGTATTTTGCGACTAATGCGAAAGTGTGTGTTGACCAATATTGCAGGAGGTGCCTCTTACCATCACAGCCGTCGGCCGGCCACTGGACGTCACCAGGAGCGGAGCGGGGGCAGCGGCGGCCCGGCGTCCCATGCCGCCACCTACGAGCGCGAACGGGAGCGCTACGAGCGTAAGGCGCAGGAAAGAGAACGACTGCATGCCCGTGATCGTGATCTCATGCACTACGATCTCAACAGCGATGAGATGCTGGACGAGCGCAACTTTGAGTATCCGGCGATGCGTAGCGGCCCCAGTGGCGCCTCCCATCACGGCCATCTGTCACGCGGCGGCCGCCTGCTCGACTCCGACACAGATTTTGAGCGCGACGATCGACTGTTGGGCGCCAGTTCGAGGACACGCTACGGACCGGGACCATCGACACGCATCGATGATCCGCGCATGGATGTGTCGCGGGCGGCCGCTGTTGTCGATCGCGATCGCGATGAATACAGTCCGCACAGAGGTGGTGGAAGTAGTAGGAGAATGCTGAATGCCATGTAGGAATCGTGGATATAGGGGTGGGATCAGATCGATTCGAAAGCGCCAGGTTTGATGGAAGCACGTGACAATAGTTTTGATCTTGCCACAACACACAAACCCAGACAACAACAACAACAACAACATCCGCTGACACGACAGCACACACTCACACAACAAGAACCCCAACTCTGTCATCCTTCGGCACCCTCATTTCTGGCCCGTCAACGCAGCGGCCAACGGTGGCTGTCATCGTCGTCGTCGTCATCGTTCTCTATGTCGACAACGGCACCGCCACCACGCGAACATTATCCGTTGCGGCACCAGCCAATGTCCTATCCACAGGCACGACCACACACCCAGCACCCACACACGTACATCCATTCCTTTGCGCCTGCCACACGCTCCCATCATCACGAACATCAGCGCAGCACATCATTTGTGAATCCGGCGTACAGCAAAGGCGGCGACAACCGAATCAGAATCCGAGCCACTGGCTCGGCACTGGACGACCACGACGATTGGTCATCGTCATCCTTCTCGAAGATCGAGGCAGTCACGCATGGCATACGTAATAAGATCATTGTTGAGGAGGACGAGGAGGATATACAGAGCACGGATCGGTTTTATTGAAGAGATTTCAGCGAGACAACAAAACACGGGGCACAAAAAACAACAAAAAAAAGAGCAGCTTTCATTTATGCATACATCTATATATTTATATATATATTGAGAAAGGGAGATAAGATGCACAATATATGTTTATGTAGATTCTTTTCTTGAAATTAGACGAATGATGGTTAAAAATCTAAACAGTATAATATATACATATATATACATATATTTATATATATGTGTATGTAAATATGTTTATAAGGCTAGTCATTCAAGCGTAGCATACTTACTAATTTCAGTGCCAAAACACATTTGTACATTTCCATTGCGGAGAGAGAGAAAGTAGTAACAGCCCCAGTGGGAAAGTAAGTACTTACATACTTACACACACACATACATACATACTTACTACTTACATACATAGTTAATGAGAATAGCACAATGCTAATAAGTACAGCCTTATGTGTCTTAATTACTATATATGTAGCTAAGTGTAATGAGATTTTATTTAACTAAAAACCAAAAACAAAAACGAGAAGAAAACAGAATAAAATATATATACATACATACATACATACATACATACATAGATGAATTTAATGAGAAAGTAAGCATAAGATTTACACCTAATGCATTTTGGCCCACAGCCTTCCGGGTTGGCTAATCACATTAATGTATGTAGTTACGGTAAGCCGTATATATATATATATGTGTATATATATATATACGTATATATATGTATATGTATATATATATAAATATTTTTATGCAATCGGTAAACTAAGTGGCAGCTTTAATAATTTAGTGAACGTATAACATAATCTAAGTAAATGCAGTAAAGAGGCAAACACACACACCACACACACACCCACCACACACACAGAATCTCTCGCTTGAAATCTCTTGCAATAAAGCCATCTGTTATCAGTTAATGTCTATTGCTGAAAAGTCGATGAAAACTCCTCTTTAACTACTAACAAATATACTTAGCTTTCCCATGAAATTGTGTATATTGTTATGCTACCATTCGAATCTTGACGCATTTGATTCACTTGATCCTGTAAGTGCTATGATAAATTGTCCTCACATTATAATGTTGCTAACAAATCGTAGTTGATGTATGCTGTGAGCTATGTTTATAGTTTGTATACCCTCAACCCATTGAAAATGAGTAAAAAGAGTATAATGAAGCCGTGTATACCAATCCTACACAGTATATGTGGTCTTGATCCCCTTCAAAAGACGTATCAATCTAGCCATGTTCCTGTCTGTCCGTGTGTATGAGCTCATCGATCTCAGAGTCTATAAGAGATAGGGAAATCAAATTTCGAATATTCAAATTTCATCAAGATCGCAAGAGGAGCATCAAAGTTTGTAGCCAAAACAGAAAGCTAGCAAAAAAATGTGTATTTATATTCTGCAGAGTTCCGAGATAAATGCGTGAATTGTATATATCTATATATAGATATATTTTCAATATATTTAACAGCTGGCTTCCGGGCATCTCCTAAACGAGCTCCCTCGACTAGAGCGTTCCAATTCATTTCTTATCTCTTTTGGTATGTCTTTGTACTCTTAACTGTTTCCTGCTAAGTTGGTTGCTTCAGTACAGCAATTAATACTACCAGTGCCTTAACAAAAAGAAAAACCACAACAAGAAGTACACACACATTACACACACACACATATATATAATTATTGTACTTATTAAAATTGTATCCTCGTTGCCCTCAAAGATGATCACGTTTTTTGTGCGCCTGCGTTCGATTCAATCATAATCCATCAAATTATGGAGAAACTATTGTAAGTATGTTTGTTGATCTGGCCCATTCCAAACGAGCACTCTTTTTACAATTCCAACCACCTGTATATGAATTGATTCAATGGTTTTTTTTTTCAAAAAATTCCAAACACAAACAAAACGCACTGAATTCAAATCGATCGCGACTCCAAATTGGGTAAATCGGGGGAAAACAAATGGGGAGTTTTGAAAACTGCCTGCACTTCCAGCATTGATTGATTAGCGCTAGCAAGTAGCCCTTACTTCCACACCTTAAATGAAAATCAAGGCTAACTACTTAATACATATATACCATACAATAGTATATACATCTATGTGCTAACTGACGACATATATTGTGACTAATTGATTGATCACTGCACTCCCTATAATTACATAAAACATTTCGATTAAGAACCAAAGGGCGATCCATTAAGGACTGATGTTTGAAATAAAACCAATTTCATTTTGGTTTTTGGCTTACGGTTTTCCTTTGTGTTTTCTTAACAACATTATATAAATATAAAAATTGTGATATTTTTCAATTTCAAAATGTCTTTGTACACAACGGTACTTTCTGGATTGCCCTTATCGAATTTAAACAAATTTAAACCAAATCCAAGTGGATGATCATAGCACACAAAGAGCAGCATTCTGAACTATATAAAAACAAATTTAATTACGTACTGGCTGAGGGAATATGTATTGTAAACGACGCGAATATTAGTTAGTAATAATATTGGAAAAAATGCCTCTAAAAACGTGACATTTTTATAAGAATTATGTATTTAGCTAAATGCATATTTAACATGCAAACTATGGGAAAAATTGTCAAGTGTTCAACCCCCCCTCCCCCATACACAACTTGTAGGCAAATATGAGCAAAATGTATAAACACAAAGTATGTATGTAAAAAAACACTATACTATGATGAACAAAATGTTAGATTTTAATATTGGTTTTATAATTGATCCGAACAAATCATAATACATAAGTATCCTGGCAAATCGTAGAGCTACAGGATAATGCTCATTTGCATTCGGTGCAGCTTATAAATAAAACAAAGCTACACACATACATGCACATACCCACATACATACAAACATACATACCAGAGAGCTACCGAACATAACTTCGTAATGATCGTTTGATCGGTTCCTTTCGTGAACAATCAGAAAACGAGCTCCAACCCGAATGCGATTCGAGCTTGAACAGTCAAGGAACTGCAGATCTATGAGGGAGTTATCGATTATAATCGATTATGATCGAGGCAGCTGTCAGCTCTCTTTACATACATACCTAACAGATTTGCACGTTGAAGCATTTTTCATGAATTTCAAAAGGATAAAAACGATTACGATTTGCACCCTGTTGCTAAGGGAAGAACGTGAACAACGCTGGAGCCATATAATAAAATTAATAAACCAAAATACTAAAGATGCAATACACAAACAGTTCTTGTATAAAGTGGCAACAAATTTATTTCTTAGCTATAATTAAATATATATTGAGAATTACTTTTTAATATTAGCTTGAAGTTTATGGCAACCATGACAGATGGGGAAACTAATTAAGTAAATCATTGATAAACCAAAAAAAAAAAAAAAAACAACAAAAAAAAACAAAACAAAAATACACATATACAAAACAATAAAATATACATATACTAAATATGGTTATACATAGTACATACATATGTAAATTATACAAATTTGATTCATATGAATACATATGAGTGTATTGTATTTAATTCACAGAACTGGTAACTCACAATAACAAAATATATAATAACTATGTAAATGTATCCTGCTATAAATAACAAAATTTAAATACAACCGTCAACTGGCAAAAAAAAAATGCAAATAATAATAATAATTGAAAAACTTTACCAATAGTACTCTTATGAACAAAAAATTACCTTGAAAAAATTGAGAAAATATTTCAAAATACAAAATCAAATAAATAATAATTTCTAATGTTAAAATGATTTATTTTCAATATTGCAATTATTTCAATCTAATCCAAACAAAAAACAAAATTGACAAAAAGTAACATTACATAAATTAATAACAACAATACAAATATTAAACTTTGTTGACTTACTAACACTATCACACACAAGCAATTTTATAGCGAAAACAATTTCAAATACAAAATGCATATTTCATCAAACCAAAAAAATTTCAAATTTCAATTACATTTACATTTACTAAAGAAGACTCCTTTTGATTTTAAGAAGACACTTTAATAAAACGAATGCAAGCATTATTTTTTTATCAACAATAAGTCCTATATGCAAAAATTAAAAAATAAAATAAATTAAATAAATAAATAAAGAAAAAGAAATAAAGAAATGGCAATTATTTAAGCACGCCTGAAAATTCGAATTCAAACTATTATTAAAGCAAAATGGGTGAAATATAAACCGCAACCAAAAAAAAAAAACAAAATATGAAAACTATTTGTGCAAATATCAATCCAAATTTATATAGAATATTTTTTACGCATATATATTATATTGTAAAAACCGATAACTTTACCATAATCGTATGTAAATAGTTAACGATATTTCAATTTGTTTCAAAATGTTTGATTTTCAATTCCGAAAAGGGGGACAAATGTTACAATCTTCCCTAGTTTTATATGGTTTCCGTTGTTTTGTTTGATACATTTTGAATAGTATGATTAAATGAAAAACAAATACGAGTATGTAGTTAAATGAACGCTAAATTGCAAATAAAACCAATTAAAATAAATGAAATTTGAACATTACTAAATTTTGTTTTTACTTGTTTTAGCTTAAAACAATGCAGAAAAAATGCAACAAATATAGTTTGAAATATTTCATAATTATACATATTTTAACGATTTAATGGGTCACTAGTCAGACAATCTTATCAAAGTTCAAGTGTTTACTTGAATAAATGAATTTTGATGATAATAATCAATAATAGTTTACTTAGCATTTGTATCAATATGATGACCTTTCTATACATAGACTGCATTTCAAATTGTTGATCAGCAAAATAGCTGTGACTTCTTTAAACCCTTGTCGCGAGTGATGGGTTAAGCTTGTTTTCGCACAGTCCGGCTTATTCGCACATGTACATGTACACACAAATTTATACTAGTATGTGTGCCTGTTTATTTGATTACACTCGGCTTTTGAATGCGGGCTTACCTTGTCTGAGCAACATGACTGAGCGTGCTCTCGTTCTCCATTTCACAACTAGTGTGGCCAGTGTTGCCAGTATTGCTGATCATCCGATCGGAATTCGCTCAGCTCAGCTCGACAAAGTCGTTGCTGTCCAGTTGGTTCGTTGGTTCGTTGCCCGTTGGCTCTCGCTCTCCCAATCAGTTGAATTATTACAGTCAGCGCGACAAGTGCGTTCTCTCCACCTCTATCTGTGTGTGTGCACTCGAGTAACGCCCTTCAACAACAGTTTTCAGTAATTGCATTTAAATTTGATTAACAATTGAAAAGATGCCTCTGAATATTAAGAATGTTTTGGTCTGCGATGCAGTCGATAAGTCGTGTGTAGAGCTTCTCGAAGAGCATGGCATCAATGTAAGTTCATCCACAGGCATGCATACATATACATACATATATGTATATGATAAGCATACAAAGTATACACACATATGCATATGTATGTGTGCCTGTACTTACAAGTAAGATAAAGGTGGGCAATACAATCACACATTGTGCTTCTATTTACTTAGGTTACATACAAGCTTAAGCTGCCGGTTGACGAGCTCTGCCAGGAAGTAAAAGTGAGTAGATAATTCAGATAATGTAAATATATATATATATATCGATACTTGCATGCATAAGTATCAAATATATCAGGTGTGTAAATATGCATATTGTTTGTCAGCTGAGAACACGTGCATGCAATATTGTTAACCCATTGACACGCTTGTTGTAAATATTCAATAGCATTAGCAGCTATATTCACTGAATACTTGAAGTACATTATTTATTAAATTCAATTTTTAAAAATACATAAACATTTTCCATTATAAAATAATTGTTGTGTAAAGAAAAAATGAACATTTCTAATTCAATTAGATTGCAGCTGCAATTTTTTAGATAAATGCTTTAATTTTTTGTCATTTATTCGTTTTTTTTTAACCTATGCAAGGTTTTTGATTAAGAAAAAAATCAATTAATTCATATATATATATATATATATATGAATATATATACATACGTATTTATTATTGATAAGTTCCATTTAAAAAATATTAAATTCAAATTTAAAAATTACATTTTGTTATAAATTCGATTTTATTTTCAAGTTGTAAAAGTTTAAAACATAAAAGGAACATTTCGTATTCAATTAGATAGCAGCTGTAATTTTGACATAAATATAGCCATTTTTACGAATTTTTTAAAAATTCGCAAACGTTTTAATTCAAATTTTCCTTTATATATGTATGCACATATGTAATTATTACTGATAAGTTACCATCTGACTACGTCATCTGGCATAATCTTATTTTGATTTATCAAATGAAAAACAAAAACATAAAATACTGAAATGATTTCTTAATAACATTTGCAAGTGCAACATGTGATTCGAATGTGAGTTTCTTTAGTGAGTTTTTATTTACACTTGGTGCACTTTTTGGGCGTCCATTTCAAGCATTTGGGGTCGATGCGTATTTTGCGTTTCTCCATCGCAACGCGATGCTTGGCGATGACGTCCTTGTTGATGCACAGCATATTATTACCGTTCAGGTAGTTGATGATCTTAAGCGCATCCATTGCAGAGATAACATCCTCCTTTCGAATTGACGTCCGCTCCGATATATCATTGACGGACACAGAGGGCCTCTCGCCTTTCTTATCGCTGCTCGTGCCGATCAGCAACTCGAGTATGGTCTCCGACCAATACGAACAATACGATAGCATACCCAAATCGGAGAGCGGCTTCTCTGGACAGCCTGTTTTGCCCTCGATTATAGAGAGCTGGTAACTGAAATCAATGAGTAGCTTGCCATAGCCTTTGCGCTGATAGGGTGGCAATGTCAAGATGCAGGACAAATTGTAGTCCTGGTCACTGTTCTTCTCCTTGGAAAAGTAGCCGACAATGTGAAAGCCACGTGAATCGCTCTCTGTCATCACATAGAACAGAAATCGACTCAATCTCATCTCAACCGATTTGTGGTCCAGAAACAACTTGGTTAACAGGCATAAGTTCTGAGCATACACCTCGTCGCGACTTCCGTCAAACTCGAAAAAGGATATGGTGTCTTTGCGGTAGATCTCACTGCCAGGTGGATGCCGCAAATTGCATTTCTTCAGGTGCCGTCCAAGACTGAATTGGGTTGGACAATACTTGAGACAGAACTCGCACAAGTAGATGCAATCCATTTTGCAAAACTGCTCGGGATATGGGGAGAAGTACCAGGGTTTGATGCGATGACGACCCAACTCAATCATTTTCACATTCTTCATATTTTCGGCATCCGGTTGGCTCTGCTCTCGTTTATTATTGTCCATCGAAAATTGCACACTGCTCAAATCGAGATCATCATCGTCGACCCATCCATCGAGCCGCCGGTTAACGTTCACGTAGTGCACATAGAACTGACGTTTCCCCTCTAACTCCCTAATGCTAATAATATTCGCCAGTTGCCATTCATTGGTCTCCCGCATGCGTACTTGCAACAAGCAGCCGACTTTGAGTGCCTCACTCGATTCACATTTAACCGCAGAGCTCATGTCCCGAATCTTATCTCTCAGTTGATAATCTGTGATTGATCTAGTTGATGATTGAAATCTAAATAGCTTATACTTTAAGCCACTTACGCAATAAGAACCAGATCAGCTGTTATTCGGTTCAAACCGGAAACGAGACGCCATCTGCAAAAAGTGCCCGAAACGTGCTAGAAACAAAAGGTATGCTGTGACTTCCATTCACAGTCACGATATTTATTCAGCCAGGATGACATTAAGCAATTTAAAAATTGTCTTCAATATACACATAAATACCCCTCAAACTGGGCTTGAAGCATTATTCATGTTAATCATAGTGAAATAATCTTATAGGGCATTTAAGAAACAATTAACTTGTTGATAAGCCCGCGTTATCGCAATGAGTTATCGATAACAAAACGACGCTAACCCAAATTAAAATAGAAAATTTAATGGGATGAGTTGGTTTTCAATACAATGCAGATTGTCTCCAAGTTACTGGCATCTCTGAATGATTAACATATTTTAATAATACAAAAAAAAAACGATATTAAATCGATAAGTTAAGTCGATCGCAATCGAATAGACTACACATAAATATACAAATATAAATAATATCAATTATCGATTACAAAAATCGGACAAATCGATCAGGAAAGCAATGTTTTTCTTTTGAGAAAATGAGATAAAATAATTGAAGGACAAAGCAAATCTTCGGCTAATTAAAATTAGAAAAAGGCCAAAATGCCAACACTAGTTGACAGTTTCATACAATAAAGCGAATATTCTGGAACCGTCCCCATTCAAAAACACTTTCTTCTTACAGAAATATGATGCTGCCATTGTCCGTTCGGATACGAAGATAACAGCGGAGGTGTTAGCAGCAGGCGCGGGCAGCCTGAAGGTTGTGGGTCGGGCGGGTGCCGGAGTGGACAACATCGATGTGGCTGCAGCGACGACGCACAATGTCGTTGTGCTCAAGTAAGTAAACAACATTAGGCAATTACCTGTCATCCGGAGAGAACGAAGGATGGGGCGTAATCAAACGACTAGCATTGTCCCTTGAAATGGAGGAAAGTGGAGAAAGTGAGGAGGGTTTGGGGCACTTTATGGCCTTTGAGCCTTGTGGACCGCCAAGGATAATTCTATACTCACCATTTCCATAACGCTGTCTATACTCAGAAAAAAATCAAAATCAAAAATTTGAAAACTCGTCATCTTTTGGCACCAAAATTAACTCCCTTTATTATTTTTTTTCTAAATTGCAGTGTTATTCTTAAATTTAGAAAAAATATATATAATTTTCACACTTTTACAAACAACTATAAAAAAATTAAATTTGCTTACCTAATATTTATAGTTGTTATTATTGGTTTTGTGGTTGTTACATTGGTTTTTAAAGATATCACATACAAAAACATTTGAGATAGTTTCTAAAATTCATATTTTCATATTTCATTACTTATTTTTTGAGTTTTAAAAAGAATTTTTCCAAGAATAAAGGTTTACATTTCTTTTTAGAAATTCATTTCTTAATAATAGAAAATATTTCTAACAAATGAAAAATACCTTTCCAATTTGTAGGCAATTTTGTGCATTTTTTATCCTGAGTGTAGTCACAACAAGTGCACCCCATTCCCTTACTCCTCCCTGTTTGTGGTATATGCTTAACTACATAAAATTTCCTTTTTACCCTCAGTACACCTGGCGGCAATTCCATTTCGGCTTGTGAACTGACATGCATCCTAATTGGAACTCTGGCTCGACCCGTCGTGCCAGCCGGCCAGAGCATGAAGGAGGGTCGCTGGGATCGCAAGCTATATAGCGGATCGGAGCTCTATGGCAAGACGCTGGCGGTACTCGGACTGGGTCGCATTGGGCGCGAAGTGGCCATCCGCATGAAGACCTGGGGCATGAGGGTAAAAAAATGTTAGTTGACACTCTCACACTCTCCAATTAATGTCCAATATCTAATATCCCAGGTAATTGGCTATGATCCCATTACGACGGAGGCCGAGGCGAAGGCCGTTGGCATAGAAAAGCTATCCCTGGATCAGATTTGGCCATTGGCGGACTACATAACGGTGCACACACCACTGATACCAGCGACCAGAAGTAAGTACCCATAGCTCATCATTATGTTATATCAAATCAAAACTAAGGCGTTTTCCTTCACACAGATCTCATATCTACGGAGTCGCTGGCCAAGTGCAAGCAGGGTGTTAAGGTTATCAATGTGGCACGTGGCGGCATCATCGATGAGCAGGCTGTTCTCGATGCCCTCAAGAGTGGCAAATGCGCTGGCGCAGCCTTCGATGTGTATGCCGAGGAGCCACCCAAATCGGAGGTTACCAAGGCACTCATCAATCATCCCAAAGTGGTGGCCACTCCCCATTTGGGTGCTAGCACCGCAGAGGCACAGGTTCGTGTTGCCGTTGAGGTTGCCGAGCAGTTTATTGCGTTGAATGCCACCTCGTCGAAATATACCAGCTACGTCGGCGTTATCAACAAGGAAGCACTTGCCCACTATCAGTAATGCATAGTAATGTTTCTATGCTTCATTTTGAACTGACATTCTGACTTGATTTTGTTATTCACACAACATACAGCCCACATATTAATTAATAAATACTAAACGTTTATAACCCAGCGTGTGTAATTGACTGATAAGATAAGCAAAGCGTCTGCAAATAATGGCAAACAATATTTTTGTACACATAGCAAATCAATTCAGGTAGCATTTTTGTAACTATTTATTTAAAATATATACATAATATATATATTATATATATATTATATTATATATTATATATTTCGTCTTCAGGGGGAGATTTACAGCGTTCATTAAGTAAGAATATATATAGTAAAAATGAATAGACAAATTCCCATTATACAAGCAAAACTTGTAATTATTAAAAATATTATTTAACATAATGCCAGTTAGGCATTTGAAAGTCCACCCAGCTAAAGGGCGCGATTTACAGTCGATGACAACAGTAATCAGGGCTATATCATTTGGCTCACTTTCGTATTGTTTTAGCCAACATGCACTATAAAGCTGTAACTAATTGCTAATATTAATTTAATCTAACTAATGGGCTCGCTAAGTTAGATTTAGTCAGCTGCTTAACTGTTTGACAAGAAGCTGAAGTTGGCAAACAGCATATAGCTTAAATAGATGAGGATTATTGCCTCAATTAAGTGAGTTAGCAGAAAATAAATAAACCACATCCTTTTCCATATTAAATTCTCCTTTTGGTTTTTATTCAAGATTTACATAAAGCTCTCGGAAGTGTACTTAATCACTAAGAGGACAACATTTTGAAAGGAAATCAGCGCACTTTCCTCATCAAACATCAGTATTTTGAAGCGACTATTCCAGCTGTGTATAATCCATATTTTATGGAAGAGTAAAAAGTGCATAACAACCATAATGAAATTGAAAGAATTAATTAGTAAATTAATTTATATAATATTATCAGGCGGACATCATTATTATATATAATCGTACAATCGCTAATATATATGCTACATATGTGTGCAAATACGGCTCTTATTTCAATTAACTTAAAGCTTAAAGATTGTAATAAGCTTCACTTCACAGAAACTATACAGTTTGTTTGATGAAAAAAAATTAAGATTATTATTATTAAGTGAACACATGAAGTTATTATACACTGAGATAAATTTCTAAATAAATATACATTTTCCAAAACAATTGCAATAAAATTAATTGAGTTTCATTTTAATTAGATTTGAAATTTGCCTAGTTAAAAGCTGTTGCTGGCTATAAATATTTGTAGTGTTTATTTATATATATTACTGATTACTCTTCCACTATCGATCATATGTATGTATATATATATATATATATATATTTTACTGATTACTCGTCCTCTTTCGATCTTTTAAAAATATATTTTGTCTGATTTAAAAGGTAATTAAAAAGTGAAGTATATTTTTGCTATCTCTTAAGAACTTATTTGCAGCAGTTGTCTTTTTTCCCAGATTGTTAATTCACACACTGTATAATTTCATTTTATCCTTAATAAAGTGTTGTAAATAAACTAATATTAATTTAATAAACCTACTATTTTTTTAGTTTGAATCTTATATTGTGTAACTAATACATGTATATAATTAAATTTATATAGCGCTGCTACCATTTACCTGGTATAAACATTGATTTGTTTTACTTGATGATACCCTTTAATCCCATTTTAATGGGTGTAGAATATATTACAGTCAGACAATCAAAACGCAGACAGTTTAGCCTGCCTTAAGTCTGACACATTGATAAGCAATTGATAAGAAGGCATTGCCCGAGATTTTTGAACCATGGATTTGTCGACCGATTAAGGCGTATTTCTTGATTTCGCACTTGTTCGATTGGTGTGCCCGAAGAATTATGTCGTGATGCCTCAAATTAAATAATAGATTAAATACATATTAATTAAAATAGGTAGGGCAACGAACACACAAAACCTTATCAGTGTCGATAAGCCGCAGCAGGCGGTTTCTATTACGGCTAAGACATATTTTTTGGAAATTTTTGACCGGCGTGTTAGTTGATGAACACCGTGCGTTCGATTTGGATGACTCGACTACACATATATATATATGTATACATATGTGTGTAAATACTTGTGTCCTAAATTAGTCAATACGAAACGAATAATAAAAGACGCGACATACAATCGATTCAACAATGTGTGGATAATATTGATTATTAGGCATACCAAAAATGTAGTCAATTTGCATAAGTAATTATGCTTAAAAAGAGCTCTCATACAATGTGTGTCAAGCGATAAAAAACAATAACAACATTAAATGGAGATCAGTTTAATTAAATAAGCTTATGCTAGGTCAGTTATGTTTAATCTTTGCTATTTCGAATACTAAACAAATTAATCGTTGACATTTATGTGCCTTGTGTTAAATAAAGTATGAATCGCGGTAGTTTATTTTTTTCGTTTCACGGATATAAGCAAATTGCTTCCAATTTTAATATTAGTCGAAATTTAAGGAAATCTGGAGAATACAAACAATAAACAACCTGCTTAAATATGCACATCAAATTTCTTGCGATTTATGTGTTTTTTTGGTTTTTTTTTTAATTAACTTTAATATGCGTGAGCAAAAGATTAACAACTCACTTGATTATGAATATGATGTTTTCATTATAAAAAAAAACCAAGGTTGCGCTCGCATTATCTGTCTTATCTGTATCAGATAATTACAGTCAATACTCAAAGAAAGTGTGACTATATTGCATGCTGTATAAGTTTGTTGATTTGCGTGTTTACTGTTTACTTATAAATAACCCTTTGGTACTTTAAGAGGAACTGCAAAATAATATGCACAGAAACTTTCTTTCAAATGTATGCAAATCAGGTTGTGATTGACTTGGGTGGGAATAATCATGTTTGTATTCCATATTTTACGACCTATAAACTCGTTCACCGACTGTATATGTATATTATATGTTTACAATTGTAATGACGAAATCTGAAAAAATAATTTGTGTTATCTAAAACTAATGAGATTCTGGCATTAATTAGTGCCCAGCTCTATGGGGAAAAGACTTGGTCGCCAGGCATCGATTGCATTTCTAGTTTCCCATGCCAATTGCAAATTAAAATCAGTGACTTAAACAGTGTGAATAATTTGTCGATTTTATGAGTACCTCAAGCTAAGTGCGCAATCTATCTGGTTACAAACGGCGAATTTCAACAGTTAGATATGGCATTAATTACGGTCAGTAATAAAATCAAAGTCACACTATACAGTTCGAGATACAAATATGGTCAGTCAGCCAATAAATACAAAGTTGCTTGAAAGACACGATCGTGCCTTCATTTACACACTTTTCAAAGTATCATGTCAATATTTGCATATCTATACATTTAAATAGCAATATTATATTCTAATAGTATTTTAATGTTTGGCCAGACACGTTAATTTATGTACACTACTAAAATATATTCGCTAAAACTTACAAGTTGACCTAGAGTTTTGAAAAATGTGCCGATTCAATTTTTAAATTCAATAATATTTTAAGCTTTAACCGAAACTGAATAAAATTCAATAGTCTTAGGGCTGTAAGTTGATTAAAATTCATGTTGAATTCTTATTAATAATAATATTCGTATATTTATTCGAATAGTTTTAAGCATAATTTAAATTAATTTTTATCTTATAGCCTTGTAGCTGTAGAGGGTATTAGAACTTTGTCTTAACGTTTATAAGACATTTAAGAAAACAGTATCGACATAGGCATAGTCACACATTTTCCTCTTCCTCATGTAAAATATCTACACAAATGTGAAATATTCAAATTACAGCCATAAAAACCCATACTTACATATAGATACAATTTGCATTAAAACGTAGAAAACCCTAATAATATTTCGAGCTCCGAACTAAAATTTATTTGTCAACAGATGCCATCCGATTAGCAAAGCAAAATAGTCTTCAAGTAGCAACTTAAAAGTAATTTTTGAAAATTTGTTCTTTCTCCATGCAGACATAAATATGAATATCAAATTGAAAAGCAATATTTTTCATAATTTTTATAAACTAATTTTGCACTGTACACTGTGCGGAAAGCTTAAAGCTATGTATGTGCGGGCAGCGGAATCAATTAAATAGTAGATCCCAGATCCGAGATCAGAGAACGGAGACTGTTATCAGCAATAAGCACTCGTGCTTTATACTGAGCAGCGAGCCGAGCTCTAGCCCTCCTATACATACATCTATATATACATAAAAATTTATAATTTTTTTCTTTTTTTTTTGATAAGCTCGCTCACCGTTGTGACAAGAGCAGACCACAGAGAGTGTGTGAATATCTGAAAATCTGGGGACGACGGCCACTTCTGGCGACCCTAACTCAGTTCAAATCCGAAACTCGCAACAAGCGCAGCTCAGTTGCTTGGTGCCATTGACGACTGACTAAACACAGTAGGGACCACCAGGCCGTCCAAGTGCCGTAAGCTTGCGCCGCGCAAAAAATATCTCGGAGTTCAAATAACCGAACAAATAAACTAGATTGTGTTTTTGCGTCGGTGTGTCTCTCTGTGTCTGTCCGCCCGTGTATATTTGACTGTGTCTGTGTGTGTGTGTCAGAGTGTGTGTGTGTGTGTGTGTTTTCGACTAAGCCATTCCTATAAGTATATATAGTAGCGCCTAAAGTCGCTTTCGTTCATTCGAACATCAAACTTCTACGACAAACGTCAAAAGTCTAACGGTCGACAATAAATCGAAAGTCAATCGAAATCGATAGTCACCATCTTCACTTCCGGTCGGCGACATTTGCAAGATAAACGAACCACTACAAATTGTGCCCTTTTCAAGTTCTTCAATTTACACGTGTCCTAATATCCAACATATGTACACACACACATACAAGCATATGTACATATGCATAAATAATAAATATATATATATAACAACAACAACAACAACAACAACAAAACTACTCGACTAGTCGCACCATCTCGCTCTCGCTTGCACTCGCACTTGCCGCTCACGCACCCACAATTGCAGTCGCCGGAGACGCCGCCACAGCGAAACTCATGCTAATTTGAAACGGTAAACAATTGCGACCGCTGCTGTTGTTGTTGCTTTTTAGCATTTATTTATATTAGTTTGCGTTTTAGTTGTTGGGCATTTTAGGCTTTTTTTTTTTTTTGTTATATGTTTGATTGTACGCAAGATCTTTTTCGGTTTGTTGCTAATCGATTGTTTGATAACAAATGCTAGAGTTTGATAACATACCGGATTTGTGGCTGGGTTCACTGAAAGCAGCAGCTGCTGCTTTATGTAGTTCATTTAGCAGCAAGAAGTTAAGTGAATTGGCAACTTTGTTTAATTATTTCCTTAAAAAGTTATTGTAATTTGTATTATTTCAAAGTGATTTATTGGAGATCCTCAACACGGTTTCTTGCTGGCCTTTACGTACTTAATTCAGATATACAATATTTTCTGACTTATACTAAACTAAATACTATTAGTAGTATAACATATATTAATATTAATATCACATTAATATTAATAATATATAGACCTTGCGATACGAAGCATGTACATCAATTAACTACATAAGCTACTAACATATTTTTGGCAATAAACTCTGATTCATACAATTTACAATCTTAGTTGATAAATCGTTCTCAATTTTAAACACCGCACTGCAAAGTTTGCTCAAATTTCAAGTTTCTGACTTTCCTAATGATTTATATAAATCGAGAATAATAAAAAGCAAACAACAAGCACAGTATTGACAAGGTTTTATGAAAATCTCCAACCGTTTGATTAGCAATCTCACAAGCGAGCCATAAAAGTTAACAATATAAATACATTAAAATCACAATAGGCCCAGTAAACTAAAGCAAGCATTGGGTAATAGACGTGTGTGTACAGAACCAAACTTATCCATATATATATACAGAAACTAGCCTCATTTGAAAGTCATATATCGCCCAAGTGTGCAGTTGACAAATTTAATTAGCTTAGAGCTAAGTAGAGCTGCGGGATGCTTTGATAAGCATATGCAAAAAAAGATAAAAAAAATGACAATTTGGAATTTGTATTGTCACCCGTTCCTAGTCAATTAGGTTATCGTAATTAGAGTACAATATAGCACTTAACAGTTGTTTGGAGCTTTGATCTACCTTTAAGTTTGAACTTGAAATATGTTTGCTTTCTTTCTCTCTCTCTCTCTCGATAACACACTCTATCTCTATCTCTGTTTATATGGTGATCTTGAAATGCGTGTGCCTGGCTGAATTTTATATATATATATATGGGTGATCATCAACTAGCGACCCCTTGCTTGACGAGGAAGTCTTGCTGTGTGGCGAGTACCTTAATGAGCCGCACAACGGGACTTCCATTTATCCAGCAAACAAATTCACCACTTTGATTTATATAAATGCGAATGCGCTTGACCCAAACTCACAAAACAGCATCGTTGAATTCTTTTTTTTTTTTTTTTTTTTGTATTCCAATGCAGTCGCAGTTGCTAGACCTTCAACTAGCCAGAAAGGCAGACAGCATCACATCCAGAACCATGGACAGACCCAGGTTTAATTATTGCGCACACGCCACATTGTCGAAATGGCAAATCACAAACATCCTGCGCCGCTCTAAGCAATTTAAATTTAGTCATGTGTTTTAGGTTTGTCTAATTAGCGACACACACACGCGTCACACAAATTCTGCATACACTTGGAGAAAACTGCTGATCTTAATTGAATTACAACCGGAATTGAACAACTCAAATAACGTTGTCTGTTCAGATTTCAAGTGCAGCTCGAACCTAAATAGATATAGGTGTCGTTGCAGGTATAGGTATAGGTAAAGGTATAATTATAGCTATAGGTATTGATAAAGATATTGTTATGGATGTTATTAATTAATATATATTAAAATATATATATTTATGTCTATATAATATAGGTAAAGATATACATATATATATAGACATCTAAATATATATATATATATATATAAACAAACAGATAGAGATATAGAGAAAGATATAAAAGTAAAATTGACAAATTACGTATTTACAACTTTGTTTTAGTTGATTCAAATTTTCAACCTTCAATCTTTACAAAGTTATCTAATTTCAACCGAGTGTATGAGTACTTTCCTCTATTTATGTATATTCTGCAAATCATTCTTAATATCTACGAATAAGTACAATCACACACATGGGCATATTTGAAGATATAGTTTGCCCTTATACCTTTGCCTTGTCACGTTCTCAGCTCAGAATGAAATTCATTTGACTCGTGGCAACACACCAACAGTTGGGATAGTGTCATTACATTTTTGAGGCGCCTCAAGCCCTAATAGCAACCTATCTAGCAGTCACTATGACATGTTCAGGCGACAACAAGTTCAAATCTCAGTCAAGCTCTGGCAACTCTCGCTTTTATTGGTTTGGGGGGTTTGCTCTTGCTCCTGCTGGGTGGCGTCTTAAATTGAATCCATTAAGTACTTGAGTGAAGCGATATTTAAGTGAAGATTAGGGGCATTCACTCGACTGTTCTCTTGACCTCTCAAAAAATAAATATAGCCATATATCAGTATATATACTAGACACTTTCGTACATTGGTAAAATCCAATCGGAATCAGCAGTCAAGCAAAGAATTTAATCAAAGGCACA
The DNA here is from genome assembly GCA_035042305.1 of Drosophila glabriapex. Taxonomy (NCBI): domain Eukaryota; kingdom Metazoa; phylum Arthropoda; class Insecta; order Diptera; family Drosophilidae; genus Drosophila; species Drosophila glabriapex. The sequence continues at coordinate 4,083,831 of JAWNLN010000068.1, forward strand.
GCGTCCACAAAGATAAGATAGGTTATTAATTATATTGCACAAAAATATAGGTCAATACGATTTTTACAATAAAAATTATATAATATACATTAATTTCTTTTTCTTTTCATACAATTTATAACAAACTCAATTTTATTTAGTGTATTTTCGTATCGTATCAGTTCTTATAAGAAGGAAAAGTTAATAGTTTATTTCAACGACACAATTATTCATTTAAATTTCCATTATTCAAAATCATATTTAAAATAAGAAAGAACACCTATTTGTGCATTGAAAACTGTATTCAACCGGCTTATATCTTTCTATTTAAATTTTTTTTAATGCAACTGGCTCTTTCTAAGTGATTTAGTATTCAAATTATATCTACTAGTTTGTCGTAATGTCATAGACATTTAAGAAGGCCATTAACTAGGTGTTGATATTTCTTATTATTATAAAATGCTGTCTAAAGATAAAGATTGGCTTTGATCAAACACACCTGATGACTTAATCGCAATTAGGGGACAGAGATAATTGCACTTATAAAGATAAAATGCGTAGTGTGACATTATTACAAAAAATTAACGTTAAAGCACTCAATAAACCTTGATCCTAAAGTCAACGCTAATAAACCGCCCAAAAGCAAATTATTTATATTGTTTGGGTGCATCATTTGATGATGCGTTTTCGTTTCTTTTCTTTTCACTTTTTAGCCGACAAAATCAGCAGCAACAGCAGCAGAGTCAGCAATAATTCTAAGTAGAAACCCAGTCCCCGGGCATATGTGGATTATACAACCGCGATAGTCAAAGGCAGACTGCTCGTTAACAACTATTGTAATTATCAGTGCTGGATTATTATCAGCGCAACGGTGCAACGATAACTGGGAGGAGGTGGGTAGCCGGTGGAAGGAGGAAGGAAGAGCACATCTCATCTCACAGCCGGATCGGGGTAATCAACACAATGTCAACAAATGTGATGCGCCAAAACCGAATCGAATCCATTGCACAAACCGTATTAAACAACAGTTGAGAGTCGAGTTCGTTTAGGTTTGGGTTGTGGACGAGCGCTCATTGCTAGCTAGGAGAAACAGCGGCAAAACAACGAACAAAAAAAAGAAAAGAGAAAAGAACAACAAGACAGGCAAATTAGTAATTAAACACAAATTTGCACATAACACGGAAGACACAGCCGGAGCAGGAACACATAAATATGCTGACCACGGACAAGTGCATCTCGTCGGCACCGACGCCAATTATCATTAGCAGCAGCACGATCAACAAACCACCGAAATCTCAATGTCATGCGTCGGACCAGCATACACACCACCTCCACCAACCACCGCAACAGCATATCCATTCCCACACCCACACCCATCCTCATGGCCATTCCCATTTGCATTGCACACACACAACGCAGCCGCATTGCCAGAAATATGCACCGGATGCACCGCGAAGGAATCTGCATGAGCTGCTCCTGGAACTGTTGGATGTTATGTTATCCTGCCTCATCGTAGCGCCCTGCGTGATCGCCTACTGGCGTGGCACCTGGGAACTGATGGGCTTCCTGCTCTTCCCCAACAGCAAACCCTTGTCGGCGCTCGCCTCCTTTGCGATCGGCGGTGCGGGACACTTTCTATTCACCATCACGCAGAACTTCTTTAAGGATAACATACATCCCGATAAGCGGCGACTCACCTACTATGCCATCTCTCGCCTCTACACCGCTGTCTTTGGCATCGTCTGTGTGAATATGTGGCGCGGTGCGTGGCTGATCTGTGACTGGCTGACGAGCATCGATTCCCTAACCATCATTGCCGTGGTGACTCTGGTCTCCATCGTCTTCCTGATCGCAACTCGCACTCTCCGCAATCTGGGAGCAGCGCCCTACACGGTCACCATGGATCACAAGACCGACTACTTTGAGGTGGACACCATGTTCAAAATACCGGTTAGTTTCCATTTTGTGTTACACATAATTATATAAACCAGGCAAATATTTAATTGGTAGATGAATGCACATTTTCACCGATAATAGAATATTTGTATACTCTGATACCGAAGGTTCAAAAGAATATATTGATTTTGTGCAATGTCCGTCCACCACATATCTCCAAAATATTGAAAGCTACAGTCACCAATTTGGTTGGCAGGCCACTCCAACCTTTGCTGGAGACTATATCATCCGCAGTTCTTAAGTAAATATTATCGGTATATCACTATTTAATTAATTAAGCGGCGTAATAATAAGGCAAAAGTACAACTGAAAGCTGATCCCAAGAGCAAATTTAGAACACAACGCCGTTGATTAGGTATCGAAAATAGACTGCTGTCGAATTGCTTCGGCAGGTTTATTGAAAACTTCTTAATTATCTTACATAGAACATTATCTAGGTACATATTTACTGTTGCAAACCCGTCCACACTCATTATCCTATCAGTTCGGAGAAGTCTTACAGCGGGAGGTTTTATTACGGTTACGGTTAAGTGTCTGTTTACGTCTTTACATATCTTATCGATAAGAATCCTCCTTGGAACAATTACAATTGAACAATTACAATTATTAAATAACAAAAAGAAGTGCTTTATAAGAGGATGTCCGACTAGTAGATATTCTGTAGCCCGTTCGAACGAACATTCGTTTTAATTGTAAATATTTTATTTTATTAGAATCGAACTACTATTTTTATTTTAATCCAGGGCTTCAAGCAACCAGGTCTGTATGTGCTGGACACACTGTTTTCGGTATTTGTAATTGGCACCCTGGTGGTGATTGCGTGGCGTGGTATTTGGGGCATCTTTGATTTAACCCTGTTTCCGGAGGACAAGGCAAAGTCTGCTTTTGGATCGCTGGTGAGGATTAAGCATTTCGCTTAGATTAGATCTATAGTTTTTACTAGATTCCCTTTTTGGCATACAGCTCATTGGTTACCTAACGGTATTTGTGACATTTATCATACAACCCCTAATGCGATATGTGTCCCGCCGCCTCAGCGGCATCCTAAAGATAATCATTTGCGATATATACTATCTGATGTGTTTCTTTGGCGCTGTGAACGCTTGGCGCGGCATCTGGAATCTGCTGGATGTTTACGTCTATCCGGGTAAATAATAAAATCAACTTTTATTACATACACATATATACATTTTGTTTGAGATCAATTCAACACAGACGATCTTCTGATGAGTTCCTTGATAACGCACATCATTCCGTTCCTGGCGCTGGCCGCACTCAAGTGCTCCAACTCGATTCTGGTGCGTGGCGTGTTCATCGATGCAGAGGGCTCCGGTGCGGAGAGTGTCCACTTACCCATCAATTATGTGCGACTGCATTTCCTGCGCGAACGCAGCAAGAAACTGGATGTGGGACACAATCGTCATTCAGAGCCGCCGCATTATTACCTGAAAGCGGATCATGGGACACTGGGCAGGGGACATCTGGAGAAGAATATGGAGGCACAGCATAGTCTCATCGAGAAACCCCATGCCACGGCACAGATCATATAGAGGATCCCGTCACGATTCCTGATAAAATTACGCTAGTTTAGGTGTTATACTAATTTTAAATGCATAAACTTAATTGTAACTCGTTGCATAATTGATGCTTGATGTGCAAGCATACTTAAAAGCCTGGAGTGTTATATTTAGTACTGTACAAAATAATTACACTGACTATATGCATATATATATATATATATTTATCGTATATATATATTCGTATATATCTTTGTTAGGAATTCACTTTTGTTTTCGATTCCCTTCTGTACATTAATGCAATTTCACTTTCAATATAATGATTTCTTTGTAAATACAAAATACTATATAGTGTATATAATATTCTCGTGTCTACAGATGTCATCCGTTGCAGCACTTTTATATATATGTAGATGTTTATGTTGGTTTGTTTATTTGCATTGTCTAGAAAATTCTTTATATATTTGATTTTACGATGTTGGCAATCAAAAGATAGCATAAGAATATTTCAATGGCAAACCAGAAAGCGTATTAAATCAACAAAATTAAAAGCGTAAGTAATTATGATCGACAATATAAGTTTACACCTTAATAATATAAAAAGAAAATAATATGTATGTATATATATTTGTGTGTACTTTTCGGTTTTGTGTCATTAACATTTTGCCCATTTTATCTTGTTTCCTGACATTCCAATGGATTTTTACGTAGATATTTAAAAATATTTTTTAAACTTATCGAAGAAATAATCAAAAGTATGATTGCCCAATTTTCCGAAATTGGTAATGGATTTTTAAGAGTTTTTAAGACGCGTACTTCCTTTTGCTGCGTTTTAAAACTGAGCTTGAAGTCTTTTATAATAAATTACATGCAAAAATAGCAGATTTTCTTCATTTATATATATTTTTTCAATAGAACTACATTTTTAGACTGTTAGTAGGGTATTTAGCTATGAGTACATTTCAATTGGTATGCAAATTTTTGCTTAAAATAAATAGTAGAAGGAAACTAGGCAAAAAAAAATGCGCATCAAAAATAAATACGCAAATGCAAATCGAATAGCACAAAATAGAAAATAGAAAGCAATTGATATTGTTAGCAAGGCGTGAAATGCAGACACTTGGCAGTTCAGTTTGAGATTGTCGACGGGTTGCTGAAAATCATACTCGCCATTTGTTGAAACAGTTGCCATTGGCAAACGTATATTTTCAATAAAAATTTCTTTATATTACAATTCGATTATATTTGTGGAAACCATTAAAATGTATTGAAGACAACGCGTTAATCTCCACTTCTATATTTATGTGTGCAAGCTGAAATCTTTTATAAAAAAGTTCGTAACTTTATATAACCTGTGAAGAAGCGTTCGACAGAAATTAGAGCAACAACAAAATGGGCATTCCGGATATACGTCAGTTGATCACCCTGGAATTTGAGGTGTATGGACATGTACAAGGTGCGAGTTGATTGTTTTCGCATAAAGGACACAATATGGTGAAAAGCGCCAGGGTCATGTGCTAAAAATAAATCATGCAACATGGCTCGGCCTTAGATGTCCTTGGTTTTATAAAATTTTTGTCATCAAAATGTGTTTTCTGCATATAATTTGAACAGGCTTAAACCTCACAAAGGATACGCGGGATCGCTGCGTCAAGGCAGGAATCACCGGTTGGGTGAAAAACACAAAGCAAGGCACCATTGTGGGCAAAATGCAGGGTCCCAAAATCGAGGTGGACAAAATGTTTGTATAACAAATACTGTACTAAACAACACTCTATGTACAAATATATATATCTTTAAATATATACTTAGGATCACCTGGCTGTCCAGTGAGGGATCGCCTGGCTGCGAAATTGAGCGCTGTGAATTGCGAAATCAAAGCAATTTGAATCGACTGGATTACAAGGACTTTGCAATTAGATTCTAAATGTTGTACGAGTTTTTCTATGTGTTTTTTTTGTTATGTGAAACTATATTTTGATAAGTTTGTAAATACCAATAAATGAACATAAGCCCGTAATGCAGATTTGGGATAAATGAAATAAGATACAAAGAGTCTACACGCACATGTGAATTGAAATCTATTTGGTTTTCAATACAAGCAGAATAGTAACACACTGTATGTCTTAAAAACTATACTATAGCCAGTTGATCCAGGGCATTATGCGTTTAGCACGACTGGAAACGGCCAGCGGCCTTCATGCGCTCAAAGGATTTGTTGGCGTCATATTTCCTGCAAGCCAAAATGAAATTATAATACAAATTTTTATCATATTATTCGCAAATTGAATACACACTTATAGAATTCAACATAGGCCGTCTTCTTTGGATCGTTGACCATAAATTGGAAGGCGACCGTCACGATGGCTGTCAGGCCGAGGGCAACAGCCAAATTACGCTTAATTGTCGCATTGTGCAGGCCACGGAGAACGGGACCGGCGGCGCTGGATGTTGCTGGAGTGTTGGCCATATTTCAATATTACGATTGATTGACTGACTGTAAGTACACAAAAATTTTCACTGGTCAGCTGTTATGTAATTCATTTTACTATTAACTGGCGTTAAGCACAACTCAACATTTCGAAAACAAGTGTAGCGTACAAAATGCGCTTAATCAATTTTTTTGTGTACTATTTATTGATCCAATTATTGGATAATAATTGTGCATTTAATTTTGCAAATTATTTTATATTACTCACATTTGCAAAGAATATTCACTGTCTAATGTTGCCACACTCTTGGAATGACTAGTTGAGGTTGCCACACTTTGAACAGTTTGTGATTCGCTTGCGGAGGGCGCATACTGCCCAAATAGGCGACATTAATCGGTATTTTCTAACTAGTATCGGTAAGAACGATGTTTCCATAATTTGATACCAAATAATTAAGTAACATTCTTATTTAATATAAGCTTCCATTAAAATTTCTTTTCACAAAATATGATTGAATTTAAGGCAACATTCTGGTAAAAATATTTCAGCTTCTAAAACCATTGAATGTTCAAATTAATTTCAACTTTTATGTGTATCAATATGTTTATTTTTCAAGACAAAATATCGAATAATAAAAAATGTTCAGCTTGAATTTAAAGACTTATAATCGCTTAAATTCCATTCGAAAAGAATTTAACCAGTTTCAATTTATACGGCAATTTTGGTTAACTAGTCAACCCTAAGTGGTAATGCTTTGGCAATATTTAGGATGTTTTGTACAAAAACAATATGTTAACACTGACTGGAAAATAAAAATGGCTACCACTGAAGGCGAATGCAAATGGCGGTTGTTATTGTTCGTGGAATTTCAATAATTACGAAGATTTTTTTACAAAATAAACAACAAAAACACTACGCCATAGCATTAGCAATAAGCTAAAAAACAAGTAAAAATATTCAGTTAACTGCTTGTGTAGTTATAAACATTCTGCCCGCTCGTACAACATCTTAAATCAACGCCACAAAAATTTTTGTTCAAAACGCAAATCGTGACATGAAAAAGATTCAACGCCAGTGAAAAGCAATATTATTAATTTGTATGCATGAAATGAACAACTTTGCCACAATAATCAATTACACCAGTGCTGTGAGAACTGCATTATAAGTTTTGTAAATAGCAATGCTAGCGTTTTCAACCAATTAGCCGCATTTCAAAACCGTTGAAAATCCAACGAAAATCGCAACCCAAAAATCGGAATCGGATTCGGCAGCAGCAGAGGAGCGCCCAAGTGCTGCCCGCCCGCCCGACTGCTCGTGCCCCGCAACCCCGCAGCAAACCGTGCCGCACGTTGTCGAAAAGTAAACGCGTCGGAAATAATAAAGATGCAGAGGTTAAACCTAATCAAACATAAATTAATATAAAATGTAACAAGCTAACAAATGCATCTAAATCCAGCAAGCATGTATATAGACAACAACAACAGGATTTCACTTAAGTTCAGTGCGTAACGTGAGCAAAAAAAAAACATAAAAAACAATTGAAAGTGCGTGTGTATGTGGGAGCGAGAGAGAGAGAGAGAGGCAGGCGGTACAGTGTTTTTGTTTGTCTCTGTGTGTGTGAATGTGTGTGTCATATAATCTAACAAAAATTATTAATTATATACACATGCATACACAAAATAGTATGTTTAGATACGTGCAGTGCAAACATGCAATTTAAACACAAAGGACGAGTTAATCCAACAAATGCATGGCTTTTAATTTTGGAATACGACGATTTCGTTAATTTTGGGCACGACGATGATGATGATATCGCTACGCATTCGTGATTATTATAGCAAAAAGATTGATTGATTGATTGTTGTGTTGTGTTAAATGCAAATTTTGTGCATTAATTTGCCAATTAAATCTACTACGACGGTTACGATTGCCGTGTGATGATATGCCACTTAAACAGGTGAGTAAAATGTTAAACTCCCCCCACCCCTTCCTCTGCCCTTGCTGCTGATTCTCGATAATTTTGTGTCCGTGTCAATTGTTTTTTTTTTTTGGCTTTTTTGGCTTTTTTGCCGCCATCATCGAAGTGTGTGTGCCAAAAACAGCTGATCTACGATTATTGCATTTGCTGTAGAGTCGCCGCCACTGTTGTTGTTTTTGTTGCCTATTAAGCACTTGCGTCACCCACGCAGTCAGTTTATATTAATTTTACAACGATGACAAGAAAAAGCAAAATAAAAAAGATACGATTTTTTTTTTAACGTGTCATGCGTTCAGCGTGGTGTGAGTGCGTGTGCGTGCGTATGTGCTGTGTGTGTAGCTCTATATTTTGGGATTTTATTGAGGGGCACAGCACACAGCACAATCCACCTTCGTCGTTGCTCCTAAACGGCAGCCACAGCAGTATTTTGGTTACCTTTTCCCTCTTGTACACACACATACACTCGCACGCACACACACACCCTTTCAAGAGCCAGAAGAAAAATGGCGACGGGGTATCGATAACATGAGACACAAAAAAATGAGAACGTGAGCAACCTGTGGGCACCATTCAGTGCACCACTGGCAATTTACATTTTCATTTATTTTCTTTTTCGTTGTGTTATAAGCGAGTTTCAATTCACTGTAAAGTTTTCCTCATATAATAAATATGCATCACTTGATTGCATTTTGGCTTTAAATCCATATAATATTTCTGTTGTTGAAATAATTTGTTGTTGTTGGAATTTCCAACGAGTCCATATAACCATCTCGCTCGCACTCCTCCACACACGAAGCAACAGCACAAAACAGAAATGTCAAAATGTTTTAATTGGTTTGTGATGTTGCCTGCTCTGGGCGAACAATTGCAAGCGAAAACAAATCGATGTTTTATTCAGAACTTGTATATTAAACAATAATAATAATTGCATTTCATAACTAGCAATTTTCGTTTGTTTATTGTGTGACACACACATACATCTGCACGTACAAGTTTTTGTGTGGCTATTACAACAACAGGGCTGCAAATGCAAACGAAGTGAACGATAGACCGATAAATGTTGACATATCGCTCAGTATCACATCGCTAGCAATTTCACTGCCTGCCTCCTGTGCTTCCTTAAATGTAAAGAATTCGATGCAATGCATTTGTTAAACGAATTGTACAATTTACAGCAGCTTGAACCGTCTGTGCGGATATCGGTGTCTCTCCCGTGGGATGCAGCACAACGACTGCGTCAACTGGCCGTCGAGGGCAGTTCCACTCTGCGTGCCCTCGGTATTCTATCCGTGCAGCCTGATGGCGATTCTGTGATAACTTTAAAAGTTGGAGGACAAGATATTAAAATAACAAAAGGTATGTACTTAAACTATTCTATTCCAATTGATATGTGTTCTCTCTAATGTGTGGTTAATGATTTCCCCCTCAAAGATAATTTTAACGATGTCGCAGGCGGAGCAATTGAGGCGGCTGGCACGTCCTCCAACAAGGCCGCACTCACCGTTAGCGTTGGCAATGTGGCGACGTCCCATCTGTCATCGGCACCCACGTTCGATGGTCCCAGTACAAGCAAAGCAGCCTATGTACAACAACAGCAGCAGCAGCAACAACAGCAGCAGCAGCACCAACAGCAGCAACAACAACAGCAGCAGCAGCTACATCAGCAGCAGCAGCAACGACTCGCGCAACTGTCGCAAAACGATGCAATCTCAAGCCAGCAGCATTTGCAGCAGCTACAGCGACGAAATGTACTGCCGCAGCAGCAACAGCAGCAGCAGAAACTAATGCAACAACAGCAGCAGCAGCAATCGTTGCCGCCGCCACAGACGCCGCCCTCGCCGTACAATAATGCAACAACGACGCCGCCTGTTTTCAAATCACCGAACACGGTGTGTCCAATGGAGGGCAAGGTGCCGCTGCTGCCCTCACCAGCTGGTACACTCAATGTGCCAAGAGATTTCCCATTCGAGAGTATGCGGCAGGCACGTGTCCTGCAGGGCAGGGAGACGGCACTCGGCCCACCGCCGCCGCCGCCGCCACCCAATGTAACACTCAAGCTGTCCAATAATCAGTCAGCGCAAAACGGAGAAGTTATTACTGCGGCCACAATCGGTGCGGTTGCCTCGAATAAATCTCAGTTCATAAATCCGCCTCCGCCATATCCCGGTCTTGGACCGAGCACATGCTCGACTGCACCCAATAACAATTCGGCAGTTGCTGTGCCCAGTGCGAAGCCTGTGCAGAGTTATCATATGCCCACATCAACACCACCATCATCATCATCATCATCAGCATCGTCATCATCATCATCATTGGGTGCAGGAGGAGCGCCCACAACCACATCGACGGGAAGCAATAATATCGCAATATCATCACCGCTGTTGGTCAATCTGCTTCAAAACGATGGCAATGCGATGACCAGCCAAATGAAATCGCCACAGTTGACGGCGCCAACGACGCCGCAATCACCCCATGTCAGCATGAGTCCCAGTGCCCAAATGATGAACTCCAGCTCGCCGATGCGCTGCTCCTCAGCGACGCCCAGCGATTTTGTGATGGCGCCAACAAGTAATGTGCCTCTCGATAACGGTAATGTGCCTAGTCCAGTGGTGGTGGTGCCCTCATCTCCGACTGGCGGCGGCGGGCCCGTGATAATGCGTAATATGCAAAACCATCAGCCACAACAACAGCAACAACAACAGCAACAACAACAACAACAGCAGCAGCAGCAACAACAACAGCAGCAACAGTTGCTTCTCAGCCCAAGCGGCAATGCGAATCTGTACAATCAAGTGCCACAGTCACATCGCTTTCAGCATGCGGCTGCCTTGCGACATCCGCAGCAGCAACAGATACATCAGCAGCGCCAGCATCAGCTTCAGGGCATACATCAGCGATTTATGCCACCTCAGCAACAACAACAGCAGTTTCATGCGCAGCAGCAGCCAACTGGTAAGCAATGCAACATTCCTTTTAATGGCTCAGTTGATCAGTGTATCTAATTTGTTTACAGATTGCTTCAGTAATTTAAGCCTACAGCAGGCGCAACAGCAGCAACAGCAACAGTTGAGACAGCAGCAGCAAATCCGAGCTGGTCTGCCACCGCCACCACATCCGCAACAGCAGCAACAACGTTTAATGAGCATGCCGTTGTCCTCACCACAGGCGCAACAATTTATGCCGCATGGCAATGCCTCACCCATAGCCCATTCACCTGCCTCCAGCCACCATTCGATGCATAGTCCGCTGATGGGCAATCATCAGGCGCCGTCAATGCTGTCGCCATCGACGACACCACATAGCCCTGCACATTCACAGCAACTGGCGCAGCTTCATCAGAAGCAGAAGGAGATGACGCCAATTTCTAATATGCAAAATGCACACCTTGTACCTGCAGCTGGCGTGGCCAATGCGCAACTGCCTCCGCCACCTGACTACAATCAGGCGGCAGCTAATTCGCGCTGGCCCGCGCTCAACAAGCCGATGGATTCGGCTACCAAAAGCAGTTTCCAGGAGTTCACACGCTACCAGATGCAATACAATCTGCAGCAGCAGCAAATCAATTTGGGCAATGGTCCAGCCCAGCAAGCAGCAGCAGGGCCATCGAATGCGACGGTGGATATGGTGCCTCCCGGGCCAGTGCCAGCAGGAACAACAGCAGGAGCAGCACAACGGCATCAGCAACAACAACAGCAGCAACAACAACAGCAGCAGCAGTTATCAATGCCAATGCAACAGCAGCTGGGGCAACAATCAGCGTCGAATTTGGCCAACGTTTCGAACGTTTCAACTGTTGGCGTTAATCATGGCCTTAATGATCCACTGATATCTTTGTCTGACCTGGATGCGTTGACGACCAACGATTTGGATGCTTTACTGCCAACTCTAAACTGTGATCTAGACTCAACGCTGAGCCTTGAGGATAAGAATGAGCTCGAATCGTTGCTGCAGGATGCTAAGGATCTGGACTTGGACCTGATCGAGGATAATTTGTCAGCGGTCGGCATGGATGTGGGTGATGCGCTTTGCACGCTGCAGGATAACACCGGATGCACAACAGAACAAGCCCAGCAACAGCAGCAGCAGCAACAAACACAAATGCTCGATATGCAGCCGTTCAACCAGCAGCATCAGGTATTGCAGCAGCAACAACAACAGCAGCAGTTGCAGCAGCGACATCATCAGCAACAGCAATTGCATCAGCTGCCACAGCAGCAACAACAACGGCACCAGCTGCAGCGTCAGATTCAGCTGCAACAGCAGCAATTAACGCATCGTACGCAACAACAGATGCAATTGCAGCAGCAACAGCAACACCTGCAACAGCAACAAGTTCCACATCCGAATGCGCAACTTGTGGCACCAAAGAAACTGACGCAATTGCAGCAACAGCAACAACAACGCCAAGGAAATGTACAGCAAAAACAATTTATCATTAATCCGCACACCGGCGACATGGAGCCAATGGCCAGCGACGATAGCGACACGGAAGCCGAGCAGGAAACAACTCAGCTACTATTCCACAGCATGCCGAGTGGAATGAGCAATTATGGCGGTTTTAATCCTGCCAATGACATGTTATTGCCGAACAACTTCTTCTCCGAGGAGGACTCGAACTCGGCCATGTCCGGGCAGCAGATGCCGCTGGCGGGTGGAAGCGATCAGGAGCGTTCGCGCGACTCCCTCGCCTCCAACAAATCGAGCTCGAATCGGGCGAGAAAAACGCCACAGAACAAGGCGAATCACAACAACCTAAGTCAGCTGCAACACCAGAAGCTGCAGCACATTGCCAACCATGCCCAGACCATGCAAATGCAAATACAACAAATCCAGCAGATGCCGCCAACATCAACAACACCGGCAGCATCTGGTGACTCTCCGCGGTCGGGCAACAGTTCGCCGTTGAATTCGCCGTTTGCGACCAGCGGCAATGCGAACGCCAAGAAGGCCAAACCGAATCTCTTGCGTGAGAAACTGCAGCAGGGTGTCAAGGAGCGCAAAGTTAAGGATGCAACAGCAACGGCGACGACGACGCCAAAGCCAAAGCGGGAACGTGCCAAGGGCAATGCCAAGGCTAAAAACGCAGCTGCAGCAGCAGCAGCGGCGGCTAATGCAAATGCAGCGGCAACGGCGACTGCGACTGCTGCAGCTATTGCTGAGGAGAAAATCAAGCTGCGACTCAAGCTGGACAAAGTGGAGATGACGCCAACGTCCTTTGACCAGCAGCATGTCCAGCTCAAAGCCATAATGGATAGCAATCACGTGCAGCTGCACCATCAGCAGCAGCAACAACAACAGCATCAACAGCTGACGATGCAAACGCATCTGCTGTCTCAACAGCAGCAGCAACAGCCCATGCTACAACAGCAACAACATCATCAGCAGCAGCAGCAACATCAGCATCATCCCGTGTACAGCAATTTCCAACAGCAGCAACAGCAACAAAGTGGACAACAGCAGGCTGTTGGCACTGGACTAAATGAGCCACGCGTTCCACCTTTACAGATTCGCTTGCGCGGCAAAAACTCTGTGGTTGTGAAGAATACGCGGAAGGAGCGCAAGAAACCCCCATCTGCCGACGAGGACCAAAAGGTGCGTCAAATAAAGCGCACCTTTAGCGAACAGGAGCATCAGCAACAACAGCATAATCCGCCAGCATTGCTCATGGGCGATGGGGCGACGGATAATAAACAGACCAAGTTAACGCCACATGTGAATGGATTGCCCAGCTCCGGTGTACTCTTGCAAAAGACGACGCAGCAACCACCACCAACACCGCAACAGCAACAGTTGCCAGTGGCTGGTGCAAAGACAACAACAATTGTGGCTGGCAAAAATGGGCTGACAATCAGTGCGATTGTCGAGGCGCACAAGACGCAAGCCGCCGGGCAAGATGGAGGACAACTGTTGACAGTCGGATCGACAAATACGGGGACGGCAGCAACACTACAGCAACAACAGCAGCAGCAATTGAGCAAGATTGCAACTTCGTTGCCCAGCAGCATCACCTTAAGCGCCATTACCAGTTCCAACACCAACAGCAACAACAACAATAACAATAATAATAATACTAGCAATAATAATAATAGCAACAATAATAATAACAACAACAACAATGCCAGCAATAGCAGCAGTAACAACAACAATAGCAATAACAACAACAACAGCCGCAACATGCTAGGCAATTTAACACTGAAGAATCCGATTAAGACTGCAGCGACGATCACGCCCATTGTGGGCGGTAAGCCGATGACAAAAAACCATAAGCCGCCGCCATATATAACCGCTGTGCAACAGCTGCAGCTACAAAAGCAGCAACAGCAGCAGCAGCAACAACAACTGGCGGCGGCCGTAACCATGTTGCCAAGCGCGACGACACTGAAGCGCGTCGAGATCACAAAACTGGCGCCGAGCAGCGTCGCCGATTCAGCACCAGCAGCAGCAACAACAACAATAACGGTCACAACGACCACAACAACAACATCTTCATCAGCATCATCATCAGTGGTGGCAACACCGGCAACAGCTGCCACAACAACATTGCCAACATTGATTGGCGAAAGAAAGTTGCCAGTGGCACTCTCGCTAAACTCCTCCACGATGCTCAACAATGTTCATGAAGCAACCAACATTGCGACCGCAAATGCAGCAACGACAACAACTACACTGACAACATCCGCGCAACATCCCAAACTAAACCACGTAACTCAACAACAACAGCAGCAGCAACAAACAGTTGTGGGGAATGCGACAAGTGCAACATCGTCGCCAACACCAGCATCTGTTCTCGCCAACACATTGCGAAATTCACCGGCGAGCAACGGTAGTGGCACCCCCGGGCATGGCAATAATGGCGGTGGCGAGGATAGCGGTATTGAGTCCATGGATGCACTCTCTGAAAAAAGTCCGCATCAGCAATCCTCAAGCAGTCCCATACAACTGCAGCAGCAGCAACAACAAATGGTCACCAAGCAGTTAACAACAACAACAACAACGACGGCAACTGGTTCAACATCATCAGCACCAACAACAACCACAACAGCACAGTCCAAATCTGTTGCTGCAGCAACAGCAGCAGTGATAACAACATCAACAACAGCAGCAACAGCAATAAGTTGTAGCAATAGTAAAGTGCAACCGATGCAGCATGATGATATTGAAAAGGAGCTTGCTAAAATGGAAGGTTTCCCGGATGATTTGGAGACGATTGTGGCAAGTGTACTGAAGGAAACGGCGGCGGCTGCAGATATGAACAGTGGCTTCAGCTTGACGCCGAGCACAACAAAACTGAATGGTGAACATGATATACTTGAACACGATGATCTCATCAAGAAGCTGACGGACAACATAGAGGCAGAGGACAGTAAGAAGAAGTTGCCTGCAGCAGCAGCAGCAACTGCAGCAGAAGTCCCAGTAACAACACCAGCAATCGAAACGAAAGCGGAGGTAAAGGTTAAGCTAGAGAAGCTTAAGCTGGAAGAACTACCAACACTACTGGCCACAAAAAGTGAGCCACCTTCGGAGGACAGTCGTCAAACGGCAGTCACAGAATCTATTAAAGAGGAACCCAAAACCCCAATCGTACAGATAATTGCAACTATTCCGGCCAAAGTGAAGGAACCAGCGGAGGAGGAGGCGGACAAAAAAGAAAAGCTGCCCCAAACTGAGTCGTCTCTACAGCCCATCTCAATTGAAATACCCCAACAGTCTGATGCCGAAACGCCGCGAATTCGAACGCGGGCCAGCAGTCGCTTAGAGAGTCCACTGGATGCACCCAAGACCAGTCCCGAGGCAGCTGTGGCCACCACGACAACAACAGCAGCAGCCGCAATAGCAACTGCATCAACAACGACGACAACAACGCCAACAACACTACCAGCGAGAAGTGTGGCACGTGTTGTCTCCACCTCAACGCCGAGCCCCCGTTTGGGGACACCAACCCCGCCAGTTCACAACAACAACAACACGAAACGTCGTCGCCAGGAGTCCGAGTGCGGCAGCAGCAATGATGGCGCCAACGATGCCGACACTGGCAGCAGCAAGCGTACGCGTCTCAGTAGCAGCAGCAGCAGCACTAACAACAACAATAACAACAACAGCACAGAGACCGCAGATCCAAGTGGTCTCAATTATATGATATCGAAGAAGATTGAGATCGAGTCGTCCGACTCAGATGAGCCGCTTATTGAAGTGGCAGGCAAGGTTCGCAACTCGAAGGCTCAGGTTGAGGAAAAACACGTGACGAGACGTAATGCACAACAGCAGCAGCAGCAACAACAACAACTGCAGCAGCTGCAACAGCAACACAGTGAGTTAACACAAAATGTGATTTGAAATGAAAACCTTTCTTTAACCAGACACGCTTATTTTGCAGAATCCATCAACTTGAATGCGACACCGACTCAGGCGCCAAAGACGGGCAAATCGCAACCGAATGCAGCAAACAGCAGCAGCAGTAGTAGCAACAATGTGACGTTGCAGCCCGTCAGCAATGCGACAACGCCAGCAGCAGCTGCAACACCCACCAACAGCAACACAAGTATAGTGCATGCCACACGTGGCGCAACAGCAGCGGCTGCAACCAGCAGTAGCAACAGTAGCAGTAGCAACAATAGCTTAACAAACAACAACAACATTGTGAACGCCACTTCGCCAACGGATGAGAAGATTGGCACGCGAAGGAGCGTGAGGGCGAGCGCTGCTGCCAACAAGATAATCTACAGTCGCAGTAATGCAGCCGCTGCTGCAGCGGCGGCGGCAGCTGCAGCCGCCGAGTTAAAGGGGACGCCGAGTAGCAAGACGACGGGTGGCGCCGCTGCCGGAGTTGTCGGTGGAGGTGGTGCGGCTGGTGCTGGTGGTGCCAACAATTCGAATGCCTCAAATGCGACCGTCGAGAGTGTGGCAGAGGCGAGACGCAAGACACGCAGTGCTGGTGAGTTGATGCACTTATTTCATTAATGTTTTTGTGGGACATCATTTAAAGTCTGAGATTTGCAGTGATTGGTGAGTCGATGCTGACCGAGGGACGACGGAGAAGGACATCGCGTGACTACAAGTGACCAGAGTTTTGCGCCTTGGCAAAGGGATTGAACCATGCGAGCGATGCTAACGAGGATGACTTGATTGAGCTGATCGAACTGGATACGGATCGGTTCGATATCAGCAGCAGTTTCCCCTTTGTCCAGGCGCAGAACGTTGATGTCGAGTTGGAGGAGAACAGCAACGTTGATGACGACAATGAAGATGATGATGACGATGATGATGATGATGAAGAGCACCTCGTTGATATCTCATCGGCGCTAGCGCTCATTGAGACGGCAGAAAAGAATACCGACTATGATGTGGAAGCAGGCGATGATGACGCCAATCATCTGCATGTAATGACTTACCACAATATCAGCCGCAGCAGCGATGTGGATGTAGATGTGGATGCGGATGTAAGTGTGGATGCGGTCAGCCTGCTAATGCCGGAACTTGGCAATGCCAGTGCCTTGGACTGCGGCAACTTTGTCGACTACGATGAGTTCAACATGTGTCTGACAAACATACTCAACGAGAAGGACGATCAAGAGGAACTCGAGGCTCGGGACAGATTGGAAAATGGTACTCTAGATTCGGGCAAGCAGCAGCAGCAGCAGCAATGGCACGATGTTAGCGACGTTCTCAGCATTGGGCAGCTAAACAACAACCTGGAGCTGAGTTTTCAAGACTTTGCCACCGAGTCAAGTGTGACAGCGGACGATCGTTCTGGCGGCAGCAGCAACAGCTCCTCACAAATGGCATAGTGGCGTCGCTTACATCAAAAATTGTTTGCATTGCCCTTTTCTACTGCGCTCTGTAAATAGCTAAACAAAAAAAAACACAAAACACAAATAACATACAAAAGCCCATCCTTTCGTTTTCGTTAGTAATTTAAAGGTTATTTCTTTTTCTTTCAATATTTTGTATAGTTAGTTGTATCCAAAGGTTGCAATAATGTTGCATCTCAAGACGAGAAGCATCACACACACACACATACACACTCTCACACACCCACAACATTCACCCATATATGAAAACTACTCGGTTAATTTATTGCTACTTTCCATCAATTATCCCTTGGTAAATGGATTTGCTAGTCAAGTGAAACAGACAATTTGTGTAAAGCTCAAAAAAAAAAATAAGAGAAGAGAAACGAAAAGAAAACCAGAAAAGAAAGAAAACCGATCATGAAATGTGAACAAATTAGTTGAAAATCAAATATATGCAGAAATATATTACCATACATAACAAACAAAGTAGTTAACCCGAGACACCCTGCGCCAACACGCATGCGAATTTTCATTTTTTTTCATCTAAGCTCTTGTATATACTTTAGACATAATTCCGATAGATGCAACACATACATGTTTTTAGTAAACAAAAACAAAAAAAAAATACAAAATATAAAAGTTTATCTTTTTAATACAAGTTGAACATAGAAAAAACAAAAAGGAAAACAGACCATACATTTACATAATGTTTTTATTTAATAATTTTTTTTAGATCTATCCACACGATATACAGATATATATATATAGATATATATACATATATATATATATGTAGTTTTATATGCATAAGTTTGCGTTGTTTCGAAAAAAAAAAATTTGTTTTTTAGTTTTAAAAGTTGTATTGTAAGTCATATACATAATATTAACACAAAAATCCTCTAAATATGCACATAAAAACCTCTGCAATAAGTTAGTCAAGGCAAAGCACGGAAATTATAAAAAGTGTTTGTAGTTTTGAACGGCGAATGAAAATATGTATATACATATATACAAATAGAAGAAACAAACCGTATATAATGTTATATATTTTGCATACACACAAAACAAGAACAAAAAAAAAACAAAACAAAAACAAAAAAAAAACCACAAAAGCAAAAGTTGTATTGTATATAAGGCAGGCTCTATTTTTGCTAAATGTTATTTGAACAAATAAGGGGAAAACAAAGATGCATAGCAAAAGCAAAGCGCTAAACAAAACACATTAAATATATATACATATATGTGTATATATGCAGTATATGTCTATATACTATATATATATATATATAAATATATTTCTTCACACGCATACATATATATATTGTTCAATATTATTATCTTATGTGTATTGTATGATTGCTATATTAAATAAGTCTTTTGATACTTTGTACATGTTTAATTTAAAGAAGGACGAAAGAACGTATGTAAAACCAAGACCCATCCCCTCCCCCCTTAGAATAACATGCATATGTAGTACCAATATATGTATATATTATATCTGCGTATACATATATTTAAAGCGAATTCGTTTATGCATACAGAACCCCAATAACAAAAACAAATGTCAACAATTTGAAGCATATTTAGTGAAGTTTTCACATTTCCCCGTCTCACACACCCAAAATCAATAATAATTATAACGAAAAACTCAAATTTATCGCAATACAAATCTGCAAAAATGTTAATGGCAATATTTTATAAACCATAATTAATTTTTATATGACAACAATAAAACACAAATACATACATGCAACAAAGACATACAACACACACCACTCACATACACACACACACACACACATACACACACGTATAACAAATAATATATTTAAAGAGCAAATGCATTAAACAACACAAGATGAAGAACAACAACAAAAACGAAAGTGTCTTAAAACGTAGTATTAGAAGTTTATTATTAATAATTTGTTTGTACTTTAACTTTAAAGTAAAAAATTATTTATAGAAAAAAGAAAATACAAAGATTTAATATACACAAAAATTAAAAAAAAAATCAAATGCATTTTTATTTTTATTAAGATACAAAAAATGTACATTTTAACTACGTATAAGATGTCATGTGAATAAGTATTTCTAAAATCTACGGCTATCAGTTCTAAACTATAAGGTTAAATTTCCTAAAACTTAGAAATGGAATGACAAAAATTGTATCTTACTTTTTCTGATAACTATTCTGAAAAATACAAATCAATAACATATTAATGAGATTTCAGGCAACTTCGAATGATTTTCGAAACTTATTAAAAATTGGCATTTAGGCAGAAAGAATCATGACCGATTCCATAAGTAATAATAATATATATGTTTCGAGAATATCGATACATACACATATTGCTGAAAATTCAATTAAGATCGGATAACCAAAATGTATTTTCATATTGAGCAAACTAATATGAGAAAGCCTAGCGAGTATTTAACAGGGTATCTATTAGATGAGCTTTCTCGAGTAGATCAGTCTTGATTATTTCTTTGAGTGTATTGTGCGCAGTGAAATGAATTTCTTGGAAATTGAAAATGATGTATAAAACTGCCTCTTAGTGTATTTCTGTTGAAAATATAATGCGTCGCAATAATGGAATAGTCACAGTTGTTTGCCAAGCACAATTATCGAATTAACCACAACTACTTACGTAGGTACAAGGTACACAGGTCTATATGTATGTGCATCATAAATTCATGGTACTTTACACCTTTTAAACAGGATGTCGCGTTGAGGATATTCTAAGCACTCTCGACTAGAGAATCCAAGTAGATTCTTAATGCAACCGACTTGTTGATCCACTCTCGCACAAGCACACATTTATACATATATATATGTATCTATGTATATTTTTTTTAGTTATTTTACAGGCTAAACACAATGGTATAATACATTTTATAAATTTATAATAAATTGAAGGCCAATGAATTTAGATTTCGATACTTGCGATGCACATATGTAACTGTTTTAAATATTTGCACAGTTTTCAGTTGATGGCTCAATTGGGAGCAGTGACGAAAGTGCGAGTATTCAAATTCGTGTTCCATTCGCTATGTGGCATCCAGTTCTCTCTCTCCCTCTCTCTCACGCTCACAGCGGCTGCGCAGGATGCGAGGGACAATCGACTTCGCATGGAAGTTTGTATCACAGGCGGCCAGCAAAGAGCAGCCGACAGTTGAGTGTGAGTTGCCGTTTGGAGCAGCACGGCTAGGCAGCCAGGCCAGGATATTAAAAAAGGCTTGAACAAATAGTACACCCAGGTGGAGGAGACATTAAGACATTAAGTGTTAAATATACTCATCGAGCCCAGCGCGTCTCACAATAGGTATAGGATACAATCTACATGTATAATATATGTATATATCTATATAAATACACATTGAGTCTGTGAAAGTTGTCTTCGTATTTGACAAATGAAACCAGCGCAATTGCTTCAGTAAATAGGATGTGAAAAGATTTCAAGAGTAGCTCTTTAAAAGTTTACTTATAAATTCCTTAATAAATGTGTTGAAAATCCAACTCTCTCTCTCTAAATGTATATATTTTTTTGTGAATTTGAGTATACCAGTTAAATATATATATACATATATATATATATATATATATATATATATGTATATAATGTATGTATAATTAACAGTTTGAGAAGTAAAAAGTCTCACCACAACAAAAGTAAATGTTGACACTCAAGGATGACGTCCTATTTTTCGAGTGTGTGCGTGTGTATCTGTGTGAAGTGTGACGTAGTTTGCCATCAGCCCGAGTGCTGAGTATGAATGTAGGTGACTCCATGTATATGTGTATATGTATGTGTACATGTGTGCATGTATGTATTGGTACACACACCAACAAGTGTCGTTTGGCAAGAGCGCCAAACACGAGCACATCCATCCCACATTCTCTCTGGGGAGGAGGAGGAGGAGGAGGAGGGAGCAAGTGTTTGTTCTGCTCTAAGTATCTGTATCTACTTTTTATATATGTACAATATATATATATATATATATATATATATATATGTCTACTGAGTTATCATGTTCATCGATCTTGAAATTAATCAACACGTTCACCATTAATCCTTATCACCGTAAAATCAGCACAAAAGAAAAGTTTATTCAAGTCTTGATGTAAAAGAAAAATATGAATAATAATCAAGTCGAGAGGGCTCGAACAAAACAAATTACCATAAAATATATAATTCGTTGTCCCAGGAGCAATCCGATTATGCTAAGCAAGTTTTTGCATAAATCACTTCTTAATATTTATACTCTACTCGTTAAAGTGGAAAGAGTATATTGCTCCGAAAAAATATACTTATAATGCAGGGGAAAGCTCGCCTTATCTTTCAGAAAAGGAATGTTGAAAATACTCTTTTTTCCCTTATAAAAGTAGGGCTTTATTTTCTAAATCGGAATTAAATAACGAACTTTTCTATGAATTATTATGAATTATAATACAAATTATTTCTGAAATGTAGAAAAACAAAATCTTCTTGGGATAGTCTGAATGAATTTATATTTTTAAGAAATTTGTTGTCCTAAAAAGAACCAAAATTTCTGGTTTTCAGTGGAATTTGAAGAAATTTCTAGGGGTTGGAAGGGACTTAGTTGCTTAAAATAAAACCACGATTTTTTTTCTGTCAGTGTGCAGTGTGTCCATCCAGAGTCCTGGAACATGTAGTGGCTGCTGTGCGGTGGCTAGGACACGAAGGATCCGAATCCACAAAATGCACATCCGCCTGCGGTCGGGACGACGCCTGCATACGTACCTCAAGATAGGCACCTTTGTGCTCGTTGGCGTCTGCTACTTTGCCTTCCTGTTCCGCGAATCGCTCAACGCATTCGAGCATCGGGAACGGACCACAGCCGCCGAGCTGGAAGCGGCCGAGAATGCGGCCGATCCATCCAAGCAGCAGCAACTCAAACTCAAGCGACAACAGCTGCAACGGCAACGTGCCCTCTCCCAGCAACGTGCCAGCACCAGGATTGGTAATAGCAATGGCAGCAGCAGCAGCAGCAGCAGCTATGTAGTCGCTGGAGGCGAACCAAAGGCCGTCCTGGCACCGAGCACACTGAATCCCGTCTACGAGTACTCCGAGGAGCTGCACAGCCGCACCGAGCGTGACCTGAAACTGCGTCGCGAACATTTGGCAACGATCTGCGAGCGATATAAGCTGCAGGAAAAGTACCCACCGAATCCATGGGAGTTCTTCATCTCGCCCGGCCACAACAATCTCGTTTGGTGCAATGTCTTCAAGGCGGCCAGCAGCACCTGGATGTATTACTTCAACATACTGGGTGAGTTGGAAAAGAGAGACCAAGGCTAAAGAGGAAACATCCTAAAACATCATGAAACATCCTTCGTCACAGTTGGCTAGGGCGAAGCTCAATATATATCGATGTTCTCCATAGGCAACCTCTACTGTATATGTAAACTTCCTTTAAGGCTAGAGGGGAAGAACTACTTTGTTTACTAGTTAACTATAGGGAAGTGTGACTGTATCTTCATCACTGAAGCACAGGCAAACTTCATTTAAAGCTGGAGAGGAAGAACTTCATTGTTTGGATGTTTACTATAAGCAAGTTGTACTGTATCTTAGCATAGTTCATCACTTAAGCTTCCTTTAAAGAGCGATAAGGAGATCTTCACTGTACAGAAGTTTACTATAGGCAAGTTGGACTGTATCTTAGCCAAGTTCAAAATTTTTCTTCAAAGCTAGCGAGGAATGGCCCCTTAGTAAAGCAGTTCACTGTACTCCAGTTTGACTGTATCCGAATCACTTTTATCAATTAAATTTGTAAGCTTCCCGATTCCCCTTCAACAGCTGGCTACGATCTGAAGTATCTGCAGCGGACGGAGGTGCAGCCATTGGAGTTGGCACGCCAGCGTTTCCCCCGTCCGGAGCTGGCCGAGTTGCTGGAACTGTTGCCGAGCGCGTTGTCCTTTCTGTTCGTGCGCGATCCCTTCGAGCGCATCCTGAGCGCCTATCGCAACAAGCTGGAGGGCAATCGGAATAGCTTCTACAAGGCGCTGGGCACCAAGATCGTGCATCGCTTTCGGCAGCGCAGCGTGGGCGGCACCTGGCCGCGTTGTGGCCCCACCTTTGAGGAGTTTGTGCGCTTCCTCATCCAGGAACACGAGGCTGGCCGGCGATTCGACGAGCACTGGGCACCCATCTACAGTTTCTGTACGCCGTGCAGTGTCAACTTCAGCATCATTGGCAAAACGGAGACATTTCAGCGCGACTCGGAGTTCATCATACGACAGGCGGGGCTGGAGTCGCTGCTGCTGGGCAAGCTGCCGCGGCGCAAGCTGCGCAAGATTGGCAACCAGGCGAGGAGTGGCGTCAAATCCGAGGAGCTTGTGGAGCGCTACTTTGCCGAACTGGATCGCTCAACATTGGACCAATTGCTCAAGATTTATCGCATCGATTTCGAGCTGTTTGACTACGACTATTTGAAATATTATAGCATGGTGCATCCCTGGCACCTGGAGCAGAGCACAGCGTCAGCTGGTACAGGAACTGGGATGCTGATTGGGATGGGGATGGGGATGGGGATGGGAGCTTCTGTCTCAACGTCTGCTTCCGCCTCTGCGTCCACATCCTTGGGCACAGTTGCTGCGGGAGCGGAGTAATTAGCGCATGGGCGTCTACACTCAACAAAAAAGATGGCCTAAATTTTCAGTTCAATTAATTGTCTGCTGAAAATTCTTATCCTTTTAAAAATGTGATGGCATTTCCCATGATTTACTTAGCTACACTTTTTAATTTACACATTTCTGAATTTCATACAGAAAACTTATATTTATTATTATTTAGCTAATTGAAAAGCATTTCTTAAAATTGATAACATATAAAATATTTTTCGAATTTTCAATTATTTTATTAAACATTTTTTATTTTCATTTCCTTCATTTAACTCTAATATTATTATTAGGCAAAACTTTTTCATTTCTAGTCTTGAAGACGCTTTTCATAATTCTAGGTCATATTTTGTGCTGAGTGTAGTAGTTATACAGCTCATGATCGCGTTAAGTCGTGTAAACAATCTAATTCATGTACCTTTTCCACACACACACACACACACACACACACTTATACACACCCATACACACACACACACACACTTAAAAACGATCACAAAAACGAACAAAACACAACCGTAACCCAACCGAAACTACCAAATTTACCGAATCTACCAATATTCTAAGGCCAAAATCAACGTTTTCCAAAAACGCAAAACCAAAAACAAAAAAAAAAAACAAAACCAAAAAAAAAGAAGGAAACTTTCGACCTCTCTTATAGGTAATGCCAAGAAGCAAAGTAAAACCAAATTGTATGTAGATAGAATGAAAGTATTTTGATGCATTTTTTTCAGCAAAGTCACCAAAAAACAAAACCAAAAACAAAAAAAACCAATTGATAAATTTACAGTTCTTATGTCAGGCATCTTTTTAGGTGCGATGTGGTGGCATGTCTCGAAGTTAGTCTTAAGTACAATTTACAGTTACACCCTAACCGAACGCTTACAAATATACACACATACACACATACATACACACGTACACTTTGAGAAAACTGCAGCACTAATTTCAAGTACAAACTGATAATATTTCGCAACGTATTCTTTCTAAAATCTCATGTTGAAAACATTCTTAAGTCTTCTTCAATTATTTCACTTAAGCAGCGATATTATCAAAGCAAGTTAAACTTATTCCGCGACTAAATTAATTCAATGCAAACAGTACGAGTAGGAATACGTTCATATATCTGATATATATATATATATATATATATAAATATTCAATATACCCACTCTATAAGCAGGGGTATTCTGCTTAAAACCATTTATCATTATTTGTCGCAACAGATATGAATTGCAGAATACTCTTTAAAAAATAATTATTTCTCAGTTTTATATTTACATATTTTGTTTTCTTAAATGGGAATAGTTAATAGTTTTTTTTTTTGCTTTGCGATCTGTGCAAATGGTAAGCTAAGCTTACAATTTATCTTTATCTTATTCTCAAAGCAAGTGAAACTTATTCCGAAAGAGTCTTAAGTTTTCAGTTCTTTTAGTTCACATCAGTTTACTCCTGGCGATCGTCAGATTCATAGACAGATCGATCATCTACAATGCAGTTCTCTGGTTGGTACTTGAATTGAGTGCAGTGTTCTCTAGTTTTTTTTCAGAGTGTATGTGATATATAACACACATATATACTAATATAAAACGACCTCTATACGAATATCGGGCCTGCAGTTTTTAAAAACGAACATTTTTAAGCACAAAAACATTTACATACATTCTAAAACTTGCATAGTTAAATCTAAAATATAAATATATATATATGAATATAAATATTTACAACCAAAGTCGCATTCCCTCAATATTTCACTTTTAATATACATACATACATACATTCATAGAACTATATATATATATATATATATATATATATAATGATATTCATACATATGTATGTACATATGTCTGGTATTATACATACATACATATGCACTTATATGAAATTTATAAACAGGTCTTCATCTATGTCTTTAACTTTTGTGGACTAGATGCCTTTTTTTCTAGGCTAAACGAAAAACAAGTTAGAACGTTGCAGTCGGACATAACCGACTGCGCAATACTCTGTTCCCTTGATGGAAGAACAGGTGAACAAATTATTTTCTTTATTAGTGTTTTTTCTTGATTTTTAATAAATAAACAAATGATCCAAATCTAGATATAGATCCAAAAATATAATATAATAGTTTGATGCACGAGGACAATTCTTTTACGCTTTTGGGAGCAGAGTATTATATGAAAAACAAACACGATTTTTATTGTGAATGATAACAAATCTGCTAACAAATATTTCCCGTACAGAAACAAAACTAAAAGAAAAACTTTTCATGTGATGTTTAGATTAACATATATATAAACACTTAATGTATATAAATAATATTTAAACAAATGGAACATTTACTTATTATACTCATTTTGGATTGTATTTCGTATAAATTTAACCAGCAACCAAAAACAAGAACAAAAACCAAACCAAAGAAACAAATAACAAATAAAACGTGCAACAAAACTTAAATTACGAATACACGATATTATTCAACTTTTTTTCGTTGTGAACAAATAAAAAAGTCTTACTAAATAAATAATATCTAATACCAATCTACAATCATTTGAGACATGCATTTTATTTGTGTTATTTTATGCACTTAATATGGGAATTTATGGAAAATCGTCAACATCATCCGACTTTAACTGTAAATCAGAGTGATTACTAAAATAAGTAAGAATGCTCTGGTCGGGAAAGCTCGACGAGGAGATACCCCAAAGTCCCAAGTCCTTGAAAAGATGATTTTCTTTCTTAATTGTCAATTGAAATTGATGAAATGGGTACGGAAAATCAATTTATGCATTATCGATAAGAAAAGGTTGTATATTTAAAATTGCTATCAGAAATCGACTTTTATCGATAATTGTACAACGAACAACGCCAGCGATAAAATGAAGTTAACTATTACAATTTAGCAGTCTCTTCTTATATAATCTCTGAGATGGGCTTGTACATAGAAACAGACAGTGGGAAATCGCTGGATCAAGAATATATATCGTTTATGAAGTCAGAGATGATTTCTTTTGCCTGCTTCGTTGATTTGTACAACTTGCTTATACCCTTCTTAGTAGTTCATAATATGTTCAGGGTATAAAAACTGTCTATAATATAGGGAATATAATCCACAATTTTTGCTAATATTTTCTTTTAATGATGGACACTATTTATATGAAAGCAAATAAAGTACTTTGTGAAAGAAATTGCGAATATTTATTTATTATTTATTTATGCATCACAAATGCTGCACAAATGATGCAAAACACCAGCTGCAACTTGTTGACCGTGTTAATTAATTGAGCCGAAATTACGTACGTTCCAGCCAACATTTTTTCCGAAAAAATACGTAGGCTGTCCACGTCACGGGGTCCGTCGTACCTCTTCTTAAGCACTCCTTTCTCGATCCAGATCAAAGTTGGAACGGTAACGACTTTTTCATTCGTACATATTGCCTTGCTCGCCTTACAATCATATTCGGCGATGCATAATGTCTCATTGTATGCCATTTCTTTGGCCAGATGTATCCAAGTTTGTGCCAATGAGATGCAATAGGGGCAAGTGGGTGAGTAGAATTTGATGAAGAATATTCCCTTTCCAATGGTCGATCTATATGAATCGGGTGTTAGGTGTAAGACAAAACCAGTTGTACAAATCAAATCACGTCTTTGCTCTTGAGTCAGCTTATCCATGCCCAGGAAAGTCCTCAGTGCAAAGATATTTAAAGGTCCT
This sequence comes from Drosophila glabriapex, assembly GCA_035042305.1. NCBI lineage: Eukaryota > Metazoa > Arthropoda > Insecta > Diptera > Drosophilidae > Drosophila > Drosophila glabriapex. Next base: position 4,111,838 of record JAWNLN010000068.1, read on the forward strand.
TCGAACGTCTTAGATTGCAAGCCACCCTGCTTAAATAAGACTAAACTTGGATAGGTGGTAATATTCTTGTCAGTGCAAAACTTTTCATATTTTTCACAATTAACAGTTCCAATTTTAGGACTGTTTTCCGCAACGAAATCATTTATTCCATCAAATACGATCTTACATGCCCCACAAGATGGTACTCGGAACACAACCAGAACATCTTCAATTTCGACCAAGCTTTGATAGAGTGTCGGATCAAGCAATATTAACGATTTTTGTAACCGACAATTTGCTTGTAAGATTGCCAGGAAAGAAATTAAGGCCAAATAAATAAGAATTGTTTTGCCTGACATAGTTTTAAAAGTGTTTCTGATACTAAAAGAAACTAAAAACGAGCATTGATTAAATTATTTTTATTATTATTTTTTTTTTATTGAAGGTCAAAATTTTAAAGAAATATAAATTGAAAACTAAATTAATAAAAATAAAATAAAGTAACAAATTAAGTAATATCAACTTAAAAAATAAAAAACTGAAAGAAAGGATGTAATAAATCGGAAAGTATTCAAATGTAAAATGTCGTCCAGCCCCACACACCCAGCAGCTAACAGCTGGCATTACAGAGTATGCTGCAGTCGGTGACCAATTTTCCAAAAATACAAAAGAACTTTTCGATTAATCGTTATAAATAGGTTTTTATTTTCATTGATCAGAACAAACAATTTATATAGTTGGTATGCATTCACACACACACATACACATACATCTATTTATATATATATATATATGTGTGTGTGTATGTGTGTGTGTGTTTATAGAGTGTGTCACAAAGTTATATTTATATATATGCATGTACAGTGACAATGATGTAATAATAAGATTATAACTTTCGTTATGGTGCGTCTAGGCTCAAGTAAATAATTGTATATATATTCATGTAGATATAGGTATAGGTATAAGTATATTTATGCGAATATATAAATTAACGGTAATACAACTTATAGATAGTAACTACGTCCTGCTGCCCTGGGCAACGCTTCTCAAGCTTTCACACACAAATCTGCTAACGCTTAATTAATTAATCGCTAAGCTAAAACACAATACAAATAGTACGAGTAGGAAGCCCACATTTTGGAGCCTTGGCAACCCTAATTATATATCTATACATAAATACGTTCATATATATATATAAATATTCTATATACCCACTCTATAAGCAGGGGTATTCTGCTAAAAACCATTTATCATTATTTGTCGCAACAGATATGAATTGCAAAATACTCTAGAAAAAAAAAAAAATTATTTCTCAGTTTTAAATTTATATATTTTGTTTTCAAAAATGGGAATAGTTAATAGTTTTAATCTCGTAATTGTTTAAAATAGTATTTGCTTTGCGAACTGTTCAAATGGTAAGCTAAGCTTACAATTTATCTTTATCTTATGCTTATCTTTTATCTATTGTACACTGTTAATCTACAATATATATATATATATTTGTGTATATAGATATATATGCTTACACTTATGGGCTGATAATAATATTTATGTACAATAGCAAAATACTTAGCAACGTTTCGATTAAATAATAAAAATAATAATAATAATAATAATAATAAAATTAATAATAATAATAATATAGTTTATGTATTTTTTGATGTAAGGAAACTTAGAGAACAACAATCGGGTAATATATTGAAAAATACATATAGGTAGGTTTATATATATATATATATATATATATATATAATGTGCTCGCAAGAGAGTTGAAAAATTCTTTTTTTTTTTTTGTTTTTTGCTTTTTTTGAGGGATTGCCCAACATTTTTTGTGGCTCCGAATAAAACGAGATCTATATAGTTTATCGCATATATATATACGATTATTGAAACTCTGCACAGAAAATGCAAACACATTTTCGACATTTGGCTACTCTCTCTCTCTCGCTCTCTCTTTCTCAAGCTGAGAGTGGTTTCTCCAATGGAGGGGAATATCTTTTAAGCCAAAATCTTGCTGCTTTTTACAATTCTGTTGTTGTTGTTGTTGTTCTTGTCTGTCTCTTCGCTCTCTCTCCTCTCTCTCTCTCTCTCTCTTTGCTCTCTATTCTCCATTCTCCATTCTCATTGCTCCTTACTCGGCCAGAATCATCATGCTCTTGATGCTGGCCACCTCCGATTCGAGTCTCTCCAGCTGGCTTTTGAGCATTTGATCGCGATCCACATTGGATCCACCCACATTGGAGCCAGCAACGGCTGAGACGGCAACGGAGGACGCAACCGCTGAGGAGGAGGAGGAGGCGGTGGCAGAGACAGAGGCGGGATCCTTGGGCGCGAGTAGCTTGCGTTGAAATTGCGCCGTCCACTCGGCACTGGCAATAGAGATGCCCGAGTCGCGTTCATCGCTGGAGTTGTCGCCGCCATCGTTCCACGCTGGAGGAGATGCGCGCAGATTGCAGCTGGGCTCCTGTTTGATGTGCTGCAGCGAGAGCAGCGCTGTTGCCGCCGCATCCTTGTCGCCCAGATGCGACTTGTGGCGCAGCTTGAGGGGCAGACAATTGTTGGCATCGCTGGCGACATTGTTGTTGCTGTTGCTGTTGCTGTTGCTGCTGCTGCTGCTGCCTCCATGCTGTGGACTTGTGCGTTGCAGCGTTGCAGCCAAATGGACGCCATGTGGATGATGATGATGGTGTGGATGTGGATGTTGATGTTGATGCTGATGCTGATGTGGATGCTGATGTGGATGATGATGAGTATTGTGTGCGCTGTCATCGGTCATGTCGTGATCCTGCTCATCATCACCAGAAACGGCGCCCGACGACGAAGCGGACGAGGCGGCGGACGACGTGGATGATGTGGTCGATGAGAGCATATGCTCATAGCTGGGCGAGGAGCAGGCGCCTCTCCTGGACAGATTCAGGACACTGGCAGCAGCCGAACTAACAACCGAGGAGCAACTGCTGCTGACGGCATCGACGGCACCGCCACTGCTGCTGACGCTGCTGCTCTCGACGACCACATTGTGACTCTGCAGATAGCTGGCCACCTCCAGTTGCTCCTTGCTGATCGCCACATAGGCAGCAGCTGCGGCAGCCGAGGCAGCCGGGCCCGGCGCATAGATGGCATTGCTGCCAGCAGACGAGGGCGTGGCACCAACACTAGCCGCATTGTAGAGTGCACCGACGGCGACCACTTTGCGCAGACTGTCCAAATCCTCGGGTCGCACATTGCGATGCAGCGCCTGCTGCAGCACATGCAGATTGGCAATGGCGGGCGATGCATCCGGATGATGCATGGTAGTCTGTTGCTGCTGCTGCTGCTGCTGCTGTTGCTGCTGCTGCTGCTGTTGCACCTGCTGCTGATATGCGTGTGTGTGTGCGTGTGCGTGTGTGTGTGGGTGTGTGTGTGTGACTGCCTGTGCTGCTGCAGCTGCTGCTGCTGCTAGTGGTGCTACTGCTGGTGCTGCTGTGGGTGGTTGTGTTGCATGCTGCAACTGCTGCACGTGATGAGCACTCTTGATGGACGCGGCTGCCACAGCTGGTCCAACTCCGCCAGCTGACTCATTCAAGCGGCTGTTGGCCGCATAAATGATCGGCGAGAGGGGTGGTGCCTGTGCGCCGCCATAGCTGCTGTGTGTGTGTGCCGTGGGTGAACTGTTGCCACCGCCACCGCCGCCTCCGCCGTCAGCGCCCGCTGGTGAACAGCCCGACATGGACGATGACGACGACGTTGAGGATGCGGACGATGATGATGAGGAGGAGGCGGAGGAATTGCTGCTCATCTTGGCGCGCTTCGTATTGCTCAGCACCTGTTCGCTGGTGGGCAGCGAGGCGAGTATCTTCTCGACGCTGACCAGATTCTCACCAGAGATGTTGAACTTGTCGCGTATGGCATCCAGTTGCGCCTTGAGCACGTGATTCTCTTTGGTCAGCTCGATGACACGCTGCTCCAAGACCATATCGTTGTATCGTCGCTTCTCGCGGCTCCTCTTTGCTGCCTCATTGTTGCGTCTCCTCCGATCCCAGTAGCTCTCGTCCTTCTTGTTGTCCGGTGTGAATTCGCGCTGTTTGCGCTGCGAGAAGAGCTCCTTTTGTGCGGCTGTCAGTGTCGATTGGGAGCCACCACCACCACCAGATCCACCGCCACCGTTGCTCTGTGGCGCATAGCCGGCATTGCCCGGCCCAAATTTGCCCAGGCCGTGACTGTGACCGTGACCGTGACTGTGTCCATCGGACATGCCACTGTCATTCGACTGTGGACTTATCGAGCCGCCATACATGGACAGCGGATGCACTGCAGCAGAGAGAGAGAGAGAGGGGGAGGAGTAGAACAAAAGTTAGAAAGACTTTCTTTGCGAGAGATTCACTTTGCCACTTACAATTGGTTGCTTCGTTGGAGCTGCCGTTCATGGAGAGTGTCGGCGATATGGTCGCCATCCGTACGCTGCTCATCATGGAGCCGGACACTTTGCCGTGACCTTGGGCGGCGAGCACCTCGGGCATTTCCTGCCGCAAGTCGGCCACTTCCTGCTGCTCCTGCTTGAGCAACAGTTGATGCGTTAAATACTCGCTGCTGTCCCTCACCAGCGGGTGTTCACTGTACTGATAATGTTGGTGTTCCTGTTGCTCCGCGTAACCGTGCGTAACTGTAAAAATCCAACAGTAAACTTAAATTAATAAATATTCTACTGAGTTTTGCTAAAATACAAAATGCCACAGTTTAATTAAAACACACATAATTAATTTATAACTTTCCTATATTAATAAAATGATTTATTATTTTGAAAGGCTCTTATAAAATCATTTATAAAATTTGATGAATTCTAGAAAAATGATTGAAGTAATTCTGAAGTAAAACAAAAATAATCAATTTATAATTTATTTTTATACAAATAAAATGATTTATTATTTCAATGACCTTTTATTAAATCATTTTTAATAGTCTTATTCCTGTAAACCTCAGAATAGTTCTTCCAAGAATATTGAAAAATTGAGTAATAAATTTATAATTATTTTATAAATAATATGTATTATTTTGATAAGCTCTTATTAAAAGTTAATGTTTGACGAAATTAATTTTATACTTCCGTAGATTGATTTCTTAAATAATAAAAAATAATCTTCAAGGCTTAAATAAAAATTGGGTAATAAATTTATACAGTTTTCTGAATAAATAATATGATTTATTCTTTTAATGAGCGCCTATTAAATAATTTTTAGCTCAATTTATGCTTTAACCTATAAAAAAAACAAATAACTATTAAAACTTATGCATTTAAAAAATATTCTAATCTGTGAAGCATTTATTAAATTGCATTTAAATATTTATCGTGATTGAACTATAATTGCATCAGCCCCTTTTCATGGATATGCGTCAATATAATTAATCATTTCGTACATTTGCAATTCGTGAGTTGACTTTTCTTTCCCTTATCGGCTAATCGCTTTTGAAAAACAAAACAAAAGCAATTGCAATCAACGCCACACAGTCTAATGCGATCTTGTCTGGCCAAACACACATAGACACACACACACACACACACAGACACATACATTTGTGTTTCTTTGTCTGGTCCTTGGCCTTGCCCTTGCTCAAACCCTCTCCTCTCTCTCTCTGCTATCTCTCTCTCTCTCTCTCCCTCTCTCTATCTCCCCACACTCAAAAAATCTACCGACATACATACAAACAAACAAAGAACCCACTCGAAGTTCGTACGTATGTTTGTATGTATGTGTGTATATGTGTATGTGTATATGCACATTTGCTTTCATTTTTAATGCGCCGAAGCATTTACACAATGATTACGGCAAATGATGCAAGAATCAACGAATTAGACGACAGCAGCAGCAGCAGCAGCAGCACTAACAAAGACAAATCAAATACAAGCGCAAGTAGCCTTACTCACATACACACACAGACACACACATACACAGTTAGAATAGCAACGTAAACAAGAAATCACACGGCGAGATTTGTCTGTGTTGTGTTTCTCTCTTGCTCCTGCTATTGCTATTGCTCTTGTTGTTGTCTTTGTCTCGTTGTCGCCTCACCCTCACCGTGACCATCGAATTGGCATTTGCAGTTCAATGTGCTACAATACACACACAGAGACGCACACACACACATATTTATACTCGTTTAGCCATAAACTGGCTTACTCACGTCAGCAGCCAGACGCTGCTAGCGTCGCTGCCGCCGGCAACCCCTACGACTCCTACGCCGACATTTTAGATTCTTTTTTTTTTTTTTACGTCGACGCTGCTGCGCTGTTGCAGTCGCTGCTTGGGTCGAAATTCACAAAAACAAAATGACTAAGCGCGCTGCTGCTGCGCTCTCACCCTAGCACTCTCTCCCTCTCTCGCTCCTTCTCTTTCTCTCTGTGTATTTATTTATTTCGCATGAGTTTGTTGTTTTGCGTTGTTAACTAATAAACACATTTTTGGCGCTGTTGTTTTGTTCATTTTTTTATATAGCACTTACATTGTGCCTTATGTTTTGTTGCTGTTGTTGTCGCAAACTGCGTATAACGACTTCGGTTGTTGTTGTTGTAAAGTTTATCCGTGCAGCTGTTGTTGTTGTTGCTGTTGTGATTGATTATAAACAAATTTGTGGCTGTTGCAGTCTCTTGGAAAATGTTCAACTTTTTCTCTAACGGACACACTATCGACATAATGTTTTCTCGTGTATTTTCAATTTTTTTTATAATCACAATTTTAATTATCCATTTGAAATTCGCACATAAAAATTCGGAATTCTAACGGTAATGCGTCGATTTCGAATTTAGAACTTGACAGTTTTTTCTTTGTTTTTTGTTTTTATGCACTTGGCATTTGTATTCCAATCAGAATTTTCTTGTTATTCTTTATTGAAGTTTAAGTTGGCTGGTATTTTTTATTTTGCGTGGGCGTCTCACAAACACTTTTAACGGTTTTTCTTGTCTGGGGACTTTAAATCGCCAGCAGTAGATTGCACTTCATTCACAATGGGGGCGCAATTCGCGAGCGCATTCACGACCGCTTCGAACGAATGCTGAATCGCAATTGAATTTGTAAAAGCATTTCACTCGACAGCCGCCGTCGAATAGTAGCTGCGGTCACGTTGCCAATGCACGCAGTAGCGACACGCGACTCGATTCGAACATCGAACATTGCCGGCTCAAACATGTTCGCAGCGTGAACATAGCTGCGCTGCAAGCCATGGGTAAAAGTGAAATTTTAGCTGGTTGGAATCTTGTTGGAGTCGCAACTGGTGCCCTGTTTGCTGCTTGCTGCTTGTTGCTGCCTATTGCGCGTTGCAGGCGATCGATCACATTGCCGTTTCTCGTTATTCGTTGCTCGTGCGCTTGAGTTGAGTAATCAGCGTCAATCTGAAAAACATTTTGAGCTGCACATTTCAAAACTAGAACGTGACTATGCCCCGTGTGTTCGTTCCTAGTTGTGCGGGGTGGGGTGGGGGGCTGGGTTGTTGTTTGGTTGGGTGCCTGTTGCCTGTTGGGGTAACAAACATGATGACGGCGATAAAGACGGAAGGTGCTTTTTTCTGTTGTACGTAAGGCAGCTGCTGCTTGCTGTCTTGTGATGACGCAAGCGACTTACACAAAAATATCGCAAGAACAAAAAAGTTGCACGTAGCAGTATCGAAACTTCGTCAGAGGGTTGAAGGTTCTTATAACGGTTCTTTAACTATATTAATTGGAACTTAATCACTTACTTTTTATATAGCAAAACAGACAGCAAACAGTTGAGGTTTATTTGCACTCTGCGCCTATTTTTAGAATTTTTATGAGCTTCGTAAATTAAATATTTAATAAATACCACTTAAAAAAATAAAGAATAAAACTTTCAACTTTTTATCAATCAATTTGTTATCACAGCTATCAAAATTATTTTCAAATAACGCTCACTTTATTGATTCTAATAGGGTCTTAAGAATTGCCTATATCTTTTTCATCCAATCTAATCTAATCGAAATTTTTCCTTTACAATGGGATTTCTTTTTCGTTGGCCAATAACTGTAAGAAAACTAGGCTAAATGTATAACAATATATATATATATATATATAAAAAATATATATAAATATGTGAGTATGTATGTATATATATCATATATATATTTGAGTGTGTGTCACAGTGTTCTAGTTCTGAATAAGACATGATGTAATGCCCTGATCACATTCGGTAATTGTACACAGCTATAAACACATACATATTATAAGTACATACATGCACACACATATATCATACGATATTAACATATATATACACATATATAGAGATTTGTATGTATTTGCTGAATGCACATATTATTTAGCAGCGCTTTTGTAAGCCCTACAAATCAGAAAAACATTATATAATAATCGCCACTAGCTGAGCAGGTGACAAAACGAACAACGAATGAAATATATATATAGATATATACATATATTTCTATACACATATGTTATTTATATAGAGAAGTGAATATTCAATAATAAATAATCAACAAGTGCAACAGCATTAAAAATGAATAATAATTGGCATATTTCATACTCAGTATTTAATATTCAAAAACAGGCATATTGGCGTTAAATGTTCGACATTTTGTGGAAAATAGATTATGAGTAGCAATTAATCAATAAGAACGCTCGACTTTTAGCGATTTTAATTTAATTATTTCTATTTTCTACATACACCTTAATATACTATTATTTTTTTTTATAATTTTGTGGTGAAGAAGTTATCTATTCTTGATCGACATCAGTTTCCGCCAAATTGATAATAGTTTTCCAGGAGCAATAAAACCCAACAGTTAATTACATTTAATCAATAACTTCCATGTTGTCACAATATCGATAAAAATCGATTTTCAACAGCGTAAGCCATATTAGGAATATAAATTTCGAAGTAGATTTTAGCATACTGCAAAATAAATATTTTTTCTAAGAATTTCAATAAAATCTAATTGTATATTTTTACAGGGTATCTCTCAGTCGAACTTCCTCGACTAGAGCATTTTTGTTGGTTTTATGAAGAGGGAACAAATCTAACAAGCTAGCTAAAAGTACCTATTAGTATATGCCCGTTAGCCGATATTGTATAAAATACAGGGTATGCGCTAGTCGACACTTGGCAGCAAGAACATTTTATTTATAAGGCAGCGAGCACGTTGCAAAGCAACCACATCATAAACTAGAATATATACACATATACATATAACATATATATATATATATATGTGTGTGTGTGTGTGTGTAACTGAAATCAATGTCTTGTCAGTTTCACAGCTAATCTGCCCTCTGCCGACGCCCCCTCTCTTGCGTACACATTCGCACCCACTCGCCTATGGTCTGACCAAATAGTTGTTGTTGTTGTTGCTGCACTTATTACTTAAGCCAATCTCAATGGCGAATGCGAGTGCAAATGCGATAGCAACAAGAACAGCAATAAGAACAAGAGCCTAAAGCAAGCGCAAAAAAAATGTTGATTTCCATAGCAAACTCAAGTCTCGAACATGTGAGTTCGATGTCGCGGGAGCGATGCACTGCCAACAGCACATTGGCGAACACGTGACCAGCAACGACACAACAAAACCACTACTTGCCCAGCAAGTATCAATTATAAATAGAACCCAAAAGGGACATGCCGAGAGAGGGGGCAGTGAAGGGGGTTGGGTGGGTTCTGAGCTGAGAATGGTTAGCCATTTACTGTCGATAGCTTATATTACGTTGCTGTGGCTGTTTCGTAACACTTTGACGTCTTTGCACACATACATACATAGACACTCACACACACACACATACACACACAAACACAGATACATGCACATGCTTGCAGTGTAACATATTCCGCCACTCCCCTCCACACAACGTGAGCAAACCTTTTCGCAGCTGATTACCTGTGAGCCATGTGCTCTCTCTCTCTCTCTCTCTTTCTCTCTTTCTTCCTATCTCTTTATTGCGCTCTGTCTCTCTTACTGGGATACTGGATGCTGCTTTCGATGAGTTTGGGCATGTGCAAATATAATGCCACCCCACGTGATGGAATTTACTCACGTGTACTCGTCCAACTGGGTGCTTGATAATTTTCGTAATACAAATTAATTATCTAAGATGGCAAACAAAGAAGCACTGGAAGCAACACCCCCTCCCCCCTTTCCCATACAACCAACTGAGTGCATTTGAATATTAAACAGCAAAAAATAAACACTTTGCAATGATTTACTTTGGTTGGGATTATGCAATTGTTTTTCTATTTATTATTGGGATTAGGTATTCTTGAATTTCATTAACTACCTTTTGTATAATTGGTTCACTGGAAGCCCAAATCGGATTATGCAATTGTTTTTCCATTTATTATTGGGATTAAGTATTCTTGAATTTCATTAACTGAATTTGTATAATTAGCGCACTCGCATAATGAATTAACTGGAATTATGAAAAAATATTGCTGCGTTTAGTTTTTTATCGATATGAAATGACGATTTGGGTTACAGAATATGCGTTTCTTATCCGATTAATATATGAATTAATATTTATTTTTACAGCTTATCCATAAGCTACCTGGATATATTGGTTTTCAATTAAGATGATGTCGTTTGTTGTTATCTAATATCGATTTTTATCGATATTTGCGTAACGAGCATACTTATCGACAAAATGAAATAAACTCGATCTGCGCGTGCTAAATTTATATGTATATCTTATATACAATTTGAAGTCTGTAGCTCTGAGAAAGAGAGAAAGACGATTATCGCTAAATCGAATCGATTTCTGCTGCAGATACAGAATATATATAGATATCTTTTATAGTCTTCCGCCTGTTACGTAATTTTCTTTTTTCAATTTCATTATAAAAAACATTAAAAGAATAAATACACTTTATGTATATTATATAAAAGTTGACTTTACTTACCGATACAAGTAAGTAAATTGACATATAAATAAATAAGTACATAATTATATACTTACATGCATATATCAACTGAGCTTTGATTGCATTATTGTGGCGCATATCTGTTATAATACTTTAAGATACGAATGCATATTTGCTTACAAATGTAATTACAATTATTATTATTACAAATGTTATTTCAAGTGCTTTGACATCAACTGACGACTTTCTAATCTCTTTAGCATTTACTTTGAGTTTCGAATGCATTACAATTATATTTCCGCTTAGGCCTCTATATTTTTACTCGACTACGCTTTGTATAGTCACAGCAAGAATTCTCAGATAAGAATATATTTCCCATTTTACATAATCAGTCTCGGCCTTTGTTCTCTCTTCTGTTGTGGCGAATCAGCATCAGGAATTAACATTTTTATGTAACTTTTAACTCTTAAATAACCTTACTTAAATAGGAATAATATATGTACATTCAGAACAAAAATTACCCTAAAATCTTTTTCCGAGTATTATTGAATGTTCAATAATAATTAATATTAATTTGCATATTTTACACCCTGTGTTAGATATTCAAAAACAGGCATATTGGCTGTAAATGTTGGAAAATGTATCATTTTAAAATATGCTCAATTTATGCTTTTCCAAGATTCAACGGATTTTTCTATTTTGCTCAGACTAAGTACTTTTTTTAATAAGCTTGAGGATTTTATCATTTTGTCGTGAAATTTAAAGACGATATATATTCTTGATCACCATAAACAGTCAAGGCGGATTAGCCGTGTTCGTCTATTTGTCCATATTTCTCAGATAGCTACATACTTTAAATTTGGAATATAAGTTAAATATATCCCTTTCGATCGATAACTGCTCGATAAGAATCGATTTTCGCTAGCAATAAAAGACACAATTCCAAATATTTAGACTTCCAATTAATATAAAATATACCCCGATATATTGCTGATCAAGTGTAAACAGGGTATCTGCTCGAGTTGTCTCGACTGTCGCAAATCGTGGTATCAAAGCAAAGCTAATTCGCTAAATCAACAAGTCTATCAGTCAAACAGGCGTTTATTTAGTCATACATTGTAGACCTTACGTAACCTCTCCCGATCCAAGTTTTATTTTTGTTGCTCTTCACCCCGACCCCTGTCCCTGTCCCTGTCCCCGTCCCTGTCTCTGTTCCAATGTAATCGCAATTTTTTTGTGCATTTGTTAACGTAGTGTTGTTAAATATGCTTTGTCTATAAACATCGTAAAAAGGGTGCAATAAATATTTACCAATACAATGTAGCGACTCTATAAATAAGGTATTTGCAAATCAAATAAAACATGTCTAAGTAAAAAAAATAATAAGAACTTTCCCTGGCATAAATATATATATTTATATATATATATTGATCAAGTTTATGCATAAAATTATCATCTTTTCTAAATGAAACAAATGAATTATAATAGCTTTAAGTAAATAAATAAATATATTTATATATATACATATATATATATATAAAGTTAGTGGTTAATAAGTGGTTATAAATGTGCTTCGTTTTGTTGATAAGAACATTTCTTGTTGACACTTAAGTTGAGTAACAAATGAATGACATTCAATTATAGGAAATTATATTTTTGTAGCTGCCTGAGTAACAAGTAAAAATGCTCGAGTCGAAAGAGCTCGTCTAGGAGATATCCTGGAACCAAAGTCCTTGCTATCTGTATGAAAATATAATTTTCTTTGCAGCTTCTTAAACGATTTTAATAAAATATTTAAAATTTGTCCTCATACCCAATAATAAAGATATATGTTTAAGATTGTGACTTTCATTGCTATCGGTTATCGATTTGTATCGATATTCGCGAAGTGGTGGCCTTTACCGATAAGAATCGCGGGGTAAACGAGATCTTATATTCAATATTAAAAATCTCTAGCTACATATATAGAGTCTTAGATACGGAAAAACGGAAATCGACGCGACTATTGATGTGTATCAAGAATATATATACCTTATGGGGTTAAAGCTGCTTCATTTTGCCTGTTGCATACTTTTGCACTATGTCAATAACCATTCTTAACCATTTTCAATAGGTGCAGGGTATACAATTACAAAAAATCCCAACTTATATTTATAATCTATATACTATAAGTTAAAGCCAAATAAATTATGGTCTGCAATCAGACAGTCTAAATTCACAATACAGTTCGAGTTGAGCAAATGATTGAATGAATTTTTGTATATAAATAAATAAGTAACGAACTTTAACAACTTTAAGATCTAATTTTTGAGCGACTTCTGTGCTTAATAGATATATTTTAAATAAACCCATAACTTTCATAATTCGACTCTTCGAGTATGATCAAAACCAGTAGCTAGTATCTTTAATAAAAAGAATTTTTCTAGTTAATTCGAACTTTTGTTTTCAATATTCGTGTCGAGTCCAAATTACGAAGTGACCCCATTTTCAACTAGAAAGTCAACTGGATTTTTTCAAAGCTTCATTATCAGGCTGATCTGCTTCTAAATTTTAGTTTTTTCTTTTTCTTTCTTTTTCATACATACATAAATACATTGTTCTACTGGCTGCACGAGAAGTTAGAAAGCTTTTCTTGGCCATGATCAGGGCAAAGAGTTAAGTTTGGAGTTGGAGCTTGGAGCCAAAATTGGTTCGCCCACCCAATATGACCTCGAAAGCGCTTTGAGCGCCAACGATTTTTCTGGCGAGTTGTTGGCTGTGCAACGTGAGAAAGCATGAAAGCATGGCATTACCAAATCCACACACGTCATGTCAACAACATTCTCAAATCACCCCCCCCTCATCCCTCACATAACTTTTACGAATGCAACCCAACTGTCATTCCCGGGCAGAAAAAGCACAGCGCTACGTTAATTGTTGTACGGACACATGCAACATGTTCCAACCTGTTTGCAGTACGACACGTTGCGAGGCCTGCGCTGCGCTGGATAAAAAACGTGAGTGGCTGTCGCAGGCAAACGTGACAACGTCTGCCAAGTTCGATGTAATTTCCAGCTGGCCTACTATTGAACAGGTTGGTTAGCTGAAGCAAGCGTATTGGAAAATTTGTAAATCGTTCTCACGTTGCACACACGCCACGAGTGTGTTGTGTCAAAAGTGATTAGAGGGGTAGCTCGCACATTACTTTCTTACATGACCAGGGGCGCGCTTGTTATTATGAAACGATTAATATCCTGGTCTACAACTGAAAGCTGCAACGTGATTTGCGATTAGTGCGCAAAAAAAAAAAAAATAAAAAACTCATTTCTTGATTGATTCGACATCGAACTAAGGCTGGTTCGATATCGAACATAAGTGTGAGTGTGTGCATGTGTGCGTACATGTGTGCGTGTGCGTGTGTGTGTTGCGACCCTTGCAGTTTTTTTCGGTTGTCTGCAACAGTTTCAATTTCAAGAGCAGCGACGTCAACGTTGGCGTCTGCGTCAGCGTTGGCGTTGCTTTTTGGCTTTAGCTTTGGCCGCGTAATGAGTGCAAATGTGAATGAACTTGCCCGTAGACGACGCACACGCAGCCATCTCTGCTCACTCACTCAGTTGCTCGCTCCCTCGCTCGCTCGCACTCATCCTCCTCGATGTTCCCCACACCCGCGCCTCCGCTCTGTGCTCTTCATGCTGCCATTCTGGCAGAGCGAACCGAAAATCTCAACAAAAAAGTGTTGGCTTATAACTTTCACGCCAAAGCTCACTGACACACACACACACACACACACACATATGTGAAAGGTGGATGTTCCGTTGTGTGCATGCACATACATGCATGTATGTATGGATATATTTATGTATGTATGCATAAATATTTGTATACGCTTCTTATTTCAATATTTACATTTATCCACTTAATCGTTTGATAACAATCTGTTATATTTCTTTCTGGGTTCTTTGTTTTGTTTATTTCTATTTGGTTTTTTTTTTTGTACTAATTTTGTGTGACACACATTCATAGATTATATTATTTGAACGCTTATCAGACACACAATAATAAATAATAAAATAATACAGAGTTGGTTTCTTTTTATCAAACGTCTAGAAGAGAGTCGCAATTGAGAAATCACTTGACAAAAGAAAGAAAGCAGCCATCGTTGTCCCAATCCGAGAGTGTGAGAGCAACAGAGAAGGAAGCTGATAACACTAATACACACACACACACACATGCTTACATACATACATACATACATAATGCGCAATGCGATGTCAAAGACTCGAAGCTTTGTAGAAATTTGGGTCTTGCTCTAGTTTTCACAACCAAAGTTCAACGATCGATTGCAAAGCCAAAAAAAAAACAGAGAGCTTATGCGTGTGTGTGTGTTTATATATGTGTGTGTCTAAGAGAGCGCACGAGAGAGAGAGAGTAGCCGTGTAATATTAATTGGGGGCTCTCTTGCGTCGCGCAGAACTCACGCGTCATTTGTAGAAAGATCTACGCGCAATACGAATTGCTGCTTTCTGCTTTCTTTTTAACGTGCAACTTTTGCGTTACGTTTCTGTTGTTATTATTGTTGTTATTTTGCGTATGAAAGAAATTTGTCATTATGTATAAGCAGCAATTTTATAATATTTATGTGTTGTTTACTTTTCAATTTCTCATTTTTCCATTTCGTTAGAAAAACGATTAGAACACTGAAATTACTTTCATACGTAAAATGTATATTAAAATCATGCATGATCATGCATGTATTTATGACTTGCAAAGCTTTTGACCCACTCCAGCCCCTGGCAACACCTCCCCCCACTCCACAAGAATGGAAAGTCAATGCACGCAGCGACAGCGATGCAAAGCTCAGCAGCAGCAGCAGCAGAAATAACAAGAAAATGAATAGCTTGATTTTGTGGCTTTCTTTTTTGTAATGAAATTATTATTAGAATTTCACATAATATGCTTCGCATTGTGTTGTGGCAAAAATCGAGTCCAAGCTGTTAATTGCACAAATATTTCTGCTTAATTATTAACGCTTTGCCCATAAATGTCAATAGCAGTAAATATGTATGGATATGTTCGTATATGTGTATGAATATGTATGTATGTGTGTGTGTAAGAGTTACTTCTGAGAAATAAATAGAAATTCATTTCTATATTTCTATATTTATTTATTTATTACTGTTTCATAACAAATAAATATCTTATGACTTCCAATTTAATTATTAATTTTTGTGTTAGTTTTATATAAGTAAGAGAAAAGATCTATATATCTATCTATCTATTATATAGTAAGAGAAAATAATCTATCAATTTCATTTCTGTTTCATAACAAATCATTCACAAATTACTTATAATTTAATTATAAATTTTTATTTTAGTTTTTAATAATGTCAGAATAACAAAATCTCTAAAATCTCGCTCTGTTTCATAACAAATAAATATCTAATTACTTTCAATTTAATTATTACATTATGTGTTAGGTTTTATTAATGTAAGAGTTAAAAAAATTATCGATTTAATTCCTGTTTCATAACAAATAACTCACAAATTACTTTTAATTCAATTATTAACTTTTATATTCGAATTTATTTGTGTCAGAGTAACTAGATTCATAGACTCCATCTGTGATTCATAACAAACAAATCGCTAATTGCATTTAATTTAACGATTTGTCACACAAAATAAACAACGAAAACGCAAATCCTTTTCTCTCAAAGAATAACCCCAAAATGTGGGCAATTATGTAATGTGAAAAGAAAAAGCACTTAAAAACACACACAACACCTACATTCTCACATAAATATTTGAATAGAAAAAGTTGAATTGGGTCAAGTGGTAAGCGGTGAATATGGCACACAAAGTATACAAAGCGATTAGCGCAACGATATAGAAAGAGAGAGAGAGAGAGAGAGAGAGAGAGAGAGAGAGAGAGAGAGAGAGAGAGAGAGAGAGAGAGAGAGAGAGAGAGAAAGAGAGAGAATGCTCAACAAGTTTTTCGGAATTAGGTAAACAGCATTATTATGAACACTTTTCGAGTCCAAAATACCGTTATGCGCCAACAACAGCAGTGTCACAGTCAGCAGAAGCAGCTGAAGCTGAGAATAAGAACCGTAAGAGAGAGAGAGACGATGATCAATGGGTCAGTCAGTCAGTCTGTCAATTTGACGACGCAACGCAACACAACGAAACGCAACGCAAAGTTAACGAAGCATTCCCAAAAGAGAGCGCGCAAAGATTTTTCGTCTTATGTAATCAATTACAATAAGAATGATAATAAAGAAGAAGGCAAGGCAAGAAACAGCGCTGAAAGCTTAGCGAGCACGGCTCGTTCTTACTTTCACCGTTAAAGTAGGCCGACTGAGCACTCGATTAACACACACAAACACACATCATGTAATTACGAAACTTTCACGCAAGACACACACACGTGACAACGCATACATGTGTGTGCGCAGCTCTCTTAACGTTAACGTTCTGACACTGCAACGTTGTGTTTTTTTCTTTTGTTACTTTTTTTTAAGTTTTTCGTCTTTCGTTTCCAGTTTAGAATTGGGTCAAATAACGGATTTCTGTATTTACCTTGCGTGGCAGCAGCGCACTCACTCAAACACACACACACACACACAAACAAAGAAACTTCTGCTGCGGCAAGATCAGCTCAAGAACGTAACAAAGCTCAAGCAGCGTCATCATTCACCGCAGTCGCTCTGAGCTGCGCTGCCTTCTTTTCGTCTTTACGTCTTCGCATCGCTCACAACACACAAACCGAATTTCAAATTCAGAGCACACGAAACCGGTTGACGTTTGAGTTATTGTTGTTGTTGTTGTTGTTGTTATCGCTTACCTAGTGCCCGGCTTTGCTTTCGGGGCTCTGTCTCTCGTCGGCTCGTTCATGCAGGTTGCGGCTCAAACATGCTGCGTGTCTGACTTGCTCTGAGCTTTCGTTTGTGTGTGTTTGATGGCTGTTCTACATTTGAGCTGATGGTGAAAACACAAAAGATAATACACGTTACGCGTTGCAAGAGAAGACGACGTCGACAACAGCAACAACAAACACCGGTTTAGAACGTTCACTCACGCCCAATGCTCATTAAAAGCAACGTTATAAAGATCTACTGTTTTTTTTCTTCTTCTTTTTTTATTGCTCAAGAAGAGAAAGTGTTACGCCAATTGATTGTTTAATTAATTTTTCTTCTGGCCGCGTAGAAGCAACGCATAGCCATATGTACACACACACAACACACAGACACATATGCATTTGTTTGTATGCGTCTGCGGTGTCAATAACCACAGCAAGACCGAGGCCAGGGTAAAAGTTTTGCACAATGCGCTTCATTTGTTGTTTTGACAACATCTTCTTACATACGTTGTGCGTCTCCCTCTCTCTCGAGCTCTCTTCTCCCTCTCTCTCTCTGTCGCTCTCTAGTTGATCGGCAATTTGCTTTCGCGCTGGCACTTTTTGGCTTTGGCTGTGCCTTTGGCTTTTCACTTGGCTGCGGCGACTTCATTCTTAAGTCGGCCATTTTGCAATTGTTGTCTGTGTCGCGTCTATCGCAGCTAATGTGTCAACTGCACAACTGTACAACAAACTGTCGAACGTCGAACGTTGGCCAAATGAATTATGCATTTCAGCAAACTGACAAACTTTCCAAATTTCTTTCTTTCTTTACTAATTGTTGCTGTTGTTGTTGCTTCTACAATTGTCGCTTATTGCCATTATGTGTACTATTACTAACCACTTGGCTTTTTAGAAACTCGTACAATTTGCTACTCGTACGTTATTTTCTAAGCTACCAAAATATTTGCTACACCATTTTTTTACCTCTCTCTTTTACCCCCCTTTTACTCTTCCTTTTCATAAACATAATCATTTCGTATTTGGATTCACCTTTTTATCGCGTTTTTGAATACTTTTAAGAAATGTTATTGAATTTCCATTAGATAAAATGTTTAATTTTATAACAATTTAATTTAATTTAGCAAGTAATATTATTCTTATAATAATATTATTTTCAATTTTGGTTCCGCATTACATAAAAATGGTTTTCTTTATAGTTTTCCATAGAATTTAAAATATTTGTATTTAAAGACAAAATATTCAAAAGTACGTATTATTTTGAGCATTTAATTAATTAATTTAATGTCGACTAATCTTAGACGAGACATTTAAATTAATTTATGAATTATTATTATTCTTATTATAATTATTGTTTGTATTATTTTAATTATTTTTATTAATATTACTATAATTATTATTGTTATTTTTATTGCTATTTATAATAATATTATTATTGTTTTAGTATCATTATTATGAATTAATTAAGTATATATAAAATGTATGGCTTATGCCTATTCAAAATGAATATTCAAAAATATATATACAATAAATACTTATAAATGCAATTATATAATGCATGCAGCGATAAGAAGGCGCACTGAAAACAGAATATTGCCCGATCCGAGACGCAATCTGCTTGCCAACAAAGAACGATGCCTTTTACAGCAGATACACAAAGAGAAAGAGAAAGAAAGAGCGAAAAAGAGATAGAGAGAGAGAGAGAGACAGAGATAGAGAAGAGAAGGCAGCTCACCACTCTTAGCGGATGTTGCGATTATTACGAAATAAACGAAGAATAAGAATGAAATGCGCAGCAAAAGAAGGCAACAGAAAACAAAAACAAAATGCATGCAAAAAAAACCCACAAAAAACAAGAACACAACCCACACACAGATACACAAATACATATGTATGTAAATATATGTGTGTATATGTTAATGTGCATGTAATTGCAAGTGTTTATGTATTTATTTGCCTAGAGCGGGGATAGGCAGGCATTAAGAACGTATTATCCCTATATAGGAGAAAATGCCAACGGCGCAGGCAGCGCACAGAATTCAACAGAAATGCTAAATTTAGAGCAACGACAACAGATGGCGCGCAGAGGCAGGCAAGCAGGCAGGCAGGCCCCAATCCCCATTCCCTCTTTTCTCATTCCCCATTCCACGATCCCTGGCTGCAGCCCGCATCAAGCAGTAGGTTGATTGGTCATTCAATAAACCAGAAAACGTCCTCTCTCTCTCGCTCTCTCTCTCACACTCGGTGCGCTGTTAAACAATTTGCGCAGTTGCAGCCTGAGCAAATGTGCCAATAAAAACAACAACAGCAACAGCAACGAATCGAACCCAGACGAACCGAAGTGAGACGAGACAAAACGAACTCAAACTGTTGCGCCCAAAAACTTGAACTTTGCATGCAATATTAAAAATGTGTATGAACTTTTTGCAGTCGCGGTGCCATCGACCGATAGACACCACATGACCTAAACGCTTTATTATGGCTAGCTGTTAATTAGTATCCACACACAGATATATATATGTATATATACTTATATATATATATGTATACATATATATATATATGCATATGTACCTGTTTTTGCTGACGGGCCAATGCAAACAAAGGCAACAGCAAATGTTGGTTTTTGGTTAATCACAAATTATTACTTGCATATTGTATAAATAAATGTTACACATCTGACCTTTGAACTTCAGCCATTAAAATAATTAGTCATCAGCATTGCAGCACCGAAATTTTCGCTGACTAACGGGCGAATGTATGAAGCGCCCTGTTGTCAAGTACATTAATAGTCGAACCAAAAAAAAGCTCAAGGAGCGATCGACAACTGCAACTGTGCATGTGTGTACATGTGTATGTGTATTTACATGCAGAAAAGTTTGCAGAGCTTTTCGCATATGTCAATTATTGTATGCTTTCTATTTGAAGTTTTCATATTTTATTTTATGCTTTATTTTAAGCTTAAATATATACTATACAAATTGAAAATAAAAAAAGGCCGATTTAAATTATATTTGTAAGAAAGTTTCAAATAAAAATTAATATTATTTTGGTATTATATAAGTGTTGGTGCTGGTCAGGAACATGAGAATGTATGTGTGTATGTTTAAATACATACGCATGTCTGTATGTATATGTATTATGTACCTACTTAATTAAGTACAAATGGGTGTGGCTACGTCATGCAAGCGACGCTAAATGTTGTAATTGTTCTCGTAATAAATATTACTTATATAATTTATTATACTTTCAGTTTAATATATTTACATTTTTCTTACATATATTTATTCACATACAAACACTTGCAGCCAGCTGTGCAAATTTGAAGTTACTTATTTAAATATGTACATATGTATGTATATACATATGTATACATGCACATGTAAGCAATACGTTCTAGCCCGTTGTCGGTTCTTATTATATTGCGCTGCAGCTAAAAAAATTATCGTATTGGAAACAAATACGCAGGCATATTGCAAAAGTGCGCTCTCACTCTGCCCTGGATATATGCAAACGTCTGTATGTATGCGTGTGTGTGTGTATGCCTTGACGCCATGAACATGAACAAACTGAGCGAGCGGCGACTGATTTGTTCAGCCTTGAACTTCTCTTTGGAGTGCATTAACTCGGCGACCGCACAAACACACACACCAGCACACGCACACACACACACACACACACACACACACACACACACACACACACACGCACGCAGCGACGACGACTGCGCTGTTTGTGTTGTTGTTGCTGCAAAAAAAAAACAGAACCTTTTTGCGCTGGAGCATGCGTGTGTGATTGTGTGTGTGTATGTGTGAGTGAGATAGCGAGTGAGAATTTTGTGTTCGCACTGCATTTGTGTCTGGCGTCGCTGTCTGATCTTGTTGTAGACGCGACTGCCTCTGCGCTGCTTTATGTAATCTAGAATGTGGTCTTGTCACACTCACACATACGCAATTTATAAATAAATATGTATGGGTGTGTGCAGGCAAGTGTGGTTATTTGCACTTACTGTGCATACATTTCTATGTGTGTGTGCAAGCTTTGCCCTTATCTGCAGAGCCCCCATGTAGTATTATATTACATAAACGTCCACTAATCGTTGCTCAACAACAACAACAACAGCGCTAAGTTCCCTTTGTGTGTGTGTGTGTGTGTGTGTGGGCGTGGTGTAAGTATGTATGTATGCATCGTTCCTTGCGTTCCTCTCTCTACATACACACATACATGTGCAGCCTGAGCATTTTGAACCTTTCAGGCGTTGGCCTTGAACCTACTGTCGATCGTGCAGCGGGGCAGAATTCTTGGCAAAACAGATACCCACACATAGACACAAGCACACATATACCTAACACATACACACATGCACGCAGGCAGACGGACGAACGAACGCAATGGGGAGTTATAAAGAGAAGCAAACAAGAACAAAAACAACAGCTACGTCAATTAATTTGTCTTTCTTTGTGGACCAGCTGCTTGTATGTGTGTGTGTGTGTGTGTGTGTAGGTGTGTATGCATATATTACATGCACATGCATACATTCATATGTATGTACCTGTGGGCATATGTATTAATTTTGCCTGACCCCACACAACATTGCGCACATGAGACGCTGACGCAAGACCTTGAGATTGTTGCGTTTCTGTTAATAGGCGACAAAAAAATAAATAAAACAACTTTGCCTCTCCTCTGTCCTATCAGCTACATGCCAACACACACACACATATGTGCGTATGTATGTGTAGATAGGTGTGTACCTAGCTTATCGCTCAACTGCCCAGCAGCGAACTAGTAACTGACCCCTCATTGCCGAATGGATTCTTATCTATTTTACTCGGTTATGTAATTTGTGTAATGAAAAATAAAATATATTTTTATTTTTTATATTTAAAATTATACTGAGACATCACATTGTAAGGGCTTATATTTTTTTATTATTTTCTTTTATTTATTTATTTATTTCATCTAACTGTCACCCAACTGACTGTCGGCAAAAAAAAAATAAAAACAAAAATAAAATAAAGTATAAAAATAAATATTGTAAGCTTTCTACAATATATCTATTTTGGCTTACAAAGTATAGAATACGAATCCAATTCGTAATGCGATATTTTCGCTGCTGGGTCAAGATTACAAATGCACACACACACATATACGTATATATTCCAGCGAATTAACATATGCATGTTCTTATGTATGTATGTGTGTGTGTAATAAGTGCGAAACAAAGGAATAAGTTCTCCAATAAAGTGAACATAATAAAATGGCCACCAACATTGCATTGTTTTTGTTACTTTTATTGGCGTAGTTGTTGTTGTTGTTGTCAAGTCCAACGACTTCCGCGTAAGAGAATTGCGTGTAATCGCAAATCAAATAACGACTTCTCATCGTCATCTGTTGTCTGTCGTCTGTCTGTGTTTTTGTGTTTGCTTTTTGCTGCGCTTTTATCTGCAGGCAACATGAAAACTTTGAAAGTTTTATGAATGAATATGTGAATCAGCAGCAAGCAGCTCAGCTTTCGGAGTAAAGCGATCAAAATCAGAGGACGAAACAAAAGCAGCGACGCCAGCAGAGCAGTGACTCAGTGATGCGAAAGAGAGGAGGAGGCAGAGTTGATAGAGCGAGTAACTACCTAACTTACAACAGAAGTGGACTTTGAACAAATGTGATAAAATTAAATTAATATTTAAATTAAAATTACCAAATGTTAAGAAAAAATGTATGCAATTGTGTAAATTTGAACATAACAATTAAATATAAATACATTTTACATTGTATATAAATTTGTAAAGCTAACGGTTCTCACCTGTTGTTTTGTTGTACAAAATATATTTTTTGTATTTTGTTTTGATCGCGCCTTTTTGCCGCGTTCACTTTCGATGAGGTGGGCGTGGCTCTTGGCAGCCTATGCCAAAACTTTTGCTTTTAATTTGTTGCACGCGCGTAAATATGTACAAAAAAAACACTTATATGTTAATTGCTTGTGTTTTCAATACTAGAATTTAGTTAAATTGTGAAATTCACACAGACAGACAAAGATGCCTGTCGTAAAAACTAAAAAGACTGCTGCTTCCTGTGACCACAAAATGCGCTCATGTTCTGAGCTTTAAGAATGCGAGATCCAAAAACTCGCAGAGTCGCCCTGTGTTGGCATGCACGATCGCACACACACACACACACACACTCACTCACAGTTGGTTGCGAACAACATGTATGCACAACCTGAGTAGGTTGGATAATATTGCAGGCCAGATCGAGCATGCTTGAAGCGAGCTCGGCTCGTTTGCAACAGGCGCAGCAGCGGGCCGACCCAGTTTTCATTATTTCTTGCTCGTCGGTAATTTGATGTTGTTGTTAGTTGTCCCCCATCTGAACGTTAGGTGCTTATGTTCTTTAACGGACGGCCAGCTTTCTCTTTTTTTTGGTCAAGTCAATTGATATGCTGCGCTATGTTTCTTTTTCTTATATTTTTTTTATTTGTCGATGCTTAGTTTCTGACTTAGATATTTGAATCGACCTCATATGAAGTTCTCGTTTCTTGCTTCACTTTGATCAATTTACCTTACATTGTAACGAAAAATCACAAATGAGTCCGTATATATTTAAAACAAATTTAAAATTAATCAAAACCACACCTATGAGTCAGCCAAAGAGGCCATCGACTGTTTTTCAGTGAACCTTTCAAACTTTCTCTGCTATTTCTCTCTCCGTCTCTGCCTATGACGCTCTCTCTCTCTATCTCTCTCTCTCTCTCCGTCCCTTCTTCGTCCTTTTTGCGTATTGCCTTTGGTTGGAAGTTAAACTTTCAAGGTTAAGCCGGCTAGCGTCGAGCAATGACATTTGCCTGGCGGAGAGCCATCGACCGACACACAGTGGTACAAAACACCATTTAACATGCAGATAGTTAAGTAATTTTGGAGTCCGGTTAACCAAAGGATTTGCAGCAGTTTAGCGCCTAAAAGCGTACCTTCAAAATTAAGTTGTAAGCGATACATCATTTTGTTATAATTTAAATTATATAATTTATAATTTAAATTATAAAATATGCATTACTTTTATAATTTAAAGCTCTAATTAAATGTAATGTATGTAACTAAATTTACTTAATTACGCATTACTTTTATAATTTAAAGCTCAAGTAAATGTCTAATAAAATGGATATGCAAAAATAAATAAAAAAGAGCCGTTTTTTCTGCTCAAAATGTTATTCATGTTTTTCTTTGTCTTTGTCTTTGATAGTTATCATCACATAATAATTGATTCAGTAAATTTTTGGTTGTACACCACTGTGCGTGTCTCTCCTTCTTTTGCTCTCACACTTCGCTTGTGCGATGTCTGCCCGTTTGTTTGTTATTGCTCACGTTAGCATTCTCAGGATGCACGCTACACTCTGTTTGTGCGAGCTCATGGCCTGTGTGCGAGAGCAGGACGTACTCAATTGAGCGGGTGATTCGTGAAAAGTCACAGCCGAATACAAATTTATTCATGCATATGTATGTAAATAGCTGTATGTGTGTGTGTGTGTGCTATGTACTTAACAGGACAGACTGTGAGCACAAACTTACTTATATACGTATATGTATATGGATATGTATGTGTGTGTATGTATGTTTATGTGTGTGTATCTATATTTGAAGCTGCACAGGAACGGCAGGAAGATGCGCCGCCGACAACGACCTCTCCATCCCCTCATTCCACTCTTTGTCTGCTGAGGGCGTTGTTGTCCTTGTCTGCTGGTTGTCGGTTTGGGGCGAAAGGGAAAGGTTATTAGACTTAGCCCAGACATTGGCTGCGGCTGCTCCTTATTGTTATAATAACCTTTCACTTTTGGGTCTTAGCAGTTAGTCGACGGAAGCGTCTGCCTCAGCAATGGTTTTAGTCAGGTTCATCAGACGGCGACGACGGCGCAAGGACCTTTTTTGTTGTCATCATTTCTTTTCGGGTGCCATCGAACTCGGCCACGTTACGAAAGTATTCTGACAATTCTCGCTTTGCCTGGCGTATTTTTGTATGGCCGTTGCACTCTCGACAATTGCACGTGTCCTGCGCGAAAAAAAGGGTCCATGTCCTTCGGTCAAGTTGCCGAGACATTATTAATAGGTAACCGTGCAGAGCTTGTGGCATCGTTGACCTGTGACATCTATATGAACTCCTTCCAGGAGCTTGAATTCTTTTTGTATTCTCTGATTTGGTCCCCAAATAAATATTCCTGGAAGAGTTCAAAACCAAAAATTCTCTGATTAACTAGTTTAGAATTCGCATAAGGGTCTCTAGAGAAGATTACAGTAAGGCTTATGAACGACTAAAGGAATTTTCTAAGTTCAGCCACTTTTCTGATGACAACAACTAAGCGTGAGCTCGACGAAGAGATACCCTCTACACAATTCATATACAGAAAATGCTTGCTAACGAAAATTCGTTTTTCTTTCGAGTTTTTCAACTGACATTTAATGAAATTTGTGGAGATGAACTCGATTAGAAAGTTATACCTTTAAAATTTGTACTGCTATCGGAAATCGATTTGTATCGATAATAGAATAAATTATTGATCAAATCAAAATGAAAACGAGAACTTACATTCTTTTTCTTTTTAATGATTTTTTTTTTAAATTTTATATTTAATTTTTAATATCATTAATATTATTTCGCGAAGTTTAAATGTAGTTTCTTTGAAGCTTCAAATACCGTTCAGATTTCTTGATGAGTGTGGTAAAATATATAATATATATATTTGTTGGGCGACTCCAGATTTGTAGTTGGGGGAGATATCGCAGCTAGAAGAAAATCATTAGAAATCTATCCACACACATTCCTTTTGGAAAGCAAAAGACAATCAGGATGCACTGAATCACATACTCATGAGTACACCCACATTCACTTGGATGCATTTGCGAGTAGCTTGGCATAAATGGGGCTCAATCTGGCGGGGGTGGAGAAAAGAAAAGCAGCAGCAGCAGCAGCAGCAGCATTTTCAGCTTGAAAACTTTCTAATGCATCAGCCACCAATAGGCCAGAGTTGCAGTTGCAGCTGCTGTGGCAGCTAACGGATGTGGATCGCAGCAGCAGCAGCATTATGTGTGCCAAATGCAACAGCAGCAGCAGCAACAACAACAACAACAGCAACTGCAACAAAAGGTAGAGCAACAAAAACAAATTTCTCTAATGCAAAAACTGCAGGCCGCTTTTCACTGCAAATTACTTAACTATTTTCCCAGTTTCGCTTTGCCGCTCAATTTATTGTTATTGTTGTTATTGTTGTTGCTGTTGCTTTTGTTGCATATTAGCCACGCAAGCAGGCGGCAAACGGGAAGGGGAAAAATGGAAAATGGCAAATGGCAACAGCGCTAAGTTGGTCATGACCATCAAAATGGCCAACAGAGGCGAATGGTTTTTCTTTCTTTCTGCGCTGAACCAGTTGAAAATGTAAAAGGTAAATGGAGTATAATGAAGAAGAAGAAAGCATTCCCGGCCCCACAATTTATATATATTCCTGATCAGCACAATCGAAAAAAACAAATTTCTTTGTCTTTTTATCTTAATTAGTCTCTCATTTCTATCAAGTCTATCTTTATGAAACTTGGCTTACGTATTTTTTTGTGCTACATGCAGTTCATCTGACAGATCGGATCACTATATATATATCAATATATCTGACTTTGTTGAAATTCTAACTTTGTTGAGACATTAATTCATATATATATAGCTAATCGGTTAGTTATTTCCGATTTCTTGAAGGCGAATTTAAATATAAAGTTTTGATTTTGGACATACCAATTTCCAAAGTTTTATAAACATATAAAGATAGATACATAAAAAAATAAATATAAATATAATAGAGTCACTTCAAGCTCTTAAACTGTTTATGATAGAGACTTTTGCGATTATCGAGGGGCGGCAATGGGTGTGGCCTAGAAATTTGTTTACCAATCTTAGGAAGAGTATAGTAGCAAAGTCGATCTTTGAAGGCAATCTAACCTTCACGTTTTGGTGACTTAAAGGAGTTATTTGGTTTTATCGATTTGCATTTGGCGGCATTATCGATATCCTAAAATAGGCGTAGCCTCCTCCCCCCAATTTTAACACTTTGTCTGACATAGATGCATGTATATTCCAAGTTTCAAGTCTCTAAAGTTGTAAATGGGAGTTTCTCGCAGTGTATACAAATTCTTTCAATCTGAACTCTTTAAACTAACCTCACTTTTTTTTAAATGGCATAAAACATTGTTTGCTAGCAGAAAAACTTGTTTGCTTTTTATTAGAATTTAAAAAATAAATACATAAATAATCAAATATTCAATTTTATATGTTCTTAATGAATTTCGCGGAGTGTATACATATTAAATCTTTCCATCTCGGCTCTTTAAGAGCTTAAAATCATTTTGTTCAAATGGCCTAAGAAATTTTCTTACAAATTGTATTCTTTTTTAGCTTTCTTAACTAATTTAAAAAAAAAAAAATAGAATGTTTATATTTTACAATTATCTACAATGACTTTACTTGAATGTTGCTGAGTGTATGTATATATATATATATATATATATATATATAATCCTTAGTTGCTTAAACTTAACTGCATGATTTTTTTTTTAAATGGTTTAAAAAGGTTCTCTTCAATATTAAAAGTTTGACTCGAATTTTTTGCAACTCATTTTTTATTTAATATTAAATTTATTTAATATACAACAAAAAACATTTTTTTCTTAATAGTAATTGAAATATTTTATGATATTAATTAAATGTATGTATAAATAATTGTGGAGTGTATAAATAATTGTTCAATCTCAACTCTAATTTTGGCCAATTGATTGCGTTGGATTATTTAAAATTGCTATTATCAGTAATACATATATATAAAGAAATACATATATGTATGTGTAAATGGCGCCATGAAACGCGCAATGTGAATTCGTTAACGTGCCACAAAGTGGGACACATTCATTAGATCAACGCATGCAACAGCAATCTGCAGCAAAATGCCAAATGCACACACACATTTGTGTGTGTGTGTGTGTGTGCGTGTGCGTGTGTGTGTGTTGCAGTTGCAATCTCAAAGTTGACGTCGCAGCCGACACACAAAAAATAGAAAGTTTTCATGTTGCATTATTTTGCTGGATGCAGCTTTGCTGCCCCGTTGCAGCTGCAATTGCAGTTTGCTGCTGCAATTTTCTCTTTGCAATTTGATTCAATAAAATATTGTGTAAAAGCCGACGTTGACGTTGACGTCAGCATCAGCATCAGCGTCAGCGTCAGCGTCAGCGCTGTTGTTGTGGCAACTTTCCCAACGCGCAACTCGCAACTCACAACTGAACTGCAATCGAGGCTTCTAACTCGGTTACGGTTACTAGAAGCAAATAATAATTACATTTGTCCCACTTTACTTTCACTTGGCGAGAGTCAAATGCGAAATGCGAAATCCGAAATGCAATTGCAATCGGCAACTGCAACAACAACCACAAATGCAACAACTGCAACAACGACGACGACGACGACGACGACGATGGCTACAACAATAGAGGCAGCAACGTCAGCTTTGACTTTGACTTTGTGTTTGTGTTTGTGTGTTGCATGAAAAGTTGCAACTTTTTCCAGTCGCTCGTTCGTTCGCTGTGTGGAAATTGTTTACCGTTGTTTTGTGCCTGCCTGTTGGCAAAAAGGAAAAGTGGGTCAAGCGCAGCATTGTTGTTGTTGTTGCTGTTGCTGTTACTTGTTGCATGCTGCACATGCGGCACACGGGCCCACTTTGTGGCACTTACCACTTGACAATTGCCAAGCGACGCGACTCCAAAGAAATTTCCAATTTTTCGTTTGTTTTGCCATTTTGCATTTCATTTGCACGAGAAAATGGGTTACGGCAATGATTTTCTCTTTTTCTTTCTGCGCATCGTGAAGAAAATGGGTGAAGAGGGTATAATGAAGTTGTGCAACAGTATGTAACCCAACAACAACAACAACAGCAGGCAGCAGGAAGCATTTCTCGATATTTATATATATATATTCTTGATCAATTGTCCAGTCTGCCGTTTGTCTTACTCAGCGACTCAAATTTGGTATGTAAATTCTCATAAACCCTAAACAGCTCTAGTTTATCGATAAATTATCGATATAAATCGGTTTGTGATTGTAATAAAAGCCAGAATCTCAAAGATATAAGTTCCTTCTTGCCAAAGATAAAACTTTGACGTAACTTTAATCAACTTTCAAAATTTCATCATCCAATTTTTCGACCAAAACTTATTTTCATGTTGAACAAACTTCGATCAAGAGTAATTTTTTGTGAAGAGAGCAGCAAGATAAGCGAAGCGACCACAAAAATATGGGTATATTTGCATTCTGCAGAAAAACCCTAAACAGTCTTTAACAAAAAGGATTTCAAGATTTTTTGGCTAATAAACTGTTATTGAGAGAATACAAAATTAGCACTCTATTATCGATAAATGATACTGAAATGTCCTTTTCTATTCTATGGAAATCTTACTGAAACTAAGACCTCTCAAATAGTTTCCAGATTTTTATTAGGTTGAAATTATTATTATTATCTCCGTTGGGCAACATCACATTTTCCAATATTTCCACATTAAGATCTTGGTTCAGAACTGTTTTCACTCACTGTTTCTGCCCAAATCAATTAGAAAATGAAGCGTTTTCCTTAAACCTCAAAACAACTCAGAGTGAAGTAATTCTTTAACTTCTTTAAACTTTCCCTGCCTTAGATTTTGTTTTCAGTCCGCCATCAAAATTGAGAACACTTGCAAAATTACCTGTTCACATTTGACTGTGCAAAACTGGTAGCCATCTTTTAATCGATTCAATATATATTCAAGAGCTGACTTCAGCGCACCTCCCAGTCGAGCTCTCTCGACTGGAGCCTTCTTAATTGTTTTTAGTATTTGTTATTTGTTTTTTTTTGTACTTTTCGTTTAACATTTCTTCACTTTATTTTCTAGCATTTTCAAGTTCTTTATATATTACTCAATAGTAGTACATGAAGCTTAAAATAGTTGTTTATTTTCTTGTTTTTTTTCTTTCTTTACTTTACATTGCGTTAGACACTTAATTTGTTGTTGATGTTGTGTTTGCTGTTGTCTCTCTATGCTGTACATTAAAAAATTATAATTATTATTACTCATTATTCTCCATTTAATGTTATTTGCACATATTTTGCGATTGTGCTTGGATTTTTATTTACATGTACTTAAGTATTTTAGTTTTTTTTAATATGTAGTCGAATAGAAATAAAATGTTCATCATTTTTTTTGGTGGTGGTCCGTTGTGAGTGGTTTTATCAAATAGAAAATTCAGATTTGACTATTTCAACAATACTCAAATAATTGTCGGTTTTCGCATTTTGATAGCTGATACAAATCAGATTTGAATTATATATGATGTAACGCAAGAAACCTGACTTCAAGTAGCAAATCAAAATTAATGTAGGCAATGTTTACAATGTCAAATAATTTAGGAACAATTTTATAAATAGTATAGATTAAATTATATACATATTAATGTGCTCTTGTATTTTGCAATATTTTGTGGAAAATTGTCAAAATCAAAAAAATCGCTTTTATACATACAGTTTAATCAATAATTTTTTGGTGTTCGGAAAACTTGTTTTTCAATTTTGTTTGTGATTTGTTTTTTATTTACAAAGAGCCATTGCTTAATGAGTGTGTGTGTGTGTTTGTGTGTGTGTTATAAATAATAAAAATAACGCTTATTTGGTTACATTTATATATGTTGTCCTCGCTTGTGCAAGAAAACTAAAAAGATCTTCAATTTGAAAAAGAAATTAAAAACATGTTAATTGAATTTTTGGTATTTTGGGTACCAAATTTGTTACTTTTTTTTCTCAAAAATTACTTGGATTCTTTTTCGATTGAATGGAATACCAAAAGTATTTCAAATAAACACAAAAAATGCATCAAGTTTTTGGTACATTTGTACCAAATTGAATATGGACATTTTTTTTTTAAATACAACTGCAAATAATAGAAACTTGGGTACAATGATTGAATGATTGATGATGAGTGATGTTAAAGTGGCGCATTTGGGTTATCGCCGATGCAGAATGTTGGATAGGGTGCGTATTTGTTTCTGCAGTTCCGAGTCCATGCGATAGCATTCCTCATCGAACACTTTGCGCATCTGCTGCAGCTGGGGCAGCTTGTCCGCCTGCATGTTGAGCAGATCGCTGAAGAACTTCGACCACACATGCTTCTTCAAATAGCGCGGCAACTTCTGGCGTATATCCCAGCCGTTGGGTCGCTTCTGCGGCTGCATATACTCGCCAATGAGCATCACATGCACCGTGCTGGCAATGCAGAAGAGATCCGTTTCATATGACCACGGTCGACCCTCCTGCATTTCGATGCAGGTGAAACCATCCGTTTGCACAACCTTGCGAAATTTGGTCGACTCCGCATCGGGGAAGAGCGACATATCGATGGCGCAGCCAAAATCAATTAGACGCAACGATGGCTCATCACTGTCCACGCTGGGCACACGCATCAGCAGAAAGTTATCCGGCTTGATGTCCGCATGAACGATGCGCTGTCGATGCAAATGATCCACGATGTTGCAGATCTGTGCCGAGAAATGCATTACGAGAGACTCGTGCATCACTTTTGTTGTCGCCAGCCGTATCTTATTATTGATGTCCAGCAGCGAGCCAAATGGTGAGAATTCGGTGGCAATCAGACTGGCATTTGGCGCTATTATCGCCGTCGATATATCCATTAAACCCGGCAGCACCTCCGGATCTCGAATCCGTTTCAATACCTATACGCAAAAAGACATTTAACATTTTAGTATGATTTAGTTAAGATTTTGTTCTTGATGATTACGCACCTGATCGCATATGTAGATCTCCCAGGAATTTGGTGGCTTCTGGTATTTAAGTGCGACAACGTTGCCGGTGCGTGTATCAGTTGCCTTATACACAGATCCATACGATCCACGTCCCACCTCCTTGTCAATGTTGAACTGAACGCCCTCCAGCACGTTCAGCGTGCGGGTATTCGATATTTTTGGCAGTGGCGTTTGAACAACCTTATAGCTGGCGTGGGCATCATCATCGCCGGGGAAATTCAGTTTGGCCAAAAAGGCACGACACAGCTCACTGTTAAACGGATCAATCGCCTCTCTGTCCAGATGGCGAGCAATCGTTTCCAGTGCCTTCGACAGGCGACGTTCTTGCGCCTCCGCATCATGCTGGGTAGCAAAATAGGAGTTCTCTTGAAATGTCGAAAAGTCTGCCAATGTTGTGCTTTGTACGCTTACAGTTGACATGTTGTTATTGTTGTTATTATTATTATTGTTAATATTGTTATTGTTGTTGTTGTGCGTTCGATTGTTGTTGACATGAAGTCGATCTACAGCAAGCGCCAGTGAACTATTTGAATTGTCCAGGCCGCCGGCACTAGAGAACGAGAAGTTGGCGTTGTCATTAAAGGTAGCATTGTGTATGGGTCCAGCAGAAGAAGCAGCAGCAGCAGCAGCAGCTGCAGCAGAAGCAACAGCATCAGAGATTATTGTTGTATCCGTTGCGGCTGCGGTCTCCACACCATTTGCCACCGAACACGATGAGTTGCTGTTGCTGCCCAACAATTCTGGCTGGAATTTGCCATGTTTCGCTTTGGCACGCGCTCGCCGACTCTCGTTAACGTTGCTCTTCGGCGTCGATGTCTGACCCAGCAGATACGGATGGAAGTGATGATTGCCATTGCGCTGACGCTGCACACCCCTCCAATCCTGTACGTTGCTTCTGACGTTTTCTGGCGGCTTGACTGGCGTCGCTGGCGACTCTTGCTGCTGATGGTAAATGCTCTCAATGGTATAGGCACTGTAGGTGCTGCTCTCAAGCGTGCGCTCCTTCTTGAACTTCATCTTGATGGAGCGATTCTGTTGCTCAAAGCTAGTCGTTGTCTGTGCCCGAAAGTGCATATCCACGCCATTGGTGTAGACGGGTGGTTTGGTTGCCTGATCCGTTTGATCGGATCCCTCGCCGTCTGACTCTTCATCGGATTGATCCGAATGCAGTTCGTCTTCCGCTTCCTCCTCCCCATTATCATCGGCGTTGTCGTCATCGTCGTCACCGTCACCGACTTCGTCATCATCATCATCGTCGTCGTCGACTTCCGATTGGCCTTTTTCCGCCTCGTCATCGTTGGTCGTCGCATACAGTTCACTGTCCATGGCCGTCATATAAAATGATGATGATTGATAGGAATCCGACAGCTGTTGCTGCTGCTGATGCTGCTGCAGTTGGTGTCCAGCTGCGTAAGTTGCGTGTTCTTTTTTCAACTGTTCCACGTGTTGCTTCTGTTCATTGAGATGCGTCGTTTGCGCCTGCGCCTTTTGTTGCTGTTGTTGTTTCCGCTGCTCCAGCAGCTGGGCATATTTGCGACCCAGCAGCTCTTCCGGACTGTACTCGATGCCGGCACCGGCTGGATATACCAGCTGCTTGGCATAGTGACAGACGCGTGAGGGATCATCGGGCTCCTCGAGTGTCAGTGCTGGCTTCCAGGTCTCGTGATTATTGCGTCCATATGCATGAAAATTGCGTGGCAACCGCACACCTTCCACTTGCGACAAAGACAACGATTCAACAGCTGCAACATGCTCCTCTTCCTCCTCCTGTTCCTGCTGATGCGCTGCTTGCGTTTCGCTGACTATTCCAGCTTCAGCTGGCGGCATCTGTTGCATTTGTGCCTGCAGCTGTGGCTCATAGTGGTCACTTATGGCCGGCTAAAAGTTGATTGAATTGGATTTAGTTAGTCCAGGTGAATTTGCAATTGCTGGTTATGCTTACCCGACTTGGAAGAAAGACGGGAGAATAGTGCGGGTGTGGCAGCGTTTGGCTCTGGTTCACAGCTACAGATGTCGATGGCGGGAACTGTGGCTCAAAGGGCGCCGGTGCCGGAGGTGGATGCGGCTGTAATGGATTATTTAAGTGGTAAATTAAATTTGTCTGGCAATTCAAAAAGGTTTACAATCTATGCAGGAGATTCTCTGAAGAAATACCTGTGTTTGATGCTGATAATGCGTCTGTTGGGCATGTGGATGATATGGTAGCTCCGGCGGATGATGCTGATGCGGCTGCGGATGCTGCTGATGCTGATATTGATGAAAGTTATCTGGAGACTGATGATGATGTGATCTCGACGGTGTCGATGGGGCAGGATGAGGATACGCTTGCTGTTGCTGCTGGTGATGCGCTTGGGTATACGTGGTCAGATGCTGCAGTGCGTCTTGAGGTGGATGAGGCTGGTGCTGATGTAGTTGTTGCTGCTGCTGCTGCTGATAGAACATGGAGCGAACGTATGCAAATTTGGCATGGGCATTCTGCAGCTCGGCATTGCTGTGCCCCTTTTCCTGGAAGGCGAGATTGAATACTGCTTCGGCATCCTTAAACTGATCCCGGGCCTCATAGTAGCTGGCCCAGCCAATATAGAAGGCGGCCACCTGACGCCCCGTGCCACGCTGGAAGAGTACCTGATAGAAGCGCAGCTGATCCGTTTGCATGGCAATGTATTTCAGCCAGAGACGAACTAAACGCACATCCTGACGATAATATTCATTGTGCTCGTAAACGGTGAGGCAGCGTTCGAGAGTTTCCCGAAACTTGCGCTCGGGATCGCTGTGTGCGTGATTCTCATACCAGCATATATAATTGTACCAGTGATCGAGCGGATCGGGTCCCTGGTAGTGCACTATGGCATGCTCCCACGCCTGTTTGTCCTTTTGAAAGCTGTGCATCTCATCCGGACTCAGATTGACACTGACACTGTTTGTTTGGTTTTGATTGGGGTTCGGGTTGGCTCGCATATATGGATGCATGGCCATCCCAAGTCAAACTACTCCACCTGGATCCCGTCGGCGTCGTTTGTTAATGCATTTGCATTCGTATTCCCCTAAAGTTTCGTAATAAATATAAAATTATTTATACTGCTCTTTGATCAAGACGGTGGCGGAGTTTGGGGGGGAGAGGTGGTCAGAGTGTACTTCGGTAATCAGAATATGTTAAACGTTAGCACAACTGTGTCTGACGTTGACTGCTATTGCAATTCTTAGGACATTGCTATTGCTTTTTCACTGGCTAACTATTAAGAATTCAAAAAAATTGAGTCTTATTTTAATGTTTTTCTATGTCGCTGTGGTGCTGCAAAACTATCGCTACTACTTTTGTGGTGGCAAGCCGATAACGCAGAAAGCAACACTGTTCTGTCAGAAGTAATCGAAGTAAAACAAATAGGGGTGTTCCGGAAACACATTATTTTGAGACAAAAACATTTATGCATCCCGAATACATCTCTTTTCTTGAATTAGTTCAGCATGCCAGATTGTTATATATGTATGTACATATATATATAAATTTCGGTTCTCCCTTTAAGCAGCTTATTTACACAAACACCGACGACATTATCGAAATTACTGCGATATCGATAGACAAGCCAAATAATTATTTTTGTTCCTAAAATTATGTGCCTAAATGAGTCAAAGCACTTTCAAATTATAAGAAGCATACGACGGAAAACCTACTACAATATAAATAATAACTAAATATATAAGTCACGAAATCGTGGAACATTCACTGAGTATGCTCGATAAATATTTTTAAAGCAGAAACTATCAAACTATCGATAAGACGCATTAACCCTCTTCTGCGCCACTGTTCTTCTGTCTATTGTTGTATTATATTATGTTTTTAACAATTCACAAAATTTTACGCATCTAATACTGCTTAAAAATTCAATGATTCGTTGTGCAATTTACCGTTTATGTGTTTATGTTTTTGTGTGCTTATAACTGTGTTAAAAACCCCAACTATAACCAACGTTACGACGACCCCCTGGCGAGAATTTACAACTACTACATTTGTAGTGGCCTTTTATCGATTTCACCTAAACAGTGTATAAATCCAAACTTAATACATATTAAAAATATTTTTAATTTGCTTTCATCCCCATGCAGTGTTTAGCCAAAATGTATTACACAACAAAGGACTAACTTCCTACCTGATACGTTGTGCCCACCTCAGTTGTATATGTAACACACATACATATATGTGTATATTTATGTATGTGTGTTTATTTATTCATTCATTTGTATTTTACATACTTATTTATTTTCTGATTTGTATAGACAACTAATCTGGATATTGAGCAAGTCTGATTTGATTTAAGATAAATATTTAGTTTTGAGACTTTTGCAAAACGATTTCTCCAATAAGCGGAAATTCTGGTGTGCATTTTAGAATTTTCTCTAAATTCCAACTACCGAAACTAATCCCTTTTTTGGGTATTTTGTATTTTGGAATTTAACCAGTTTTAATGTGCTTACGTCCAGTTCCAGAGTCATTCGAAAAAATTCGATTTTCCGATGCAGACATTTTGTAAATCAAATCTATTCTTTTTTAACTTAAATGGGTTGTATTTCTATAAATAACGATGAACACTTTGGGGATAACAGTGACAATCGGAGATTCGATTAGTTTAATCACATAGAACTCGTTGTATTATTAGTATTTTTATCAATTAACATACATGTATATATATAAATATATATCTTTTATAAAACATTCAAGGCAAACGGCTAGAAACTGTATTCGCGGCTAGAAAAAGAACAGTGCGTAGATAATGGAAGTGTCGGCCGATCCGTATGAGCAGAAACTATATCAGATGTTCCAAAGTTGTGAAACATCGCAGCAACGCAACAATGGCCTGCTCGACGAGGCATCGCTGACCCGCCTGTGCCAGCTGCTCCAGTTACGTGACCAGGGATCGGCGCTAATCTCCAGTCTAACCGCCAGTGGTAGTCCCAAACTAGGTGTTTCCTTTGGCCAGTTCAAGGAGGCATTGCTTAACTTCTTGGGCACCGAATTCGATGGCTCAGCAGCTCAAACGCGATCGGGATTGGTGACACCATCTGGGCTGAAAGGTACAAAACGATTACCTATTATGACTCAATCTCAAACGTCAGCTGGCAATCATAAAACACGCATCATAATCACTAGCTTTTATGAGGGTGGGTTGAAACGGCTGTCGACTACCTGATCGTAATGCTCAGATCGTCAGTTAACAAGGACAATAATATATAGGTATATAAA
This sequence comes from Drosophila glabriapex, assembly GCA_035042305.1. NCBI lineage: Eukaryota > Metazoa > Arthropoda > Insecta > Diptera > Drosophilidae > Drosophila > Drosophila glabriapex. Next base: position 4,149,597 of record JAWNLN010000068.1, read on the forward strand.
TATCGGATGCTACGTGCTTGCAGCTTCAGTCCTCAATCAGATGTCAAAAGAGACACAATGGGCACACGACTATATTACAAACAGAGCAAGGATTGCAGCGATCCGATCATTGAAAAGCTCGCTGCACGTTTTGGTATACAAATTGGGCAACAGTAACAACATAATTTGTATTTCACATATTTTAAATACAAATTTTGTTTATTTTGCAGAACGATCGCTGGTTATCAGCGACGAGCCACCTAGCAACACATATGTTGAGAGTCCGCCGGAGGGTGAGGCATCCGATCGCGAGGTTTCACCCAAGCTAATAGTAGGCACCAAGAAGTACGGACGCCGTTCACGGCCGCACCACAACCAGGGTCTTAACGAGATAGCCGTCACGGATTCGGACAATACGGATGAGGATCAGCACAAGAGCCTCAACGGCTGCAGCGATCACACAGTCCAAGTAAGTCAAAATGCTACTCTCGTTTTTTCCATTTTCTAATTTGCCGCTCATTCTTGCAGGTGCAACGGTCATCGTCGCAAAGCGATCTCCCAGGCAGCCGGCGCCTGCGCTCCGTCCACTACAGCGGGAGCAAACTGAAACGCTGTGCCTCTCTGCCGGCACGCAAGAATTTGCAATCGAAAATGATCAATTCGACGGCGCTGGCGACGACATCCTCAACAGTCGCCACACAAGTGGGCAGTGGCCACGGTCGAAGTAATCTGCGCGAGGCACAACAGGAATGCAGCAGCGTGGAATCGTTGGGTGAGTAAGCCAGGCGAACAACGACTATATTCAAAATGTGGTCAATGATGTGTTTAGACGACAACATCTAACACTCGTTAGTCGTTAGCAAATAATATTATATATATAATTAACACCTGTTGGTTGTACACACTGCAGGCCATCATTTGCCAGCACGGCCAGAGCACTGCAGCCACGGATGCAACCTGGGTGGCCGTTTCAGTTGCAAAGGTTTGTCCGTTTCACGGAAACACAGCATAAGTGCCACATAAGCCAATCCCTTCTTCACTAAACCACTTAAATCACCTAATCGTTTGTATCTGCACTCTGTCCTGCACTGTTTGAAATCTGTATCCATTCATGAGCCACGTGTTGTGTTACATTCCATTTGTTACGTAATTAAATGGAGATTATGAAAGGATTTGCTAGACTCTTATAAAAATGAAAGCCAGATTGTTATCTTTTAAAATGTTGTGAGTTGTATTTGCCAAAGAAAAAAAGAAGTTAGAAGATAATGCTCAAAAATTGAATTCGATTCACAAACATTCATACATTCCCATTATATCATGCCAGAACCAATGTATATAGATAAAATGGGTTGTAAACTTCCAGATAGGCAACAATTTAAAGCTTTATATAAAAATCAACTTATTGATAAAGAACTTTCAGGTTATACAATCTATATCTAGAGCTCTTTAATTAGTCGTAATTTATATACAGTAAACAGTCGTATTTAGTCTCGAAATTCACTTTCCCATCTGGTATCTTGGGCTATAATTCCTTGTGTGCATAATATGTATAAAATGGAATATGATTGAATGTATTTAACTCTAATAGCTAATCATGGACATAATTTGCAGATATTGTGACACCGCAGCAACTGGAGACGATAAGTGCGCACAGCATCATTGAGACGTGGGAAATGGCAAGTATCACTAATAGTGGAGGTCTGCTGCACGCACTGGGTTTCGATGAAGAGGAGGTGAACCTCGGCCAGTTGACCAAAGTGCTGGAGGAGGAGTTACGTGGCCTGGAACAGGATCCACAGTCGAATGTGTTGCGTGCCTTGGTCGCGCTCCAATCTGTGGAGCTCGGCACGTTGCGACAGGCATACCGACAGCAGCACGAGGAGAACCTCAAGCTGCGCGCCGACAATAAGGCAGCCAATCAGCGAGTGGCGATGCTGGCCGCCGAGGTTGATGAGCGGCATGCAAGCCTGGAGGATAATTGCAAACAGCAGGTGCTACAACTGGAGCAGCGGCATGCGAGTGTTGTCCGTGAACTGACGCAGCGTATAACAAGCGATCGTGATCATTGGACGGGCATTACGTCGCGGCTGGAAGCACAGATTAAGAGTCTCGAACAGGAGGAGATTAAGCTGCGCACTGATCTGGAGCTGGTGCGCACTGAAAACATTGAGCTGGAGGCGGAACAGCAAAAGGCGCACCAGCAAATGACTGAGTTATTGGAGCAGAATATTAAGCTCAACCAGGAGTTGGCCAGATGTGAACCCCTGCGTTCGACTGGTAAATCGGAGAGCAGCATTGACACCGCTGTCGGCAGAGATAATAAGGCCTCCGATGATGATGAGATGCTGCTCGTGATGGAGAAAATGACCGCGCTGCAAATGGAGAATGCACAGTTGCGTGACAAAACCGATGAGTTGACCATGGAAATTGAGAACTTGTGCCTCGACTTGGCGCGCACAAAATCACGCAAAAAGAAGCAGACAGCTCAGACGACTTCTGCTCCTGCTGCTGCCGTTGTGATTGCCACCGAGTCGGCGGATAGCGAAGAACTGGATGCATTCAGCAGCGGATTGGCAACGAAACGACGCGGTGACTCGCCCAGCAAGACGCACATAACGGAAGAGAGTCCACGGCTGGGCAAGCAGCGCAAGTGCTCAGAGGGTGGTGGCGAGGTCAGTGACAATAGCGGCGATTGGTTGGCACTGAATTCGGAACTGCATCGTTGCAAGAGCCACGAGGAGGAGCTCTCGTCCCTCCGCCAAACTGTGACGCAATTGGAACAAGAGTTGCAGGCAGCAAAAACGGGTAGCAGTAGTCGGGCCACCACGCCGGAGACACGCTGCAAGGAGCTGGAGAACAGTCTGGAGCAGATGCAGCGTGCATACGAGGACTGCGAGGATTACTGGCAGTCCAAGCTGAGCGAGGAGCGACAAATCTTTGAGAAGGAGCGACACATCTATGAGGACGAGCAAATGGAGAGTGACAAAAAGTTTACCGAGCTGATGGAAAAGGTGCGCGAATATGAGGAGCAATTCAGCAAGGATGGTCGTCTCTCGCCCATCGATGAGCGCGACATGCTGGAGCAACAGTATCTCGAGCTCGAGGTGGAGACCACAAATCTGCGCAATAACTCCATACGCATGTTGGAGGAAAAATCACAGCAAATCAGCGAGTTGCACTGCGAAATCGAAGATCTCCGCACACGTCTTGGCGAGAGCGTTGAAATACTAACCGGTGCAAGTGAGATCAATCCGGAGGCACTGCATCAGTTAAACGTGCAGGCGGGCCAAAGTCCCGCCAGTTCTCCAATTAGCTACCTGTGGCACCAGAGCACAATCCAGGAACCACTCAAAACCTTTGACGGCATCGCCGCCAGCGAGAGCACCCCCAAAGCCTTGGCGCTGCTCGGCGAATCACCCACACACAAGGCCACCAGTCGGTAAGTACAATTATCCCAATGAATATGATTCTATTTGTCTGATTTTCGCAGCTCCCAAGTGACCCATAATTCTGAGTAATTTTGAAACAATGTTTCTTAATCTTACAAATTTAATGTCTTAATTCAATACTCCTCTGATTACCTGACTGAGTTCTATCTCCTTAAATAAATAAATATTAATAAATATATAAAATAATAATAAACAAATAAAATAGCAATAAATATATAAAATAATAAATAAATCAAATATTAGATATTACCTTTAACGCAACGCTTTTAATTAATAACAAAAACACTTTTCTAAATATATGTTAAGTATATAAATAAAATTAAATTAAAACCACTTTCTTCGGAGGGCCGATGATTAATTACCATTCCAAACCGTAGCAGATTCTACTACATTCATATCAGTGAGTCTTGTACACAACAGCAAAATCAGATTGCTATATATACTCTATTAGATAAAGTATTTACTGTAAATTTATAGTCGGCAATCTGATAGCTATAAAATATAGTTATCTGTTAATAAGTTAATCAAGCCTTGAACGCTATAAAGACTTCTGATTCACACTTCTTTCATTATTTAACACAAAATTAAATTAACCAAGCCCAGCGAACATATTCAATTAGATTTTATACTCTGTTGCAATTAAAAATTATTAATAAGAGCACAATAAAGCTGTGTATATTTATGTGATAGGCGGCATGGAACATTTTTGACCCCTCAAAATATATATGTATATCATCAGCAGAGTCTGTCTGTGTATCGCTATCAATCTTTCTATATTTTACAAAATGTGTGGCTTTGGAAAAAATATGACTGCAGGTCTAAATTTACTGCTTAGCAATGGAAATTCTTCAATAGTCAACTTGAAATTATACAAACGAAATTGTATTTTATAGAAACAAACTGACTACATCGGAGACATCGATCTTTAGTACTACACCGCTGGGATCATCAATATCGGGTCCATCGCCCACACACAGTGATACAACAAACTATGCCTTGCCAGCCGGCACTTGTCCGCCGGCGCCTATTTGCAAGCCCAAACAGGCGCCGTCAGAGGGTGAAATTGCTGATTGTGAGACATCATCAACTGCATCAAATAAGAGCTTCGATTCGCACAGCGTAATATCAACTAGTAAGGCATCTTGCTTCAGTCACGAGAAGTGCAGTAGTCCGAATCTTTTAAAGGAAGAACTGAAGCGCCTCAAATTCTTTGAGCTCTCACTCAGAGAGCAGATCAAGGATTTGAGCCTGCAACGTGATGGTTTAGTAATGGAACTGCAACAGTTGCAGGAAGCGCGTCCAGTTCTCGAGAAGGCCTATGCGGTAAGACCATAATTAATCACTCATCTTGTGATCTTTCATTCATTTTGATTTCTATGACAGCGAACAACACATCCGACGCTACAGCAGCGACTCAATCAACTCGAGTTGCGCAATCGTCACTTACAAAATGTGATCAAACAGCAGCAAAAATATACCGAGTCCCTGATGCAGCGTAATTATATTTAACATACTTTCCATTTGTATATGTTTTTTTATGTGTTGAACTGTGCTTGTTTTGTCCATAGAATCATGGCGTCAGCATCAAGTGGATCTCAACGATTTGCATGGCCGTATTGAAGCACAGACCGTCTTGCTTGCCGATCAGACACAGCGTCTGCAGAACGCCGATATTCTTGTGAAAGATCTGTATGTGGAGAATTCGCATTTGACCGCCACTGTGCAGCGATTAGAGCAGCAGCGGGCACGAGTCAACCTCATTCATCAGCATCAGCAGCAACATCAGCTGGTTGGGGGCACCATCAGTGGCCTATCTGGAATACCTTAAAAGGAATCAAAACAATGAATGCACAACGAAGTCATACAATGTGTTATGGTATCATGTATCAATGTACTCGGCACCATTTGCTGGAGTGATATTCTTTTAATATTATATACAATTTATTTTTACATACTATTTACTCGTTTGTGTGCGTCTCTAGTGAAATATGTGTTCTCGATATGACTAAATTTTTTTCAACACGAGACCATTGGAAAACGCATCCATGCATCCATGAAGGAACAATCGACATGTACTGATTTGTAATACAATAATCCACTAACTGAATTTCATATTTGGTGTATACAATGTTGACCTTATAAATTAATAATTGATATAGTTAACAAACATAAATATATATATATACTTATATATATGTATATTATATATCATATAATATAGCTAACAGTATTTGGTTATGCGTCTGAAAAGAAAAAGAAAGAAAGACAATGCACATTTATCAGAGTTTATCAAGTGCATAGACATCGTTGTTGATTTTATTGGTAGTCAAGTAGTAAACAAACAAAAATCAAATGTAACTAAAAAGACCTGTAAAGCTATTACCTTACATACGATATGTATTTATTTTGCAAATTAAGTTAGTCAATAATCTTCAATCGTTCTGTCAACATATTTTTGTATCTACATACATAATTAGACACAACTTTATTTGTGAAATCTCTCGATATAATAACTTGAACTCATAATAATATGTTATGGTGTGTATGTGCTTGTTAATGTACGAACAAAATATAAAATTACTTTTTAAAAGTATAAAGATATTGAAAAAATAAAACCAAAAATAAAGTTTATTAAAAATACAAAAAAAAAATTAAAATTCTTATACTAAATATATTTTTATTTTCTTTTTACATTATTACATTTGAAATTGTAAATTAAATTTTTTATTTTATATACAAGTGCATTTAGTGCATTTCGTTGAATGACTGAATTATATGTGGAAATCCTCGTTAAAACTGGCTCGACTGTATAAGGCTGCATCAGTCCTCTTATGCCGGCGACAACTTCCACGTTTATATAGAACAAATCCAGCCACGCCCAAGGGTATTGCCAGAAGAGCGCAAACTATAATGAAAATCCAGGCGAGACTGCCACCATGTGAAGCATTTGCCAAGTCAGTTTTTGCCAGCGTCAAAAGTTCGACACCTTTCATCTCCTTTGGCAGAGCACATCGAACATTCGATGCCAAAATTGGGGTGGTGTTATTCACTCTTTGAATCAAGTGCTTTATCAGGTATTCATTGGAGTCATCGCACGTCCATGGGTTAAAGCGAAAATCTAACGTGCTCAACTTATCCCAGCGGACTATAAGACTTCTGGGTATTCTCGTAAGATTGCAGTTATTCAAATATAGCTGTTAAAAAAAATATATATATAAATATATATACATATCTATATGATTAACTATATTGTAATTAAACAAACATTATATATTAGATTACCTTTTCAAGCGGGGGATAATCCAAAACGTCGCCAGTAATATTCTTTGCCATAGCAAGTTCATCGATTTCACTTAGCATTTTGTTGTCGCTCAAAACTAGGACTGTTAGATCTATAAAATATTATAAAAATATAGAAAGTTACGCCAGCTTTAATAAAAGTGAAGTTAGAATCTTACTTTGTAGCTCTTTCAGTGCACCGGGTCCAATTTTGCGAAGGTCAAGCATATAAGACATGCTCAGATATTGCAAGTAAGCCATTGCGGGAAAAACACTATCAGATAAAAAGTTATTATATTATAGTTTAGATTTCGTTTTGTACAGCACATACTTTTCTCCCTCCAAATTTTTAATGGGATTGTCGTCTAAGTTAAGATGCTTTAAGTTCTTTGCGTACGACAAAGCATTTGGTAATTCGAAAAATAAATTTCCCGATGCAATAAGAGTTTCCAGATCTCGTGGACCATGAAAAACTGTTTCCGGCAATGTTTTCAGTTCCATATATGATATATCCAAAACCTATAGTTAGAAAATTGTTGATTTTTAGATTTTGTATTGCAAGTAGTGTTTAAATATTCAATAACATACCTTCAATGCAGACAATCCCGAGAGTGCCGTTTCCGTTAGTTTATCGATGATTTGAAAAGTATTGGAACACAAAACAAGCTCTTCCAGATTTGGAAGATGTTCAAACAAGTCATCGTTCAGGGAATGCAAGAGATTATATCCCAAGTTTAGTTGTTTTAGGTTTTTCATTGGTTCAAAATCATTTTTTGAATATATTCCTTGAAAAACATCAGGGTGTAATGCCTTTGAGGACAATTGGTTATTTGATAAATCAAGTGTGGTAAGCTTTGTTAAATTTTGAAAAGCTCCCAACGTAATCGATGTAATTTGATTATGACCCAAATACAAATGCTGCACGTCGTATGTGGGTAATGCAGGTATTGCCGTTAAATTATTATGTTCCATATTGATGATCTCAAAAACAATATCTCCATTTTGTAGGACTCCCCATTCGGTGTCCGAAAACCATTCGGTGAGTTTATTTGAGCAATCAATTTGTTTAACATCGGCATCGCAAACACACTTTTTGCATAATTCACTCTTCAATATGTCCACCTTTGTCTGTAAAAATAGCAAGGAATTTATATATTTTATGTTTTATACTTGATTCTATGAATGATAGTGATTATTTATTTATTTACTTATCAATGCATTATAAAATAATCATTTAACTATTTGCTTTTAACTATTGAGTTTTTACACAAAATTATTATCACACATGTCACTTATCGTGGTCAATAATTTCGTAGATTTGTTATTTTTAAGTGGAATTTTTTAATGAATCAGCAACATGGTTCACTTAATGACGCATTTTCAGAAAATTCATGTAATTTTCGGATGCATATTCTCAATTTATATGCATATATGATTTCAAATACATGTACATTTGACCTTAACTATCAGGAACTCTTCTGTAATATATAATATAGTGCTTACATATATTAGCATTGTGTATATATATATAAACATATAAGTACATATAATACAAACGCACTGATAAGTTTTTGATAATCGTAAAATTGTACCTGTGCAGGTTTGGTTTCGTTCTTGGATGCGTCATTTTCATCTGCATAGCCCAAGGGTAATAATACAGCAAAGAGCGTTATACAGATGAAAGTTGTATATAAAACTCCTTTCATTATAATATTATTTAACTATTTATATTTCTAAATTCTACAATTCTTAAGTACAATCGTGTTCACACTGAATACTAACTGACTAACAACTAAAGTTATCATTTTTAGGCTTAGCCAACATACTCCCCAACAATTATCTAATCTTATCAGCTTTTGGCCATAAAAACCACAATCATATTGTCAGTATCAATTGTGACCAATGAAACGCTATCAGCGTTCAATAGATATTTTTTTAAGAACTACAACCTTACTTTGTTATATTTTGAGCTTCATAAATATAATATTCTTTTTATTTCATATTACTCAAAAAAAATTATGAATTAATAAAGGTCTAATTTGGTAAACTCAATTAATTCAATCAATTTAATCACAAGCATTAAAATAAAAATAATAATAATACAAATTGTAAATTAATTGAATTTATATTTTTTTTAAATTTGTAAATTGTTTTTTTTTTAATCTAGCATTTGATAAGTTATCGGTGTAAGCAATCGATACTTTGTAATATCATACCTGGTCCAAGGCTAAGAAAACTATCGCACTACAATTAAATATATCGACAGTATCGACACAATATCAACAATCTTCTCATCTTATTTCTTATTAGAAATAAAAAGTATTAATTTAAATTGATAGATATAAAACATGAGCGAAGAAAACAATGAAAATATAATCTGGACCATTAAAAATGGAGAACTTGATGCCGTACAAGCAACTTTCAGCAATGATGTGCGCAAGACAGCCTAATTAAAATTGCATTGTCTAACTTATTTCATTTGCAGACGCAAAAAGTTAACACAGAGATCAAGGGCAGATATCCAATGCATTATGCCGCCGATTTTGGCCAGCTCAATGTGCTCAAATTTCTCGTTAAAGTGGGAGCTGATGTAAATGTAAGCATGTCATCTTTATCTTGCATATCTATGAAAGTATTTACCTGTATACGGACAAAGATTTATAGGTGTATGTATCTATATACACACATACATATTCAGACACCGAAAATCATACTGGAAGAGAAATGTTTACATATTTTTGCCGTCACTGGGCCAATTATAATTACTGAAGAGGGTAATCTAGGTGCAAAGTTCCATTATTATAGTGTGCATTCGTGTGGAATGCCTAAAACTTAACATGCAATATGTACAAATAATTAATTAACATATATATAAGCGTGATTCATATACTTTTACTAGGGGCTACTACTCAGCTTTGCCTGGTTCCATTGTTTTTTTTTTTTTGTTAATCATAAGCATTTGTACATTTAACAGAAAAAAGACAAACATGGGATCACTCCACTTCTAGCTGCTGTCTGGGAGGGACACACAAAATGCGTCGAGTATCTATTGCAAGAGGTGAGCTTAATAAAAAAAAACTTAATGAGAAATGTATAACATACTTTTTATTTCATAGGGTGCAGATAAAAATGGGACCACTCCAGACGGCCAGAGTTATGCTGATGTAGCAGAAAAGGACGAAATAAAGAAACTGCTTACAAGTGTATAAAAACAATTGTAATAAAATTTTAAAAGTACATTCCCTATGAACTATTATCCCTCATTTAAGAATATACACAAAAAAGTATATTACCCAATATCTATCAAAATATCTATATTATGCAAAAGACTTAGGAAACTAATGAAAATATAATCTAGATATCGAACCATCACCGATAATGTCTTTTTGAAAACTAGCTTAGTTTTGACAAAGTTATCGCCGTCGAAATTTTAGAACCGTCTCAGAATATATCTTATTGGAAGAGAATTCCAGATACAAATCGTGTTTCTAATTTTAAATGCAGTATTAATCTTGATGCCAAAGCATGAAATTTTATTCAATAGTAGATCTTTTTGGAAAGAATTCCAGATAAGAATCGTGTTTGAAAATCAATTCAGTTTTAATAAAGTTATAGCAGTTTAAAGTGGATTTTTATTGGATAGCTTGGCACAAATACCTGCTAAAATTCGTGTTTGGAACTTAACATGCAGTGGGGTTTCAAACACCTGGAAACTGGATTTCATAATCTGGATCCCTATTAACCAGAACTTCTGTTACTGTTTGATGTGTACCTCAATTAAGCCCCGTTGAAAGATCGACCAAAAATGTCCCGATCGAAATTTGCAATATATTTCGTTTGTGGAACCTAAAAACAAAGATGCCTGATGAGAGGCAATAATTAAATGGATTAATTTTCCCGCACCTTCTTTTTTCTTGAAGATAAAAATCATTTTTCTTTCATAATTTACTATTTCCATTTCGATGCAGCTTCCGCTTCTATGGTTGCCGATAACTGCCGTCAAAATATATCAATTCATTATATTGAACCCGTTGAACAAAATCCACGCAGGTAACAGTAAGTTTACATTCTGTATTTTAACTTTGCGGATTTTAGTTGACCGGCAGTCGAAATTCCGCTGCGAAATATTTCGCGGCCTGTTGACACCCTGTTTTTTTTAAAGATTTTTTTTATCGATAGCTTTTTTATTTGTAAAGTGGGATTAACCGTGATCTGTAAAGTGGGCTTAACCGAGTTTGGTAGCGAGAATCACGGATTATCGAGGTTCAATTGTATTAAAATTCGCTAACCTGTATGCTATTTCAGGAGAACAAAATTATAAATTTGTGTTCCATTCCACTGGACCAATTAGTTTGAGTTGTTTATATCGATGGTTATTTAAGTTAATCGATTGGTATTCATCGCAGTGCAACCGTGTATTGCCGTCAAGCTATTTCCTGTGAGCGCCGCGTGTATTGGGCTCTTTCCTATCGTACTTTTGGCAGACTAAGGTGGGTGAATATTTTTCGTATTTATTAATAAACATTTAATTGGTATATTTGTGATATTTTTAATCGAAAATCACAAATACAAATGTGACATTGTTTAAAATACAACAATTATAAGTTATAAATATAAGTTATAAGATGTAAATGCAAACCTACAACCTTTTGCTGCATGTGAACCACATTTATGTATGTACATACATATGCAAGAAGAGTAAGCATTCGTATGTACATACATGTGACTGCTATATGTTGCGTGTATTTAATCTATTTCGAGTGTGTGGAAAATGTGCAAGCAAAAAAAAGAAGAAAGTATTATGTATGTGTGATGTATGCATACGTTCATCATACATGCATAATGCATATTTGCATATGAAAAAAATTGAAAAGTGAAAAAATAAAAGGTGAGTTTGGAGTATGGCCAATATGTGACTTGTGGATTGTCAGAAAAGAAACTATTATGTATGCAGAACATATAGCGGCATATATATATTTTTAAGACATACATGTATTTACTTTTGAGAATTCACAGTGCGCACATATACATTGCCCAGTTATTTAATGTTTGCTAATCAATTTAATGTTGCAGGTCTGCAGACAAAAGTCACACAACAAACACAATGCCGCAAAATGAGTACATGGACCGCCACCGTAAATTGTACGGTCGGCGACTCGATTACGAGGAACGCAAACGCAAGAAGGAAGCACGTCTTCCCAAAGATCGGGCACGCAAAGCGCGCAAATTGCGTGGCATTAAGGCAAAATTGTTTAATAAGGAGCGTCGCAATGAAAAGATACAAATCAAAAAGAAGATTCAAGCTCACGAAGAGAAGAAGGTGAAGAAGCAAGAGGAAAAGGTGGAGGATGGAGCGCTGCCGCATTATCTGCTTGATCGTGGCATCCAGTCGAGTGCAAAGGTTCTTTCAAATATGATCAAACAGAAGCGAAAGGAGAAGGCAGGCAAATGGGATGTACCAATACCCAAGGTGCGTGCACAATCTGATGCCGAGGTGTTCAAAGTCCTGCGAACGGGAAAAACGAAGAGGAAGGCTTGGAAACGCATGGTGACAAAAGTGACATTTGTTGGCGAAAATTTCACCCGTAAACCGCCAAAGTTCGAACGCTTCATCCGACCGATGGCATTGCGTATGAAAAAAGCGCATGTGACACATCCAGAATTAAAAGCCACTTTCCACTTGCCAATCATTGGCGTTAAAAAGAATCCCAGCTCCCCAATGTTCACATCGTTGGGTGTGATGACAAAGGGCACAGTGATCGAAGTAAACATCTCCGAGTTGGGCTTGGTGACGCAAACGGGTAAAGTTGTCTGGGGTAAATACGCACAGGTCACAAACAATCCCGAAAACGATGGAGTTGTGAACGCTGTACTACTTGTATAATTCTATTTTAAGTGTAAGATTTGTATCCAAATTGCATCAATAAAATAAAATATTAAACAATATACAAATTTGTTTATAAATACTTTCAGATATTAAGATTTAAGAGTGAAATTTGTATTTCTCCCTCGATTGACATGCATTAACTGGTATTTTGTTTATTCTTGGAATTTTTCAGTTGGCCACGGCTGCGTACGATGCAAATCTTCGTTAAAACCCTCACGGGTAAGACCATCACTCTTGAGGTCGAACCGTCGGATACCATCGAAAATGTCAAAGCCAAGATCCAGGACAAAGAAGGAATTCCTCCAGATCAGCAGCGTTTAATCTTTGCTGGCAAGCAATTGGAAGATGGTCGCACTCTTTCCGATTACAACATTCAGAAAGAGTCAACATTGCACTTGGTGCTCCGCCTTCGTGGTGGTGCCAAGAAGCGCAAGAAGAAGAACTACTCGACCCCCAAGAAAATTAAGCACAAGAGGAAGAAGGTCAAGCTAGCTGTCTTGAAATACTACAAGGTACTACCTCCACATCCTTCAATAAACTAGAGAACAGAACAATTAGTTCGATCTGTTCTTGGAATTCTTGAGTCTTGGTGTCTTGAGCTGTTGCTTGTTGAGTTTGGTTTGCAATTCAATATGAGATTCATATATATATATTTTTCTGTCACACTATGTTTAATTTTTGTAAAAATTCATTACAGGTTGACGAGAATGGAAAGATCCATCGCCTGAGGCGTGAGTGTCCTGGAGAGAACTGTGGTGCTGGAGTCTTTATGGCTGCCCACGAAGATCGTCATTACTGTGGCAAATGTAACTTGACTTTTGTGTTCAGCAAACCAGAAGAAAAGTAGTGCGCCGGCGCTTTTTTAATCAGGCGTTCATTTCAACCTGTCTTTAAATGAATAAATAAATAAACAACCAATTTAAGCCTGAATTATTGTTCTCCTTGTTTAGCTTATGCTATTTTTTGTAGTTTGACAAAAACAGCTATTGGGAGAGATGGAATTTGTTCTTCGTTCTTCTTCTTGATATAGATGTGTCTCAGATGCTATCGTTATCAGCGTATTATGCGGTTAAGTAGATAACGGTCAAAAGTGAAACCAGAAATATATATAAATCAAGGTTAACAGCGTCATACAGTAATACCCGTTTTGAAAGTTCAGCCTCACTACCAATAGTAAATATAGGGTTGTATTTTTCAGCAAGCTTTTAATTGAATTTTTCTGATTTATACAAGATAAATGCAAACATCTATTGAATGTGCTAAAAGGTTTTTACATTGAAGCATACAATAAATGAAATTAACTCATAAATTGTTGTAATAAGCAACATTCAAATGTAGATATATATATATATGGATACAGATTATAGACTAGTGGCATCCATTTTAAGGCTCAGATACATGAATGTTAGAATATCGGTGGCCTCCTCAATCCGCTTAGATGTTGGCTTGCCAGCACCATGGCCAGCTTTCTTGTAGACGCGCAGCAACAGCGGATTTTGCTGGTGCTTGGAATCGCGTACAGCGTCTTGCAATGCGGCAGCAAATTTCAAGGAGTGCAAAGGACTGACGCGATCATCGTGATCGGCGGTCAGAATCAGCGTGGACGGATACTCTTTATTTTCATTTTGGGGCGTGTGGACATTGTGCAACGGCGACAACTTGTACAGATTATCAAAGTGTTCCTTTTCGGAGGGATTGCCATAATCCGAACACCAGGCGTGACCGATGGTGAATTTATGAAACCGCAACATGTCCATGACGCTGTTTGACAAAACACACAAACATTATTGAAATGAACAAACATTTGAGTAGAACTTGAACTAACCCAACTTGAGCAACAGCTGCTCCAAACAAATCAGGCCGTTGATTAATGCAAGCACCGACCAGCAGACCGCCATTGGATCCTCCTTGAATTGCCAAGCGGTCTTTTGTGGTGTATTTGTTGTTAATCAAATATTCGGCAGCACATTGAAAATCGTCGAACACGTTTTGCTTGTTCAGCAAGCGTCCGCCATTATGCCATTTCTCGCCATACTCGCCGCCACCACGTATATTGGGATAAGCCAGGACGCCATCAAAAGTGTCGACAAACATTAGACTGTAGAAATAATTATGTAATTGAAATCGAAGAAATATATATGTATACATGAACACTCACCCCGTAATTCCGAATGTTGGCAGCATGCTAATATTAAATCCGCCATAGCCGTATAGCAAACAGGGTCGGGGCTCGAGGACATTTTTGTTTTTCCGTATTATAAACATCGGCACTTTGGTACCATCTTTGCTGGAATAAAATATTTGTTCGACGGCATAGTCTTCACGTCGGAATCCGTCCAAATTGAGTTTGATTTCCCGAAACACTTTTGGTGGTTCATCTGGATGCTTAAAGTCATAATGGTAAATTGTGCCGGGGTTCAAGAACGACGAGAAATTGTAGAAAATTTCGGAATATTTCTTTTTCCCAGACGTGCCAACGATGGTGCCAATATCCAAATCAAATTGTCGAATCAGTTTTCCAGTTTCTAACGAATTTGCTTGCAATATAGTCTAAAATACCCGATTCATTAGGTCAGTTGTTAACAGCATCCATATAAAATGCAACTTACTTTAACATCTCTTATATAACAAAGAAGAAGTTTATCTTCATTTACGCACTTAACCCAGTCCAAGACATCTTTTTCATGTTCCTAAAATAAGAGAACATTATAGTTATTATATTTGATATATGCCTATTGATATTTTTCTTACCGGTATTAGGGTTTCCCAATTTGCCTCGCCTGGATTTTCAAAGTCGATTATAATGATACGATAATTTTGGGCATTTTTATTCGTACGGAAGTACACTTTTGAGCCAACATTGGTCACATACTGCATAAGGCGAAATAAATTAATTATTTAAAACTAATTCGACCATCTGCAAATTAATGTACTTACGTCGTAGTCCGATTCAAATTTATCAACAATAATTTTAACATCCAGCTCTGAGACTATCTCCTCTCCCGGCTTTAAATCGGCGTAGTATATAATATTGTCACGGCAGTCCTTAACAATAGCCAGTATCAAATATTTTCCACAATCAGATACCTCAGATTGGCTAAAAAGAGAAACGAAATAATTTCGATTATATTACAAATTCAACAATATGAATATGAAAAATATATAATCATACATGCGCCACGACGGTTCTTTGGGAAACTGAACAACTAATACATCCTTTGCCTGACTTTGTCCCAGGAGATGATAGTAAAGCTTTTGGTGTTCATTTTGTTTGGTCTCCGAGCCATCAGTTTTGCCATCTTGGTCGGGATATCTCTGTTGAATTAATATTTTTATTATTAGTAATCAGTATAGTAGTCTGTTGTCACACATTGTCTACGCACTCCATAAAAGAATCCCTTATTGTCCTTTGTCCATGAAATTTCCGAAAATTTCACCTTATCAAGCACTTCATCAAAATCTTTACCGGTTTCAGCATCACGTATCCGAATTTTAATCCAATCCGATCCACTTTCACTCAGACCATAAGCCATAAACTTGCCATCGTCGGAGAACGATTTCTGTGAGAGGGCAACTGTACCGTCTTCGGAGAGACCGTTTGGGTCGAGAAACACTTTGCTCTCGCCATGCAAAGAGTCTTGCTGATACATAACACTGTAATAATAGAACACATACATTTACACACACGTATATATATATATATATATATATATATAGATATATATATATATATAGATAGCGGTTTATTGGCTGAGCAATGAGTGAGTAGTTTAATTACCTTTGATTTTGCAGACCGGTATTCATGAAGAAATAGTAGTATTTGCCATATTGCATCGGGCAACCATATTTCGGATAGTTCCATAATTTTGTTAGTTTACTATTAATTTTCTTCCACTGTTCACAGTTTTCGAGGAATGGCTGGCTTATATTATTTTGGCTATTGACATATTCCTGTGTTTCGGCGGCATCGGGATCCTCGAGCCAACGGTAAACGTCCTTTATCTTCGCCCCATGAAAGTCATCCTCAATTGTCAGATCCTTGCGTGCAACAGGATATACAAATTTTTCCTTCATTGCTTTTACAGATTTTTCAGCGAGATCTGACATGCCGGCGGTCGGAATAATTGTCTTATCTATAAAGCAAAAGGCACAAACCGTGTGAAAATAATGTTAGAAAATACGCAACTTGTAAATTATATGCTTCAAACTTGCATTTACTTGCCGTCCCAAGATATAATGCGCGAACAATGATTTTGCACTGGCGTTGATGAGACAACAAATATCGCATTGTAATAACTAGGACTAGAGATGAGCTCTTTCTGCTTAGATAAATAAAATATAAATGACAAAATTATCGATGCTTATCATCGAATTCAGTATTTTCTTTAATCAGGTTTTCTATTACTACGTTTACACGAGCAAAAATTAAATTTATTGTTTGTATTTATATTAAATTTAAGAATAAATTCTGTGGTTTTCTTCAAATTAAATACTTTTTTTTTTATATATATAAAATACCGTTTGCTTGTTATCGATTTTCGCGGACTACCAAAACAAATAAATAATTGTGTTATTTTGATTTTACGCAATTTTAACATTCTATTTTGACTTCCTTAAGTAAATGAGACTATATATAAAACATAATTGCTATATCTTAAGTATTTCTTAATGCAATGTAGTGTGAGATCTCTGAAGTTCAACCGAATTGGACTGAGAAGTTGAACCGTCAGGACGCCCTTGGCCTGGTGCAATCATTGTCTCCATTCGTTGTGTTGTGTCCCGCATAACTCCACTAAAGTCGGGCAAGTCCGGAAGATCTAGTGCAAGGTGTGCTGAAAACCTTTTATACACCGAGTTTTTCACACTCTCTTTTTTTGTCTTCTTTCGACTTTCTTCATATTTTAGTTGTTGTTTCAGAAAAATTGAAGTCTTCATCATTTCTTGTATGTTGTAGAAAGTATTTTCAGATTTTTCTATAGACTTCAGTGCTTGAACTCCATATTCCATATCATAGCAATGTCCTTGCAAACTGCTCTGTAAGCTGAGAACTTCAGTTCGTTTCTCTAGAATGGCTGGAAGTACCTTACGAATATGTTCCTAGAATGCATAATACATACAACTAGATATACAATTTGCAGGTATTTTTATTGGATTATTAAAACAAACCTGAATTCGAAAAAAGGCTAAAGATGGATCGTTGGCGAATATATGTATATTTTCAGATATTTTTTCAGAGGCTGAAACGACAAAAATATTTTGAAAAATATGAATTTATAAAACTACATACATATATACGTTCGCATGCATGCATTATATGCATATTTATTTAACAATTACTTTTCTTCCCCTTAAAGTTCAGTTCACTTCCTTGTGCCATTATTTCTTTTGCCTTTCTCTATTGTCAAGCTGTCCAAAAGAGAAGAAACAATAAAAAAAACGGATAAGCAATGTGTGATGATTGCAGAATAATTTTATTGTCCACTATTTATTTATGTCGCAGTCTATTATTGATTTGTTTACTTTAAAACATCGATTTGAAAGTATCGAAACATGACTATCGTAACAGTGTCATTGTTTCGATACATTTTTCGTGTGACTGCTTCTTGTAATTGTTTTAAATTTAAAGGGACATCAATGGTGAAAAATGTGTGGATAACTTTTACTTAAAATATAAAGCGTATATAAAAATTTATATTGCAATGTTGGTCCCTAATCCAATAAATTTCACATTCATTCGATTAATTCAATCGCAGCTTGGCGAAAATTTCTGATTATCTCATCGCTAATGACATCAGCTGCTATCAGCTGTTAAATGTTTACACATATATCTAAGCGTGTATAAATTCATAAATGTCTGAAAAGTTGGTGTTAATACATTTGTGAATATTGAAACTGCGAAGTCATATACTTTTCTTGATTGGTAAGTCACGTTCACATCATATACAATTGAATATATATGTATAAAATTTGAAGTTTGGCTTAGCATGCATATTGAAGCAGCAGGTGTCAAATATTATTAATCAGGTTGTATACGCTTGTATGCAACTAGCATTTGTATATACATACACATATATAAATGTATATAAATATATGAATATGAGTACATGTTGAAGTGGTTATATCCATTTAATCGGATCTCAAGCATATGCCTACAACAAAATACGTTGAAATTCGTTGACATGCTAAAATGCTCGAGACGAAAGTTCTTGAATAGGAACGAGTTTTAAATTATTTATAATTTCACAAGCATTCGAATTAACTGCGCACCCTTGCAGAGATGACTTAATCGAATAATACTACAATTCGTACATGAAGGCTATAAGGTAAAATATATGGATATGTGGTACATATGTATACACCAAACTTGGCATGTCTAATTCTTGTTGCCTCTGAGATCAAGGTTTTGCTCACAAACAAAATGGAAATATTTTATAAGTTGATAATTACTAACATATTTGTAATGTTTATTTTTAGTGTGCTATCATCATCCATCATGGCTGCCGAACTTGATGCTATTGAGAAGGATTGCTTAGTTCGAGTGGCCGTAAGGTAAGAGAAATGCGTCATGTTCGAGGCCAGGTGACGGACTAGGACTAGGACATGCCTAGGAGGAAACGATATTTTCTCCCAGTCGAAAACTTAATGAAGAGCACTCTAACTATTATCAAAATTTTGTTGTTGTCCTAGAGATTTACACATTTGAATTAGAAACTGATCTCCAACAATATATTTTCGGTTTCTATAGAATTCGTCCTCAAAATTCACGAGAGATAATTGACATGTGTAGAATCTGCACTACGGTTACGCCTGGCGAGCAGCATATTGTTATTGGATCAGACAAGGCATTTACCTTTGATTATGTATACGATGTGGACTCAAATCAGGTAAGCATACTAACATAAATATCCAGAATCAATTCACTTAGCGTGTCCTCTTTTGTAGTGCGATATTTATACCGAATGTGTGGAGCGGTTGGTGGAAGGAACCTTGCGCGGCTACAACGCTACTGTACTTGCATACGGTCAAACGGGCTCCGGGAAGACATACACAATGGGTACAGGATTTGATAACGCATCTGGCGATTTTCAACTGGGCATAATACCCCGGGCGATTCGTCATATATTTTCCGGTATCGAAAGAATGCAGATGAAAGAAAATGATGAAGTCTCCGTCACAAAATCGCAGTTTAGCGTGGCTGTTCAGTTTATTGAGCTATACAACGAGGATATTATCGATCTGTTGAATCCATTCAATAAGCATTCATCTTTTAAAATACACGAAAGTGCAAATGGACAAATTTCTGTAGCAGGCGCCACAATTAAACCAATAAGTGAATCACAGGAAGCTCTCAAGTGAGTATAAAATTGATAAAAATTATCTATATATTAAAACTGTACAGCTCAGAGAGGTATATTAAAATAGAGTTTATTGATATTTCTATTCAAATTTATTGATCCTATTGCGTGCAGATTGCTACAAGAAGGCGCTTTAGCTCGTACCACTGCCTCGACTAAAATGAATGATCTATCGTCTCGATCGCATGCAGTATTTACATTATTTGTGCGCAGACAACATTTGATCGAGCCACAAAATGATTTTACCGATAATGACTTTGAAACGCTGACATCGAAATTCCATTTTGTTGATTTGGCTGGTTCGGAACGATTGAAACGTACATTAGCTACTGGAGAGCGAGCTCGCGAGGGTATCTCCATAAATTGTGGCCTTTTGGCCCTTGGAAATTGTATATCAGCATTGGGAGATAAGTCAAAGAGGGTATCGCATGTGCCATACCGTGATTCGAAGCTAACACGTCTCCTTCAAGATTCGTTAGGTGGCAACAGTCAAACTTTAATGATTGCTTGCATATCGCCAAGCGATCGGGATTTTATGGAAACACTAAATACTTTAAAGTACGCAAATCGAGCCCGCAACATTAAAAACAAAGTTCAAATTAACCAAGATCAAAGCTCTCGAACAATTTCGCTGTTGCGTAGGGAAATAGCAGCTTTGCAATTGGAGCTTTTGGAATATAAACAGGTATAAATTTAATGTTTATGTGACCACTATAAGATATGTATATTCAATATCTCTTTCAGGGGAAACGTGTATTGGACTCCCAAGGAAATACATTGATCTCAGACCAATTTTATGAAAATTCCATGCTTTCGGCTGATAATAAACGCTTACAACAACGACTTAAATCAATGCAAGAGACTATTAACATCTTAACAGAACGAAATGCGCAGCTTAAGCTTGAAAAACAAATTCATGAATGGTCAACAGACAACCGCTCCGATTCAGAAGTCACCAGTTTAGTTGGGAATTATATCAGCGAGATCGAACAATTGCAAGCTAAACTAATCGAATCGGAAGATATGTGTCAGCAATTAAAAAAATTGGGTTCGTCAGCGAACTCGCCACGCGGTAATAAGCCGTCTTATAATGGTAAGATGCTGACATGCCATATTTAAGAATATACAAATATGTACTTATATGTACCTTTACAGATCCAAGTCTTCTGATAGACATTGCTAAGAGAGGCTTAGAGAAAGATCGAGAGCTTTTAATGTCTCGCTCATTGCCTGGAATATCGAATGAAGGCAGTCAGCTAGTAGAACTCGAGTCTTCTGACAGCGATAGTGATTCGAATGGTAATATAAATTGAGATCACCATCAATCTATGTGTTAATGCTTTTAATTTTTTTTTTGCAGAAATCGAAATGGAGGAAAATTTAAATGAAATTAATTCTGATATCGAAATAAAAACTAAATTAATTGAACAATTGGAGTTGTCCCAAGAGAGAATACAACTTATGCGACAGCATTATGAAGAAAAACTAACTATCTTAACATCTAAAATTTTTAACACTCAAAAAGAGAGGGATGAGATGTTAGCGAATATGGGTAAGTAAAAGCAATTGGCAATCGCATTTGTTGGATCATCAATTTATCTTCTTT
Source organism: Drosophila glabriapex (assembly GCA_035042305.1). NCBI lineage: Eukaryota > Metazoa > Arthropoda > Insecta > Diptera > Drosophilidae > Drosophila > Drosophila glabriapex. The sequence continues at coordinate 4,171,152 of JAWNLN010000068.1, forward strand.
GTAGCTTCTGCTGTGTCAAATCAACCAAAAGACAACTCAAAATCAGTGAAAATAGAATACGAACGTAAACTGAATGAGATGAATCGTGAACTAAAAAGATTACAACAGTCTCAACGCGAACATATTCGCCAACAAAAAGAGATTAAGACCCAAGAAATAAAGTTACACAGCTTGCGTATGGAACTTAGTGAATTGAAGTGCAGTAAGGTAATTGTCAATGTTCTGTAATTATTATAGAGTTTACCTTAAATAATTTAAATAAATGTCTCTAATATTTTAGGTAAAGCTGATGAAGAAGATATCCGAACAGACTAGCCGACACAAAGAGGAAAATTCAAGGAAGACTCGAGAAATTGCGCAATTGCGTAAAGAGCAGAGAAGGCAAAAGAATGCAGTTTTGTCCCTACAGGCTAAAATGAATGCAAAGGAACAAATTTTGAAAAGGAAATCTGAGGAAGTTTCCGCACTACGCAAGAGCCAACGTAGTCGAAATTCTGGTCCGAAAACAATTCGACAGTCACAATCAAAAATTGAACAGACACGTTCCCTACATCATCGCTGGGAGACCCTATCTCGTACTATATTGCACGCAGCGAGAAACAAACAGTTCATTACTCAGTTGGAAACTGAGTTAGAACGCCACGTTAAAGAGAGGGAAGATCTGTGTCGGGAGTTGGAGTTAATTCAAGATCCCCAGCATATTGAAAAGGGATCCGAATACTCAAACGAAGAAGATAACTTAAAAACCAACATTGGTTATGTACAAGAGAATATTGAACATGTTCAAAAAGCTATAATGGAATTTGAGGATGTAAAAGATCCGGCAAGCACTGATGCATACAAAATGCAGGGCATCTTAGACAATATTAGCACAATTGACGAGGCAAAATACTTGCTTCAAAAATTAACAGACAATAATATTTATATGACGTGCAATTCCTCCATGATTGAGAGTCGTTTGCAAGAACATGAAGCATTACTCAAAGAGGCTCAACGCGAAAGTGTCACACAGCAACAATTATTTCAATATTGCCTGTTAAACAACAAAAATTTGAAAATTTCGGACTTATTTGAATCGATGAATCTTGATGACAAGTTAAACTTAAGTCACTTAAGCCGCACCTTTTCGCAAAAGTCTTTGAACAGCAACGGAACTTATGATATACCGCACGGAGAAGCACTCGAATACACTTCTTTTGCCGAAGACGATGTGACCAAAAGTCGAGGATCATCGCCCAATCCAACCAACGAAACGTAAGAACTTGTTTTTATTTAATTTTATATCCATATACCAAGACAGAGAGCAATGTTTTTGATTGAAATGAAATTTTAATGCCTTCTAATTTAAAAAATATTAACGTATTTTGAATTTTGTGTCTAATTTCTGATTATTGCTTTACTTGCATGGCTTTGTAAGGTGAGTTTAATATTAAATAGTTTCTTATTTGTAACTTTGTACAAAAACAAGTAAAGCGATAAAACTTAAATTATACATACTATATTTTCAACTAGTTGAACAATATTCGTTTTAAAACAGAAAGAATTTTCTATATTTTTTTACACGATTCAAGAAATTGTGAAGAGGTCACGATTCTGTTAAGTAATAATGAAGCTTACTCTACAATCAACCAATTATTTGAAACAGTATGCAAGATCGATGGATAATCCAGAATATATGCGCACATTGGGAATCAAGAACTTTTTAATTATTTATTATTTTTGTATTATGTTCAAATGCTAGATCTTCCGACAAAAGTCCAAAGGTGCGCAGGCGTACAGCTCGACGTCAAGATCTTCTTTTTGGAGACACAGGATTTCCGAATCAAGTATGTATTATATCTTTTTGTCTACCACATAAAAGACTTTAAATTTTCAATCTTGCACAGTCACTCAAACCACATGAACTATGATCAATCGGAGTTCGAGTTTGCCAAGAACTCCAAAATTCTCAAAGTAAGTTCATATGTTACAGAAATACACCTAATTTTAATGAAACATATTTGTATTTATATATATATATATATATATATATCTGGGAATGTAAATTAAGCGATTACCACCTTGTATAATAAAATAACAAAATTGTTAAAAAGCTTTGTGTTTATTTTTGGGAATGTGGGGAATGCGGGCTCGTCGTTTATTCCATAGCACTTAACTTCCTTAAACCCAACAGCTCATTCGCTTAAAGCATAATTAAATAAAGGGTTTTTTTTACATCTTTTATTAGCGGTGTATACTTACATATGTACATAAAATATTGATTAAAATTTATCACACCTTAGCCAGTTTACATACACATAATGTTTTCTGAAGAAATTAACTAAACAATTCAATAGTGTTGTACATAAACATCTAAAAAAAAGAAAATAGTATAGAATACTTCGCCAAGATTGAACAACAAAAATAATATAATAATACAATTTTAGGACATAAATAGAATGTTTTAACAGTTGACAATTTTGTGTCATTCGAGATTTCTTTGATTTCGTTTCTGATCTTGTACAATATGCTTAATATATAAATGAAAAATTATCTAGCCCCCGATAGCGAAGTTTCCTGTTCAGCGTTTTCATGGCTTTGTGATTCTAGCCTTGCACTATTTGGCGGTGCACCTGGAAATAAATGAGATAAATATTTGAAATTTAAGTTGTACTTGAAAGTAATATTATGAAGTGAACTTACCAATATAGCTAAGCAGAACTGGCAAAAAGATTAAGCCATGTGTTGCTCCGATAACTACAATTCCGAGGTACATACGGAAATAAAATACTTGGAAAATTTGACTTTTAGCAAAAGCTAAAACTAAGATTCCGGCAAACTTTGTAAGAGTTATACCTGAAAATATGGAGCTACCCATTTTTGTTAAACTATCTGTAGCTCTATCTATTTGATTCAACTCTTTTGAGACGGAAAAACTATGCACTAGATGCGAACAAAACTCTACCGAGATTCCAACAGCCATAACAAGATTAACCAATGACACAGCATTGAGTGATATATTCCAATAATACATAAGGCCCCCAAGGTTAACAACAATCATTGTTATAGTGATGACTACAACAAGCGCGGAATGTATATCAAAGCCCATCAAAATGAATGTAACTATAAAAATGGAAAGTATAGAGATTCCCATGCTTTGTAACGTATCTGACCACATCGTTAAATATTGTTCATAGAAAACATAAAATACTGAATACGGAAAAACTTCGACCTGTAAAGCTGAGTCCATTGGTAGTCCGTTTATGATTAGATTGGTTTGCAACATTTGCGTTATGTTTGCCGATATCTTTCGGGCTGATTCTAAAGCTAAGTAATAGTCCTTCGATGTCTTTAGTATTGAATGATAAGCCATAAAATACGAAGCGTCCACACTGAGTGTTTCTTTTTTGTCATACGAATACCGCACTGCTCCGCTATAGGCAGCATGACCTGCTTTGGCACATAACTCATCTGGATTATCATGCAGGAAACCTGGTAGATATTTTCCAAACTCATGTTCATCTGGCCGTTTCAAATCGTTTTTCTGGATTTTGCAGTTCGAACATGAAAAATCTACAATGAAACAACAGTTAACAGATTGAGTGAGTTTATAACAAGGAGAATGCAATAAGTAACTTACCTTGATGTGGACAGAAGCTGCCATTCTTCGGATTATATTTGCAACAATCAGACGACGCGGCCCAATCAAAGTAATCATCGACCCAACTTGAAGCAGGGCGAGCAATATATGAAATGTTTGATCGTCGGCTCGCCATGTAAATTTGTGTTAACACGCTGTCATCATTGCAATATTGGCCCGAGCAAACCAAATTCTGATTAGTGCTATTTGCATAATTGATATCGCCCTTGAGAACAAAATACATGGGGGGCCCAATATTGAGATGTTTGTTCAGTGATTTGAAATAATGCAAAACAAAACTATCCTCAGGCATTGCCAACTCTTGGTCAAGTCCAATGTCAATTTTGGGCACAGAAGCAATGCTAGCACAAAGTAAACCAAAGAATATAATCATAACAATTGCTCTGACCACCTTTTTCATCAAAAATGGCACATAGACGCTCTTAAAAAACTTATACAGCAGTCCCTCATTATTGTGCACAACATCGGACTTTTTACATTTGATAAAGCAACAGATATCTAAACGATTCTCGTCCCTTCGTTTTGTGTCCAAAGTGAACAATCCGACAAAGCATGTGATTTGTAATATAAAATCGATTAGTAAAGCGACGCCTGCATACAAAGCAAATGCTTTCACCGCCGGCATATCGGATAAGCCACCGAGGAAGAAACAACAACTTTCACTCACCGATGTCAATAGCATACTTGGGCCAACGTGTCCGAGAACGCGGCCCACCTGCTGTTCGGTTGTTTCATCGGTTCTACGCTGATCCCTTTGATAAGTCTGCACTAGAATGAAGATATTGTCGACACCCACTGCCAGTACCAAAAATGGTATTACCTCTACAATGATTAATGTGGCAGGTAGGCCAATATATCCGAACAGACCCACCGAAGAGACCACAGAGGCCAAGACTATAATAACCCCGCCAATGCCCAATGTTATTTTACTATCAATTAGTGATCTTTTAAGCTCTTGTACATGTCCTAAGGATATCGCTATGTATATAAACATAATAATGTATGAAACTAGAATCGTTAAGACATCCGACTGTGATTCCCTATTCAATTCATCTTCAATAGACCTTTCCGATGTGAACGCTATATCCATTGAATCACTCTTATTATTCTTTATATAGCTAACCATAAACTCAACAAAGCTCTTCTCCCACTCTAGTGCACGCTTTAGATCCTTTTTATCATGATGATTTTTAACCAAAAATGTGAGAATCAATGCATCTGCTTGCTGATATTGTGTACTGGCCGAAAGTTGTTCACCCGGCTTTAGAAATCCGCCTAAGGCAACAGCTGGATCTACAGGTCCGCCATAGTTAGCTAAACACAAATATGGATTACTGATGCAGTCGTACAAATCATCTAAGTAGGTAACCTAAAATATATAAACACAAAATGATTTGTGGCAAAAAAGCATATTCGGTTATCTTCTATACGTACATTAAATCCATTGTCTTCACTATTGTCATCAAGTCGTTCTATGTCGTCTTGAAAATAGCCCCAAATTGTTTGGACAACACAATCAGAAGTTTCAACATCTGTGTTGTCATCCTTTAGGGGAGCATAGCATATGTTTTTTAAAAACGTTCCGTTTGCGTTGATATTTTGGATTTGCTCCTGCAGATTCAAAGTTTCGGCCAGAAAATTCTTGTCAAATACGGGACCGAATGTAATTGGTCCGTTCGATGTTTTATGTACAATGTTTGGTAAGTTTACCGCCTTGATTATAACCTAAGCATAATAAAAAAGGGTTTTCATGATTAATGATATCTTTGGTCACGGATTGGAGATGAGTGTTTTGTTTTAAACTTACCTGTTCAATTCTAAAGAAGGGTTCAAATTTGGAATCGAAGAATTCTCTTTCCGTTCTAGATTTTGAGGTAGGCGATGCCCATAGTTCAACTGGATCAGTAGTAATCTGTACATAGGTTACGCCATATCCCAAAATAACAACAATGGTTGCGCCTGCCAGTAAAGTCATCCATGGATGACTTGCAAAAAATGTGCCCCACTTGGTGAATAGATTTTCTAAAAAAAACTCTGTACGTGCACCAAGCTTTTCGAAATATCTTGGCTCCTGTCTATACATCGAATCATCTGTCACTCCATCATTTTCAATGTGAAAGTCTGCATCTAAAAGAGAAAAAATAGTTAGTTATACATTTTCCTTTTGCAAATTCGATTGCTAACCATTTATTGAGTCTTTTGTAAATAGGAACGATCCCATAAGAAAGACAATTACACCAACCGAAAATACGACTGTCATAATAACTGTGAATGCATCGAATCCAGCAATTTTAAGAGGATCGGGTATTATTGGTTCATCTGGAGCTAGAGGGCATGACAAATCACAATCTGTACACGAGCACGCTGGAAGTTTACTCTAAAATAGAAGATCATCAATTAATAATGTGTTTAAAAAGTGTATGCATTAAATGCTCACATTTACTGCCTGTTGGCAAGGAGTAATTGGAGGATTAAGTGGAGTAAATCCGTTCTCTGTTGCGTTTGTGGCATGTTGCATATATGTGATTTGAAATGGAACAAATGGACTAGATGCATCGCCCATGAATGTAAACCATTTTGTCGCACTGCATCGTGATGCTGGATAGGCCCCGCACATCAGATCTAATGCCAATTTACCGGTTTGCGGCACAGACACCTGCAAATAATAAACATTTACAACTTGTAATAAATCTGCAATGTGAAAATGTCTTTTTAACGCGAAATGATTATTATTAAAGTTTTATTATATTTTAGCAAACAAACGAATAGGGAATTTGTTGTTGATAGATGGCAATTCGTCGTGATTATTGTATTTGACTGAGATGATCTTGTTATTAATAACAATTATTTTGACATTGTTGACCCCTACTCGTTGCTGTATTGTCCAGTTCATCATCTGCATGCTGATCAGCATCCAAGACAAGCGTTTTGTCAAATCTTGCTTCGAACTCAAATTGAATAAAATCACACAATCAATTCATTGGCATCATGCGCAACTCGATTGAATTAATTATTACAGTAGGAATTCGCCCATTCACACCAATTTACTACAATTCGCAGCCAAATGGACTTGGCATTTGAACTATAAACATTATTTAATGATATGCAAGAGTGTACCCAGTTTTCACTGAATTCCATTTTGTTTTTGTAATTTTGAATATTAAGCACATTGCCTGCAATATAATCAAATATGTACTTTACAGTCGCCTAAGGTATTTGATATACACATGCCATATGCCAGGGGCATTAAATTTGGACAAATTAAAAGTAAACAATTTGTTTGCCTCAAATACAAAGGCCATATGCCCATTTACGAATTTTGAATTTGTTTTGGAAGCAATAATCGACATCGAGTTCAGTTTCTAAAACTTATTATAATATATATACGTTCAAAAGGGTGTATCTAGAATTCGTAAAGTGAGCGAGCTGATTTTTTCCACATATACGAGAACAAAGGCATTGTTTTCATTTGTTGTGTTAAATTTAGCACCTTGATAAGAGAAATCGCAGTGCAGTATATATAACTCACCTGAGAGCATGACTTATAAGTCTGGTTGATATACTTCTCTGTTATGTGTATGTCAATAGAAGTTATATAGGTACCTAGAAATAAAAACATACATAATATATATACATAACCTGAGAATAGTATGAACTCCAATTTGTGAAATTACCATTTTTATTATTTTCGGTAGCAACAACTTTCATGAACTTAGTTTGATTCGGAGAGCAAGTCAACTGGCAAATATGTCGGGACAAGTTTATGAAACACGATGGACAACGCTCGAGAATATTAGCAGCAAGTTTTATGTTGTTATTTAATAATTTTATCTAGGAAATATAAATATTTATTGTATGCGAATGGTTTTAGTTTTACAATCCGTCTTACCTGGTCAACGTCACAGCAAAAGTTCTTCTGTTCGTCTTCAAGCAAGGAACTGCATCTTTCTGCTAACAATTTGAGACCCTCTTCAGGCATTGGCTTTGCTGTGCCATTGTAGGAACAATATTGGTTGCGTAAAAAAGCATCTTGATTACAAACTCCATACCAGATGCAATCCTGGAAAAAAACGGTAAGTCATTAATTAAATGATTTCAATTATTAATCGATGGAAAGTGAATTATTGCTTTCATTAGTCATTCACTAAAGCGGTTTTTCTTCTTCTCATATTTATATTAAAGCTCACCTGCTTTGATGCTCCAAATAAGGAGGCAATTATGCCAAATATGAAGAACTTAACGCCAGTTGAGGTACCGTGTAGTACAATCATTATGCAGTCGATTATAACGTCTTAGCTGGCAAGGGCATAATAGAGAGTAAAGGCTAGAAGTTAACTGATCAATTTAGCTATGTACAAATGCACGCATGCACATCCACAATTAAATTAAGCAACTTATACATCGTATATGTATATATGTGGGTCTAAGTTTAAATGGTTCTAGAAGGGGAAATAGGGGAAAATGAGAACTAGATAGTTTTTATTAGTTGTGTTTTTAATCTGTTTCTATGAACTTTGTTTTGATGTTTACTGACGTGTGTCTAGCTTCGAATTGCCTATTTTCAAATCGGATTAGTCACATTTAAATGTTTTCTTCTTTTCTTCCCCTTTTCCCCTTCATAACCGTAAAGTCCTGTTGTTGTGTCATTGCTCCTTTTCTTTTGTCTATACTCCGCATATTCCGATTTAACATATATGCAGAGCGTGATTGGAATAATATGTACATATATCTATGTCCTCTTTTCGAATACAACTGTTAATTCGAACATTCGTATTTCTTTTAAACTTGTAAATAACTTGCAGATTTGAGCTGGAAATATGTACATTAATTTGTATATAAATTGGATAGAGGCTAATAAATAAACGGACAAAGGTCTTTAAATATATATATTTATATATATATATTTATATATATATATATATATATATATAAATATTTAATGTGTCGTAGTTGACTTAAAGCGTTCCACACAAACACATACACTCATAGTTCAAATCATATTTGGAGCTGTGGAATGTTATCAATTTAAACAAAGATATATATACTACATATATGTATATGTAGCCTATTTTCGTTATTGTTGTTATTATTGCACTCATCTTATTATGATGTGTTTTTGTATACATGCACATCTACAAACATAAACATAAATTAAATACATGACACCTACCAACACAATTAATTAAACACAATTTATTGTTCATACTACGAATCTGTGCACACTTGTAGTATTAAAACGAGGCACCTAATGGTATTGAATCAACGTCTTCAAAGACTTTCTGACTTCTTAATTTTACTGCAATAAAATTTTTGCTAGGGGTGAACAATACTTTCGTCATTCGTAAATAAGTAAGTATTTTTACGTATCGAGTTACCAAGACGCATTCGATAACATTTGAACCTATGAATAAATAAATACTCTTGCTAAGCTCCTTGTTTGCAACTTGTCAATCTATTATTTTAATATATTTTCTAAAAATAAAGAGGCTTAAAACGCTTCGTTCTAATCCCTTTGTGCTTAATGTTTTTTCTGTTATGTTTTTTTTTTGTATTCAAAAGAATAATAGGAAACCCTAAAATAAGAATAAGCGAAATTGCGGGATGGCAATCTCAAAAATATATCCGTAATCGAAATGATTTTTAGCGTTCCGATAGTTTTCGTTGGTATCTAAAAAAAAAAGTAGCAGTTACCGCAGTAACGGTGACATCATAAAATATATTTATTTCTAGACTTTGCAGTCGGCCTCTTGTTTTTGTTTAGAACAACAGCTTCAGTATTGCGAATCTCTAAAAACTGAATTGAAGTTCTCTTAGGTTAAATTAAATTAATCTCAACTTGAACGGCGAGTAAAAACGTATTATCTAACAAAGAACTGACAGAAATACGACGATGGAAGGAGCATCAAAGTTTTTAAAAGGAGTGCTTGGCGATATAAGCACCCGTTCAGCTTACTCGCAGCTGCTCATAGGTGTATCATCAGGATGGTATGTGTATAACAAAATCTACACAATTTGAATACACTCAATATTAATGCATTTGATAATGCGCATATTATTTTTACCTATTGTCTTGTTAAGGCAATAATGTATGCTCACATACACACACACACACACATGTACGTGTGATGCAAACCAAAATTGTAAGAAAAATGTGTAATAACAGAAAATGCAACTTAAAAATGCGTAACTCAGATCATTTTTGTTATTTTGCTTCAGTTTTTGTTATGCAACACTTAAATATACGCATTACGTATGAGCGCTTCTTTTAAACACACATAGACTTGAGAAAAAAAGATTCTTATGATTCACTCGTTATGTTTTGCACTGGTTTTATTTTACGTCACTTTTTACTACGCATCGGTAGCATCGGTAACATCACTCTATTACGACATGTAACGCGTAACACATTTGAGGATAGGTAACTCCGACACCTTAAATTTAGCCATACATATTTACATGTTTTCGATAAGTTAAGTCGAAGTAGTCTGTTGTTGTTGGCCTCCGCCTGTTTCTATGTACCCTTGGAACATATCTATTTATATGTCTATCGTCATCGGCATTCCGAAGACAATTAATTCAAATTTAATATTGAATGTTTCGGTTTACCGAGTATGATTTTGAAAACATTTATATTTTTGACTATTTACTTATATTGTATTTTTCATAGGGCGACTGGGTACACAACAATGAAATTTGGAAAGTTCGCGGCATTTGCTATTGGCGGAAGTATTATCTTAATAGAAATTGCACACCAGGAAGGATTCATTAAAGTCGACTGGCCGAAGTTAACTAAAGGTGTTGACAAAATAGCTGATAAGGTTGAGGAATCAATATCAGGCAGAGATCAAAATTGGTTAGATAAGGTAATTTTGGAATAATTTTGCTTAAATACATAAATTCTGAGTAACATTAAATATGTACATCTTCAGACGGAAAGATATGTGGATCGCAAACTGGACCGAGTTGAGAATACACTCAAAGGCAAATCAAATAAAGTGAAGAAATGGTATGCCAAATATATTGGAGATGAGGATGGTCCAAAAATCAATGATCTTCATATATTCTTAACCGCATTCGTTGGAGGAATTGCCTTGGGCATTGCATCTGGATAATCAAATATTGAAATAATGTATTATGTGTTAACTAAAGCAAATGAAAATTCGTTTCGGTTCTCATAAAGCAAATAAATCATATGCTTAAACCGATTTCATATTATAAATGTACCGCAACATTTTATTTTGACCTTGGGTAAGACTAATTCTCATTATTTATTTTGGAATTATTTACCTGTATTTGACAGCTGGTTAAAAATCAATTTTGCGAAAAGCTTACCTTCTTAAAAAATTTAATCAAACTATATTGATATCATCTATCATCGCTGTCGTCGGCAGCTTCTTTTTGACTAGCAATCGATGTTACTACAATCGGTAAGCAAGCCGGCATTTTTGTTGCGCCTTATATATTTTACATCGAGAATGTTTCACAAAAATATATCTATATCTAATGTGTAAGTTTAAGAAGCCAAAGTTTTTGGTTGTCTTAGACACTTGGCATACCGTAAAAGATATATCTTTCTAATCGAGAATCCGATGGAATATCAAGATCGGTTGAGAAACACGGTAAAAATCGTAATTTAATATTTTGTAAATTACGCGGCGTAAGCATTTTTCTGTAAAAACTTCCGTTCAGGGTATCTTCTAGTCGAGCTCTCTTGACTAGAGCATTCTTTCCTGTTATTTTTTAATCAAGATCTGTTTAAAAAGGTATTTAATCTTCGGCGTTGAATATTATTTTCGTGTAATCATTTTATGCTCAGAATTTGCCAACGCTTACAAATTGTAATCGCACATTTTACCTGCATTGTAGCATGGATATATATGTGAATAGATAATGTATGTGTATATGTTTGTCAACGTTGCCTTCTGTTTTGCCACTGCATTTCTTTGGGTTCTTTTTGTCATTTTCAACATGAGTGCAATTGAATTTACTGGGCTAGCGAGTTAAACACAAATAGTTAAATATTAGATAAAATGACAACAGTGATAAACATTTTATTTATTTTTAAGCTTTATGCTCAAGTGACGTCAACTTCGGTAATTAAAGTAGGTGGGTATCTACATATAAATAATCTTACTAGTAACTACATATTTATAATAATTGCCTGTAATTGGAAGGCGCACTTTTTCCAAGGGCATCTGAACAGCAGAGCAACCCGGAAGTTGCCTTTCAATATGCCGTGCATCGACTGAATCAAGACAAAAGTCTTTTACCCGATGCAGACCTGGTTCACCACATCAAATATATGGACAGTGATTCTTTTCAGGCGGTCCAAAAAGGTAGGTGTGTATCGTCAATAGAAATTACTTGAGTTGTTTATAAACGTTTATGTTTAATATATATATATGGAATAGTGTGCAGTCTAATCGAAGGCGGTGCTCAGGCAATATTTAGTCCAACAGACTCGGTTTTGGCCACCCATATTAACTCCATATGCGATGATCTTGATATACCGGATATTGGAATCGGTCGATCCACTCAAGAATTCTCAATAAATGTTCACCCATCGCAGCAGTACATAAATCGTGCATTCATCGATGTTATACAATATCTAAACTGGACAAGGTTTGGCATTCTATATGAAAAAGATCATGGTGTGTATCCGATTTGCATGTAATAAGATAGTGTTGCAGAAAGGTTTAAATTCGTTTATTGCAGGCATATTAACATTGAATCAATTTTCGCGCTCAATTCAGGCTGAAGTGCATATACGACAAGTAGCGCCATTATCCTACCTATCTGTACTAAATGAGTTTAAAAATAAAGAAATTCACAATATCTTAATTGACACGAACTCGGCTGGAATTTCAGTTCTACTAAAAAATGTAAGCTCGATTTTAATTCAGCAAATATAAAATATAAATTTGTAAAATAGTTTAATATCAGACACGGGTTATCTTCCAGTTAATATTATGAGTGTGTTTTTCTTTGTGTTCATACAGATTCTTCAGCAACAAATGAATGAGTATAAATACCATTATTTGTTCACCAGCTTCGATTTGGAAACATTCGATCTGGAAGATTTTAAATACAACTTTGTGAATATAACATCATTCCGGCTTGTGGATTTGGGCGATGTAGCTGTTAAAGAAATTCTAAAGGATATTGAATCCTATGATCGTCTGATTTTGAACCGCAACCAATCCATATATAGCTTAAAGAAATCCGTTAGCATTGAGGTAAATAGCAAGTCGTACTTATTATTGTACTCGTATTTTTTTAGAAAATGTTTTCCCCTATAAACGCTTTATTAGACAGAGGCCGCTTTGATGTTTGACTCGGTATATGTATTTGCCATTGGTCTGCAATCTATATATCCCTTGATTCACCTAACCAACTTGACCTGCAACGATGAAATCCCATGGAATGGCGGCCTGAGTCTGATCAACTATATAAATGCGGTATTTTTAGAAATTTTCTAGTATTTATACATCATTGAAACCCTTGCTGAGGGCATTATAATTTATAAATTACTAAACCTTATTTGATTGCCTAAATTAGGTTGAATGGAAAGGATTAACTGGTCCTATACAATTTAAAGAAGGGCAAAGAGTTCAATTTAAGCTCGACTTGATCAAACTAAAACAACACTCGATTGTCAAAGTCGGAGAATGGACACCTCAAGATCATCTGAATATAACGGAGCCATCATTATTTTTTGATTCTGGTTCCATGAATGTTACTTTAGTTGTAATCACAATACTGGTCTGTCTTTTATATGTCAACATTTTGCGATTATATTTTTATTTGAAATAACTCTTGAATTTTAGGAAACTCCATACGTAATGATGCGTTACGGCAAAAATTATACGGGAAATGAACGCTTCTATGGCTTCTGTGTGGATATATTGGAAACCATATCGCATGAGGTGGGATTCGATTACATATTGGATTTGGTGCCAGATAGAAAGTATGGTGCCAAAGATCCAGAAACAGGTCAATGGAATGGAATGGTTGCTCAGTTAATGAAATATGTTTGTATCATTAAAAGTATCTTTGAAATTTTCCAGTCTTATCTGAACACTCATCTCATTATTGTTATTATTATAAATTGCAGAAAGCAGACTTGGCCGTTGGATCTATGACAATAACCTATGCGAGAGAGAGTGTTATTGATTTCACTAAACCATTCATGAATCTGGGCATTAGCATATTATTTAAGGTGTGTTTTACATTAAGCTCTTCTCTCCCAAACAAATTTCAAATAGATTTGAATTGATTTTTTCAGGTGCCAACAACGGAACCAACTCGACTATTTTCATTCATGAATCCACTGGCGATTGAAATATGGATTTACGTACTAGCGGCATATTTACTAGTATCGGTTACCATATATATAGTGGCCAAATTATCGCCGATCGAATGGAGGAGTATTCATCCGTGTGATGTGGAGCACGTGACGATAAGCAATCAATTCACAATATCGGATAGTTTTTGGTTTACTCTTGCAACGTTAATGCAGCAGGGATCGGATATATACCCGAGGGCTGTATCCACCCGAATTATTAGCAGCATTTGGGGATTTTTCTCTCTCATTATTGTTGCATCGTATACGGCGAATTTAGCCGCATTTTTAACTGTCGAACGCATGATTAATCCCATTGAAAATGCTGAAGATTTGGCCAGCCAAACGGAAATCTCTTATGGCACCTTGGATAGTGGATCAACAATGACCTTCTTTCGGGTATATATATATTTTTGATGTTTACCAGATTTTATATTTGATTTTTGTTTTGTTGTATTTTGATTAGGACTCAATGATAGAAACTTACAAGAAAATGTGGAGAATTATGGACAATAAGAGACCGCAGTCATTTACATCGACCTATGAGGATGGCATTAGACGTGTCAACCAGGGCAACTATGCCTTCCTAATGGAGTCGACAATGCTGGACTATACTGTTCAACGTGATTGCAATTTAACACAAATTGGCGGCTTGTTAGATACTAAAGGTATTACTAGGATCAGAAGTATAATATATATTATTGTTTACTTGATTTAAAATGCAATTTTAAGGATATGGCATTGCCACGCCAAAGGGTTCGCCATGGCGGGACAAGATATCGTTGGCCATATTGGAGCTGCAGGAGAAGGGCGATATTCAAATGTTATACGATAAATGGTGGAAGAATACGGATGAAACCTGTACACGGATCAGCAGCAATAAGCACTCGAAAGCAAATGCCTTGGGTCTGGAAAGTATAGGTAAAGTATTACTATATAGATATATATATATATAGTCGATAATTATATGTGTGTGTGTTATTGCAGGTGGCGTATTTGTTGTGTTAATAACGGGCATTTTGGTTGCTTTCATTGTGGCCTTCTTCGAGTTTTTGTTCAACTTTCGGCAACAGGCGAAGACAATGCGTATCAATCACTGCGATTGCAGAAATCCAAATCACTTGAAAAATACTCAAGCAGACAAGGATTTATCGTATTTGCCACCGGCACGCTCATTCTGGGTGGAAATGTTTGAGGAGCTGCGGTTTGCATTGTGGTGCACCAATGAACGACAACGTCCGGAGCTAAGCAGATGTTGCAGCGAGTGCCAAATGAACTGAGAGATGTGTTGCGGCAATAAAGGATTAAAAGCTATCGTTTGATATATATTTTATTCATGTGTTTTAGTGTTAACTTCTATGACTAATTCGCCTTGGCCTGCCAACGTCGAAACACATCCGC
The DNA here is from genome assembly GCA_035042305.1 of Drosophila glabriapex. Taxonomy (NCBI): domain Eukaryota; kingdom Metazoa; phylum Arthropoda; class Insecta; order Diptera; family Drosophilidae; genus Drosophila; species Drosophila glabriapex. The sequence continues at coordinate 4,186,535 of JAWNLN010000068.1, forward strand.
CTACTACATACATACATTTATAAATAATACAATCAGGTTTGTTCCGAATTCATATAATGATTTCGAATCTGTAATCTTTTCATTTCGAATGCAAAACCGAGTTTAGAAAGAGTTAATTGTGTGTTGGAAATGTAAAAAAAGAAAATATTGTATATTGAAAATATTATTTCTCTATAAGTTAAAGACTATTGCAAAAGTGTGTTTATGAATATTTTATTTGATTTTTTCTGTTTAATTTGGCAACTTTTAGAAAATGTTCAGAACAGCAATCAATTCCATTTGGGCAAATCTCAGACGGAGTCCGAATTCGAAACAAACCTGAATATGTCTAGTTGAAATATAATAAGCTATTGTTTATTTTAATTCGTTAATACTAAAAGTTAGGTTTCCTTAAAGAGCATTCGACAAAGCTCGCCGCCACCCAAAGTGCCCTTGGTGCACAATAATAGTTGTCGGGAGCGTTCGGCACTCTTCTTTTCGTTGGCAATGATGCGTCTGGTTCGGATCTGATTCGTTTTCCAAAATGGTGATACTATCTGCCTCTGCCACTTGGCACCGTTCTCCGGCAATGTGGGTAGAGTGGGCAGCCTGCTTAGCTGCAAGGATGGATATGGCGTTGGTAATTTTACCGGTCGATTGCTGGTTGCTTCTTCATATTTTCGAATTTTCATTTGATATTTTTTTCTTAGCACATTTTGCCTGGCCCGTGAAATGGTGTTATTGGATTTCTTGGACAGCCATTTGCGACTGATGCGCTTTATGAACTCTTGAGTCTCCGAATCCAGGACATCGTTCCCATTGTTGTTGTTGTTGTCTTTGTTGTATGCATCGAATTGTGAAGATCCTTCGCCACTGCCACTGGCAACATTATCATTTTGTTGCAACGATTTATTTTCATCGCTATCATCATCAAAATGTACTCTAGTTGGTTTCTTAACAAAATAATCAAAGTTCCACTCATTGCCTCGGTCAACTTTTTGAGCCCTCTGCCGATTCACATTAGTTTGAGTTAATTGCTTTCCAATAGCAGGAGGAAAATCTGATTTATCCTCATTCTCTTTTGCATTAGCACTGCTAGAGTCTGATAAATCATATATGGGCTTTGGTTTCGAATTTGGAGTATAAAAATCATCAATATAAATATGCTGCTGTTGATCCAATTCATCGGTGACTGGATTATTTAGCAAGTAGTTTTTGGTGGGTACAATGGGTATTTTAGTACCATTGTGAATATGTTCGGGGTACTTGTGATATTTCCAGTTTGGTGCATTATTTAAATGCTTACTCGCCATATCGGTTTTAAAGAGAAATGCGATTTCATTGCCATTTATCGGGAATATCATAAAAATTGCACCCACAACTGCCAAAATCAACAGCATATAGAGAGCCATAAGCGCAATCAGCCTGTAAGATAGTCGTGGATATATCATGATGCTAATGAGGAGCTACGTCATTCAATCTGTGAAAGTGATCAATCTGTGAATGAATAATATATATATACATATATATTTATTTAGTTGTATTTAATATTACCGGTATGCAAATGAGAGAATACTTAGTTCAAATCAAACAAGATAGAACGACTATCTTAGACACGCCGAAGATTATATTCCCCTGCTTTTTAATATAGATTTTAAAAAATGTACGATTTTTCGTAAATGGTATATTAAAAACAAATTGGTGGTAAGGATATGAATGGTGATAAACAAAGGACTTATGGACTTATGGCCGACCATACCTAAGCTTCATCAAGATACTACTTCTGGGAAGGAGAAACACACAGACGGACATGGCTATATCGACTCGGCGGTGATGAAGATCACGAGCAAATATATTTTATGCTTTCAATGCGTTGCACATCCTACGACTAAGTAATAATACTCCTTGCATAGGCATAAAAAGTGTATACATGGGGCTGAGATAGCACTCATACTTCATACTTTGGTTAGAAAATGTTATAATTGTAGAGCAACAGTTATACATTGTTAGTTTTTTATATTTATAATTAATGCATATGGATACATATACGCATATCTATTATCTATATATTATTTCATATCCACACTTACATATATTTGTTGAACACTCAACTTAGAGCTGATAAACTTTTTCGGTTTGTGCACATTGAATTTGTGCAAATACTTATGTACACATCAATATCCTTGAAGGCGTTATTTAATTGAATTCGCTCAGCCCTTATTCAATTTGATATTTATTCAATATTCTGCATGGCTTAGTTATGCATTTAATATTTCAATTGTTTTTTTTTTTTTTTTGATTTTGGTAACTATTTGTTAATGCAATTCAAGTTTCTTTCGTCTATTACATTTACTACACACATCCCCTTTTCTATTCCTGTTTTTAATACCCTTGTTTTCTTTACATCAGTATTGGTGCAGGGTCATGCGCAGTAGTGCTTGGAAAATCGGATACACCTTTAGCCGTACGTACGTATGTATATACGGTATGTACACATACATGAAAATCATCGCATCACTTTTCATAGTTTTTGACTTGGCTATTATTCCTTGAGAAAGTAGAATGTTTCGGGAATAATATCCCAAAAATTGTTTGTTTCAGGAACGCTAATCGAAAATGTTCTTTCAAAATTTTAATACAGAATTAAATCAGATATCAAGTGAAGGAGAATAGTGTTTTAGGAATTTTTATCAAAAACTATCTATCTTATTTTCAATATAGAAATAAATCAGAGAAATTCAGTAATATTGATCGGACTTTTTGATTCACAATTTAAATAAAGAAATAAATCAGCGACCAAATCAAGGGAAATATAGCTTTTGAGCATTCTCAAAAATTTTGTTTCGAAATTAAAATACAGAAATAAGTCAAGATCATGGGCTAAAAGAATTGATTTTTTCATGACAATTTGTACTAATCCCCACGACAGATAACATGATTTGCTACAAAAAATCGTGCTTCTAATTTTGTAACCTAGATACCTGCTTTTGAAAATTGATTCAGATTTATTGAAAATTTTACCATTTAGTATGATAGACCACTGATCACAGCTTCCCAATTTTATTATACCCTAGGCCATTACAAATAACTAGTAAATTTTTGAAAAACCATGTAACAGGTAGAAGAAAGCATCTACTACGCCATAAGGTATATATATATATATATAATTCTCAGACTATCTATCTGTGTGAATAGATCTGAGAGCTCGAAACATTTGGTTTGTAAATCCATCGCAATAAAAACTACAAAGTTAAAGATATGACGTGACACAATACTAATCAACTGCAAAACTTACATCAAGATCATTTGGGAAGCACGTGAAGCAATTATATTGTCATATTTACCAAATTATACAGCAGCAAGCCGAGTCATTTTAAGCTAAAAATTGCTTGGTGCTATTAACCCCACATTTTGATTGAAATATTTTGAATTGAATTATTTTCGTGATGGTATTACCTTTGCGGCTTTTTGTCCTAGCTTTATCATATAGGAACTTATCTTTTTGTACAAATATAAGAGACAGAAGAACACGTATAATTAGTTTAGCCAGGATTATTGTGGTAAACGAAGTATTTCATAAAAGAACTAACTAAAAGATTGTCGCAGATTTATTTGTCCAAATATGAGGAGCATATTAAAGCATGCATATTTAGTATTTTTGTTATATGGGCGATAAGTATTGGCGTAGTCGGATTGGTCTAAAAGTTTCTCTAATTATTGTACAGATGTGGCAAGTAACATTAAAGTAACTATATTTTTGGAATTTATGTCAAATATATTTCGATGTGATCCAGTGTGCGTGGGTTATACAAATAAAAATATACAAAAATAACTAAATTCACTATAAAATGTACTGCAATATTAGATTTCGTTTATTGTTTCCATTGTTTTAGATGATAATTCAAAACTTATTACTTTTTTTAAAATCAATTTGTAATTTTCTATTTACTAACATTGCCTTCTTCATTTGTTGAATTATTAAGATCACTATTGTTGCATGTGTCGCCTGAGGAGCCACTAACATTTGCCACATACAGTGCTGGATCAATTACTTTCGGTATGGGTTTAATTTCCGTTCCCAATTCCTTTTCAATGCGATGCAGATCAAACCGATCCTCGTAGGTTATTAAATTTATAGCAATACCTGAAAAATAACAGGAAATATATATAAGTAAATAATGCATTGTGTTTTATTAGTCGAGACGAGAACACAAGTGCAAATTGTGAACTGAAATCCAGATTTTAAAGCAGATTGGCTTACCTAAGTGTCCAAATCGACCAGAACGACCGATTCGATGTAAATATGTTTCAGCCATTCGAGGGAAATCAAAATTGATGACGACATTCACAGCTTGTACATCGATGCCACGGGTAAACAAATCGGAGCAGACCAAATTTCGGCAGAGGCCTTGCCGAAAATCGTGAAAAACTCGATTCCTGTGTGCCTGGGCCATTTTAGCGTGAATATAATAACAGCAATAGCCCAGCTCCGTTATCTTTTTCGCAAGGAGTTCGACACGTTGCGTCGAATTGCAAAATATGATTGATTGATTTATTTGCAATTTGGAAAATAATGTATTTAAGCAGTGAACTTTCTGGCGTTCTTGTACAAATGCATAGTATTGGGTGACACCTTTCAGTGTTAGCTCTTCCATCAGATTGATCTCGTAGGGTTCACGCAAATGCTTCTCCATAAAGTTTTTAACCGTTAATGGAAATGTGGCCGAAAACAGCAATATCTGTGGATCTTTGGGCAATTTTAATATAACATGATCCAGCATGCCTTGAAAATCTAACGAGAGCAGCTTATCGGCTTCATCCAAAACTAATATTTTGCAATGCGACATATCAGCAACTTTCTTATCCATTAAATCCAAAATTCGACCCGGTGTTGCAATAATTAATTGTACTGAAATCAAACACATTACAAATATCAAACAATGCAATTCAAAAACAGTAGCAGTTATATGTGTAAGCAAAATAAATATGATAAATACCTTTTTGATATATACGAAGAATGTCATCCTTTAGAATTGTACCGCCTGTCGTAACCATAACTCGGATATCCAGATGCTTGGCCAGTTCGATGCATATCTGTGAGGTTTGCAGTGCCAATTCTCGAGTGGGGACCATCACCAAGGCTTGGATATAGTCTTTAGTTGGGTCAATTTGCTCCAAAACTGGAATGCAATATGCTCCGGTTTTGCCAGTGCCATTTTTTGCACGAGCCAATACATCTTTTCCACTTAAGGCAATTGGAATAGCAGCTTCTTGGATAGGCGATGGTCGTTCCCAACCCTTCTCGAAAATACCCATGAGCAGTTCACGCTTCAGGCAAAACTCTTCAAATTCGTTGCCACGCGTATCAGTCACATCCTAAAATCAAGACATATACAATTTAGTAATGAACTCACTTAGATTTCCCATACTTTTTAATATATAAAAACATTATGGTAAATGGTAAAAAATTATTGGAAATTTGAACTTACTGTCGTTTTGAATCGATTGTCCTTTGGGGGAAGCTTCAGTTTGGATTTCCATCCCATATCATCACTTAAGTTATTGGCAATTTGATGATCATTCAAAATTCTGAAAATACGAAGTGAGAAATACCCTAATTTATTACACTTACTTGGATACACTTAAATAAATATACACGTGTTAATTTGTACTTAAATTATACATTTTGTAAGATATTTGTATGATGTTTTTGTTTTTTTATATAAATCGGCTGATTTATTGTGTTATCTTTTTAATTAACAAATGAAAATTCAACAAAACGTGCATCACGTCCCCTTAAAATAAAAGCCTTCAGGTAAAAAGTTTCGATTTTCATTTTTTTTTTTTTTTGGCAAAAGCCGCCAAACGAGACCTTTACACACACATATAAATAAGAGGTATATATATATATAAGTGCATGTACATACATACACAAGTATGTACATTTGAAGAAGCCAAATTTCTTTTGGATTATAAAACGTAAGTAAATGAATAAATATGTTAAAAGTACAAACCCCTTGTTGACCAGGCTTGAATGACCGGGTACAATTTTCTCTGTCATCATCCTGGCGGTTTATTTTATATATGATTTTGTGTGTATGTGTCACGATCTGAAAATGCAAAAGATTGATTTATTTTATAATGATAATCGGTGTGTGTGTGTGTTTTTAATTGTCTTACTCTTGTTATGTTAAAAAATATATGTATTACTTCTTGATTTTCACTTTTACAATTTCAGGCTACTCCGAATAGATCAAGGAGCGTATCAAAATGAGTTTATCTTAACGGCTTATTAATATCACAAATACAACCTCACGAGCGATAGAAACCTTTACAGCCTTACAACTTGGTATCAATAGTACCAATCACACGAAAACAATCACTCGGAAAAAAAGTGCACATTCACTAGTGATGGGAGCACTATTGAATGCATTCGATATATTTTCTACATACGATGCAAACAAAAATTTTAATTAAAATTAAATTTGAAATCAAATAATATAGCCTGTTTGCTATTATAGGTAAATTAAGAGCTTAATTCGTATACTTAATTGTTTGCCGATATTTGCCTGCCGTTTTTAGAACTTTTTACTGACAAACGCGTTTTTATGCTATACGATAGTGGAACGTTTTGGGAAATTGAACCAAATGAAACCCTCGCTCGCATATTCGAAATGTTTGTGTTTATTCTATCAGTACTAATTCCAAGTTATTTTGTTTATATTATAACATTTTTCTGAATATTTAGATATATGATCTAAAATGTCTATTATTAAAATAACAGTGGAACTTGTAATGGTTAAGAACAATTAATAAAGTCTTCAAGCTATAAATATAAATAAAATGTAAATTTAAGTCAAATATAAAAAACGTTGAGCACCAATCGTATCAATTACTCACTGTTTGTTATCTCCTAAAATTATATTTAGATACTAGAGCTTTCAGCTACCTTTACAATGCAATTGAACAACGAACATTCCAAAAATGTTCGTCAGCACTTGTTTCTTTAAAATATTATTGCTACATATTATTTGCTGTTCGATGTACAAATCTGGAAAAAGAAGCGAGCTGCCAACGCCGCAGAGTTGTTACAATTGAAAGTTGCTATTTGAAGATGTTTGTTGGCAGGAACATGTGGAACCAAAACAAAATATTCGCATGAAGTTATCGCTATCGCCAAGAGCAATAGATTTTATTTAGCTGCCCAATAAATGTGAGATATTTTCAGGCTGAAATTGTATTTACGCATTTCGCTTAGTTTATTTTGATTTTACACAAAAACGGTTTTTCTAAATAAACATAACATAATAACAATTTGATTAAATGTTACAAGATTAGGAGAGAGAAACAATCTGTTAGAGCTTTCATCTGAGAGAAAATCAACATTTTATGCTGAGGTTAGCTTCGGAGAGCAAATTTCTATTCTAACTATAAAATCCTTTAAAGTTAACGAACTGTTCATCTGACGATTCTACACAAATGATATGAATGCATTAAACCTAGTTAATTTATAGTCATAGTAATTACATATTAAACTTAAAAAAATAGTAGTTGAACAACAGCGAAGACAATAATAAAGTAAATAGTTATAAAGGACCAAAGAGATTAACCGCTGGATGGTTATCAGCTGTATTTCCCAAAAATTGGCCATAGAGCTCTTTATAGCGATCAAGCGAGAGTCCACCACGCTTTTTATCGTCATCCTGCAAAACGTGCGAAAAACCATATATAATTTGCACAGTGCTTCAGGTTAATTCATCATTTACATTCAATAAAGTCTCAAACGCTTTGTCCAGTGGAGTAATGTCATCAATGGCAATACGGGAAATGCAGTTGTAACGGTATTCGTTAATTCCCACAACGCCATCATTATCAATATCAAGCAGCTTAAAGTTGGATTCAATGAATGCACGCATGGCCTTAAAATATAAAAACAATGCATAGTTATTAACAATTCTCTAAAGCTTGGAGCTGAAAGTCAAAAGAATTCAATGCACAATTAAAAATATAGTTAAAGTACTGATTTATTTACACTTAGCATAGCCGATGAGTATTTGAGAAATTTATTAATCTATCATTTTAAATTTTGCAAAGAGATCGTTGCAAAAGAAAATTGCAACAAAAAAAACAGAAAAAGTGTTTGTTAAAGCTATATTTTTAAACCCTAAATAATTTTAATAGTTCAAAATTGGTTCTATCAGTGAATGTCGTGGATTTGAACTTAATTTTAATTTAAATATTTAATAATTTTATTGCCCAAAATAATTGTAGAAATATAAAAAGGAAAAATGTATAATAAAGTATTTTACTTTGAATGAAAATTTAAATTTTCCCTTTGTATGTATGTAAGAATTCTTGTAGAATATATTTATGAATCCAAATCCGGTAGTCTTTTGGTTGCTAGGCACCAAAGAAAAGAGAAAGCGTGAGAGAGAGAGAGAGAGGAGAGAAACATAGAGTCTTTAAATTTTCTCATGAAAACAAATACTATATATTACAAATTTAAGCACAAACTACTAAATTGAACAGCAATAGAAAGTAAAATATTTTATTTATGCTCTTTGATTTACATGTTTTTCTGAATTTTAGAATATCTGCTTTTATGCTATACTTAAATCTGCCTGAACAATGGAAATCATTATTCGATACTACTTTTGAAATCATTTACTGGTCACTTTAATGCTATATTATTTTCTGTTAATTTTCCATATATGGCTTAAGTTGTTTTTGAATGTGGTATTTTAATCTCTTACCTGGGGAAAATCATCGTATTTCTTTCCTACGCATGTTTTTTTAACAGCATCCTTGAATTCCTGGTTTGAAATCTTTCCGTCCTAAAATAATAAATAAATTGGATTAAAAAAACGCAAAAGGTATGCACATTAAGTGTGTTGGGTAAAAAATAAATTTAAAACGATGACAGCTGCCTGAGAGAAGTCTAAATTCGACATCCTTTTCATTATCTTTTTTATACAAAAAAAATAAGAAACAAAACAGACTTATGTACCATATAGCAATAGGAAGAGTATGTTATTTATGCATTGCCCAAATTTTTGTTATATTGAATTATGTATGTATTAATTATTATACTTCACCTTATCATCATCAGCAATAGCGGAAATTTCTTCCCACAAATTCTTCATCAGTTTCTTATACTCATCCAAACGGGCGGGACTGCAATCTCCCTTTCCCTCAACGACACAAGCTCGTACTGCCATGCATAGGAAATCATTTTGGTCCAAGAATCCATTGTTGTCGATATCTGAAAATGAACAAGAAGTTTAATTTCAAATCAATATATATTGACTTTAGTATAAAATAATTGTTTCAAGTATTACATCTGGGTTTCTGGCTTACTATAAAAGACTTAAAAATTATTTATTAGCCTTTAATTTACTTGTAGATAATTTTTGTTTGGTCTTTGCTTTCAAAGGCGTAAGCCGAAAAATATTCCTAAGGACTCAAGAAAAAATCTCAATAAGTACCACTCAGTGCTAGGTCCTTTCAGATTTTAGAGGCATAGTGGTCTAAACTGGTATTTAATTTATATGCCTTCGATCGATTTATTTTAATAAACTCATTGCTATTGTCTGTATAATTAAAACACATTTATTCCTTCATCCAGTTGAATCCTTATGAGAACCTGAAGTTTCCTTTTGCCTTACAGGCAATCACCTTTTTCTATTTTGCTTGAAAGCTGTACTAAATTTATTTATTTCGCGACCCGTTTCATTTTGCAAACCCCAAAAAAATCTATTTTTAATCATTTAGCTCATAGCTACTAATGTTTGTTTAAATATGTCTATTTATAGTTTAATTAAATGTATTATAATGTTTTAATTAACAAGAGATTCTTCAAAGAGATTGAGTGCACCTGCCACTAAAATTTGGTAATTGACATGTTTATTTGTTTTTAGGTATAGTCACTAGATATAGAATGAACAGGAACATGTTTACACAATAAAAAAAATAAATAAAACATTAATACATATATTAAATACATTTACATTATTAAAAAAATTTATTTATGAATTATTAATCACCAAAAAAATAATTTATATTTATGAATCCATTTTGAATTACTAGTTACTAATATCTATATATGTAGTAATAGTTTAGTAATAGGGAGAAGGACACATTTATTTGTAGTGCATTTGTTTTTGGTTCAAGTTACTTACCATACATATATCGCACAACGAAGTCAACTCGATTATCCCAAGAGTAAGCCATTATAATAACACTGTTCGTTTATTATGCATAAAATTTCTTGAACGAAAACAATAACAAATGTTGTCCTTTAGTGACAGGTCTTATGAACTAATATATGACTTTCATTCAAGCACCTTATAGCAATATTCTAAACTACCTTAAGATTCGCTTAATTCAAACTAACTAAAGTTTTTATTGACGAGAGCATTTCCTTTGCAACATTCAATTGAATTTATAAGTGCATCTAAACATTATCTATAAATAAATGTATATACAATTTATATATGCATCTATACATATATATATTTATATGCAAATAGATATATAATATATATTATATATACACTTACTTTTATGTAAATACTAAATTATAAATGAAATGAAATAAAATAAGGTAAGAATATGTCCGCGAAAATATATTTTTAGTGCACGCATAACCTATTGTAAAAGAGCATTTCACAAAATGTTCATTTACATTCTTCTTATTTGTATTGCAGGCAACCGAAATTTCATCTTTCACCTTTTAAGACCGACAGCATCAAAGAATGCTGTAACAAAATGGCCCGGCTACCAAATACCCTGCATCCACAAATCATAAGAGGTCGTTACGATTTTGTGTTCATCTGTTGTTTGACTATATCAAATAGCTTAATCAAATATAGAACATGTTTTAAATGAAAACGTAGCTACAAACATACTTTGAAGCTGATCGGCATTTAAACTATAAACAAATTTATTTACTGATATCAATAATAATACAGACAATTTTTAATTTAAAATCAATAATAATACATAAACCAATGTTACTTTCAAACAAATATCAAATGCCAACTAAGAGTGATAGAGTATCGATAGTATAGAGTAGAGAGTGTACCTGTTCACTTTTTATATGTATATATACATTTATACATTTCGCTATTCCCTCTGTACCCATTTTTACTTCGAGACTGGGTATTAGATGTGCAAGGGTTCGAGTTGTGGGTGACCAATTAAAACATACCCTGTAACCTGCCGCTTCAATTTAACTATAAAATAATAAACATAAAAATATAGAAAATATATCTCTTACACTTGCTATGCTCTATATTTATTTATTGAAAGCATTAATGAGGTTAATATTAATTGCTAAATATAAAGATGGAAATAGATATTAATGCAAATATTAATAAATAACTAATTTACTGTCATAGTTAAGAGTGCCCTAAATTGTAAACTTTACCTCCAGCGCTCGATGATAAATAATAAAACAAATGTTTAATATTTTACCACACCCTCCGGACTCGTTGAGCGTCTTACAACCAATCAGACAAACTGGCTCAAGTCTAAAAAGTTCCGACTCAAAAAATATGTTGGGTTATGGTTTATTATGGCTTGGAGGGTATAATAAATTTGTCGTAGAGTTTGCAACTCATTGAAGGAGACTTCTTTGAACCCAAAAAGGTTATATATACTTGGTCAGCATCACAAGTAGTGTGAATATAAATAAGTCCGTCCATTTGTCAATTTCTATAAGAACTAGTCCGTCAGCTATAAAGTTATTTTGATGAAACTTTAAATTAAACTGTATTTTGGCTGCAGACAATACATATTTCGGATCTAGCTGAATCGGGTCTCTATACTATTTAGCTTTATGTCAACAATCGGCTGATTGGATAAGTTCTTGTATGAAAAATAATTTGTTTTCGAATTATTGCTTTTAACAGTTGGACAAAACATCTTCAACATCGGAGCCAGTGTTTTACGTCCTGCAAGGGTATATAATCTTCGGCGTGCCAAAGATATTTGTTATTTTTTAATAATGATGTGTCTTATATGTTCCAGATTTTTACTGCGTGAATCAAATCATTGTAAATAATTAATATAAGTATAAGCAGGTTTAGCCTGTTACAGCTATTGTTGTACCGATCCATAAGTATAGGCCTGGTAGTAGTCTATTAAAGTTGTCTGAAAGTTACTTATGCTTCAAATCGATACACAACAACTCAGCTTCAGAAGCTTAGATCGGTTAAAGAGGTCGAAGTAATCTTTGAACATTAGGAATTTTTATTTTTATATAATTTATTTTATCAAATGCCATTTAAGAATAGTTCACAAAAAATTAACTAAAGGTTTTTTTAATATCTTGAATATAATTTAAAATAAAGTTTACAAATTAAAATATACAAATGATAAAATTCACAATGAATACTTAAATAAAAATAAAAACAGAAATAAATATTTAAATAAGTAAAGAAATTATTTCATCTCAAGCTGTTAAGCCAGTCCGGTTGCACCACCCGCTGATGCGCAAGATAAAACTGACGTTTCAAACTGCTTGAGTCTTATCTTTGCCACAGATTATTTGCACCTGACTATACAATAAATTCCTCTACACCGAAGGGTAGTCTACTTGGTTCTTCAATCCTCAACCCTCAATGTGATGTATACCAACACATAATGGCCTAACAACAACAACTCCTGCCAGCAACAGCAACAACACTGCACACTGCAATCCGTGGTCGATTAAAATATTCGCAACAAGCTACTGTGCAACTTTTAGCTTACAAGTCCTTAATAAGGGGCGGTGAAGAAATTGATTGCACTTTGCTGGCGAATACTAAGTAAAGAACAAAAAGGAAGAACGGCTTTTTCAGGAACGCCGAAGTTTGTATACCCTTGCAGAGCGTAGACCACCAGCCGACATTTAAATTTTACTATAATTTAAAATAACAAACGATGGTTTCTAGGGACTATATGATATAGGAGCAAAATGATGATTATTTATTGTTTAAATGTTAGTAACACAAAAACTCGTATCTGAAGTGAGTTTAATAAGCATAACTTGATACAGAATAAGTTGTTCTAGTCAAGGTAACTTGAAACCTGAGGGACTACGTCTTATAGAAACAGAAAAAAGGACGGACATGACTATATAAACTCGACTTGGATTGCTGATCAAAAAAAAAAAATATATATATTCTATAAGAGCTGGAGATTTCTCTTTCAACGCCTTACAAATTTCACTACAAAATTATAATACCTTCTGAAAGTGTATTCAAATGCAGAAATATATAAGAATTTAAAAAAGATGCTTTTCTTATAATAGCTTAAGAGTTAAAAAGTTGTTTGATCTCTAATAAGGGTAGCATTATTATTATTCTGATTATAATTAGGGTTCGATTTAAGTTGAGTTGTAAATATTAAAATATTCAACACAAAAAAATTGCCCCTTTCTGAATGTGCAAAGTACGAAAAGACTTTTTACATTACTCTGTGATTTATTGGTTTTCATATTAAGATAGGATATAATAAAATAAATATATGAACAAACATCTATTTAATAATTACAAAATATAATTTTAAGATGAAGCAATATTCTCAGTTGAGAAAAGTTCAACTGAAGTAACTAAATAAAATGTTCTGGGCAAGTTGAAAAACTTTTTGTTGATTTAAGATAAAGATACGTTTCTCATGCATATATTCATATTCAAATGATGTACATTCAATTATTGTGTACACATATTTGCAGGCCTTTTCATTACAGGGTATAGGAAGGGGCGTGTCTAAGACGTTCACCGTTCACCTTAAGAAATGAAAGAGACGCCGATAGCATTGACCAGTCAAGAAAAGAATCTTATAGCACATTTTCACTCAAGCTCAAGAAACCGGATCTTTCGACTAGACACACACTCTGAGCGCAATTTAAGCGTCGCCAGTAGTTATGAATGGGAGTAGTAGTAGTTGTAGGTAGGCCAAGTGGCTGGTGTACCCGGGTGCCTGGTGCCTGCACCTGTTCCATCCAGAAATGGAAACATATTCGCTTTGAGTGTAACTCAGTAGGCAGCTTGCTTGTCAGCGAGCGCGCGCAAAAGACAGGGAGATGAAGTTGCAGATGAACCAAGAGCGAGAGAGATAGAGAGCGGGAGAGAGATAGAGATGGAGAGGGAGAGTGAGAGAACGAGCGAAACTAAGAAATTAAAGCGAGTTCTGTCAATGATCCTCTGAGTAAAAGCAGCTCACCTCGAATATTTCATTCAAATATAACATACACGTAAACACATAATGGCCATGTTAACTCAAAGAAAAAGAAGAAAAAGAGTATAAGCAAAATAATAACAACAACAACAACAACAACAGCAGCAGCAACAGCAACAGCAACAACTAAGGAAGCTGAAGGCATACTGAAAAAATAACGATAACAAGCCGCTCGCCTCACCTAAACAATGCAACAGGTGATGGACGGCAAAGCGCGCGGTCTTCGTCTTGGGGAAAAGTCAAGTTGCTACCTGTAAAAAATACATACATACATAGGGGTATGTACGTATGTACATCAAACGAAGCCTACAACTAGCACAACCATACATGCATAGATACATCTGTGTGTGTGTGCGTGTGTGTGTGTATGTGTGTGTGTGCGTGTGTGTATGAGTGTGCGAGTGCCCAAACGTGCACAGGTGCTCTTGCTCGTGCCAGAGCGTTCAAGACGAGTTTGTTTGAGATCAATTGATAGCCGTAGCCGTTGTGTAATGTTGATCTTGTTTTGGTAACGTAGTGGAGCATTGAGTTAAATGAGCCTGACTCTTAATTTTAGCTGGTCGCTGCTGCTGCTGCCTGCTGCTGCTGCTGCCTGCTGCTTGCTGCTGCCTGCTGGTCTTGTCCGCAAGACGACTTTTTAGTGTGTAGTTGTGAGTGGTCGCGTCTCGCGTCTGAATGGTGTATTGGTATTTCAAGTGTGTGTTTTTTGTTTGTGCAGTTTTCCTCGGAGAGAAGGTCATGGCCGATTCGAGCGATCCTGATCACGCAGTATTTGTTCAGCATTGAAAGAAATGGGTGCGCATTGTCACTCCTAACAAAAAAACAAAAAAACAACACACCAAACTTTAATAAGCCCGCAACTCTCGTTAGTCTAATGCAATCGTCTTCCTTTGCGAATTAACTGTTTATTATTTGAATAAAAATGGAATCCTGCGTTTTAATACCCAAAGAGTTCGCGTTAACAAAGTTATCCTTGCCCACGAGTAAGAGCGAGTCCGTTTTAACCGTGTGCGCAACAACGAATATCAAAAAAGGATCTCTATTTTACCCATTTCAAGGTACTATCCGTACCGACAAAATCGATAACCTAAAATATCCGGATGAAAATGATGTAAGTTATTTGATAAATAAGATTTTTTATTGGTTATCATTTTTATGGGTTTCTTATTCTTTAAAATCTAGTATTGATTTAGGAAGCTTTAATAAACATTGATATCGTATTTAATAGTTTGTTATGATAATTATGCAATTCAATAGATTTTCTTAACTATCTTATTAACTAACTTAAGACCGTAAATTAAATGATTCCTAAGTTAATTTAGTTTTGCAAAATCAATGAATATTTTATTTTAAATTGTTAAGAAATATCCTCTTTTAACGTATTCTCAGCATCAAAATTGCTGGGCTTAAAATTATGATTATGAAAATGATTAAGATACGGATAATAATATCAAATTTTTGCTGTTATAAAGAACTTATAATCTTATAAAATACATATATTTATTTCGACTTAGACCTTAACCTGTCGATCTTATATATGCATATTATTCACAAATAATTACATAGCACTGTTGCCTGTCAATCTTAGAAGAACCTTATAAGAACGAATTTAAAATGAGTCAAATCTTTCACCCTGTTCCTCCCCACCCCCATCCGATAAGGATTGTCAATGATGATGATTTTTGAAGCATGCGTATTATAAAGTTTATCTAATTATGAGAGCCAAAACATTGGTTGATAGATTCTTCTACTTCCTAATTAGAAAAAAAACCGTTAACAATCAAATTTTTAAGTAAATTCCTTTTGTTGTATATATCAATATTCATAATTGACAGATTCGTGATTAAAATTATGAAATATTGCATATAATATTAGTAAATCTAAAGCCTGAATAAATCCTCATATACATAAGTATTTACCATATGTCTACCAGAAACGAATTTGGTTTCCGATTCTGGGTCTGGCACACAAAGTGTGAAGATTCCGATAAAGATTAATTTTTCCCCCTAGGACACCCTGGTAAATAGTCTTATTAACTATTTCATCAGAGTTCCAAAAATAATTATTAGATTCAGAAACTCTATCAAAGTCCTATCTAAAAGCTATATAATATTTACAGAAGGAAGCAATTGAATTTACGCAATGGGGGATTGACGTTAGAAAAAAACTGGTTCCGTGAGAAACTTCCCATGACCATCTCTTAATGGAAGACACAAAATCTTAGTCCAAGATATCTCTGATACACCCACAGGTATTCTCTGGAACCATAACTTCTGCTTCACTTTATGTGTGTGTGCGTTTTTCATGCATCGTTGGTGCAGAATTATTTTGGACGAACATGCCTATAAATAAGTATGTAAGATTCCCGCCCCTCCCAAGTTTTCTCAGGCTAACGTTGAATAATTGCTGAAGCATTAAAGAAAACTGTGAGAACTTCTTATGTCCGTCTTGAAGAGTTCCCAACGTCATGGGAGAGTGAACACCCCATAGACTTTTATACACCAATTTTCGTAACACATTTCTTATGTGTCTTTATAATGTATAAAGTATAATGTATCTGTAGGTGTGCACTTTTTGCTCACACATACATACATTGTTAAAATCTTATAACACAAGTACAAAGTCGATTAAAACAAAATTTCTATACGATATAAAACAGATTCATTTTTCTTAGTGCATTTTATTTAGCCTGTTGAATGAATTTAACATTGCAATATATGGTTTAAGTTTTTACAACACTTTTATAGGATTTATAATTTAAAAAAAGATTTTCTCTAAGTGCATATTTGTTTGCTTTTTGATTATGATTACATAATACTTGATTTGTAAATGAAGTGAACATTTCAATATTTTTCTTATCTTTTTGCAACATTTTTGTAGGATTTCTAACAAATAAAATTTTTCTCAGTACACATTTGTTGTTTCTTTTTTTAGGATCATATTTAATTTTCATCGATTCATAATTATTCATCAACATCACTTTTTTACGTAAATTATTATTATTATGCTGATCAGCTTTAACCAATTTTTATACTGTTTATATTGAAAAAATACATTTTTCCTCAGTGCATACTTTTTTGTAACGATGATTGTCTTCTGATCCTACTTACATATTTAATTTACACCGATTCATAAATATTTACAAAGCTAATGCAGTAATGATGTTTTTTTAAAGTAAATTATTAATTATTATGTTGATCAGCTTCTCGGGATCTGCCATAACATTTATTACAATCGCAAGACTTAGTTAATAAGTTACTAGAATGAAGTCTTAATTAATTAAAAATGAATTAATTGCTTTCAGTTGAGCCGTTGCGACTCAAATATTTTTTGCTTACATTCCAACCAATGTATAAAAATAAGGTAGCGCTTTAAGAGCTACATACATACATCCATACATACATACACATAAATACAGCTTATACACATATACATACACATACACACATACAGTGTCTCACAGCTCGAAAGACTCAGTGTCTAGCAAAAAATTTAAAGTGCTATAAGGTTTAAACAAAGAAACGATCGCAAAATGTTTAAATGCCAATTTGTTTAATGTTATATCACGTTTGAAAAATAATTTTTAGTTTTTATTAAAATATTAATTAATTAACGAAAATAAGTCAAAAACTGAAAACATGTCCAAAATGCATGTCAAAGCTCATTTGACTCAGTCTTAGAAAAGTAACATATTTGTCGTATAAAAACTTAAATAAGGATGTTAATACTTAGTATGATATCCTTTAGCCTTAATAACTTCCCCTAACCTATTATTCATGGAAGATACCAGCTTCCGGGTTGTTTCTGGACTGATTTTGCTCCCCTCATCCAGCAGAGCATTCTTGAGATCGGATCTGTGATTCCGGATGTTATTTTTGAGCAGAGCCCACAAATTTTAAATAACATTTAAATCTGGAGACTGGGCCGGTGGAATTATCATGTGGGGGCAGTTCCAGATAAGCCAGGACTGTACTAATCCGAACTTATGCTTGGCTGTTGTCCTGGTCGTTGTCGTGATAGAACCGGAAAGTACGTCGGATTCCTAGCTTCTCGGCACTTTGGATTAAATTTTCCTTTAATATATTGAGGTACACATTCTTGTCCATTGTTGTGTCAATGAACACCAAATTTCCGACGCCGGCTGCCGAGATACATGCCCATACCATGACACTTCCTCCGCCGTGCTTCACTTGTTGCCTTTAGGTGTTTCGGATTCATCTCAGTATTGGGCTGTCGCCACACATAATTCCGTCCGTCCGAGCCAAAAATGTTGAATTTGGACTCATCTGCAAATATGACTGTGTTCCAGAACTCCAAATCCTTGTCCAAGTGGGTTTTGGCGAACGTCATCCTAGTCCCTTTATTTTTTGCGCTTATAAAGGGCTTCTTCCCGTGGTACTCGGGCATTAAAGTCATGGTTGCGCAGAACCCGGCGCACAGTTTCCACACTGCACTTTTGCCCCATTTCATCCTGCACCTGTTGAGTCAGTTTTGGAGCCGATAGCTTGGGATTTTCCCTTATTTTCCTGATGATCCTCCGCTCTTCCTAGTCGGTGAAAATCTTGTTTGATGCCTTTCTGCCCTTGTCCTCTGTCCGATTTTCGTCGACGAAGCGCCGAATGATGTTGGTCACAGTTGATTTGTTTAGATTTACCATTTTAGCTATTTGGCGATGTGAATGTCCCATCTTGAAGTGTTCCAGGATGAGATTCCGTTGGTCAATAGTAGTCCATTTGCCCATAGTCCTTGTTGGCTGGTTGCACACGAGATGCAGGATATAACTAAACTGACTACGAAGGATTGGTCTATTTATACCGAAAATAATCAACCTGGCGTAAAAAATCCGGGTTTTATGGCACCCAGGTGTCCATAACGCCCCTGGTCCAAATTCTATGCGACCATAAATTAAGGTACTTTTTTACATAATCCGGCCTAGCCGTTGGGAAAACCCCAGTTTATTGGGATCATATATTCATTATGGTGGTTAATATATGTACCTGCTATCAGTCTTTGGAATTTTTGAAAAATATTGGATAATTTGTTTATGGCAGGCAATTAAATTTTTTGCTAGACACTGAGTCTTTTGAGCTGCGAGACACTGTATATTGCACGTTACCTGTCTTCATCTTGAAAATTTAAAAGCGATCGAATCATAAACAAAGCAGTCATTCAAGAATATTTTTGTGTGCGTATGTGCAGCATACATACATACATATGGATACATTGATATGTATGTATGCATGTATGTGCGTATGTATGCTGCCGGGAGCCAGAGTAAGGTGCTACCGGAAACGAGCAGTGCGAACCTGGAATTATTTGTGTGTGCACCACTTACACACATACATATGAATGTATGTATGTATGTAAGCATGAGTGTATGTATGAGAGAGTAATTTATGTATGTGTGTGTGTGTATTTGTATGCATATAAGGACATAGTCTTTTCTCTTCTCCGAGTCAGAGTGATGTATGGCATTTGGCATGTACATCCTTGATTACAGGTTTCGTAAAATATATGTACAATGTGTGCAAGTTTGTGTGTGTCTGTATATATAGTTTATAAATATTAACAAACAGTTTTGGCACACCCTTCAATTATAACATGAATAAAACAGGATTAAAACGATTATACAGCGGGCAACTTTTCAAATACATACAATTTTATATTATTAACTAAGCACATTTAATATATTGTCTTATGTAAGCCTTACATCGACTAACAATATGATAATTACAAATATATCAACGCATATACATATATATATTGAATTAAAATTACGTTAGCAACAAATTCTATATGCTCTAATTGTCAATTAATACTAATATGTGCAAGATACAAAAATGTAAGTTTTCTACTTGAGAGTGACCGACCAGCAGATACCCTGCACGTTGCTTACATTTTCTTAGAGTACTAGGTGCTTCGAATTTCCGTATATTTCAATTGTTTCCATCCTTTAAAAAAAACACATAGTTTGCTGTCTAGTCGTGATCTTTGGCATACTCGCATGTCTATCGAATGTTTATCGAATGTTTAAAGACCCTAAAGGCTATGTAGCCCTCTCCAGGTTTTATGATCGCTTCGTGTTCTCGTAATAGTTGCCTCCTCGACTTGTTAAACTGGTACATCCAGTTTAGCAATCACGGCAAAGGAATTGCAAATTGCATCTGCTTTTAGCATATGCACATGCACAAGTAGGAGGTTTTCAAAATAAAAAATAAAATAAAAAAACCGCATAATTGCGAAGCAAATACTTCCAGCTAAAAATAATAATAGTATGCTATCAAGTTTTAATTGGTTTTTAATATCTTGTTTATATTTATTTTAGTTGAGATACCGTCATGGTTTATATCATGAAGTTTCATACAATTATGGAACGCGAGCAATCCATTGCAATTGGATTAGATTTCTTCGAACTAGCGGTTCTTTTGACTCGAATGTAAATCTCATTTGTACGATGGTTAAGGGGGATCCATTGTACGAGGTCATCAAGCCAATCAAGACTTATCAAGAGTTAGTTGCCTATTATCTGCCCGAACGTCCCGAAGAGAGTATATTCATGACACTGCGTTCAACGCTTTATCGCCAAGCAATGGACTCCATTCTACAAGGTATTTACCAACTTCCCCTCCCAAAAGCAATGTAAAGTGTTTTATTATTCGTATTAAATTCCAGATACTCCCCTCGATTTGTCGTTAGCGTTAATGTACAAGATACCAAATTTACCGCTATCTCCGCCAACAAGCGAGGACGAACAAAAGTCAATGTTGAGTGACTCCTCCGGTTCCTTATTATCACTTAATGATAGCACCAATGACAACTCAACAACATCATCCGTATCCATGGATGACATAAAGAAGTCTGCCTTCGAGAGCATTACAGCTAATCCCCATAAGACTACGATCAATATTCCAAATTATCAATATGAAGCAACAAAAAAACGCATCGGCAGAAATGAACGATCATTGCTACCCTGTGAAGTTTGCCGAAAAGCCTTCGATCGTCCAAGTCTACTCAAAAGGCATATGAGAACTCATACGGGTAAATTAATTTTTAATCTTTCTGATATCGATATATATATTCGCTTATACTCGATTTGTTTATATTTCCTATCTATTTATTATTTATGTATTTAACTTACAAGTTTTCTTTTCTCTGCAGGAGAAAAACCACATATTTGTATGGTTTGTGGCAAAGGATTTAGCACATCCAGCTCATTGAATACTCATAGGTAAGTATCTATTATAAAATAATATAAAATAAGAAAACCACGATTGAAAAGTACCGTTTTTGAAACTATAGGCGAATTCATTCTGGGGAAAAGCCGCACGAATGCCAAGTGTGTGGAAAAAGGTTTACCGCAAGCAGTAATCTTTATTATCATAGGATGACTCATATTAAGGTAATAATAGTTGTGATGCCACATATGCCATTGATATATTTTTATATTTTATAGCAAAATATCATTGAATATATTTTTTTGTTTTTAAAGGAAAAGCCACACAAGTGCAATTTGTGCGCCAAGTCGTTTCCAACTCCCGGCGATTTGAAATCCCACAAGTACGTTCACAGCGGATCGTGGCCCTTCAAATGCTCCATTTGTTTCCGGGGTTTCTCAAAGCAAACAAATCTTAAGAATCATCTGTTTCTGCACAGTGGTTAGTTTTGCTTAAAATGTAATAAGAATAATAATTTATTTAAGCGATTGTTTTACAACTTTTTTTAGGTGACAAGCCACATGGCTGTGAACTATGTAAAAAGAGATTTGCACTGGCATGTAACCTGCGAGCACATATGAAGACACACGAGGGTTAGCTGAGTTTTTAATACCCTGTGTTCTTTCTTTAACTAACGCCTTTCTTCATGCTTATAGGCGAGCCACAAGATGAATGCATTAGATGTGGCAAGGTTTTTGTGGCCACAAACAGTGTCGCGCAACGTAGGAAAATTTGCATGAAATGCACGGATTGTAACGATTCAACTGACGATGGGGAAAAGTCTGGCTGTCAATCCGAAAGAAGCATTTTAACCGAAGAGGAATATGAATCTTCCAATGGTGCAACAGAATATAGTGACAAATGAAAAAATATGGAGGGTGTGGAACCACTAACGATTTGAAGGCCATTCTGTGGGGAGCATTTGGTCGAACGTGTCTGATCACTAAACTTAAATAAATTATTCACACTTAGCATCAGTAATTTTAGAATATCGACCAAAAATTTTAAATTTTTAAAAACAATTTATGGATTTGTGTGATTTTAAATAGCAAACAACGCTTACAAACACAATGCAAGAAATTGAAATTAATTTATTAATATACATAATAAATATTGTAAAATAAATACGTATAAGTTAAATATTTAATCTGAGATCAGATGAAATTAAAAACATCTAGTACCGTCCAGTGATTAAAATTTGACTGGTTTCATTTAACTTGTTTGGGATATTTCTTTTTAAGTCCCAATGCGGATCAGAGAGATGAGGTGCTTCTCAACAGGCTGTAATTGGAAGTGGTGGTGACATAGTGATCGTACCAGTCTTGACAGTCAATAAGCAGCTGCTGTGGAGGTTGATCGATAACATGGTGTAACAGCAATTCCCGCCATGCAAAAACCCACCCCTATTCGATTGGCATTCTATCTGTTTTCCACTGGCATTTTCTTATTGTTGGTACCTAAAAATAGCTCATGTCACCACATGTATACAAAAACAGATATGTCGCTGTACTTAACTCATAATAAAATAGAGAAAGTTAAAGAGAATCGTATTCGTGCATTAAACTAAGACGCTCATCTAAGAGCAGTTTATGCAGACGTTCGGCAATATCCTCTAGTAAAATCGATTTCACAGAAGAAGAAAATTCGCGATGAATCGCCTCATATTCTTCGGGGCCTTACACAAAACTATTGCTAGTGGATATTGATTTGCAATATTATATTTGTTTGCAATAAGTTTTGGTTCTCACTAATTTTTTATTCGAGTTCATCTTAATTTTTCTGTAGTTTACATGAAATATGAATACACAAACAGGGGAATTAAAATATCATTTTAATTGACATGTATAACAGAGATATGCATTTGTTATTTATTGTATATTTTTAATTCCTCCAAAACCTCGAAATTTATGGCAAAAATATCAGATAATCAATTATTGATTAACCATTCCCATATATTTTTTGCTATAGTTAGATGGTGACGTGTTTCGAACGCAAATTCCATTGCGGAGCTAACTTGACATAAATATTAATTTCAACTCAATAGTTACCTCTGCCTCAAAGACAAAAGCTGCCTGATATCAAACTGTCAATATGTATAACAACCAGCTTTTGTATGTGTGCGTCAGCCATATTGGCTTAGCACTCGCCATTTGCAGGGAATTAATAAATAAAATAAAAGAATTAAACGCGAGCAAGCCCAATTAGAGATTGTGTGAAAAATGGGATTACCAAGCACATAAAGGTTACTAATAATAAACAACGACATGTGTTCAACTATGCACTCGTACGGTGCAGCAAAATACAGTTAATATTTATGGTGACTTACAAACAATGTGCAGAAAACTGTAAATATGTTTTGTTTTAATGAACCACAATTATTGCTGAGCATTTATTGCGTCAGTGCAAAAACTCCAAGAAACTAAGAACTACTTAAAGCAAACAATAATTTATTTGGATAGTGCATAAATATAAGTGCGAATGAGTGTATATATTTATATTTTCATATATGTGTGTATGTATGTAAGTACATAAGATTCGTGCTTACATGTCCTATGTGCGTATGTATGTAAGTCAAGCTGTCTTTGGAGTTCCTTAAATGAAATACTATCAACAATGTATGCAAGCATTTAATTAGCGCATTTTTTTCGCAGGATTGTACAGATCTAATCTACCAGCGCATACAGCTATATATATATATATATATATTTATATATGTATGTATATATATGTATATGTGTGTACATGTGTATTATAAATGCCAGCAGTTTGAAGACTCACAAATATTGTCTTTCTCTTAATAATGGGGGACCGTGACATCCCAAGTGTACCCGTCACAACACTAGCTGGCCTCACCAGTACCTCCGATTGTAAGTATTCCATATATTCGATATGTTTTATATATATATTTACCCATCTTGATTTCTTAGTGCTCAGCGAGCTGCCCGTCTCGGATTGCCTTCAGAGCGCCGCATCCTTTAACAAATCGCTGCTCTTTCACTCACTGGTCGCCAACGAATCCAACAATCTACTCTCTGTGCGCGATGAGAATCTCGTCAGACAGCTGGTGAATGCGATCGAGCAAACGAACTCGGACAATATGTAAGCTACAAATAGTCCCCTTGCTCTAGCACTAGCAGCATAATTATTAATCATTAATCATATACTTTTAGAGAACTAAAGCCGCAATATACCATTCAGCAGCATGGCGCCAATATTAGCACATATCCTGAATTACTACAGGGTATCTACAACTATCGCCCAACTGTATTTAATACACCACGTCGAACTGGTAAGTTCTTATGAATGTCAAATATTGATTAATAATTTATTTATTATTAATATTATTAATAATACTATTTTCAGTTATAAACGATCGCACGTCGCAGCAACACTTTGCGGAGCATTCACCAAGCGAGCAGCGTCCTTTGCATTCGCAGCAAATTGGTCTCTCTAATGATATATGTCAAGCGCCCTTCAATTTAAATGTTCAACAACAGCAGCAGCAGCAGCATCATCATCATTCGAACACAAAAGACTATATAGACCAATCAATCGGGTTAGCAAAACTGTTCTTAGTTGATTAAATTTACTTCTTTTTTTTTGTGCTAATACTATTCCGATTTCGGTTTTAGCATGGATGTAACGAGTCTCTTACCACCTGATCAGCGTGAGACTCGACAAAGACTGCAGGTCGGCTCGATAGACAATGTTATTCAGAACGTGCAGGGAATGGAAATCACTAACCAGCCATCGTTAGTAATGCCGGCGGAACATCAACAGCAGTCGTCTGTGATTCAAGCTGTTAATCAACACGGACATCAATCCCAAACGTATTATCAGTACCACAACCAGCAGCAACAACAACAACATAAGGATCCGATTGATACAACTAAACAGCAAAGCACAAAGGACACAAAACCCACATCAGCCATCAGTAGCAATCAACAGTTTAATAAGATGTCAAGTGATGCATTACAGCCGATTGCATTTCAATGTCAAGCGGCAACAACAACAACATCGACCATACAGGGCAATTTTCAAAATGTTTTAAATTTACAAAGACAACAGATTGCCGATGGAGCAACACAGCAGCAGCAACAACAACAGCTGCAACTGCAGCAACAACAACTACAACAGCAACACCAACAACAGTACGCCAAACCTGAATCGCCAGCCCAGCAATTTTACAACGCATCGACCTCATTGGCGTCTTGCAACAACAACAATGGTAGCAGTAGTGGTGCAACATTTGGGCATGATTTTAATCAATCGACGAATGCGACATCAACTGCCACATCCACATCGACATCGTCGAGCGGCAAATCCCAGGTTCGGGTATGTATAAATCGCCTTAACGTCGAGGATGCTCGCCTTATGCAACAGAGTATTAAAAAGTTTGTACAAAAGTCACCAGAATTGGCAAGAAATATTGGGTTACTTCGCGATGCAAGTAACAAAACCAATGATAGTGAATATCTATCGTTAGCTGCTGAATTTAATTCCACAACGACGGATGCTGCACACTCCTCGGCGGCTTCTGTTGATATATTTACGGTTATCAAAGCGGATGAGAAACGTTCGACAACCAAACGGAAACTGGCAATATCACTGGGCGATATTCCACCAGAGCAAATATGTGAGTAAAATATATATTACCTAATAGTTAGTTGACGAAACACTGAATACGTTCATTGAATATACTTTCGCTATATTTCAGTCTCCAAACCCAAACTGCGTCGAGTCGAGCGCATAATGGCCTTATCAACAACAAAGTGCACTAAAGAAGAAGTCACGCGTTCGCAGACATACCAACAATTTATGCGGAATATGGAGCAAATAATCGAACTGCTCGACGATACTGAATCGCCAAATTTCGATTCAGGTAATTTTAAGTTAAGAAATTAAATGAACTTTGTTAATTATTATTGATTTATATCGATTTGCAGAAGACGTCGATGATAATATTGAGTGCATTTCACCAAAACTTCTCAACACAATGAGCGACGATGTCGCCAAGTTGAAGGCCAAGCAAGCATTGGACTCTATACCGAAAAACAAATTAACCCTCCTCATCAACTATGCCATGCGCAACGTTTATTTGGCCAGAAATTATTCAGCGGGACCGGTAAGAATTCGTTAATGAAGCAACTCTCTCAAATAGCAAATTTTAATTGTTTATTTGTATGCATTATTCTTTGCAGGAAGACGAAGATGAAATCGTTGATGATGAAGTGATAGATAAGATATTAAACGCAATGGATGCGTGTTTGCTTATCTGCAACATTTATTCAACAGTGAGCGACTTGAAGTTCTTGCAAGAGGATAACATATCGCACATTATAAAATTCGCTCAGTTTCAATTGCGTGAAACAATATTTCCGTTGCACGATCCCGTCTATACGGTGAAAAGTGTGAAAAAATCGACGCAACGTAAAAAGACAAAGTCGCATCAGAGTCATCATCGCAGCTTACAGATCTTCTACTCGAAAGTTGTTGAGCTACTGAAGGTATTTGTGGCGCTCTTCGACAAATGTATATTTGTCGATACCATCGTGCTACCATTGTCAACGCTCGCCATTGAGCCATTCTTCGTGGACAATATTGAGACGCTGCAGTTTGTTTGTCTGGAGCTGGTGACAACGGTAAGTGGTGTTATATATGATATATAATATAAATTATACTCATATACTTCCGTTGCATTTTAGATTTTTCGCAAGGAACGATATGATAAAATACGCAACAGTATTTTGGGTGATATACTATCCTCCATTGATCGCTTGCCATCATCCAAGAAGAATCTTCGACCCTATAAGCTAACTAATAATGGTGGAAATATTCAAATGGTTACTGCACTCGTCTTGCAATTGATTCAATGCGCTACAATATTGACAGACTCACTTAGTGATAAGATCAGTACGAAATCCATACATGATTTCGATGATGATCTGCCGAGCGGTGCTTCTCAAATAGTTAAGCCAAATCAGGACCTGTTGGTGCTGAAAAAGTACGATGTCGCTGTTAGTATTGGTGGTAACTTCTTGACGACATTTCTAAACAAATGCAAGTCGCGCAGCAACGAAACCGACTTCCGTCCGCTCTTTGAGAATTTCATTCATGATCTGTTGGCAACGGTCAACAAACCGGAATGGCCAGCCTCAGAGCTGTTGCTTTCGTTGTTGGGCACAATGCTGGTTCGTTACGTGTCGGATAAGTCTATAGAGCAAAGCATTCGCTTGGTATCCTTGGATTATCTTGGCATTGTCGCTGCTCGTTTGCGTAAGGATACCGTCGAGTCGCGATGCAAAGTGAATATCATTGATTCAATGATTAAATCCATCAAAGCCGAACAGGAAAAGGAGGGAGATTTGCCAATTACAAATGTAAGTATTGCACACTGATTGATTTTAATAAACATTAAGACATTACAAAAATTGTAGACAAAAATCGAGCTGCATCCGGAAGAGCAACGAACCGAGTTTCTCCAAAAGATTCTACTGGATTTTCTGGCCGTGAATGCGCAAGAGGAGAACTTGATCTGGGACTATGCTCGACATTTTTATTTGGCTCAATGGTATCGGGATGTTATCTATCAGCGACGTCGAATAAAGGAGGGCGAAAAAGGATTTGCCCTGAAAAAACCCAAATCTCATTTAAAACATCGATCTGGTAAGTCATCATCCTCATCATAATGAAAAAAAAATTTATATATATAATAAGTATTATTTTCATATTAAAATTTAAGGCGACTATTCCGACTCATCGGACTCTGGTTCGTGCGATGAAAATGATCCCGAGGACTCTAATAAAAATGGCAATCGTTCCGTTGACGTTGTTGACTATGAACTCAATCTGGAAATTTTTAACGTTCTAGAGGAACGCAAGCAATACTTCATCAGCAAAATAAAACCATACTCGGTTGTGGGCGATCACAGTCATACATCACATCAGCACATTAAGACTTATATCGATTATAATAATGCACAGCTGATAGCACAATATTTAGCTACCAAACGGCCATTCAGTCAATCGTTTGATGGTTGTCTCAAGAAAATCATTTTAGTCGTAAAGTAAGTACTTCGTTTTTTTATGCATTCACAGTAGCACTAAATTTGTATCTCTATTCTTAAAGTGAGCCCTCGATTGCTGTGAGGACGCGTGCAATGAAATGTCTAGCAAATATTGTTGAGGTGGATCCACTGGTTCTGAAGCGAAAGGACATGCAAATGGGTGTTAATCAGAAATTTCTAGATACGGCAATATCAGTACGCGAAGCTGCTGTCGATTTAGTTGGTAAATTTGTACTCAGCAATCAAGAACTAATTGATCAATACTACGATATGCTCTCAACTCGAATATTGGTGAGCTAAACTGACGCTTCTAATTTGGTTAAATTATTTAATAGCATATTTATTTCAGGACACTGGTGTCTCAGTACGAAAACGAGTTATAAAAATTCTACGTGATATTTGTATTGAATATCCAGATTTTGAAAAGATACCCGAAATCTGTGTGAAAATGATACGTCGCGTCAACGATGAGGAGGGCATTCAGAAGCTTGTCACGGAAGTCTTTATGAAAATGTGGTTTACGCCTTGTATAAAAAATGACAAGGTATGTTCGCTGTATTTGCTTCATCTATAACTATAACTATAAAACACATTTCTTGTTATTCAGCACGGAATACAGCGTAAAATTAATCAAATCATTGATGTGGTAAACACGGCTCACGACACGGGCACAACCTGGTTGGAGGGTCTCTTGATGAGCGTAAGTAGCAAAGTCATTTCTGTAAACTTTGGACTCTTTTTAATTGCCTGTTCGACTTTATGTAGATTTTCAAACCAAAAGAGAATATGTTGAAGCTGGATGGAAGTGCGCAGGAGCCAGTTAAAAAGAATACCGAACCACCGCAGGAGATTGTCTTGGCTTGCCAGCAATTAGCCGATGGTCTTGTGGATCGCCTAATTGAATTGGAGGACACCGACAATGCCCGCATGCTTGGCTGCATAACAACACTTCACCTGCTGGCCAAAGTACGACCCCAACTGTTGATACGGCATGCGATGACCATCGAGCCGTATTTGAATATCAAATGTCATTCAGCGTCAGCAGCGAAATTCATTTGTGCTGTCGCCGATATACTCGAGAAGGTTGTGCCGCTCGTTAACAACGCCAGTGAATCGTTTTTGGCATCTTTGGAGGAACATCTGATGCTGCTCGTCGTTTCGCGCAATCAAGCTGAAGTCACCAGTTGTGTTTCGTGTTTGGGCGCTCTTGTGAATAAGATCACAAAGAACTATAAATTAATCCGTGACTGTTTTCAAAAGTGTGTATCGAATCGTTTCGCTTGCAAACCAAAATCAACTTCTTAACAAACTTGTATTTATTGTACTTTGCAGATTCTATCGTGTTCTGGATCTATCTAGGAATCAAGTTGTACAAAATGGATTTAACATAGACAATATTTATACGCCTAGCTTTCGAAGAAGTCTATTCACAATCGGTATTCTGATGCGATATTTTGATTTCAAATCCCCCCTCGCTTTAGGTAATTTGATTTGAAAATTTGTACGTAACTCAATATGACTAAATATTAATTAAATATGAATTCTAGGTGAATCCAATAATGGACTTCCAGCTTCAATTTGCGATAACGTGTTTGAGTGTTTGATGTTCTTTTGTGTTTGCTCAAATCATGAAATTCGCAAACAAGCTCTTGTATCACTTGGTTCTTTTTGTGTTATGAACGACGATTACCTGACACGATCAGAGCTAAAGCAATTTTACTGTGATTTACTAAGCTCATCCTCAAATGATGCCGGCATAAAAATAATCTGTATGCGAAATATCTGGGTTTACCTAACTGAATCCGAAATGTTCATGCACAACAAAGAAAAAGAGTGTAAGTATATTTATTAAATGAGTTAAACATTTGAAGCAGAAGCTAAACTAATAATTTAATTTGTATTAGGGGAAAAACAATCAAAGCACGAAGACCTCAAGGAAATGAACGATGTCTCCTCTGGCATGGCAAGTCGCATCATTCAGCTGTATTTGGAAGAGATTCTTGACTGCTTCCTCAATCGGGACGATTCAGTGCGTCTTTGGGCAGTGAAAGTCGTTCAAATCGTGCTACGTCAGGGATTAGTACATCCAGTTCGAATGGTGCCCTATTTGATATGCTTGAGCACTGATTGTAAGGTTGAGGTAAGTAAAGACAATAACAACAAATATGTATATATCAACTATATATTTATATTTACTATTTACAGTCAGCGCATAGGGCAGATGCTTTGCTGAAAGATATTGATAAAACATATTCGGGCTTTGTAAATATGAAAGTGCAATTTGGCCTTCAGCTTTGTTTCAAATTACAGGAAATATTGCAAGTGAATAGCAAGGCGAAAATTGAAATAATTCGGGGCTATGCGTGAGTTACCTAATTCAAATCAATATTGCTTTTAATTAATTACATTTTTATTCGCTTGCAGTAAACGCGGACCAGATCAAGTGACAACAGCTTTAAATGACTTTTTGTATTCGTTGCTCCGAACAACAAAACCGCAAAGACGCGCTTTGGTTCAAACTGTGACGAAACAGTTCGATGATCAGAAAACGTCGCTACAGCAGATGTTATATATTGCCGACAATCTCGCATATTTTCCATATGCGGTTCAGGACGAACCCTTGTATCTGATACATCAAATCGATTTGCTTATCTCGATGGCTGGCACACATCTCTTAACCACGTTCAAGGAGCATCTGCGACCAAGTGAAAAGGGCGGCGATGTTCTGGAGGACGATGACGATGAGGAGGATCCGCATGTCCTTTTCAATCGATTACCGGAAGATATGACCGAAATAAAGAAATGTATAACTTCCGCACAAGCGTGCATGCTACTTCTAGTACTAAAGGAGCACTTAAAGGATATGTACGGACTAACCGATGGAAAAATATCACGATATTCGCCATCCGAGCAAAAAATATACGAGAAGGCAATAACACGGAGATCGGTTGCCGACTTCAATCCAAGATCGACAATTGATGTGATTAAAAAACAACATACACAAAACTATACGAGCACCGAATCTGAATGTATTTCCAGAACACTCACCAATGAGGAAAAAATGGATCTTGTCGCCAAATACTTGGACGTACGTAATTTGAATTACCAAAATTGTTTGATTTTACTTATAATATCCATTTAAAAATTTTAGTTCAAGCAGCTTATGCTAAAATTGGATCCGGAAGACGCCGATTCGGATGCGGATGAATCTCGAGAAAAGTCCAAATTAAATAGTTCCGGGCTCCTGGATGATTCAATCCCATTAAATTCGTCAAGGCCAAGTCAAATGCCAAATGACAAACCAAATTCAGTGACTACGCCAAACGTTACCAACAGCAATATTCAAGCATCGACGGCAGTAAGTTATTTATATATAAATATATATTATGTATAAATATTTAATCAATTTTGATTGGCAGTTTGTTATGCAGGATATCCCGGGTGCTGATACCACGCCGACTACTCGTCCTGCGAAATCAGCCCTCTCCCCAGCGAAGTTACTTGCGCGTAAGCCAAGCCAGCAGCGTAGTAAAAAGAAGCGCCGGAAAATTGTGTCATCGGATGACGATGATGACTACAGTGGCGATGACTATGCGTGAGATAAACTGTTTTAGTCTTATTGGTTAAACCATAATTTAGAAAAGGAAACGGAAAAAGAAACAGAAACAACAAATCTAAATATGAATAATAATAATACTGAAGCTTAGGTTTTAATAAGTATAAAGATCTTAAGTAGAGCATATAATATATGTACGTATGTATAATTTATTTTCTAATCTAGTACTGTATAATAGCAATAAAACACTAATTTAACATTTAACTATGCCTAAGATAAGCAAAATATCATCTTAATTGGTTATTTCGAAAGAGAAAGAAAGAAAACAATATAATACAAAATACAGTACGTGTATATTTTTTTAATATCGTGTCGTATCGTAATATTATATATAAATCTATATATATAAATATTATTTAGAAGCTACATAGATTTAATGATCGTCTAGGTATAACTGAGTACAAGGATTGGGCACACCGAAGAGTAATACCTTCCAATGCCTTAGTCCATCATTATGTCGTGCTTCAACTTTGATCAAAGTAGACTATTGTAAAAAGGTGTAAAAACAAAAATTAAAAAAAAACTAATAATGTCAAAGGTTGATGTAGATGTAAGCAAAAAAAACAAGCAAAACTTTGGATCGGGTGTTCGTCTTATCTAGTTATGTAATTGCCCGACAATTGGCCCACTAATTAATATAGTTATTACTTAAATATTACACAAATATTTCAATAATTTCAACATTTCTGGAAACAATAACTTTTGACTTTTCATTCCTATGACTATGTAAAAAACAAAACAAAAAACGGCAACCGACACAAGGCTATTTAAAGGAATTTATTTTACTCATGTTTACAACAAAAAAAAATGGCACACTCGAGAGCACACACACAAAAATAAACAACCAAGAAACGCCGCTAACGGGAACTATGTAAATGGCGAAGCTTTAATAGGTCCCCTATTTTGGATCAAATTCAGCCATATCGAATAATGTACATTATTATATTTCATAGTTGCAAAAGTTCAAGCTCTAGTTTTATTTTAGGTCACACACACACACACGTATATGTACATAAATTAATATTTCTTTAATTTTATAATGATGCAGATATAATGAATATTTATTTATATATGTATGTAGCTAAATTAATGTTGAATAAAAATTTAATAATAAGTCATCCAAATGGACAAGCAAATCTAAAATATACAAATTTCTTTTATTTAAATTGCATAAAACTTAATACATTTTTTTCATAGTATTTTATTATTTTAATCTTATGAATTTTAACCAACTCGCTATTAAATCGTAGGGAACAGCGAAATAAGGGTTTTTTGGCACAGCGCCATTTTCAAATTATCGAGCAGGAAATGCTCACTGACCCCGGGTAAGCAACTTTTTGTTACTTCTAAACCAGGCAGAGTTAAAACAACGGGAAAACTAACAAAAGAGTCTTACTCTCTCTGGCCCAAAAAAAATCTCTTAAAAGAAAATCATCCCTCATCTATGTGCATCTCTGGAAGTGGCTGTATGTTTGTGTGTGCGTGCTGCAGCAAACAGTTTCTCTTAAATACGTACAGATGTATGTATGTATGTGTGTATCTGTGGAATACACCCATGTTTGTTTGTGTGTAGGCAAAGCAATGAATACACACACATATTATTTTCATTGCAGCCGTGCTTAATGCGAGCAGCGAATTGCGATTGCGTGAGTTACAAAGAGTAAACTTGTTGTCAGCTCTAATTTAGTCTCCGTATGGCGCTTCGGTAAAGAGGTCCTTCTTCAAGTGGGAGCAGAGCAGTTCACGTCGCGGCTCCAAATTAGTATACATACATATGCATGTGAATTTCAAATTGTGCACTTTGTTTTCCACAAATAAAAAATAAAACATAAATGTAGCACACATGTGTAAATAACAAAATATTAAAAAAAAATTGTGTAAGAATAATTGATTTGTTAATTCAGAGTGCTCAACCCCGAACAAAAATCGGATGCAATATGCTGAAAATACGATATTTATTTCAAGCGAGAAAAATATATATGTATGTGTGTATGTATGTGCATGTACATAATATTTTCAAAATATGCATGTGAAAATTAAGCTGAGCAATGTAAGAAAATAAATGTACATATGTGAATGTACATGTGTATATGCTTGCTTATAAATGTATTTACATATTTATAATAATGCTGAAAGCATTCGTCTGAATACCTATGTACATACATACATACGTATGTAGGTTGATGATAGATTGCGCCTTGATTTGTGATGCACCCATGTGATACACAAGTCTCTTTAAGTCTTCAATTCGTGCAAATTTGCGAATTACGTACATATGTATGTTTGTATGTGTATGTGTGTACGTATCTATGCGTACCCAGCTCAAATAAAAATGCATAAAACGTATCAGCGACAGAGAAAAATATGTTATACAAACATAGATACATATATATATATTTATATATATATACGTACAAGATGTATGAATGTATTTGATAAATCCAATAAAACGTTTTTTTCCCATTGGAAAATAAATTTCGTGCAAAAACCAAAAAAAATGAAGCATACATATGTATATGTATGTAAGTATGTACCACAAATGTGTGCGTTACTCTTACGTTATGAACATGCAAACGTAAATACCTCAACAAATAAAAATTGTACTAAAACGTAATGACTATTTTTTTTATTATGTACACTTATCTGCATACTTGTGTGTACATATTGTATATGAATTAGTGCTGTTTATTCTTCTTAATTATGCTCATATTTATTTATGCGCGTTAAACGATATTTACTTATCCGTCACAATTATGAAAAAAAAAACGTAAACGTACATTTTAAATGATGTTTCAGGGAATTGAAAATGTTGGAAAGCCAGTGAGGATGATGATGATGATGAATATCAAACAAGTCAACACATAAATAATTATATTTGTGAAGAAAATAAATGTGAAAATAATGGAACCGGAAAAATGGCACATGCGAATATATTTCTTTTTACTATTAATCACTTCAACGTATTCAAGTAAGTATTAAAACAAGATTTGTATTTCATTTATCATTCATAATATAACAAGAGTTAATTGTTTATAATTTAATTTACTTTGATTACATATCGAGTTTATTATTAATGTATAATGTAATATTTCATCACATTTTTTAAGATGTTGGAAAGATGACTTCATCTCAAAATCACTTTGGAAATTCTGTACAAAGTCAATTCAATACCAAAAATAACACGCGTGTCATCGCCCAGAAAGGCGGTCTTGCGATATTGCCATGTGTCGTCAAAGTCAATTCCCCGGCAACGGTAAGCAATCATTTTAGCCCCAATAAATGCTATTTGTGAACCCAAACCTTGACAAAAGCGAAATGACTTTTAGGCACAATTAATCGAGGAGTCTCCTCGATTGGAGCATATTTACTGCTGAACTTGAATAAAAAATCAATTTTGTCGTTTTATTTTGTAGGTTTCTTGGATACGAAGAAAAGATTTTCAGTTGCTCACCGTTGGATTATCGACGCACAGCAGCGACAAAAGATTTTTAGTTGAGCACACACGTCACATGGGCCATTGGTCACTGCGAATTAAAGCTGTGCGGGAGGAGGACAGGGGATTTTATGAGTGTCAATTGTCAATTTATCCAACTCAATCAATTTTCATAGAATTAAAAATCGTTGGTAAGTATACAAGCATACATCCATCATTTGACATGTATCTAAATATGTATCGCTTTCATTGTGGCCATCATTAGAAGCGGTTGCTGAAATATCAAATGCATCCGATATTCTTATCGACGAAACTTCCACACTTCAATTACAATGCAAACTTAAAGGTGCCACGGAAAATCCTTCCTTTGTCTTTTGGTAACTTGATAAGCACAAATTCTATGCATTTATATTAATAAATTGTGTATTTGTTAGGTATCATGAAAACAAAATGGTTAACTATGATGCTCAAGGCGGCTTTGTGGTAGAGAATGCACTTCCCAATCTGGAAAACGCGTCGAAAGTCGGTGCTGGCAAAAATAAAACATTTCGTGGCACAATGGAATTGAATGTTGGCAGTAGTCCTCTTAGTCCATCGGGCCCGTCTCCGCACACATCGCCAATGACTCCGTTTTCGACATTACAGTCGCAGCAACAACAACAGCAGCAGCAGCAGCAACACAAATCGCCATATCTTCCAAATTCCTCGATGAGTGTCCTTACCATTAAAACGGTAACATTTCATCATGCTGGCAATTATACATGTGCACCATCGAATGCGAGGCCAGCCAGCATAACGGTACATGTCCTGCGAGGTGAGTTTTGAAAAACACAGAAACGGATGAATAAAAACTAAACTATTTGTCGTATTTAGGTGAGAAGCCAGCCGCTATGCAGCATGCAAATCGAAGTATTTTGGATGGTGAAAATAGTTCGAATACAACACTGGGCTATAACAATATCAAAGGATTAAATGGTACAAACAGTCTGCTGATGACAGTGCCATCTTTATTAATATCCGTTTTATGTCTGCTAGCTAATCTGCCTTCCGCGTCCCAGTTGCACAAACAGACTCCAATGATATTCTTCGTACTCATATTATGTATTTTTAATAGCTGAAATT
This sequence comes from Drosophila glabriapex, assembly GCA_035042305.1. Lineage (NCBI taxonomy): Eukaryota > Metazoa > Arthropoda > Insecta > Diptera > Drosophilidae > Drosophila > Drosophila glabriapex. The sequence goes on from JAWNLN010000068.1 coordinate 4,223,189, forward strand.
TTAAATCATAAATTGCGTAGTTTCAATTCAATTGACATTGGCAATTGTATTTTTAGGAATTGTATATACATACATATATACTCATGCGTAACGTACATAAGAATACATTAGTATCACGATATAAAATATTATTAAGAAATTAAGTTTAAAAAAAAAACAAAGAAAAAAACAAAACACACAAAAACAACAATTGTAAAAAGGACTTGACTATGTTATAAATGAATGAGCCGCTTTTGTTGGCACTCTAAAACTGATATACCGATGTAGACTTATTATTAAGTACTATTCCAACGGTAGCTATGTGATCGTTATGCCTCGATCAAAATCTATCCAAACATTTCACTTCCAATATAGCGTCTATCGGAGTTCAGTTAAGGTCTCAGTATAAAACTGTGATATAATTTAACATGCAATAAATGAAAACGTTTTTTCGAACATCCAAAACAACAAAGGGCAGTTAATTTATAACTGTACGTTGACAAAAAAAAAAACAACAACAAAAAAACGCTCTAAGTCTGTTAATAAAACAAACATTTGTTCCGATTGTTCTCATAAATATATATGTGCAGTAAAATACTTAGACATCAACTACTTTCAATTGTGGTTTAGTTTAGTTTTTGCTTCTGGGACTGACTTTCTTCTTTTAGCCCTAATAATTCAATGATGACGATCATTCGATGGTGATTTCTATTTCCAACTAGAATCGAATAGGGTCGCTGGTCGTATAGCTGACGATCGAGAGAGCATCTGAGAATCTCCTGCCTGAATATAAAGAAGGAAATCTAGCTCCGAATTGTGGAAACAAATATAAGGAAATATTTGGTGATACTTCTGGGCAGCTTCCAAGTGGATAAGTTACTTTACGGCAGACGAACTTGAAATGTGGATCGAAAAAACTGACAAAAAATGTGAAGCTGATTAACCCAAAGCAAGTTGTTCATATTATTCTGCAGAAAAGATCCGTGTGGAGGTTATCTCAAAGGAGAACCGATAAACTGCGAAATTAGGCTGCTTGAGTCTTCCGGCAGGAATAAGGATACCAATAATTGCTATTAAAATTTATTAAAATATTCTCGCCAGCAGAACCAATAAACAATAGATAATTATTGATTATTTTTGACAGCCAACTTTTGAATTGAGTAACTAAAAATCATGCAGCTGCCATTGGAATTAATGGTTGCAGACTAAACAAAAAAGAAAAGTATAAGAAATGATATGCACCAAAGTTTGCAACTGTAGGTTGGAATTTTAATCAAGATATTGAAACTAAGTATATATTTTACTAGGTAGAGATGGAATTCTTCTTCCATAGCAAACAATTTAAAAGATATCCTGATCTTTAATCTTGTTAAGCTCATAAATACTTTCCTCTCTTGTGAGTGTTGGGATACAAGTTAAGTAAGTTTGGTATTTTATTGATTATGCAATCAAATTTTGTAAATAAATAAGTATAAGTAAACAGAGAGCAAGAGTCATGGAATGGACAGGTTAATTACAGAATGCTTCGATTGAGACAAACTTTTATTAGTTTTAAAGAGTGTAAATAAAAAACAAAATATATATATATATATATATATATATATATATACCTTCTTCTATTTCTACGTATGTACGCATTTACTATTGTGATTATGTTAAGTTTATTGGGAAACAAACAAAACCATTCTTAATGAACAATTATTACTTTTAAATTAATTATAAGCTGTTATTTAACGTTGAATAAACTCAAGCAATATTGAACGTGCTAAAGAATATCAATCAATCATTTTACCATTCTTTGTGTGTACTTTACTTGAATCTCTTTGATTTTTGACCCCATTCTTGCTGATGATAGTTTATATTATAACTTTTAATATGTATTGTCTAGGTTTCAAAGAGCGCAGATCCTTTGTGGAGATCTTCTAGTGTGTTCTTCAAGGCAGAGTCTAGGAATTGAGTCTGCACAATTTTTAGGTGACTTAGAAGCTGACTTAAAAACTCTTTGCATCAGATCGATTAAAGATCCAGGTAACGCTTACACTCTTTAATTGGACAGAAATTAGTCGCCAGGTAATTCGATTTTCGGAATGGTCATGGCTGTATTGCCGTAAGGGTGGAAATATCTGATCTGGCAACATGACACCTGCTGATCCAGTTTGCTGAAATAAAAATTAGTAGGAGCATCTGGAAACGGATTCAGGGTTAAAGTTGCTCTTGGTCCAAAAGATCGGTCACGCAGGTGAATCCGTAAATTTTCAATGACTGAGCAGAGTGAGATAAATTCTTCAAACTGTTATTTTTGCCATTTGGATTAAAGCACAAACACATCTTTCTAATTTTATATACAAAATGAATTGTTGTAGACGATTAGAGGTTAATTTTTTTATAGTTTGTTTTAATTAGATCGAATTTTAAAATATAGAAATACAAATAATGAACTATGATCTAAAATATATGTTATTTAAGTTAAAATATGTAATTATATTAGTCCTTTGATCTTCTTGGTCTTCCAACTTTTCCTTTTCGCTGTGCTAATGTTCCATTCGAATTCGATGGATTCTTAAGCAATTTATGCCAATCTTGTTCACAAACCGGGTTAGCTCCCAACATTGTGTACCTAAAACAATAAATCAGAATGAGTTACTATCAAAGATATAGTTAGCGAGTAAAATAAGCTTACCTATCACCAGGACGCAAATTCGAACCGCACTTTGCACAACTGAAGCATCTAAGATGATATACACAATTTATAATATGTTTTTGTTGATTTTGTAAATCGATATTATTATTTATTCCAGTAAGAGCTTTTGCAACCATTTCACTTGGGGGTATAGTTTCCCCACATCCAGTACAGACCCCAGAGCTACCAAACATACTAGAAAAAAAAGCGAAAAAGAAGTTAAGCAATTATTTCTTTACCAATGCTCATTGATTCTCAGCTAAAGCGAGGTAGAACTGTCATAATTGGCATATCCTTGTTAAATGTCAAACATCTTACCTGGAGTAGTCCTTTTTACAGAGTATTAAACCTCGTCTGGTAAAACAACTGGAGCCGACATCGGCTAACATCGCTCCACAGCAATGACATTTTAGGCAACCGTTATGCCAATATCTGTCTAAAGCATATAAAAGATATCTATCACTTATTTTATCTAGGAAAATATAGAAAAGAAAGAAAATTGTTAGCGCATTCAATTTTACAATAGTTTTGTAATTATACATATATATTTAAATTTATTATGTAGGTTATATACATAAAAAATAAGGTTTGCAAATCCGTCCAGCTCTAATTATCTTTATTTTCAGGAAAACTTTGTGACGACCAGTCTTTCCGACCAGTAACTTAATATTCTATTAAGAACTGGGACATTTTATATGTGATTTTAGACTTATCTGGCATAAATTTATTTTCAATCACGCTAAATTTTATTTAAGTTGAATATGATTTTGATAGTATTTGTAATGTATTTTATTTCTGAGCTCTCTTTAAATAAATAAGCCCAGGAAGCAAGACTTCAGGCATCCTCAGATCATTTGATCAACATGATAATACAATACTCCACAATATTCCAAAATTTGCCATTCAATTATACACCTTGAGTCAATTAAAGATTATATATAATTTGTCTCCCTTATTCCATTCCTGGTCAAATTAGACAATATCCAGTTAATAGCCTTTTACAAGATAAATATCTCTATGTGCAACGCTTTTCGAAAAATGAGGCAACACATTGAGGGTAGTGAGGCGAGATTGGGGTGGAATGGATGTGTTGGAACTTACCTCCACAACCACCACACACTTTGATTAATGTGCTTGGGTGTATTAACTGTTGATTATTAAAGTCATTCGAAGATTCATCCATAAACGACAGTTGAGACGATGAAATATTTGAGTTACTTTCAGCAATATCCTTGGTGTGACTGGTCCGATAACCAATGACTACGGAAGGGAAACTTTCCGGACTAGAGGAATCTTGCTGATGTGCCGCCAGTATATCAGTATATGAATGAAACGATGCATTCATTGCAAAAAGTTGCGTTTTATTATATTTAGAAAGGCATATAGGTGCTGTTTATTGCACGGACAATTCTGAAATGGAAATCGAAAGAGATTTTTAGTTTAATTATAAATAAATTATACACATTAAAAAATAAAATACAATTTATATGATGTCGATGCTTACGAAAGGTGTATTTGAACCCCATCAACGAAACTTTCGCCCAATTAGTCAGACAGACTATCGTTTCACAATTTAGTCCCAAAAATGATTTAAATACTTGGTTAAAGTTCCAATTTAGCGGCTTTTGCTGAACAAACTGTAAAGAAATAAATAAATAAAAAATTAATTAAAAATGGCTTAGTTTCGCTGGAGGGGTATATAAAATGAGAAGGGGCAAGCTGCATTTGGAAAGTGACTAGTAATAGCAATAGATTTTACCGGCATGATGATTTCACCTGCCCCTTTTTATTTATACCCTTCCCCGAACGAAATTGACCCATTTATTTTATTGGACTTTTTCCCAATTTACAAAAGCAAAAGCCGCCAAACTTTTTCTTTACCAAATATTTCAACATGAATACAGACATATGTGTGTGTGTGTTTATATGCAGAGAGTATATGTTAAAATTTGTGTGAATAATGCAAATTCACTTATTTATGATTGCAAACTGACTTTCGTAAGTACATTTTTTGCCGATAGTTTTTTTTGTGCATTATAATACTTGTTGATGAAACATACATGCATACATATGTACATATATGTTGTACATATTCATTCCAACAAATGGAGACTGCATATACATATGAACATACACACACATATGTATGTATGTATGTTAAGTGACACGGTAGTTACACGTTATGTACACATCTTTATGTTTGCATGAATGTACATCATTATTGTTCAGTTACATATACACATAAGAAAATGTGCAAAAACACATGCATACACAGATATTTACGCGAGAAACATAAATACCGATGAAGATTATTTCTGCAATGCAGCAAATCGTGTACAGCAATGCTGTATCAGCGATTGTAACTTACACGTCAAATGGATTACACTCAAAACAGCATACGCGATATTATTTCGCTTTTTATATAAAATAACAAATGTGTTTTGATAATAAATAGCGTTCCTAATGTTAAATACAAATTTACAGAGATGGAAGTTGCGAATAATCGATAACTTTTAACCATGTATTGCAGATGGTATTCCGTGAAAATAGTTCGATTACAATCGCCAAGGTGGTTGTTTTTCTGTACTTAGCTTTTGCATATGAACTACTTTTCGTTCCATTTGCCAAACACAGCGGCATTTGGCAGACTGCCCAAAAAACCCAAAAGTAGCCAAAAATTATGATAGATAAGCGGCTATTGCTTAAAAAAAGGAGATCATTTAATTGTACATATTTCCAAAACTTGGTTTATTTCGGTGGTAGGAGATCAATAGTTGGAAATCAATAGATCTGTTATAATACTTTTATTATATTTTGTGTGCAGGTAGCAAGAACTAGGGCTGCACAATAATAGTTATCGAATTAACCTAATCGGGTTTTTGAGCGGTAAATCCACAAGCTGAAGCGGGAGCCAAATTTGTAGTCTTCACATTTTACTGTGAAAAGTTCCGACAAAAGTTCATCTTTTCACTGATAGTTCCAATGACAGTTATATATGTCATATAGTGATCAGATTCGGCTGGCTAAGTACCACCCGCTGCCTTCAGATGAATTGCAGATCAGTTCCAATTTTTACGAGTATAGCTTCTGCGTACACTTTTGATAATTAAGTATGGTACTGTTTTATTTACGTATAAGAAACACTTTTCACTTATGGATATAGATTGTATATAAATAGGCATTTGGTAAATGCAGCTTAAGATCCGCATGACAAGCATGCATCCTTGTTTTCGAGGGAACAAACCATATCGGCCATTTTGCGCTCCCTTTCCAAATCCGATTCGCTGACGTTGCCGTTCTCCATCGAACCATTATGTTCGACCAATGAGGTGTTATGAAGTCCGTTCGTTTGCTTTACGGGTGTACCTTTGGCAACGGTGAACTGTATGGCATTTGCAGCCGGCTTCGTGCGAAGATAATACATTCCCGTCTTAAGACCGGCTTTCCACGAGTAAAAATGAATCGATGTCAGTTTGCCATAGTTGGGCTCAGCCACATGTATGTTGAACGACTGACTTTGATCAATGAATGCCCCGCGATCGGCTGCCATTTTGATGGTTGTCTTCACGGATATTTCCCACACGGTCTTATACAGATCCCTCACATTTTTTGGTATGGATTCGATGTTTTGTATTGATCCTCGACTAGCGATTATTTGATTCTTCATATCATCATCCCACAAGTCCAGCTCCGTTAAATCACGCAACAAATGATGATTCACCACCTGGAACTCACCGGACAACACGCGTCGGGTGTAGATGTTTGAGGTATACGGTTCAAAGGATTCATTATTGCCCATTATTTGAGCCGTGGATGCGGTTGGCATGGGCGCAACAAGCAGAGAATTACGCACACCATGCTCCTTGATCGACAGCTTAAGTGAGTTCCAGTCCCAGAGATCGGTTGGTGTCTTGCCCCACATATCGTACTGTAAGATACCCTTGCTAACTGGACTTCCTGCATAGGTTTCATAGGGTCCTTCCTTTTGGGCCAATTCGCAGCTGGCTTCCAGTGCGCCAAAATATATGGTTTCAAAGATTTGTTGATTTAAAAGTGCGGCCTCTTCGCTGTCATAAGGATGACGCATTAGAATCAATGCATCCGCGAATCCTTGCACACCGATACCAATGGGCCGATGGCGTAAATTGGATTTCTTTGCCTCCGGAAGCGGATAGTAGTTGATGTCAATTATTTTATTCAAATTCTTGGTTACTGTTTTGGTGACTGCTTTCAGTTTCTTGAAGTCGTACGTTTTGTCGGACGTCACAAACATGTTCAATGCAATTGATGCCAAATTGCACACGGCAATTTCATCGGGTGCCGAGTACTCGACAATTTCGGTGCATAGATTGCTGCATTTGATGGTGCCCACATTTTGTTGATTGCTCTTGCGGTTGCACGAGTCCTTGAACAGCATGTAGGGAGTGCCAGTCTCCACCTGCGCTTCAATGATGGCAAACCAAAGTGTTTGAGCTTTAATTACTCGATTCGCTTTGCCCTCTTTCTCGTATTGAACGTACAGTTTCTCAAAATCGTCGCCCCAAACATCTTGGAGGCCGGGACACTTATGTGGGCACATCAGGGACCAATCCTCATTGGCTTCGACGCGTTTCATAAACAGATCGGGTATCCATAAGGCATAAAACAGCTCACGTGCCCGATGCTCCTCTTTGCCCGTGTTCTTCTTCAAATCCAGAAATTCTAATATATCCGAATGCCACGGCTCCAAATAGATGGCAAATGCACCCGGTCGCTTGCCGCCACCCTGATCCACATAGCGTGCCACATTATTGAATACACGCAGCATTGGCACCAGCCCATTCGAAGTGCCATTCGTGCCACAAATCGAGGTGCCTTTAGCACGAATACAATGAACGTTCAGCCCGATGCCACCAGCCGCTTTGGAGATCATGGCGCATTGTTCGACGGATTTGAAAATGCCCTCAATCGAATCGGAGACCATGGTTAAAAGGAAACACGACGACATTTGCGGACGATTTGTGGCAGCGGCAAAAAGTGTTGGCGATGCATGCGTGAAATATCTTTCAGACAGCAGGTTATAGGTCTCCACAGCAGCATCAATATCATCGCCATGTATCCCAATCGCGACACGCATCAGCATGTGCTGTGGACGCTCTGCTATTTTGTGATTTATCTTCAGCAAATACGATCGCTCGAGCGTCTTAAATCCAAAATAATTATAGCCAAAGTCACGATCATAGATGATCGCCGAATTTAAGCGATCGGCATGTTGCTTAACAATATTGTAATGAAATTCAGACACCATTGGGGAGGCTTTGTTTGTCTCCTTGTTGACATGCTTATAAAGATCCTCAAAGACATCTGCAAGAATAGTTACAATTGAGAATTAAATCAACTACGAAATTTTACAGAAGAAAACCTTAACCTTAACCTTAACACTTACCTGAAAACACTTTTCTTGTCTCCTTGTGAAGATTGGAGACAGCAATTCGAGCGGCCAGAAGCGCATAGTCGGCATGTTGAGTCGTTAAGCTGGCTGCGATTTCCGCAGCCAGATTATCCAACTCCTGTGTTGTAACGCCACAATACAATCCGTTTATAACTTTTAGGGTGATCGAAACCTAACAAAGATTAAATAAATAAATGAAAATAGCCTTAGCATAAGAATCTAGTTTTAGAGTCTAAAAATACAAATTCTTTATAATATAAGTAACAAAACAAGCGAATATAAATGCACACACACAGAAAACCTCACCCTGGAATTTCGCAATTTTTCTAAATCTTAGAAAAATTCAACCTGATTTTAGAAATGCACCTTTTTTTAGAAAGCCACAACCATAAATTCTAGAAATATACTTTCCGAATAATATTTTCAATATATGATCAAATGTGCCAAAAGTTGATCGATTTACTTTAAGAAAAATGTGTGAATGTACGAGCAAAGTGTTGTCCACATTATAGAGTTGTTCAAGTGATTATTGATCTTTCATCTTAATACCCAGGAATCCACATACACACATACCCATATGTATATGTACACATTTGTATAGTTAATTCAAGATACGCAATTGTAAAACTAAGACTGATCAAGAATATTTGTACAAATACACACACACACATGTCAAATGTTGCACATTTTGTGGTGAAATTACAAGGTTATTAAAGTATATCTATTTTAATGTGTAGTACTGTGAATATAAGAATACTTACAGGATCAACAAAGTCCATGTTTAAATTATAGCATAGTTTCTGTATTCTGGATGTAATTTTATCAAAATGTATTTCCTCCTGCCTTCCATCTGCAAGTTGGAATTAATATATTTGTAACTACAAAAAATATGCTAATTTCTCTATTATTTACCTCTTTTGATAACATAGAGCTTGGATGGCTTAAGGGATTTGGACTTATTCATTTTAATTGTAGGCACAATCAACGGGACTATTAACAATTAACAATTGCGATCGGTTTAACAATTAGACAAGAAATGGCGCCAAAATGCTTTGCAACTAGCCACATACCGACCCGATATACGCAAAAATACATGCTTGTATCATATGCGGCGATAACAATTTCGATAGTCAACATAGCGGCGTCGCACGTACATTAGAACGAATTCCATTTATATTTGGGTTATACATTGCAGTAGAACGAATTCCATTTATATTTGGGTTATACATTACAGTAGAATGAATTCCATTTATATTTGATTTATATGTGCAAAACGAAAATCTAAAAACAAAAACACTTTTAATAAACCACAAACAAATATTCTGAAATTTATTGAGCTTTTCTAAAAGAATATAAATGTAGAAAAATGTCGAGGGGAATCGGGAATCCCCTTTTCATTCGGGTATTGGATGGATATGATCCAATAATAGACTCCATCTAGATTGTAGATTATATACACTTTTAGGGGAACAACTGGGATTTTTTGAAGATGTGAAGTCCAGTGCAAATTTGTCTATAGGCTGTATATATGTGGGTACTTTGTACTTTGATTTTATAAATAAAATTATTTTAATGTGAATATGATAAACGAAAAAGTACCGGGGCAAAAATTTTTCTTTATATTCTATCTAAATTAAACTATTTTAGATAGTTTTAATAAATGCCATATGTACATTGAAATTATGATCCGTTCACAAGAAAATAAATATGTTTTTGAAAACTCGAACATTCTATTCAAAATTTATATCGAACGCTCACTGTAATACCATCATGTATTTATGTATGCTCATGAAAAAGTAATAGCAAAAAAGTCACGTATTGTATTTACACATTTATATTGAATATAAGATCTGTATTTGTATTCCCTGTAATTATTAAAAATGTTTGTGAAGTGTACAAAAAGCTGAGATAAATAAATAAAAACCGTAAGGTGTATAATCAAAGAAGTTTTAAGATAAATATAGTCTGTTGTGTGTAGTCTAGGTAAAAATAAACATATCAAGTATATGTATAGTCTATACGTGTATATGGTATCTTCTAGTTGGGCATTCTTTCTTTCTTTTTCTTTACATACACAAAGTCGGACATGATGATCGACCCGTAGTTGATGCTGATCCAGATTTTACTTGTGTACATAGACATGTATGTATTCCTAAATAAATACATATGTACAGTACTCAACTTACTAGGAACGGGGATGCCTATTTCTGCCCGTTACATACACACATTTTCAAAAACTTGAAAGTAGTCTATTTCCCATTTTGATACCCTTACAAAGGTATCATATATATTTTGCTTATATGAATCGTAATCTTTCTCTTTTAAATCTCAAATGTTAATTGGGACCAGTTAAAAGAGAAAGACTTCTTATATGAGTTACTCAGCTGTTGAATTCCAATTGGCATTATTTCGAATTTAAGTTCTTATTTGAAAAACTTAATAGCTATCAAGTGTATGCAATTTTCGACGCTTTGCAGATAGTTTCTTATTGTACTTCATCTTTGCATTTTGGTAAACTCTACGTGGTATATACATAAATAGGTACATATATGTATATTTCTGTGTGAAATTTTACTAACATACATACTCATATACCACCTACATACATACATACATGCAAATGTATATGTATATGGAGTAAAATACTTGCAAAAGTGCTGACTCTTTATTGCTAGTCTCTCAAGTCTACCACTGCATTTACCGTAAGTATATTTGTTTGTATGATCATATTTACAGTAGAACTTCGCTAATTCGAAAAAATATGCTTATTTCGGGAATTGAATTTTTAAAGTTAAAATTTGAAATTACATAATTTTATCACATTTCCAAAGATAGTTTTAGGTTTATAAAGCCTTAGAACTGATCAAGAAGACACTATGCTTATTGTTACTTAAAGTTACGTTAAAGAAGTTTGACTGTATGTATGTAGCTTGCGGTGTATTTGTTCAATTATGTATGTGTAACATCGTATAGGTATATACATGCATATATTTTTAAATCGATGTATGTTTGTATTAAATGCATTCAAATACAGCTTCAATCAAGTGTATTTGTATTGCAAAATTTCATATATAAATGCACAAATACTTTAATGTGCATTTTGAGACCAATAAGGTAATGATTTACATACATAAGTAAGCAAGTACATAATTATGTATGTATGTATTATACTTTGTATGTATGTACATATATATTTCGTACCAGAAGCTTATTAATGCGATTGCGATTGCACATTTCATTTGCGATTAGCATTTCAGGGCGTTCCGTCGGTTATTCAAGACTATTGCTTTTTTTTTGTTGTTGCTGTAACAATTTGAAGCGACTCTTTCTGAATGTATGATTATCGCATACATACATATGTACGTATGAATATGTATTAACTAAGGAAAACTTCAAACACACACACATATATGAACCATATATTTTGATCTAGTTTAATTACAGTTACACTAAAAGTGACTTCTGTGTTTTGATCTAGTAAGTATTGCCTATATATATATATATATATATATATATATATATATATATATATATATATATATAAATATATATATGTGTGTATTTATATATATATGTGAATGTGCTCTTTTTGTCTACATTATATAAATATTGTTAATGCAAAGGATTTCTATTTAGTTAAGTAGCTCTTCATTAAATTCCTTATATATTTTAAAATTCTCTAAATATATTTTAACTTAAATTTGACACACAGTGGGAAAATTTCTAAGCGGCGGCAATAATTTAAATGACTATAAATAAAATGTGCTTAGCCAGATTGAAGAAATTACCAACCAGAATCAGTTTAATTTAACTGAGAATAAAAGTTTAAAAAAAAAGTTTCCTAGCTTTAAAAAAATCAACAATTTTCCCCGTAGAATTAAAACACGAAATAAATTTTAAAGTCAAATATTTTTGTCACTATAATATTGACATTATTTAGACAAATAACTCGAATGCTAGCTTAATTTATACACAGATAAATTATTTAACATTTCGAAAACATTCCTAAAATAATTGGCATTTTTGGGAATATAAAATAGAAAGACGAAATATAAAAATCTTCAGACTACATCATTTATTTAAAAAAATGCAGAAAAAACCATTTGATAAATCTAAATACATTTATTCCATTTATATTTACAGGCCAAAATATGCACACTTCTATTTTAACAAACGCATCCACCAATGAGATTTGTATTGATGAAAAATCATATATGGAGAAGGAAAAGTAAATATATATTTAATTATACACTAAAACCATTGAAAATGCGGAAAAGTGAATTATAAACTGGAGCAAAATAGCAATATATTCAGAAGGACTTATCTTTCGACATACGATTATGGCTAGTTTAAATATCTCCTAGTGGAAATCTCTCGTCTAGAGTATTGCTACTTGTTTTCTTACTGAACATTTGATTGATTTACAGATTTGCGGAAGATGCATCAAACACATCCTCGGTTAAGCCACCTTATAGCTACGTGGCTCTAATAGCAATGGCTATACAAGTAAGTAATACACACACTTCTTAAGATAAATTAAAATAATATATAAAATATATTGTTTTTATTATCATTTTAGAATTCAACATTGAAAAGAGCAACGTTAAATGAAATTTATAATTTTATAACATTTAAATTCCCGTATTTCGAACAAAACAAGAAGGGATGGCAAAATTCGATTCGTCATAATCTAAGCTTGAACGAATGTTTCATTAAAGTGCCCAGAGAAGGGGCTGGAGAAAGAAAGGGAAATTTTTGGACATTGGATACGCACTACGAGGACATGTTTGAGAACGGAAATTATCGAAGGAGACGTCGAATGAAACGACCGTATCGAAATATTAGCAAGTTTTCGGGGCTGCACGCATTGAGTGACACATTTAATTCGAAAACGATGGTTCCTCAAGTACCGGAACAATCTTACTACCAATATAGTTACAAGTGAATATAAATATATCTCATGATTATATGGATTATATAGTTTTTTTTTATTATTCCACTATAGCTCTCAATGGATGGCAATACAACCATCTTATACTGGGACGTGCACTACAAGAATGCATTACACAAAAAACTGCATGGTAAAATAAAATTTAAACTAGGAAAATGCTCTATTCTTATAAGTTGTAATCTTTTTCAGATGTATTCACCACAAGCAAACTTAGTTGTTGGAAATAATTACGACAATAAACTTAAAAAAGGTTACTAAGGTTATTTATTTATTATTATTAAATATTTAGTTATTGTTTGTAATAATAACAGGCAGTTTGAACTTACGTTTGGTTATATTGTATTCTCCTTTTTGCCCATTTGTATTTTTCAGATCCTGTACCTGAGCATATTCCTAAACTATTTGAAGCTAATCCTGTGACTGGTTGGGAAACTGAAAGTAAGTTCAATAATTATCCAAAATACAATTTATTGTTGAACATGCTGGATTTAAAATATAACTATAATCGTCGCACTGAATCGAGTAAACTATGTCAAATAAATAAAACCACAATAGTTATGTTCAATACAAATATATATTTAATTAAAAAGTACGATTATTTTTATGGTTTTTCAGCATTCTGTCGATCCGTTAAAAAAGAGGGTCCCCTCGAATTGTCATCAAATTTAACCAATTATCATAACTCCTATTTATCACAACAATAATGCATACTATATTCTGTGTCATCACCTACCTTAAGAAATATCTTTAAAGTTTTTATATACATCATACATATATAAATATATAAACGTAAATAAAATAAATCATATTATTGAAGTTCGTGTGTCATTCGAGGAGGTGCAACCGAAATCTTTTTAAACCAAATTCCGAGTCTTTTGATAGAAAATATTTTATTGTTGTCATCAAAAGTGGGAACTTTGTTCAATAGAAGGTGTTATAGATTAAAAACACTAAATGATTTTCGATTTGTTATATTCGATTTTTTCTATATGCATGTATTGTAATAAGTATTTAATAAGTAGTACAGGTAAACAAATCTATTATATTCAGACATTATTTAAACAAATTGACGGTTTTTCAAGAACTCCAGCATACCCTGAACATTGGCGTTGACCTGTGTCTGAGATGACGACTGTCCATTCATCAAATTGTTAGGCATATTCATACCAGGAAGCACTTGTTGGGATTGATTACTGAACCCTATTTGTTGACAAAACATCAAATACTATTATTAATTTAATCATAATATATAGATAGTAGTTCACACATCGAATCGAAAATCGTACCTTGTCCGTTTTGTTGTTGATTTTGAGCCAAGTGTTGCAGAAATAGATCTTGTTGTTGTTGATGAAGTGGCATTTGACCTTGATGTGGGAAGGATGAATATTGCCGATAAGACAGAATAGCTGGATCCATAGATGTCCAATCACTGTTACTATATCCTATTTGTAAAATATATAAACGTTGGCAACAGTTTAAATATGTATGTATGTTGTTTGTGCACACCTTTATTGTGGGCGCCAGCAGCTTGAGCCATTTGTTGCAAGTGAGTGTCATTTAACGGCTGTCCAGGATGTTGGTGCAATGTGGCCAAGTGGGGATTCCAGTTGGCTGCCAGTTGGAGTTGATGCTGCTGTTCCAGTTGCGCACTATTGTTGCCAACTCCTGGATTGCCGCCGCCTGGCATATTGATAAATGGTAAAATTTTGCTCGAGTGTACCCGAGCTGCACCGTCAAATCCTAGGGTATTCATATGATTGAATCCGGGAGGAGGCATACGGGCACGCTGCATATTATCAAGTAGTTGCTGATGAGTAGCTGGTGTTGGCTGCTGCAATTTGGGTCCAGCATTTCCAATATTTACATTCTGTTGTACTACCTCATTTTCCATAAGTTCGGCCAGACCCTTTTGGGTTTCAATAAACGGATCAAAACCTAAAACATACAAATATTCAATTAAACATAATATTCATAAGACAAAAGTAATTTAATACATTACCTAGGTCATCGTCCGCTAACGAGCTTTGTGAAAACCGATTTTGTGGTGAATGCGAATTTTGTGGTTGGTTAGAAGACTACAAATAGAAATAATGTTATACATAATTATATTTTAATTATGTATATTTATAGCAAACTTACTGTTTTATCAAAGGCTCCCATTAACCTCTGTTTCTGCAATTGCGACTGTTGCGATAAAATACCTGCAAATAGCCAAAACAAAATCATATTGTATTGAAAATTAATGAAAATAATGTGCAAAACCACTTTACCATTATCAAAAGCACGGCCATTCTCGAGAAATAGAGCCAAACGATGAGAATCACTAAGCTGATGTCCATTCATATACTGTTGGTGTATCTGCTGCTGGCTTTTATGAAAGTCAAAGAACTTTGACATGTTGCCAAATATGTTATTAAGTGGATTTTCATCAGGTTGCGGTGCGAGATGCGGTGGATGCGCAGCTGGTGGATGTGGTTGACTCCTATTCGCGTCAACTGCATTGCCATGATAATGGTTAGGAAATTCTTAAAAATAGATATATTTATATACAAGTGAGAGCCAATTCCATATTAACGAATCAATTAAAAACTTACCAGGGTGTGTGTTTTGAGGGATTCCAATATTGTTAACTAGATTGTTCCGTTTTTGTAATTCGTGAATCCGCAGAAACTCTTCCTGTTGCTTCAGTACTTGTTGATGGTGATGTTGCTGCTGCAGTTGCAGGTGCTGCTGATGCAGCACTTGCTCCTCCACGTGCCGATTGTTGCGTAGCATAACATTCTGAAAGGCTTCCTCCCACTCTGCAAAGGGGATGTATTTTAAAGTGAGTTACAAATTTCAAATATATAGAATCTATATATACCATTTGTATTCGCCGGATGCTGGTATCCATCAATGCCTGTCGTACAACAAAGAAATAGTATTTAAATCAATGCAATACAAATCAGAGAGAGAGAGAGAGCTGAAAGAAATTTACCATTAAGCAAGTCCGGCAAATGCGAATTTGTTACGCTATTTATTTGAGACTGCCGCATATCGCCATCAGTTTTGTTCCTCACCAGCAGTGATTGCTGGAATGCGGGTGACGATGAGAAGAAGCTATTGCTGTCATCGAATATATTCATCTTGAAGAGAGCATCTGAAACAAATATTAACATATAAAATAATATTTGCAATAAGGAATCTCTTTAATTAATTAATCTCTCACAACATACCCGATACTTCCTTTGTGCAGTCAATATCACCAGTATTTTGGATTTCAACTTTATCTTGGGTCGTTTGAATTGCATCATCCTTTGTTTTAATAATGGGATCGGTAACTTTGTGAATGTTAACATCATTCATTGTGTTTACAACAAATGGACCGTTTTCTACTGCGTTTTTATTATTATTATTATTATTGAGGACAATATCCTTATGACCTTCGCCGTCGCCGTCGCTGGGACTATCACAACGCGTCTTTGTTAAATTACCCGGTGAGCTCTCCTCGCTGGCACTGCTCTCGGATACGTGATCATCGCTGTTCTCGCTGCTTGAACTGAGCGATCGTTGCACATTATTGGATGCTCCCGATCGTTTTGGTAATGAAAACATGTTTGTACTTTCGCTGGCCAAGTCAGTGCTTGGATTTGCACCATCTTCCGGTTGTGTTTCCGTTGGTGCGCCATGAGTTGCATCCTTGCTTTCCGTTTGCTCTTTTGCAAGTGCCGCACGACCGGACGAGGCCTTCTCCTTGTTATTGCGTTCCGTTTTTGATCGATTGCTGCTGGCAACACTCGATTCGGTTTTCGTTGCAGCAGCAGCAGCAACAATTGTGTCTTCTGTTGAAACCGGTGTTATGGTTACTGTCCTCGATTCTGGAATAAAATTCTCCTTGTTTGATGTATTTGCATTGCCTGGGAATATATTGTTTTTGCTTTTAGATTTGTTTTTCTCGTTGCGGCCTTTTTCGTTTCGTGACTTCTCCTTTCTGCTCTTCCCGTTCCCATTGGCGGCGCCACCATTTCCAATCGTTTCCTTGCTATTAACCGGGGATACTGATAAACTGGGCCACGCCTCTTTTTGCTGTGCATTTGCCGAACTCGCTGCATTTGCAATTGATACGGACGATGATGCTGACGATGACGACGATGATGACATAGCTACCGCAGCTGCTTTTGCTGTTCCGCTGCCGTTACTAGCAGCTGCAGGAGCAACAGTTGTACCATTTGTAGATACACCGATTCCAGTCACATTATTCGCCCCAGAAGTTGCAATCAGAACATCATGTAATCGTTTTTCATACTCCTGATGTTTTCCTTGATGCATTTCCTACAGATCGATAGAGTTTTAGAGTTTAAATTTAACATAATTAATGTATTAATACCTCCTTGGTAAAGCTCGCTTCCGGATCGCCCAATTCATGCAAGTACATACAGTCGCCCTTGGGACATTGTTGATTCTTCATGAAATGGCTGCAGTACTTTGTTGTTCCGAGACTGGTCTTAATCAGCCGCCCATCAATCATGATATTGTTCACACTCTGTATAGCCCTCAGTGCATCCGTGTTGTGCACATAGGTGACATATGCCGACGCCGAGGGACCCTAATTAATTCCATTTTTTTAAATAATTTATGGTTTATTATTTATGTCTGTCTGACTTACCTGCACGCCAGCGTAAGTTGTACTGGGATTGATGACCACCTTATGGATTTTGCCATACTTGCCAAAGTATTCGTGCTTCTTGAGTATCTGCAACATAAATTGTGTCCCTTAAGAGTGCCCCAATTACAGTGGCATACCTTTATTACTTACATCTGCGTCGGCCAGTCGAGGCGGCAGCCCCACAACAAATACCAAATTCTTTTGCACAACACGAACATTCGCCAAATGTTTCCGATTCTCAGTTATTTTTTGCTTTCGTTGTTGGTCTCTCTGCCGCTTCTGGGACTTAAAAGCGATCATCTAATATGAAATAAAATGTTTATTAATCATAAATATGTCGAGCAAGAACAGCTTAAATACTGTCTGCACTACTTCAATGACTTTTAAATAATTTAAGCTACCGTTGTAATATTCAATCTGAACAATCAGTGCTCGAATAGAAGATTCTAAGTATTTAGCACTGAACTTGGCCCAGAACTCTATATTTATATAATTTAATTATAAACTTTTATAATGGTGTAGCGTATACAAAAAGGGTAGATGACTTAATAAAATAATATGAGAAAGATTAAAGGGCAAATATCTGTTGGGTGCTTAATTTTCTGAATATTAGCAAAAACTCTCTTCGAATAATAACAGGCTTTCTGAAGAGACAAATATTTTCAAAACCCCCAGAACAGAAATATATCTTGCATTCCTATACAAGATGGATGGTTAGGTTAAAACCTATAGCTCTTTAATCAGAGAAAGTCAGAATACATACTCTATTAACGAGATTCATAAAGAGTATTTTTCAAAACTTACTTCTTCCTGCGTCAGAGGCTTGAAGTCAGCTGGATTCTCCGGATATTCCTTTCGACATGCTGGGCACAGTTTGTTCTCGTCTGTACGAATTCTGTGCCAGCAGAATCTACAAATCTGCAAAACAAAAACCAACCAGACACATTTAATTTATATAATATGTGCATAAAATGATGTGAAAGACTTACTTGGTATCCGCAAGTGCATGGAAAAAAGGTCAGATCATCCACTTCAAGGGGCTCCATACACAATGGGCACTCCACAGAGTCATCGTTACTGTTAGCCAGACCGTTCATTATTTTATTCAAAATAATTCTTCACTTTTACTTGGTATCTTTAACGATTAACGATGGATAGTGATTTATCTTGCTGCACAAAAAAGAAAATCAATTTTTATAAAATTTAGTTTTTGAAAAAGAAAACTGTTAAGAGTTCTTAGCTTGGCTTGATCTATCTAAAGAATAATATATATTTTTCCGAAAATAAGCACACTTTGTGATTGCAATGTGAGTGACATGTATGCGAACATGCCAAACTTAATTGAAGCACTTCTTATCTTATCAACGTGATTTACAAACGGAGACGAAGACGGAGACTTAACTGGTCGTTTTTTATCCTCATTGTAACGCTAAAAGAGTGTTAAAATAACCAATAGAGCATATTGAAAATCTCTCGCTTCGATCCCCTAAACATCCCTAGCAAATTTTCTCCATTTGCAACCGACTTATTGTTTCGGTAGGCTTTCTTTTGTCCACACATAACACCAGTCTTCACTTTAACCCATTACATTAAATTAATCAACATTCTTCTTGCTTACCTATCCAATATGGGCTAAGAATTTCAGCCTTGAGAATTTTCATTTACATTTGTCACGAAAATAATCGAATGTACAAAGCAGAGCAATCCATGTGCCAGTAAAGCTTTTCCAATTTATAGGATTTCTAAATCTCAAATCATCTGTCTGTTTGTTAACTTGAAAAATAATGAAGACTCCGATTTGTGTTTAAAGTAACGTTGTGTTGTAAACCTATTTAAAATTACGTAGATCACTTTCAAGACGAAGAACTTTTTGTTGGCGTAAACCTATCAATAAAGAAATCCGATCGAATTATCGAAAACCGAACAGGTGCACAATCGATAATTGATCAGAAAAGGAAGAGCAGCTAAGGATCTTCGGTGACAACACCTGCATCGATAACAAGGCACAGGCTCAACAAAATTGAGACGTTGATTTCTGTGAGTTTATCGAGAATATTATCAACAATGCATTAAAAATATCACAACAAAGAGAAAAGTTACCCAAGAAAGCAGTGTATTATTTATCTATATAATGCATGTAAACAGAAATTTACATTTTTACACATTGAGAAATTGGATATTTGTACATATGTATGTGTGTATATACTTATATATATATATATATATACATCACACTATTACAACAGTGCGCCTTTGTTACAAGATAAAATGACATTTAATATTGTTGGAGTGTTAATAAAGCTCTCGAAATGATTTTAAATTGTTTTGCTTGTAATAATAATGAAATAAAAATGGATATGTTGTTATGTATTAACGTTTAAATTTACACACACGCACGCACACACATACAATAACACACACGCATATGGTATGTGTGTGCATGTGTAACAATTATCGAAAAAAATAAACACTTGCCAATAATCCCAAAAAACACAATTGATTGACGTATTTTAATGTTAATAAAGATACATATGTAAATATTTAACACGTAATTTATGCACACAAATTTCTATTTACTTTTGAGAACGCGAAAAAAATACAATAAAAACTGTCACGAAAAAAGACACGATGAAAAATAAAATTGGCAATATGCTGTTTATGACATACGCATACATATACATAGGTAAATGGTAAATACATGAACGTTTACATATGTATGGATGTCTTAATGTGAATAGAAATGAGGAAAACGAAGTTAGTTTTGTACATACATAATTATTAAAGTATTTAGTACACGTATGTTGGTGTTGGTGTGTGTGTGCGTGTGTGTGTGTTGCAATCAGAGCATTTTTAGCCAAGGCATCAATTTGTATACTTATTTTTATATATTAGATATTCAATAACCAATTCCTTATGGGACGAAATCTTACACCGACTTGGCGTTTTTAGAAATTAGTCCAATTCTTAGGTTTTGCGACCAACAATTATTGCGAACGAATCGAAGAACGAAGCAGACAGACTGATAATGAGCGAAAAGGAAACGGAGAAAATATGTGGAAAAATATCGCATACATATCGATAAAAATACAAAATTGACTCATAACAATTTTGTTTTGATCATAACTGTGGTATTCCATTTTCTTATTTTATTAATAATTTTTAATTGAGTTGAATGTTTTATACAATTAAATGTTAATAACAAACGCTGAAAATATCAATTTTTGTATTAAAATGGGTAATGCCGGGAGGGAATTTATTTTGTTTTGCTCAAGGTGCATATCCAATTTTGCGTAGACATACAAATTTGCTATGTTTACAAATGCTTACATCGCATTCACACACAGTAATTAAATATATTCTTTAAATAAATGCATCCCTTTACTGCCAAAAACCGATATATTTTTTATTTGTCTTTCACAAGTGCTGCCCATTTCTTCACAAGTGCTGCCATTTTAAATGTGCTAACAATTTGACCTGGGGGAAAAACAGCTAAATGAAAATAAATGTTTAAGTTTCAAATAACATTAAAGTCCGTAATGCAAACATTTTAATAAAGTTTGGTTTATTTCGTTCGTAAAGACATCTTTGACTTATTTTACTTGCACTTATAGGTTATAATAATATTATACACACGACATTGAAATTACGAATTGCTATTTAACAATTAATCTGTTTAAGCCAGGATCGATCACCTTGAAGCAGCTGTCACTGCGACTGGTAATACATTTTGGAGGCCAGTTGGTGGCGAGGTAGGCAGCAGCGACATAAATGTCTTATCACTTTTCGTAACTTTCTCGTCCGCAGTTTCGGTGAAATACCATTTCTTCTTATTGGCCAGAAACAGCAACATTAGCGCAGGCAGATGTATCAGCGAAAATCGAAATAATTTACGGGAGCTCCCACTGTCAGATTTGTGATGAAATTTATACGCTGTAAATGCAAATAAAAATAGAGCAAATATTATATTTATCACTCTCTCAGAAATGGTTTCAAATGAGTTTGTTAGTTTAACTTATGAATACGTTTTTAGAAGTGGAGGAAGATTCTTCTTTAGTTTTCAACATGTTTTAACAATTTTATGGAAAAGGAAGGAAATGAACGGAAAAAATAATAACGAATTTCTCACAAGAAATATGTACAATCTTACAAATCTGTAAGTTAAGAAACTTATGAATACATTTTTAAAAGTGGAAAAACGTTTTCGACTTATTTAAATTTAAAAAATAATAATAATAAAATAATAAATTTAATTTAAAAAAAAAAATAAAAAAGGCAGAATATGAACACAAAAATAGCAAAAGTAGGCGTTTAATGTCAATATATATATTAATTAATACACTTACCTAAAAAGCAAAAGTAGGCGTTTAGGGGCAACGTTTCCAGTACAAACCAATAGTTGGTCACGTCGAGTAGTGGCGCCATCATCGAGAGTCCGCCAATGGCGAACGCATAACGCAAAGCAGTTCGCCGGCAAAGGTCCGGATTGGTCACAGCCATCATGCGATAGCCGGCACGCGAATAATCCGGTCGCAGATTCCACGAGAGCGCATTGAAGTGTGGAAATTGCCAGGCGTACAAAACGCCAGCGAGAATCATTGCGCCCGCATCCAGAGAGCCGGCGCAGCCCGCCCAGCCCATCAGTGGCGGAATGGCGCCCACCACTGAACCCACCCAAGTGTTGGCAATGCTCATCCGCTTCATCGGCGTGTAGACGCTGGTGTAGAGGAACAAATTGCCCGCACCCAGTGCCGCCGTCAACCCATTGACACCAAAGTACAACATGCATAATCCGGTTGTAGCTGAGACAGCAGCGAAGCCCACGGCTTGCAGTGGCGTCATTTGGCCCGTGACTAGGACACGATTCTTAGTCCTCGACATTTGTGAATCAAAGGGAACCTCGTGATATTGGTTAATGGAATTCGCCGCTGCGGAAACCAATCCTGTGCCCACCGAGCACATTACGAATGTGGTCAAATCAAAGGCAGCCGGCGCCATTGCATATCCGCCCATTGTTGTAATAACAACTAATGCTAAAGTGCAATAAAAAGAATATATATTAAGGAGTTTAATTCTTCAGTGTTTTAGCTTACATGTAAGGCGAAACTTTGATAGTTTCTTGTATTGATTGAGTTTCTTGCCCAAATGTGCATAGGGGCTCGGTATCCATGGCAAATATTCAACGCTCACTTTTTGGTTACGAGGCAGATCGGGTGGCATCTGCAGCATAGCAGCTGCTGGCGCATTTTGTGCTGCATTCCCAGTTGGTCTGGCGGCAGCAGAAAGCTAATAATAATTACAAATATTTGTTACTATTTGAATTTACTAAAATTCATATTGCATAACATTTTATGGTGTCTCACCCTTATCGGATTGATTTGGCCGGGAAATATCTGGGCTGATATGTAATCGCATGCACATATTTTGTGCAAATTGCGAAACATATTTGTATTTATATTTGTATTTGTACTAAAAGCCTCTTGGATATTTATAACATTTTGGGAATATATTTTTATTTTAAGGTTCTGTTAGAGATGTGCGTGAGATCACATGTATAGATAGTTATATCGATATATCAGAAGTTTTACCCCAGGCAAGCCTTGCGTCAAGTTATCGATAAGAGAATAGTGGTTTTTTGCGTTCACTTCCACGACAAATTACCAGAAATTAAATTCGATGTAATTTATGTTGTTTTGCTGGCTTTGCTTTAAAAAGTAAGAGTTAAGTAATAATTTGATAATGGCATAACTCAAGACAATGATTTTAATTGAAAATTCAGAGGATGGTTGTGCTATCGATATTCGTTGCTTAATTCATATTATAATTTTAATATCGATGACTTGATTATAATTGATTAAATAAAAACAATTTCCCCACACAGAAATGAAGTCAGCCAAATTGAAACGAAATTTTTGGCTAACTGCCGAAATAGAATGTATGCTAAACTTAATAAAGGAGGTGAAAATGGCCCAAGGATCTGCACATGCAACAACTACGCATCACACTTTCACCACAATCGCTAGCAAAATGAAGAAACATGGCTTCCCCAACAAATCGCCAACGCAAGTTCGTCGGAAATGGTTCCAGATGAAATCGGCCTATCTCTGCTACAAGAAAGGCAATGTAGATCGTTTATTTCTAATACCAGAGAAATTCCGCAGTGTAATCGCCCAATTCGTTGAAAGTGGCAATAAAATACGACGCGTTCCCCTGTCCTCATCACCTGCATCGCCAACGACAACAACAACAACAAATGCACAAAGCAAAACCAAACCCGAAAGTAAATATTTACAATATGTTTACGCTATGTTTCTCATAATCTTTATTTAATTATTGCAGTCGTAGTGCCAATGTCAGCGGTGGATACGTTTATAGCCCAACTAATGCAGAATAACAAATTGCTGAATGCTGAATTCACTAAATTGGAATCATCGCTTTTGGACTATGAACAGAGGTGTCAATCAATGCGTGATTATAACACCATTAAATACCTGACTAACTAACATATACTCATTAATGTCTATCATAAGAATCCGTGTAAATATTAAAATGTATTAAATGTACTATATACGAGTGTTAAAACTGACGGCTTATGTATTCTTAAATCAGTAAATCTACATTTAAAGTAGTTAAAGGTTGTCAAAATTTAATCATGCAGTTGAGCTATAGAATTACCAAAATTGCCAATTTAAACTATAAGCAAACTGTGGATAAATAGGGATCAAGGAAAAGCTAACATTTTCCTTATATTGTGCCACCGAGGAATAAGAAATAATCGAATTTTGGTTAGTCGAAGAACGTCAAAATTTGTTTCAAGTTCTGAATTTTATTATTTGACCTGTTTTCAATTCACGGTTGATTAAAAAATAGCTGTGAAAACTTATTGAAAACATATTACACACATTTTCTGATATTATATACACACATATATACACATATATTTAAAATTTGTTCAAAAATGAAAAAGCATTGTAATTTTTAAGAAAAAAATTATATATTTATACTTAAATTACATATTAGATATTACAAATTTTTGATGAAGCAGACGAGGAGTCCGATTGATCAAAATCAATTTTTGCATATGAACTGGTGGTGTTTTCAAAGCAAACAACATTCGCTGGCGGAGATTCACATGCGACTTTCTTCAGACACTTTGTTGTCGTCTGTCCGCTGCTCTGTGGAAGGTCTAGACTGGCATAATAGAGTGCATGATCGCCCGAGCCCGACGATGACGATGCATTGTCATCCTTATTTGTTGATGAGGCATCCTTGCTCGACACTGAATCCTCATTCAATAGTTTTGATTCCGGTTTCTTTAACAACAACGACGACGACGGCGACGACAAGTTGTTGCATGCTGTGTTCGTTGTTGTTGTGGTTATTGTTGTGGTTGTTGTTGTGGCTGTTGTTGGTGTCGTGTTCGTTATTAACAGCTTTTTCTCCATTTTATGGGCACCATCGATCGGAAATTGTCGACCGTATTGTGGCTTATGGATTGGCCGTTGATTTTTCTTTTTTGAAATTAGGGAACTATCACTTTTAATTTGAAGAATTTGGTAGCCAACATCTTTAGTGTCCGGCCCGGCATTCGATTTATTTATATGCTTCGTATAGTCTTCATTACTTATCGAATGTATTAACTTTCGGCCCGCTGTCGGCGTGCTGTTGCTTATATCTAAGGCAAAGTTTAATATTGTTTTCTCCAATTGATTGTTCTCCAATTTGGTGTGCATGTCACTCCTCTTTATGTGACTTTTGATAAGATGATAATTCTTATCAGCATTATTTAGATTTAAATTATTTGTTAATATAGTATTGGTGTCGGACAAATCGGCATTAGTTTCGCTCACGGCATAGCAATTGCTATTATCGTAATTCATTTGTAATTTATCCGGCAGCTGCATTCGTATGTGCTGCAGCTGTTGCGGCTGTGTGCTATTCAGCAGCTCTAACATCTCGAACTGATCCTCAATGCATATGGGCGGTCTGTGACTCATATGCACGATGCCAACGCCAACAGGTTTCATTTCCAAATAACCGCCATCCGAGCTGTCTACAGACTTTGGTATTGTCTCCGGTTTGAGCATTTCCGTAGTTTGCCGGATATTACCATTTGAACTCGAGTTGGGCAATATAGCAACGGGATTCTTTTTCGTTTGAATTGCACTCGGCTGCTGCTGCTGCTGATGATAATTTCGTAACACGGCACGCGGTTGTTGCGTTGTGGAAGATGCTGTCGTCACATTGGAGAAATCGATTTCCATTAAATCACTCATACGGACTGGATTCACATAGCTACGTAGATTCAAGAGTGGAGCACTTGTCGACTTCATTTCCCTGGGCGTATTATAACCGATATGTTCACTGCATGCCTGAACATCGACATTGCAAACGCTACCCTTATGCGCGTGTTCCCAAATCTTTGCCTTGTTGGAGAAGAGCACGCCACGCTGAATATCGCACCGGGGTATCTTTGACTTTGATCCCACGGAATACGCGCGCACTCGCGGCGATGAATTATCCACTTCATTCAGGTTTCCCAGCGGTTTGCTCATTTTAATGTGCTCGACTTTACTGCCAATTGAATATGCACGACTTGGACGTTCATACCTAAAAGCGAATAACATAATTAGTACAACATATAGACACATAGAATTATTAGAATAGACTCACTGGTTATCGATTTCGGCATCTTTAGCGAGTTTCTCGGATGAGTGCTCGGGAAAATCGATATTCAAGTCTTCCTCGGCAACATTACAAAATGTGTTTGATCCTGTGCATTGATTCAATTGATGATTCGCATTCACATTCAGATTTTCGCACATTGATTTGTTTGGGGTCATAGAAATATAGTGTGCAAAGTTTTCTAAGAATGAAATGAAATGAAATTAAAAGGCATATCTTGCAATATTACCTCGAATGGGGACAGTACCATTTATTCCAGACAATTTGTTGTTATCCGACACATTTAAATCATCAACATTCTCTTCGGGTATCATGCATTTCGAGGTCCTTGAGCTAAACACAAACAGCATAAATCAAAACAAAACAAATCAATTTGTTAGTTTTCATTGAAAATCTGCCAACTTACTTTATTCGATAAGCGTCATAGATGCTTTTATCATTCGCCTCATCAATACTAATTGATGACTCTTCGCTCTCCGAGCATTTCATTGCTGAATTAATTGGTGGGCTATCACTGTGTCTCTGACTCGAGTATGGGCGTGTTCCCGATATCGTGTTACATCGATGCCCATGCTTATATGCAATGTATGTTTGATTGCTGCACTCGCTCAGTGTCCGATTTCTGCTTGGTAAACTGTCGCATCGCTCTCGCCCATACCCTAAGAAATTACAGAGAAATCATAATTAATATGCAAGTTCATTTCAAGTATTTGAAATATTTGACTTACTGTTGTACTGCGGCGAAAAACTATTTCGTATTTCAATAGGATTTTGTCGTTTTTGTAGAACGTTAATTGGCTTGGAAGCCTCCGTTGCTGATGATGAACGTTTCCTCATCGGTTCA
This sequence comes from Drosophila glabriapex, assembly GCA_035042305.1. Classification (NCBI taxonomy): domain Eukaryota; kingdom Metazoa; phylum Arthropoda; class Insecta; order Diptera; family Drosophilidae; genus Drosophila; species Drosophila glabriapex. The sequence continues at coordinate 4,250,401 of JAWNLN010000068.1, forward strand.
CTGCCTAAATCAGGTTTTCCTTTGTACACATTCAACAAGTTCATATTCGACTCGGATTTGACGGACATTGCGCTGGAAAATAAATAATATTATTATATAAAATGCCAAATTGAAATGCGAAATTAATCTTACAATTTTTCCTATTTCTTTTTTTTTATAAATATTTTTTACTTTCTGTATTTTCTGAGTTATTCATTCGGCATTAAATAAATAATCTAGGCACAGCATTTAAAAATCGATTTAGCGTTGATTTTAATATGAATTTTAAATGAATTTGTTCCAATAATCTCATCCATAAAAACTCAATAATTAGTGGTCAAACAAGGTATCTTTAGTTCAAATCGTTTATTACAGAAAATTAATTTTAATGTGAATTCGTAGCAACAAAAAAAACAATAATCAAATTTCATGATGTTGACTTTTTAATCACTTCATTATTTTCAAAATGTAAAGTTCTCAAAGTTAGGTAATAAAGTTGCAGGTGTCTTACCTTAATATCGTATCGTGCATATGTTTGGCAGCTGAATCTTCTGTATCCATCCACAGTTCACCGGCACCCAGAACACTCTGGCGGCCCAGTTCCATATAAAAAATGCTTTGTGGCGCCGCGTGTCCACATCTAAAATAGAAGATATTTTTAATAGTATTTATAGAACATATGCCAACTATCAAAAGCTTGTAAACATTTATTATTTTTTTAAAAGTTAAATATACTATTAAATGATACTTTTAATTTAATGTACTTTTTTTTACTTTTTGAAATTTCTTGTGTCGACTGCTATCAGGTCATTAAATAAATGAATAAATAATTAAATAAATATTTATTTTGTTTCTTAAATTGAAATGTAATACAAAATTTTATTTTTAATTTAGTCTATTTTATATTTATGGTACACTAGGTAAACAAATCAATAACAGATACTTATCAGAGAGCTACCCAAAAATGCAGTATTGATTCCGTGATCAAAATTGTTACTTTTACTCAAGCAATATTAAATTTATGCTCACCGTCTTATTGTTGTTAAGAGTATCTCAACTTTCATGAGGCGTTCATCGCCATTTGGTTGTTTTTCCGGTCCTATACAGATGAATGTAAGCGATTTTGAGGTCAGGCAGCAGTGGTAACAGCCCGTAATTCCAACAGTCTCCGACATTCCTTTCTTTTGGACAACAACTTGCCAAACATATTCTGCAATGCACAATAAAAATATAAATTTATTTTTATTTATAGATAATTCAATTTTTGGTCAAAGTACTTACCGTAGGGTGTATTATCTCGTTGTAGGGATAATAGATTATCTAACCATTTGCGTAAATCATTCTCTGAGTTCAAAACGATGCCAAAACCGCCATCTTTTGATGCGAGAGCCAACACAAATTTATGTTTCGTATCGAAACGACGATTGATGTTGAAGCAACTCTTCAAATCTATGACGCGTTTTGGCTCGGCTTTCTGCAGAAATTTCTTTTCCGTATCATAATATTCCAAACGGGCAGCGCCATTGTTCGTTTCCTTATAGAGCACAAAAAATTTCTTTTTCATCGTTTTCAATTTCTTTTGAAATCCACTTAGTACGATTCCGTTGTCTGACATGGAAGCCATCATAAATCCTCCCGCCTAAGATGACTACAATAAGAATGATATAAAATATAGTTAATTAAAATGAAAATATTTAATATTTAATATTGCTTATTGGAAATATTGTAATTATTTAAGTGTTAAACCAGACCACAACTTTGTGTGAACTAATTGAGAATTCTAGAGAATTGAACAACACATAGATATACAAAATTAAGGAATTTTAAGCAGCAGCAGCTGCTCAACAACATTCTCGGGAGCAACTTTTTGCTTAATGACTCAGCAACAAAAAATCATAATAGTTTTTTTTATTTGCGATTTTCTAGGCATTTTGCTTGTGTGTGTGTTGTGTGTAATGTGCAATTGTATGCGGCCTTAAGGATAGATAATGAATGCCGAAATCAGCATACACACATATATATATATATATAAATATATGTATATATATATATGCCATTTACAAATTTACAGTTTTAATTTCTAATTTGTATCCTGTTTTCAGCAGTCTGTAAAAAAAACACTTATTTATAAGTGAAATGAATTATTTTTAAAAGTTAAATTGATTAAAATATTTATTCATAATACATAAACAAATTTGGCATATTTGTGTATTTATGTATCATTGAAATTATTGCATAGAATGTCAGATACTACGCATATAGTACACACACACACACAAGAAAACACACACTACACTTACACACACACACACAAACACACAAACACACAAACACATGTATTTAAGTAAATACATGTCTAATATAAATGCTCAGCTCGATATATATATGCATGTATGCACATATGTTTGTGTAACACTATTTCTTTTCCTTTTTTTTTATGAGACAAAATATTTGACTCTTGTGTTTTTTTTTACGCCTGTCGAAATCTTTGTTATCAACTGCGAAATTCCTGACACATGAGAAACTGCCAGAATCGTGGAGTGTGTTTTAGAGGGACTCACTAAACATGTTGCTGCATTGCTGAATTTATTTAGTAAATCAACACATTTACACGTATGTGCTTAATAATACGCACATCTGTATGAAAACTTATAGATATTAATGTACATATGTATACGCAGTATGGGTAAACATATGTACATATTTCATATATGAATAAATATAGTTGGGAAAATCTGAGCTTTGTTCTATTTCTACCGCACAAAAAAAATGTGTTCGGTGCGAAGTGGAAATTATTTTCTATGTATTTTCACTATATATAATTTGCAGAATACATACTCCGAATTCAATAGGCATATATTTATGTGTTAATTTATAATCTAATGATTTTTTTTAATATAGTGGTGGCACTTTGAAACTAATCGAACTTATCGTTGTATGCCAAAGAATTCCAATCGTGTCACTGTTAGAGTTGTAAGCGAAACCTACATGGAATTGTAAATATCTATCGGCTAGATTTTTATTTGTTATCGATTGAAGGAAAATGAACCAATATGTAAGTCCAAATTGCTTAGAATATCTTCATTTACAAGAACGCTAAAGAAATTCCTGGATGGATCGAAATCCAAATAAGACCGGAAACTTATCATAGAGATTGTAATAAATTAAAATAGGTCTCAGATGTCTGCTGGCACCTTATCGTCATTATAAAATGGAATTCTTACGATACATCCTAAAAATTCGAAAGAGGCACAAGATCTTTATTTAATTACAGTGTCTTTAAGGGTTGTACTTTGGTACTTTAGGGATTACTTCTTGCGTCTCCAATATATATTAGGAGGTCTCATTCGAAATATTTTCGTGCTAGTGCATTACATCCTTATCATCCTCATCGGCTACACCCGAAAATGCATTTGATAACCTCTAGTCAGAAATCCCCTTAAGCAATGATACTGAACAAAGTATCTTTTAATATCTATCCATTTATCCGTTTGGGGTCGCGATCTCTCCGGAGTTCGAACGTTGAAGGAGGTATTTAGAAATTTTTTTTAATTTGCATCTCCAAGTTTTGAAGTGAGCGAGAGATTGACGACTTATTTCCAACTTTTGGCTGAATGCTATTTGTCATGGAGGTTTCCAGTAATCAAATGTTAAGACTTAAGAAATAAATGTATAAATATTATATGTTCTCGATCTTTATCGATTCCACTTTTACCTTTAAGATCAAGATTAGTTAAACGAAAACAACTAAAACAAAATAAGTATTTATTTATTATCATATTCAACAATATTTAAAAAAAAAGCTAGTTTTCTAGTCAACATTGATAAAAGGTTAAATGTTGTTATGCAGCCCTGACATTTATGTGTAAAAGAACTAGTAGTTCGCGATATAATCATGATTTATAAGAACTATGGCAATGAGTTATTTTCGGTGAGCTGAATGTGGATTGTAAAACAATGAAAAAGTGACAAATAGTGTTTACATTTGTTTTCTAATTTGTTTTAAAGTTATAATTTTTACAAATATAACACAAGTGCAAAGCGTTGTGCGCTGTTCCAACCAAAAGTGTCAACAAGCGAAACAAAAAAAATTACAACTAATTATGTATAATAATGTACCACATAAGTATCGTCAAGTTTGTCGATTGTGCCTCACATTGGTTAGCGACTGCGATATCGCAGATCTACAAATTTATAAGCCAAGCAGCAGTAGCAGTCCCCCAAATGATAAAATTCAACAGCAACCACAACAACACAACGTGAAATCGTGCAATATTATTCATCGAAATGTATCCAAATGCGACCCAAATAATACATGTTGCTGCGATAATAATCATGATGGTAATAATCATGATAATGATAATGATGATAACTCGTTATCAGTTGTCGTCGCGCAATGCAATAATAATAATATGGAGAGGGGAACGGGAACGGGTATCGCAGCCTCATTCAATTCACATATGCATAAAAACAATTACAACACACCAAGTGTGCCTTCCTCTGCTGCTGCTGCCTCTGCTTCTGCCTCTGCCAACCCGCCATGCACCAATATTTTTGCTCGAGTGTTTTCAAATAATAGTAAGCAAGTTGAAACAACAGCAGCCGAATTATCACAATTCAATCAATCAACAACATTCACACAAGATTTAGAGTCGCAACCAAAATTAGTTAAATGCGAAACGGAATCATTTTCACAATCGTGCCAATCGAATGTGGTCTACGATAATAATACAGCTAATACAACAACAACAACAACAACAGCAGCAGCAGCAGCAATAGCAACTCCCACTAAAAATATATTTCTTCAAAACGTGGAGTACAACAATCAAGAGCATAAAGATGATTCATCAACGCCGCACATTACAATTCAGATATTCAACTGTCTCTCTATTAAGGTAAGGCAAAGTTGTTTTTAATTCAATACACACACACACACACACACACACAATTACCCATACATATGCATATGCTTATATTTATATATGTGCATGTGTGCATGTGTTGCTTGTTTGTGTGTGTGTGTTCACTCACTCACGTTGTTCGTCTGTCATTCATATATGTGTGTGCTTGTCTGTATAAGCGTGCATTTGTATGTGTGTTTGTATGTGTAATTACGCTACCATTACACATTAAAACAAGAGAAATGCCTGAATTGCCTTTCCATGCAACTTATAAACCCAGATGTATACAAACACACTCACACACATGAATATATAAATACATGCCTATGCATGTGTGAGTGTCTACATTAAACATGTGTGCAACACAGGTAAAAGAAAATGATGATAAGAAAAATAAATAAATATTTGGCTTAATATCAATTTTCTCTTTGTTGTGTGTAAACCGAATATACATATTTGATAAGAATTGTATAATTTAATATTGCTCTAATCAGACATTATATATGTTGTTCATGTGCTCCAATAAGAGATAAAATATCGATAACAGTTTTACACTCTCTTGACGAGGGTGCCGTAGTTTTTTCACTCAACATGTTACGTATTGAGTGGGTGATATTTTCGATTTTAAAATTAATGCGACTATGTGGAGTATGTGTATTTGTTATGTAGTGTATATATATATATACATATATATTCTTGATCAGATCGAGCATTTTTATTTACGTTATTATTTTTCTTCTGATATTACTGTAAGAGATCGATTAGAAATCATTTTTACCTTACAGCTTTAAGGCAAAGTTGTTTTATATTTTAACTCTATCACAGGTATATCTGATGCATTTCTTTAATCTATTTTTCAGCCATTGCCGAACGATAGTTACCCTTCCGTTGTGTGCCGTGACTGCCGAATTAAGCTCGAATCATTTTGGAAGTTTCGCAATATGGCACTGAATTCACATTATGCTTTAAGGGAATTTTTGACATTATCAGAATCGTCTAAACTTGTAAGTTAGTCCGAATGTGATTTATTCCAATCAGTAACCAGGGTGTCAAACCGGATTTGTTAACCGAAATTAATTGATTGAAATTCAGAACCGGAACCGAAATGAATCAATTTTTAAGAACCACTAACCGGAACTGATAATATTAATTTTAACGAAAAGATTGCATCGGTATAGCAAAACGGTCATTATCACTTATATTTTAAACTTTATAGCGATACGGTTAAGTTCCGTAAGTTAAAAATGCATAATCTTTACCGGAAACTAAATTCGTTTCGGTTTGACAACCCTGCATGTAAAAAATATCGAATGAAATTACAGATAAGTTCTAGGTTCGTATCAAATATTTTGATAGTAGTAATAATAATAATCGTATTTTTGACTTTTGTAGAATTCAAACGATTTGGAAATGAAATTGGATGCAATTTTAAAGTCTTCATCGGAAGCAATAGCTGCTAAGGCACTGACTGAGCTGAGCAAATCCTCAAAAACAAGATACAGCCAACGGCAACCGACACTTGATGGTATTTTGAAATCAAATAAGGAGAAGGAGCATCATCAAATTAAAATCGAAAATCAGATCAAGGAGTTTCAAACGCCTTTAATCTATTCTAATTTGTACGAAATGCCAACTCAACCAACTGTCAACACAATTGAGCGCGATGCAATAATGAATCAGAAACCAGATACCAGCAGTATAGCATCCAAACTGAAATTATCGGATGGATATATGGAATTAGATAACGGTGTGGTGTGTGAATCAGTAAATACTAAAGTGTCCGATGTTGAACAATATAAGAAGCAATTAGAGACTGCCGCAGTGCTTATGGATATAAGTAAAAAAATTGTCATCTCGCCACCATGCTCGAATCCCCAATCTCCTTGTCTTTCTGCATTTGTAGATACAAATATGAAAAGTTCTGTGATAAAATCAAAACGTCCATCAAATGATAATGATATGCAAGATGGCATGGAAATCGACTTATCGATCAAAAAGCTGAAAACTGATCCTTGCAGCCAACAGAATTTAGTCGCCCCAATCACCCGTAATCTTTGCCAAGCCCCAATACTTGACATCCGTGCAAGTCCTTTAAGGACCGATGCTGATTTTAAGAATTATAGTATTACGATTAATGAAGTCGTTGGCCCCTCTAGCTACCAATTGAACACAAAAACAAAACAGAATACCGACAGTATTGCATCGTGTCTATCGGACTCCGAAGACAGTTCCGATTCAAATAAATTAGAAATGGACATTGCATCGGCGATCTACGATCGCAAGACACCGGAGAGCGTTAGTTCAGATCATGCAACAGATGCGGCAACCACTCAACTATGGCAGGCATTAGCTCGATCTGCAGGTGAGTTCAAATGAACATTTGAAATTGAAAGTTGTTTCTAAATTATTGATTGGTTTTAGCTAAAAATAAAGATGAGAGTCGAGCAACGCAACTTTTGCGAAATATGATGAGTCAATCATTTGTATTTCCGACGCCGTCAACTATAGCATTGACAAAAGTACCTGTAGAGCCAATACCACTTTTAAAGGTAAGCAACTATCAATAGTCACTTCATGAATTCTCAATTTTAAATTGTCAAAACTATTTTAATGAATAGGACATGTCCGAATCGCAATCGAATGTTGTTAAAATATGTCGAAGAAAGCAAAGTTTTCCAACAAAATCTGATTGCGTCGATGCTCCAGATGTTAAGGTGACCGACACCTTTGTTCGTTCAGAAACAACAATTACCGAAGGAATCAAAGATAAAAAGGTATATAAATATTATATACGCATTACTAGAGTCCGTTTTCTCAAAGTCCAGCTAAGGTGGCAATTAACTGAACTTTATGTTAGGGCTTTTTCCCAAAATGTCCGTTTAAAAATCAGCAGTATTTTGTTGATAATCCAATATATAGATATAGATTGCTAGAAGATAATTTTACTGGGACTGCAGATACAACTGACTCGAGCCACACTTCATGGACTTTGAGAAAGCGGACCTTATATGCCCATTTGTGTAGATGATGATTGATTAATGTTTGTAAAAATATTTGCAGAGCCTAAAATGTATAAGCAGCAGCACAGCTTTATCCAGTTCTCAAAAGGATATGTCCTGCTCGAATTGTGGTACGCTAACAACAACAATTTGGAGACGCAGCGCCCGTGGCGAAATGGTATGCAACGCCTGCGGATTATACTACAAGCTACATGGCGTCAATCGACCCCATTCGATGAGACGCGATACGATCCATACTCGGCGCAGGCGTCCAAAAGAGTGCGAGAAATCCAAGAAAAGTAAGAATAATACCCCCATATATATTTATTAAAACTATTTATTATGTACCATCAATAGGAAACAGGCAATTAGCATGCAGCTCGGCGGTGGAATATGAGACGGATATCATAAATAGCTCCATAGAATGCAAGAAGCCAGACTTGTCAATATGTCAAGAGACGCCCACTTTCTCAGATTCAGTATTTAACGTAAGTATTATTATAACGCTCTTTTGTGTTTTTATTATCATCGGAGCGGAATTGACCTCTTAAAATTTATCTTAAAAAATTAAGAGTATTTTGAAAAATTAACCTCTAGCTAAGTTTAATTTTAAAATATTATTTCACGTGAAAATTACTTATGACAACTGAATAGAATACGGAACTTTTCCAAAAAGCCAATAAAAGAGCCCGCCCATGCCAAAATTAATGATTCAAATTAAAGCTTTGTTTTCAAATTGGAAAAAAGTATTTCGGTCACAAAATTGCAATATAATTCGCTTGTGGGACATAAAACCAAAAATGTCTGCTGAGAGCCAATAAATTAATGAATTAATTTTCTCGTAACGATTAAAATACTTTTTTGTCACAATTTAGTTTTTCCATTTCAATGCACTTGCCAACTTCGACTGGTTTTGGGGTGGTTTGCCGATAACGGCCTTCAAAATATTTCAAATTTCTTTATTATTTTAACACCGTCGAACAACTGTTCACAAAATTCACACAGGTTAATAATTAAAAAAAATGTATATCTCCCGACCTGTCTCGCATTGTTTTTTTATATGCCGTGTTTCATTATCGATAAGTTTTTTTTCGATCTGAAAGCAGGGCTTAAGTGGCATTGATGGCGTCATATTCATAAGAATGTGAAGAAATATTTCTCGGCATATGCATTATGCATTAAATATAGGTATCCGCTCTGACTAACTGGTGATTGGTGATTGGGTGACTAATGATTAAAACCCAAACCGGGAAGGTCAAACAACTTTATACAACTTTGTTTTCCTTGACTTTGTTTATTTCAGAAATATAAAACGGAAATAGCTGAGACAACAGGAACGGCCGAAACACTCAAAGATGTTATTTTAAAACAAACAAAATCACAATCTTTGCCTGAGTTCAATGAAACCCACGCAGGCGAGGAACTATCTGTACCTCTTAACCTTGTTTCCAGTGAAAATAATGCAAAGTTAACATACAACGCCAAATAAAATTCAAGTAATCAAGCCATCAAGCGCACACAATTTTATTTATGAACTCAACAACAAATTCAATATTTATATATATGCATTGACATATATAGAACAAAACAAAAACAAAAAAAAACACAAAACAAAAGAAATCAGAACCGATCATATATATATATATTTATATATATGTATAGTATACTTATACTCATAATTATTTGTATTCTTAGAAACTAATACCAAAATACTAAAAAAAAACTGGGTTCAAAGTTTTAATTTTATGGTGTGAAATAAATTAACTTAATCACGGACAGAATTACTTAATCCTTTTTATACATAAAGTAAAAATGTAAGCAATTAAAGAGATATTGATATTTATTGAAATACATGCTTCAGTATTTTTAACATTTAATGACACTTTTAAGTAGCTTGGCATTATAAACAAAAAAAAAATCAGCATCTATAACAAAAAAAAAGAAAGAAAATCAAAAAAAAAAAAAAAAGAAACAAATTAAATCACAAACCAAATGCACACATTTCAGCTAACTAATCTAACGAAAATCTAAGATTGTAATTTAAAAATGCACTCAACTATGAGATACCCTAGTTAGGTTTTCAATAACGACATAAATCATTTACATTTACTTCACACCAATCACTCAATAATCACAGATTCTTATTTAATAAACAATTAGGCTCGAAACAAAATTTATAAAAATAATTGACTTAAAGCGATACTTAACAATTAGTTGTAAATTATAACTAGGCTGTCAAAACAAAACGAATTTGACTCTATTCTTTTTTCAAACCGAAGTCAACCTTCATTTTGGTTTGGCACCCTGATTATAATTTCTTTCGATTTGAATTAAATGAAAGACAATGCTTTAATATAACAACTTTATTGAATATGTTTTGGGTATCTCTTAGTCAGATATTTTAGAGCATTCGTTTTGTCAAAAAACTCATCTAAATTTAATAGTTTAGCTATTTATACAATATGTGCGCGTTTTTCTCTTGAATTTTTTATACAAATTTGAATTTCAAAAGTCCTGACAATAAGTGATAAAAAGATTAGTTTATATTGTCGTTGCAGGATATATTTTGAGCTATATGTAAAGTATTTATACCCACTGTAGGATGCTAAAATGTATTTTTTTTCGTGTGTTTAATCAAATTGTTTAAAAAAAAAACTTTTTTGAACAATCAAAAAAATTATTAGCTTTTGTAGCTCCAAACTCAAATTATTTTCCGAATTATTGAATCGAAATTGGCAATAGTGGCTGTCAAATAAAAATAAAAGAGATATTTTACCTTTGAATATTTTCGAATAAAATATAACAAGTTAATTTGTTTGCTATTATGAATAATAACTGGGCGCGTTCAACAGCACAACTTACTTCCTGATCAACTCAATGATACCCATCATTATTCTGATGGTGAATGCCAGCGATACCCTAAAGTATTTGGAGTTGAAAAACAACCAACAACCGTATTAGAGAAAGTTCACCACATCATTTCAAACGTATTATTATTTTATTTATATATTTTTAATCAGGAAGAAAGTTGTACTGTCGAATTAAGAAAACAAAAAAAAAAAAAAGAAACGAAAAAATCAAGCTCGTAGGGCAGCATTTTGATAAGTAATTAATAATGCGTGTAAAGTATATATAACATAAAATGCAGTATGTTTGGCAATAAATCAATAATATATTTTGATCCAGACAATGATTTAAAGAACTTATTGTTTAATCAGCCGATTTCTATAGCTAGAAAACATTTGTAAAATCTCTTGCCTGTAAATGAAAATCATGTGATAATAAAATAATCTCCACAATTTTTAAATAGTAAAACTATACAATTAAAAGCAATATTCATAATACCATGCAAAAAAAAAAAAGAAAAAATTTTCAAGCAAATATTGAACAAATATTTATATTTCTAAATAAGAGATTCTTAAATAAAGCAAATGCAGTTTTCGATCTTAATAAACTATGTAATATTAAATAAATATTTTTAAGCTAAGAAAAAAGTTACACATTTATTTTTTCGAATTTAATAATCTCAAAATCTTTTAACAGTTACAATAAACTTATAACTTAAATTAAATTTTGCCTCTGGGTGTGTTTTTTTCATTATCTTGCATACATTATTGAAAGCGGAATATTTTTTGCAGACCACAATGAAAAGATAACGAGCAGCTCGAGATGTTTTATCGGAGATCAGCCAGCGGCCATTGGGTTACGTAATCAATGAAATAAGCTATGACGCCTGCCAGTTTTGTGTGGTGCAATCTGCTAATCTCTAAATATGCTGTATGCGCTTACATTATACAAAAAAGTAAGCGTTTTTGCAGAGTTTTGTAAGCGCAACAAAACCGGTTTCGCAGTAAGCGGCGACCATACGAAAAAAACTGTGTTTTAAGAGTGGAATTACACTAGACAAGTACAAAATTCACGCTGGGCTAGGAAATATTGTATACACTTTCAGAAAGCGCTTTCCTTTAAATGGGAAATAGTTGTAAAGTTCAAGAAATGTTTTAATTCCACTAATTGCTATCTTTCTTGAAATAAAACATTTTGCATACACAGTTAATTATAAACTTTATTGTATAAAATAACAATTATATTTCGATTACTAAATTAGACTTAGTGGTTATGCCTATGTTGTTAAATCAATTGAAATGATTCTACTTGAGGAATTATAGGGCTGTACAACTAATGTGTTCTCGAAGGTGCCATTGCCCAGGCTAATACCATTATCGGCTGCCTGATTAATGTCCGTCTTTTCTGTGTTCGCTGGATGGGCGGCACACCAGTCGGTAACAGCCACCAATCTCTTTGACAAATTGCAATTTTCTTGATTGTATGCGTGGGCAAATGTGTTTGATGGTGCCATCATCAGGGCTTTATCTGAACCATTTGCCTTTGATTCGAGGCCAAATCGATTCAGCACCGAGTTAGTCTTGTAATTGGAAAATATATAAACGGACTGCTGCAGTGGCTTCGGCGAATTATCGTCGCTAATTGTTGCCTGCGAATAGCCCGGTGGAGAAGACGCCCATTCAGTTTCATCGGCAATGTGATTCTCGTGTCTTCTGGCTACGACGTCTGTTTTATGAGATACTGATATTATTGCAAACCGATTATCCGAATTATTCAGTACTGTCTGCGACGTATTAGATTGATCGTCATCATCCGACGAACACAAATCGATTGTGTCGACAACAACCTCGGTGGAAGGTGAAATTCTCCATTGGGAATTAAGTGAAGTATCGCGTGTTAGTCTAATATTAAGCTTAGTATTAGGTATTGGAAATTGTTCGCCGATATTGTCGGACATCTTTTTTAATCGGACCGATATTGGACGGCATTTCTTAATCAACGGCGAGTTAAGGAACAAGAAATTTTGTGTTGTGTCCCTTCGTTGCGCAAACTGTCGCCGCGGAAAAGCATAAATGTGTGAACTAAATTCACTCATTTTCTTGAACGTAATATGAATGTTGCTTGGAACCGTTTTCTTTTCAAACGGCTTATGCCTACAACCAGATTTCACCACTAAGGGCGTATAACAAAATCGATCGACACGCTCCTGTCTTTCAAATACATATTCCGATGATATTGTCTGTTTCATTGACTTCAGTAGTTTTTGTCCAGCCGGCGATGATATTGGAATAAATGAACATCGGTTAAGGGAAGGCACGGCTCGATTCCTTCGCGATGATATGCGTCGATTTCTATTTGTCGTTGTCTGCACCAATTCCTCATTTAATAAATGTGTTCTTTGCGCTTTCTTCGAAAAATTACAACTTGTCGCTTTCGACTGCAGGCAAAAATTGAGTAGGAAAGCATTTCGCAATTCGGCATTCTCATTGTTTTTATTTTCTAATTTGTTTTCTGGTTCCGGAGAGTCACACAATATAACATCATCCTCCATATTGCAAATTTTTTCATGTTCCTGCAAAAATACAAATTATTAAGATACAATTTGCCAGTAGTTATATAAGCAGCTACGCTCTTCCAAAGTAAAGTCGATTCTCTACTTACGAATATAGCCTCCTTGGAATACAATTCGGCATCACAGTTGTCGCAAAGATAAATGTCAAATGGAGGTGGTTCGACCATCATATATTGGGAATCATCACCATGAGTATCAGTTTTACTTTTGTGCAATAGCAAACATTTTCGATTTTTTTGCTGACGATCATAAGACTGCAAATAAGATACATATATTATTATAGTTCATCTATATATAGATTTATAAATCTGCAGATCACACTCTTAACAATTAAGCTCGATTGATCATTTCATTATTTGACTCACCATGTTCTCATTTCGAAATGTTACCAGTAATTTATTATTTCGTCTATCGTAGAGCGATGTCGTCGAATTATAGTTGTTAATAAATCTCAGGCTTGCGTGCTCGTACGCAGCTAAATCATTGCAGAATCGTAGGAGGAAAAGGCTTTTATGGAACTGATAACAAATAACTACAATTTCCTTCATTTTTTCCATCCAATTCTGGAAAACAAAAAATTAGGCAAATTAAATAGAAATAAGAAAAAACACGCCTTAGCGACTTACCCCAAAAAATTGTTTTGGCTTTTTCAATGGAATGCCAAATGGAGCATTTTCTGGCCACCACTCTGGCTCACTGCAGTCTATTTTCTTTGGTAAATTAATGTGTCCCAAAGAGCACTGTACCATAAACGGTATAAAATTTTCCAGCTGGGATTCATTTATTTTTGCTAGGGATGTTGGATATCCATTTGCAAACAGCAGAGGCAGATTGGAAATCATGTTTTGTTGCGATTTATCTGATTCCTCCATTGTTGCTAAAATAAATAAAAAAAAATGCAATAGCAATAAGTAAATGCCGTGTGCAAGAGGGAGGGGTGATCGTGATTGAGGGAGTGCTTTGGCTTTACTAAATATCATTTATCGATCTAAAGAGATGATCCCTCGTAGAAGAGACCCGAACTAGATAAAGGAGTGCGGGAGACGAACATCTGAAACTCCCGAGGGACCTGTCCGCAATTAAATTGTTATAAACTTGGGCCAAGCACCAAAAATCAGCTAAGGCAACAGAGAAGTAAAATAGGGATGCCCCTAAACGATACGCATTTTCTATGATTACTTTTGTAGGTGAGAGAAACTTAAAAATTTCTCCAACACAATATGTTTGCCACATTAGAAACTTTTAATCTCTAGGTACCCCCCATCTGCCCAGGGGTAGACGGAAATAAGAAAAGTTCAAATC